>OZ012740.1:638092029-639292029 GCA_963859935.3 Lathyrus sativus | reverse complement strand
CTATGCCCAAATTCTTTGGCGGTATAGGAACAATCCCAAGCAATATATTTTCTCTAAAAAAATTCGGTTACTATAGGGTATCCCCACTCCTAGGCAATATCTGCTATAGTATTATGTATAAACACGTTAACGATCATTTTTCCAAACCTAAGGTTAATCGTAATCAAATCCTTATTTGTAAAATAAGAAAAGCCATAAGAACATTATACAATAACAACGATGATTAGAAAGCAGTGAAATCCATTATTCAAAGGAAACAAGGTCATTAGAGAGTCAATTCAGGGACACCCCCTAGCATTGGGGGGTTTAGCTACTCATAATAATACAGATAAAATCAACAATAAGATTAAACATACAAGAAAATCGATTGCTTTGATCTTCAATCGCTTCCGCTCATGAGAACCTTCAGTTTCCCAACACCTTGATCGCTCCAATATTTCTCGTGAAATTCTTTTCTGTCCAAAAATATACCCTCTCTCAATTCACGATGTGCCTCATATAGTAGAATTCCAATTACAATGCGAGATGTCTAAACTGCCCTCCGAGATTGCACACTAAAACTTAATAAAACTAATGTTGCAGGTTCAAACGAAAATCTGGAAACATTTTCTCTGTGTCTAACTTCAACTCCAACACGAAAGTCGTAGCTCTCTCTCTTAGCTTTCCGTCGATTATTAGAACGCCTCAAACGGATTCCCGGAACTCCAGTTATGGTCATTTCCGTGCAAACTGCTAAAGATTTTACTTTCAGTAGCCTTGACACGGGCAGTGTCACATGACACGGGCACCCGTGTTAGGCTGCTGGTTCTACATTAAAACTCTTCCAAAATCTTGCCATTTTCCCCGGTTTTCGCTCTGCTTCTCCTTTATTGTTTACCTGAACGCGTAAAATGCAATAAAAACACATAAAATGCGACAAGATAAAATAAATGATTAACAAAAACAAATGGTAAAATAACGTGTAAAAACCACCGATCAAACTCCCTCAAATATAAACCATTGCTTGACCTCAAGCAAAAAGCTTGGATAAAAATTTTCAAATCAAACAGCACATCCAGTGAAGGGCTCAGGATGCAAGGCATGCCAATACTCATACGTGAGTCTTAGTTCTGATCGGCTCAAACCAGCTCTCTCGGTACTCATCTGTTAACGAAGGCATTACTTAAACACACACCACAGTAAAACCACAGACTTAAATCCCCCTTTCGGACACCTCTCCAATTATGCTTTGGGCTTAAGTTTTTGCTTCGATTTTCTACCCCTTTCATTCGGATAATCAGATTAAGGCATGTACAATTTTTCTCGAGACTTTTTCCGTGGCACCTTTATTCTTTTTCTCGTTCACAGGCGTTTATAAGTCCACTTTGGGATGACTATAGAGATTCAACCGCCGTTAGGCTAAATAACCGGGTGAGGGTTACCCAAATTAGAAGGACAAGTTGTCTTTACCGTCATTATTCAACTCTTTTTTTTTGGTGCCACAAGTCATTCTCAAAATCAACATATACAATTCTTTCAATCATGCCGGACTATCGATATGAACTAATCGGGGAATACTTCTAAAATCCAAGTACTATGGCACAAATCTACACGTTGGACTCGTTTCCTTACTTCGGGGAACCTAGGATGTTCAAATTATACCTCAATTTTCAAACTTTCCCAAGTTCCTTAGTTCAAACACCTCTTCCCTTGAACTCTAAATACTTTCTTGACTACCTTACACACATACCAATCACAAGAAAAAATTTACGGTCCTCGTAGGGGCGAATTCAACGTGATTTGTACCAAACTTAAAATAAAAAGGCATTTAAATTGAAAATTAAAAACGGTAAAACCTCCCCCAAACTTGAATTAAACATTGTCTGAATGTTTAAGAATAAGAGGAGAGGAGATGTACTCACAAAGGAGTCTACAGATAATGCAGCACCTCTTTGCTGCTTACACGTTTTCCCTTGCAAAATCTCGTTTATTCCTGTAAAAATAAAATAAGAACAAAAAGAAAAGAATCAATTATTAAAATCTGTGGTTTGCCTCCCACGCAGTGCTTCGTTTAACGTCGCATGGCTCGACGGCTCAATTTCTGATAAGGTGGCATATATGAAACAAAGAACACATCATCTTTTTTCTTTCTTTTGTTTGGAAGCAATCCTATGAATTTGAGGTATTGATGATGTTGCTTCCAAATCGTTTTTAGATATGCTTCAGTGAACAAGGCATACATGAAATCCAATACTTTGTCAATTTCTTGTCTTTCACCTACCTTGTTAAAAAAAATTTAGGGATACTAATTTCTTGAAGACTTTCTTGTTGGATACCTACATCTACATAATTTGTTATATCTGTATTTTCATCCAGCACTATATCCTCTTCAAGTTGGCTTCTTTCTTCATCCCTGTATTCCCTGTTCACCTCTGATTCTTCTATTTCTAATGTATCTTCTTCGTCTGACGTCATGAATTGCTCTTCTTCGTTCACACATTCTTCTCTCAACCTGAACTCTCTCCAAATAAACTTATCTGGATAACAGTTAGCTTCCTTACATTCATTCATAAGGATTCTTACCTCCCTCCTATATGCGTTAAAGATTCCAGTCGCATCTTCCAAACTGATTTCCGAATCAGGCAACCAACATGCAGGAGATACAGGTGGCAATGCATAAAAAACATTCATAACTACAAAACTGAGACACTTTATCAGTAGCACGGTATAAAAGAATTCAAGAAGTAAAAATAATCTGCAACTTTTTTTAAAAAAAAATTTATAATAAAATAAAATAAAAATACAAAAAAAAAAACAAAATTTTAGTTGCGGAGCAACAAAATTTTAACTAAAATAAAACTCTAAAAATCTATGATCTTAGGCAGTTCCCGACAACGGCGCCAAAAACATGACCGGTGAAATAGCAAGTGTACTATTTTTACCGATGTAGTAATAAGGGGAAATTCCCCGAATGTTGATCTCAAGGACTGCTTGACGATATAGAATTATGGTTTTATGTTAGTTAAACAAAAGCCTTGGGGTTTCAAAGGTTTTAATTTGTAAAAATAAAATACAAAAGGCAAAAAGAGTAAAATAAAGGTTTTAACAGTTATGAGAAGCATGCTAGGGTAGGGTGTATGAAAAGCCTTATAATAACCTTAATCCTTAGTTTTCAGAAATCACTGCTCAATTCAATCGTGACCGGTTTTAAAGATTAGTTGACTCTAATTCCTTAGCAGAAAACCTTTTGGTATTCTTCCTATGCCCAAATTCCTTGGCGGTATAGGAACAATCCCAAGCAATATATTTTCTCCAAAACATTTCGGTTACTATAGGGTATCCCCATTTATAGGCAATATCTGCTATAGTACTATGTATAAACGCATTCGTTTTTCCAAACCTAAGGTTAACCATATTCATATCCTTATTTGTAAAATAAGAAAAGTCATAAGAACATTATACAATAACAACGATGATTAGAAAGCAGTGAAATCCATTATCAAAGGAAACAAGGTCATGATAGAGTCAATTCAGGGACACCCCCTAGCATTGGGGGGTTTAGCTACTCATAATAATACAGATAAAATCAACAATAAGATTAAACATTATAAGATAATCGGTTGCTTTGATCTTCAATCGCTTCCGCTCATGAGGACCTTCAGTTTCCCAACACCTTGATCGCTCCAATCTTTCACGTGAAATTCTTTTTTGTCCAAAAATATACCCTCTCTCAATTCATGATGTGCCTCATATAGCAGAATTCCAATTACAATGCGAGATGTCTAAACTGCCCTCCGAGATTGCACACCAAAACTTAATAAAACTAATGTTGCAGGTTCGAACGAAAATCTGGAAAAATTTGCTCCGAATCTGACTTCAACTCCAACACGAAAGTCATAGCTCTCTCTTAGCTTTCCGGTGATTATTAGAACGCCTCAAACGAATTCTTGGAACTCCAGTTATGATCGTTTCTGTGCAGACTGCTAAAGATTTTACTTTCAGTAGCCCTGACACAGGCAGTGTCACACGACACGGGCACCCGTGTCAGGCTGATGGTTCTACATCAAAACTCTTTTGAAATCTTGCCATTTTCCCCGGTTTTCGCTCTACTTCTCCTTTATTGTTTACTTGAACCTAGAAACAATGAAAACACCAAACCAACGTGTAAAATGCAATAAAAACACATAAAATGCGACAAGATAAAACAAATGATTAACAGAAACAAATGGTAAAATAACGTGTAAAAACCACCGATCAATTTCCACCAATAAGTTCTTTATTTCAGTCATATGTTTTGAGCAGCCACTATCAAAATACCAGTTTTCTTTGGCTGATACCCTTAGAAAGGTATAAGCTATTAGAGCAACATCCTTAGCAACACATTGTTGTTTCTTGATAAGAGTATCATGTTTGGGTTTGACTTGATGAGTATGGCTGAGAAATCCATAGAGCCTGAAAAAAAGGTTTTATGTGTCCAAATCTTCCACAGTAGTGACACCTCCTTTGGAACTTTCTCTTTGTCTAGTTCATGCTTCCATTCCCATGATGTGATTGTTGAGACATCGGTCTTGACATTCGGTTTGACATATGATCTTCAGGTTTTGACCTTTTGAACCCCAAGGTGGGTCCCTGTCCACCAACAATACCTATTCCAGACATGTCTCTTGCTTTCTGACCAACTTATAGAATTTCTTCTAGAGTGTCAGTTCTATTATTTAACATCCTGATAGACTTTGACATTTGATCAAGTTTGAAATTCAACAAACTAACCTCACTGTTGAGTGAGTCTATGGTTGCAAGATGCTCTTTCTTCTCAGCCTCCAACTCCTTTATGAGTTTCTTTTGTTTCTCCCCTTGTTGGCACACTTCTGCACTTCTGATACACAACTTTTTATACGAGGCTACAAGTTCATCAAAAGTCAACTCATCTTCACTAGAATCATCATCAGATACACATACACTAGTTAGTGCAGTGACATGTTTTGCAGATTCTTCTTCTGATCCACTCTCAGAATCTCCATCAGACCAGGTGACAGATAGACCTTTCTTTTGCTTCTTGAGGTAAGTGGGACATTCAGCTCTAATGTGACCATAGCCTTCACATCCATGGCACTGAATTCCTTTGCCTTGGTTGGACTTTTCTTTAGATTTAACTCTTCTGCTAGTGTTAGAGGGGATGTTCTTGACATTAGGTCTGATCTTCTGATCTATTCTTTTTATAAATCTGTTGAATTGTCTTCCAAGCATAGCTATAGCTTCTGATAGATTTTCCTCACTTCCACCATTGCCTTCATCTGAGTCCTCTTTAGTATTTGATATAAAAGCTATGCTTTTGTTCTTCTTTTCAGCATTTTCACACATTCCAATCTCAAAGGTTTAGAGGGAACCAATGAGTTCATCAACTTCATGTTGCTGATATCTTGAGCCTCTTCTATAGCAGTAACCTTCATGGCAAATCTCTTGGGCAATGATTTGAGAATCTTTCTTACAAGTTTTTCTTCAGACATTTTCTCTAATAAGGCTCTTGAGGTATTGGCAATCTTAATAATATTCATGTAAAATCATGAATGGTCTCATCCTCTTTCATCCTTAGATTCTCAAACTTAGTAGTCAGCATCTGTAGTCTAGATATCTTGACCTTGGAGGTACCTTCATGAGTTATTTTGAGAGTATCCCAAACCTCCTTAGCCAGTTCACAATGATGCACAAGTCTGAAGATATTCTTATCTATCCCATTGAATAGAGAGTTCAAGGCCTTAGAATTTCCAAGAGCCAAAGCTTTATGCTCTTTACTCCACTCTTCTTCAGGTATTAGCACAGTTGATCCGTCTTTCTCTGTCTTCACTGGATGTTCCCATCCCGAGTTAGCTGCTCTACAGGCCTTGCTATTAAGAGATTTCAAGAATGCTATCATACGATGTTTCCAGTAGTCATAGTTAGATCCATCCAAAATGGGTGGTCTATTCGCAAATCCTACATCCTTGTCCATAGTACCAGAAATTATCGTCCCTAGATCTCACCCAGAAAATAACAGGCAGGGTGCCTGCTTTAATGCCAATTGAAATTCTAGTAACAGACAGCCGATGTTATATCGGATGTTATGACATTCGCTTCTGAATATATTATTAAACTTAGCAGTAAACAAGTAACGAAAGCAGTAAAGAACATAGGAAATTGTTTACCTAGTTCGGTGCAAATCACACCTACTCTAGGAGCTATCAAGCCAGGGAGGAAATCCACTATAAGTAGTGTTAATTCAGAGCTAAACTACCAGTTTGCACTCTTCACTTAAGACCTACCCAATGCAATTTCAATCTAACTCTAGACCTGAGTTCCTACTTACTCCCCCTCAATCACATCAGTGATATCAATCAAATAACAACCAGATTCAAAAGGAAGACACACTTCAAATAGATCTTGATCTTTCTTAAAAGCTTCAATCAAGAGACATAGTGTCGCTTGCGCGAAAATAAGGTGCCGGCATAACAGGAGAGTCGCCACCTTTCGTTATTTATCCCTCAGAGCGGGAAAGGAAACGATCGGAAAAACCTGACGAATAAGGGTAAGACAAGGTCGTCGCAACCGTTGTCTGGGTTCGGGAGTCGGTTACGCAAGGGGAAGGTATTAGCACCCCTCACGTCCATCGTACTCGACGGGATCCTCGCTTGTTTGTTTACTTGGACGGGTTGGTTTTATTCTATCTACCTATCAAGGCTGGCTGAAAAAGAAAAGAAAAATGACTCGGCAAAGCGTCGCACTTTATGCCTACGTATTCTCATCGGAGAATGAGAAATCAGAGTCAACGTAGTTCGGCCTACGAAGGGTTATGGGGGAAAGGTTGCTCGCTAGGACGTCGCATCCTATGCCTACGTACTTCCACACTGTATGGAAGATCAGAGCAAATGTAGTTCGGGAAACTACGGGTTATCTCCTAAAAGAAGTGTCTTTTATTGTGTTTGTGATTTCAACCGCACTAGAGACTATGACCTGAGAGTGAATGCGTCGCATGTCACCCAAAGGGTACCATACTAAACATCCAGACTGTGGAAAAGAAACTCTCCCACAATCCTTTCTCAGATAGCTTAAGGCTCGTAGCGTACGAAAGAAATCATTCATGATTACTGTATCTTAAACTGTTTTGAGATGAGAAGAGAACAGGCCCAACTAGGAGGGAGACTATCAAGTCCTACTGTTATCATGCCATGGATTCATCCTATGGTTGAGGTTTGAACAGGGAACTCCTAGATGTTGTCATGCATAGGTTTCAACCTAAAAGTCTATCATCAAATCCTCATCAGAAGAAATGAGAGTCCTAAGGGATCATGTCAATGATACACCAAAACAGACAAAAGCATCAGCTTTAACAGTAAAATGCATGCAATGCAAGTGAGGGAGGAAATGTGTGTGGGGCTTCAGCCTCCACAAGCTCATCTCAACCTCAAGCCAGTCATGAAATAACAGTAATCATACTGAAAAATAGACAACATGCTATCGAGCAATAAACAGCAAACTGCAATCATACAGGTAAAAGAGAACATGCTATCAAGCAAAATAAACACATGGGCAAGGGAGCTGGGCTCTACCGAATACCCGCAAGCAAAGCCAAGCAGTAACAATACAAGCAGATGCACTCATGCTCTTATACTGAACTTATTCTAAATGTGCTTAGTCTAATACAGCAGACAAATCAGACAAAACACACAATACATCAAAGAAAACAGAAGAAAGCCTCAGCTCCTCCAACAGCAACCCAGTCTTCAGACTTCAGAGATCACTTGCTTTCCAGGTATCAACCCTACAACATGAGTATCAACTCATCTTCTCCCTTGAGCTTCAGCTCCTTTGATCAGCTCTACCTTCAGGCTTCACTATCTTCAGGGATCTTCAGGCATCAACTTGATCTTCACAAAGCCTTCAGACTTCAACAATCTTCAAGGAATCATCCTCTTCAAAGCTTCAGCTTCTGTCTTCAATGGCTCAACTGCTCCAGCAAACAAGATTCAGTCAACAAGATGAGGTGAGGATGTTACAGTACTCACTGACTTCCAATGGATGCCATTGAGGACTTAACATCAAAGGAGAGGCTCTCTCAAAGTTCTACCTTATAGGGCAAGGTCACTAATCCCTCCAAAGAAGAGAGGTGAATACCCTTAAGGGACTCTGTGTCATAGAGAAGAAAGGAGGTGGACAAGACACTCCTTGTTTATTGAATGAAATCATTCTATCTAATGCTCTACCTATGCACTTATGATCCTATAAACAAGCAACAAAAGCTATCTAAACTCCTCTGCAAGGTCTTCAAAGCTTCCATGATGATCCACAAAGTCTTCAACTCAATCTCCAAGCTCACACACTCACAGGAGAAGAAAATCAAACACAACAATACAAACTATGCCTTTAAGCAACACACATACTATCCATACATTCAAAAATCAATGAAAGATACTAAAACACCATACAATATTCTAGCAAAATTCTAAGGGATTCTATACATACTTACCCTTAACCCATATATTCCCCATACACTAATTTGGCCTATAAACCCCAAAACAAATTTGTTCAAGTCTATTTATACAACCTAAAACCCTAATTAGAGCACCTAAATGTATAACAATCAAACTACATCAAATTTTAATCTAAAAATTGAGAATTAAATCCTATATGAAGCTAGGGTTCAACATCTAACTATGCCAAAAAGAATGGCTCAAAAACCCTAAGGGAAAGTCCTAAAACAAATTGTACAAAATCAAGGGTTAACCAAAATCAATTAAATGTACTATTTACAAGAAAATATGCTAAAAAATATTAAACCAAAAATAAAATGGAATTTTATTTTTTATTAATTTTCTAGACAAAATCATGGTTATGTGAAAAAAAGAAGAAATGAAAAATATTTATTTTTATATTTTTTATGAATTTTATAAAAGGCAAAGAATTAAAAGAAATAAAAATAAAAGAATTTAAGAAATAAAGGGGAGGGGGGTATCAAAAGTAACACGCCCCAGTTATTTCTGATCGTTGGGCCAAGTCTGGGGGTGGGAATAGAAATGAATGCTGAGGCCCAGGTTTGTCAAAGAACCAAAACGGTGCGTTTGGTTAAGTGATGCGCTGCGTTTTGTGTTTCAATCTTCCCTCTGTTTCTGAAATCAAATCACGGTCGTGCGATGGATTGAATTGGTCAATGACTTTGGACGATCCAACGATGGAGCTTCATCGTCCCCAACTGGACCCTAGGGTTTGCAGAAACCCTAACCCCATGCAAGGATCTTCAACCTGATCGTTCTCACTGATTTCTCCATGAATTCATGAGCTTCCAAAAGCAAAGTTGCACTGTCAATCACCCTGAACACAATACTATCCATAGTTTTCACTGAAACCTCTTGAATCATCCTAACAGAAAGCTTCATCATCAAGGTTCCATTTCTTTCCTCTGCTATCAAACTTAATGGAACTTCAAACTAATGATCCAGAATTATTCTACACGTTTCCCTAACCATTCTACACCATCTCATATCCATTGATGCACATAAAATTGCTTGTTATTCATTCTGCAAGAAATTGTACCCTGCCTCGAAACCTCATGATCCTCCCCCTAATTCTCAGAAAATGGTCCTCTACCCTAGCTTAACCAGTCTAAACCTATAACTATGGTAGAATGCACATAAATTAGGAGATTCGAGCAAGATTACCAACCTGTCAATCTTTAATGGTGGCTATGGTTTCCCTACAATTCAGTGCCTGAAACCTTCCTTGTTTGATCCTCAAGGGCCAATATGGATTCTGTATGCAACAAGATGGATGAACAAGGCTTGAATCCTGTGTTTGATATCAAAATGCACTTCTTGCAATTTCCTCCAAACAACTTCTAACTTCCATGGATCTTCTTCTACCTCAGCATGCAATTAGTCACAATGATCAGAGAAATAGGTTTGTGGAGGAGAAATGAATGGAGATTGAAGAGAATGAAGGTTTGATGTAAAATTGCAAATGGAAGGATCTTACTCTTTCACACTCTAATCTCACTACTCACCAATAATGATCACCAACCCTGACCCTATGGTGATTCACCCTTCTTATAACAATCAAGAGAATGATCTAGATCCATCTAGAAACTTGTGGAAAGTGTTAGAAAGTTTGAGAACTTCTCATGGAATGATACATTGGATATCCATTATCTCATGCCTTAGCCTTGCCAAATGGACTTTAAAATCTCCTTACAAGAGATATTGAGAAAGAATGAGTGAAAAACAAGCTAACTTTGCTTTTTGTGAAGTTTTGTTTAGGTGCCTTATTATGCAAGCATGAGAATTACAAAGTAACCCCCATTTCTAAGATTCAAATCAAAATTCTACTTGAACCATTGTTTTCAAAATGATGTTTGGAGTCAAAATGATATATTGGATGACCCATTTTGGATTTGTACATCTCCTAAACCAAAATTAGATTTCAACTTTTTCAACTTATAAGCCATTTTTAGGTCATTTTCACCCAATCTTGTAAATCCTTGCTACAAGCTCTTTCAATAACTCATGACCACTTTTATAGACTAAAAATCCCATTTTGAACAACTTTCATGTTTTGAGTTTTTCCATTTGAGGCTTGGAAATAGGAGATATGGCCTTTGCTTAAAATGACCTATAACTGCCAAATGACCAAAATACCCCTGTCTTGTTCAAACCATAAGTTGAGTTCCACAAATCCTATCAAGGACTTATACCACTCAAATTAAAGCTAAGAAGATGCTCTTCAACATTCATGTTGACCAAGAAATCATAGGAATCATCCTACTAGGGCAAAAGTTGTCTGCAAGTTGGGTGACTTTCAAGGACCCAGATTCACACACCTCAGATGACCTGTAATTTGTCAAAACCATAACTTGAGCTCTGAAACTCCTATCAAGGACTTCTACCACTCAAATTAAAGCTATGAACAAGCTCTACAACATTCATTTTGTGGGGAAGATGAGATATCAATCACATCTTGAGCTAAAACTGCCTGGAAGATAGGGATCAAATTAGGGTTTTTTCACTGACAATCCTCAGAAACCCTAACTCAAAACTTCTCAAACTCCTCAATCATGATGAGTTGGCCTAGGAATCATCTTTATAACATCTCCATACATCATTCCATGATCTC
This sequence comes from Lathyrus sativus, assembly GCA_963859935.3. Lineage (NCBI taxonomy): Eukaryota > Viridiplantae > Streptophyta > Magnoliopsida > Fabales > Fabaceae > Lathyrus > Lathyrus sativus. The sequence continues at coordinate 639,280,914 of OZ012740.1, read as the reverse complement.
ATGGCCCTTGGATTAAGTCTCAACCCTCTCCAAATCTTCAGCTGATCTAGGATTGACCCAGTCAAAACCCTAATTCTACCATTCATGGTTGAATCTTCTGAATTCTTGCACAATGACCTCTCTGGACTTCATGATGGCTTTCAAGACATCTCATAGGCTTTCTCAAATCTCCAAGTTCATTCTCAAAGTCTCTGAATCATCTGAGGAGTTCCCACAATTCTCAAGCTAGGAGACACACAACTCTGGTTTCAACCAATTCTCTTGAACTTTCTGATGAAGGTATCAACCTGCAAACACTTGATGGATAAATAATTGTTGGTCAAATTTTAGGGTGCAACAGCTGCCCCTATTCAAACGGCTTGAACCTGACTGGGTGAGAAGCGAACGGCTCTCAGCCAATCAAGGTGCGAGACGATTGAATACCGGTAAACCCGAAAATTTGCCAACTGCACGAGCACATGATACTCTGCGGAGAACAAACCTTCGAACACTGCAACACTAGTTGCTCAACAACTAGCTGGAGAAATATCGATCTGACATCGCCGTCAGTTATCCACGTTAACTTCTTCTGACATTGCCTACAGACACCCAACCTCGCCGCTGGAGACCTGACTCTGATATCGCCGTCGGAAACAAACATCGCTCTGAGACACTCGACATCGCCGTCGTACAAACGTCATCTCTGATGGGGATTTAAAGAGTCTGACTTCGCCGTCAAACAAACATTCAACCTCGCCGTCGAACACATTCAACATCGCCGTCGAATAAACATCCAACCTCGCCGTCGGACACATTCAACATCGCCGTCGAATAAACATCCAACCTCGCCGTCGGACAAATGATGATCTGACCTCGCCGTCAAATCCAAACGTTCAACCTCGCCGTCGAACAAACATCCAACCTCGCCGTCGGACAAATGATGATCTGACCTCGCCGTCAAATCCAAACGTTCAACCTCGTCGTCGAACAAACATCCAACCTCGCCGTCGGACAAATGATGATCGAACAATTCTGACCTGGGGGTCACCCCTGGTAAATGGAACGAAAGGTATACTTGCGTGTTTGAAACTATTCCGCTGGGAATGAGAAACTTAACCGAGCACAGTCTGATCTGGGGTTCACCCTCAGAACCATAACGAACATCGGGATACTACTGCGCAATGATCCCACTGTAGAACTTCAACATCAAAGACATATGAAACCCTGGCCCCTGGCCATTTCCAGCTTCAGCTAGAAAAACTCTTCAAGTACTTCTGAAGATAAACATCCTTGACCTTCAAGGATAGATGAAACCCTGGCCCCTGGCCACTTCCAGATCTGCTGGAGAATCTTCAAGTTCTTTTGAAGATAGATGAAACCCTGCCCGTCGGCGATTCCAGCTTCAGCTAGAAAAGATCTTCAAGTACTTCTGAAGATGAACACCCTTGACCTCCAAGGACGTAAACTTTGCCCGTCGGCAACTCTGCAGGAGGTATCTCCGACTTCAGCCTGAAGAAATGGTCCTTGGCCTTCAAGGATACATGGATCTGCCTTCAGGCAACTCCACCTCTGCTATAGAGCATCTGTGACTTCAGTCAGGGATATATTTCGGCCTTCAGTCCGCAAAATGAATCCTGGGTCATTCATGACCTTGGGGATAACCTTGCCCTCAGGCACCTTCGCTTCAGCTTAGGAAATCTGTGACTTCAGTAAGAGAAATGGTATCCAGAGCCATTCATGACTCTACGGGGATTCAAACACTCTGCCTTCAGGCAAAACTCCGCTTCAGCTGGAGAAACATCTTCGACTTCAGTCAGAAGAGAAACTATTCACTTGATCGCGATCAATCATCACCTCAGGACAACTGACTTGGTCTTCAGACCCACACGGATCACTTTGTTGTATCTACAAACTCTGGAACCTTGTCTTCAGCCACCCGTTGATTCATCAATCAGGAAATCTGAACTCACGGGAACCTTCTGATATCGCCTTCAGGCGTTTACGAAGTCAATCTTCAGATCAGACATCACTGTTGGAGCAGACATATCCCGCTGCTAGGGTTTTCAAGAATCATTGTGAACAGACAAACTCCGTCGGGCACCTTCAAGAATCATCCTGAACCGATAACCATTCTGGAGACTTCACTCTGCTAGGGATCCCTGGAATCTTCCTGGGCAACTCTTGTTGGGGGACGCTACTGGGGAGCTCAAGAATCCTCCTAAGCAAACAACTCGGGAAGCTGTACTGAGGTCTTAAGAATCATCTTAAGCAAACGACTCTGCTGAGGAATTCGAGAATCATCTCGAACTGAAGACTTCGCTGGGGATCTCAAAAATCATCTTGAGCGAGCGACCATGGGGATTACACCGGGGTCTTAAGAATCATCTTAAGAAAGCGACCTCGCTGGAGAGAATGTCAGGAATCATCCTGAGCAACTGGTCTCTTGGTGGAACACCTGCAAGACAAGAATGATAATAACCTATATCATGTTTATGATGCATATGCTTCGGTGCCATGCCCCACACGGTGGGAATGATATGCATTTATGCTAAATGTTGTGCAATCATGCACAATGCTATGCAACGCTAAATGCTATGCAGTGTTAAATGCTATGCCGTCATGCACAATGATGCAATCCCGTCAGCAAAATAAATGCCGAGAGGGAAATTCTTCTGCCAAGGAGAAAGAACTACTCAGATAGAGGAATCATCCTGCTGAGGAGAACGTGAACACGCCAATATCAATCGGACTCTGCCTGGGGAAACGATCTTCCGTTGACTGCTGCAGGGAAAACAATATCAATCGCGAGAATGAACTGCGCGGCCGTCTCAGCTACTCTTCTGGGGATAACCGCTCTGTGGGGAAACAACTTCAGCTGCTCCACACTCCACTGGGGAAAATCAATCATGATCTGATCAACTTCCAAGGACTCGGCTCCCTTGGGCATCTGCAGACTCGGCTGAGGGAGGAGAAGTCATTCTGTTTCGCTGGAAAAAATGCGACTCTGGGGAAATACAGCATCAGCTGCCCCACGCTCTGCTAGGAAAACCACTCACGGTCTCAACTGCTTCCAAGGATTCTGCTTTTTTGCGGACTCAGCCGGGGAGAGAAATCATTCTACTTCACTGGAGAGTACGACTCTGGTGCGGAATTTCAATTCCGCTGGAGACTTTACTGGGAAAACACGAGCCTCGGCACCAGAACACTTCTATGAAATCTGCACTTGTGACCCGGTGCTAGGGAAAGACGACATCATTCTTCGGTGCTCGACTCAGCTGAGAAAATGACATTCCTTCAGGATGCGTCTGCTTGGGGAAAAGAATCATCTCTGCCCGGGGAGACATATCAATGCTCATGGCTTCGCATTCAGACACCTGCAACAACACAAACAAACAGACAAGATACCCTCCTCAAAGGGGCCTATCCAGGTTATTATCTCGTGACAATATTCAGTTAATTAATTGTTTCAACAATCAATGGGCCTAGGCCCGTAAGTTTATGTATGCGCATTTTATCAGAAACATCGGCGTTTTCATTCGCAAACAAAACAGATAAATGCTAAACAGACAAGCAGAATTGCTGAATAATGTGCATTTTATTGATGGTGACCCCTGAATGGGAAAAAACGTTTTACAACAGAGGCAAGCTCCTGGAATGAGGAAGCTGTGCAGAAAGAAAACATAAATATACATTAGTATATACAAATGTTGGCAACAAGGCGTAGACGAACACCATGAGTTGATCCCTCTAAGACCCACTCGACTTTGATACTTCTCCGACGTTTTAGCTTCGGAAGAGATTGATTTGGATAAACGGCCCTCAGGTCTTCCAAACCACAAAACAATGAAAGTCCACACGCGGAACGCAGTCATTTCCTTATTCAAATCCCTAACTTTTGCGTGAACCGCCCTTTACGGGTTTTCAGTCCACCAGGATACCCTTTTTTGCCGAAGCCGCCCAGTGTAGGTTTTCGACTTCGCGGGTGTACATTTTTCAATATATCCCTAACTTTTGCCCGAACATTTTATTCTGTTTTTGGTTCGCCGGGATGCCCCTTTTTTGCCTGGACTCTTTCTTTTTGTCCAGCGGGTCTCTTTCAAGCAAAGTATTTTTTAACTGCGTCCGCGTTCACCGGGGATGCGAAATCTTCACCATCCATCGTGGATAACAACAAAGCTCCTCCTGAGAAGACCTTGCTGACGACATACGGCCCTTCGTAATTCGGAGTCCACTTGCCCCGGTGATCGGAGTGTGGCGGAAGAATCTTCTTCAGGACAAGATCACCCGTCTGAAAGCTTCTAGGACGTACCTTCTTATCATAAGCTTTCTTCATTCGGATTTGGTACAGGCGACCAAATGCAATCGATGCTAACCTCTTCTCGTCCATCAGGCTGAGTTGGTTTAAGCGATTCGTAATCCATTCTGCCTTGTCGAGTTTCACATCAACCAAAACTCGCAAAGAGGGAATCTCCACTTCTAACGGTAGGACAACTTCCATACCGTATACCAAGGAGAAAGGAGTTGCCCCGGTCGACGTACGCACCGTCGTACGATAACCGTGCAAGGCAAACGGCAGCATCTCGTGCCAATCTTTGTACGTCACAACCATCTTCTGAACAATCTTCTTGATGTTCTTGTTGGCCGCTTCAACAACGCCATTCATCTTCGGCCGGTAAGGAGATGAGTTGTGGTGTTCAATCTTGAAGCTCTGGCACAGCTCCTTCATCATCTTATTATTCAAATTCGAACCATTATCAGTAATGATCCGCTCGGGAATTCCATAACGACAGATGATGTCCCTCTTTATGAATTTAGCTACCACCTGCTTGGTCACATTGGCGTACGAGGCTGCCTCCACCCATTTGGTGAAGTAGTCGATAGCTACCAGAATGAAACGATGACCATTAGACGCAGTGGGCTCGATCTTGCCTATCATGTCGATGCCCCACATGGAGAACGGCCAAGGGGAGGACATGACATTCAATGGGCACGGCGGCACATGAACTTTATCAGCATAAATCTAGCATTTGTGACATTTCTTCGCGAATCTGAAGCAATCCGACTCCATAGTCAGCCAGTAATACCCTGCTCTCAGGATCTTTCTCGTCATGGCATGCCCGCCGGCGTGCGTACCAAATGTGCCCTCATGGACTTCTTCCATGAGCATACTTGCTTCTTTCTCATCTACACATCTGAGCAGCACAAGATCGTGGTTTCTCTTATACAACACTCCGTCAGGATTGAGATAAAAGTTTCCAGATAGCCTCCTCAGAGTCTTCTTATCCTGGGTTGACGCACCCGCCGGATACTCCTTAGTCATAAGGAAGGTCTGGATGTCGTGGAACCATGGCTTGTCGTCATTGGCATCCTCGATTGCAAAGACAAATGCCGGTCTATCAAGACGCGAAAGTACAATTCTTGGAGCCTCATTCCAATAATTGACTTTATACATTGAAGCCAACGTGGCTAAGGCATCAGCCATCTGATTTTCAGCCCTAGGCACATGATGAAGTTCCACTCGGTCGAAGAAAGGAAGCAGCCTCCTGGCATAATTCATGTACCGCACTAAATTCGCTTGACGAGTTTCCCACTCCCCCTTAATCTGATTGATTACAAGCGCTGAGTCACCATATATGTCTAGATTCTTGATTCTCAAATCAATTGCCTCTTCTAGACCCATAATACATGCTTCATACTCGGCTTCATTGTTGGTAACTGGAAACGTCAGTCTCGCAGTAAACGGGATGTGGGATCCGTGAGGAGTCGTGATGATAGCCCCGATACCACTTCCGTAGGAATTAACCGCTCTGTCGAATATCAACTTCCACTGAGACTTCCTATCTGGCCCCTCATCGGGAAATGGCTCATCGCAATCCTTCGCTTTGAGAAATATAATATCCTCATCCGGGAATTCGAACTTCATCGGCTGGTAGTCTTCGATTGGCTGCTCGGCAAGGTAATTAGACAATACGCTTCCCTTAATGGCTTTCTGAGAGACGTACTGAATATCATATTCCGTTAACACCATTTGCCATCTGGCAATCCTGCCTGAAAGAGCCTGCTTCTCGAAAACGTACTTGATCGGATCCATCTTCGAAATTAGCATAGTGGTGTGATTGAGCATATACTGTCGTAGACGTTTGGCAGCCCAAGCTAATGCACAACACGTCTTCTCCAGCATCGAGTATCGAGATTCACACTCAGTGAACTTTTTACTCAAATAATAAATGACATGCTCCTTTCTGCCCGTCTCGTCGTGCTGACCGAGAACACACCCCATACTATTCTCCAGAACCGTCAGGTACATGATTAATGGTCGTCCAGCCACTGGGGGTATCAAGATTGGAGGTTCTTGAAGATACTGCTTTATTTTGTCGAATGCCTTCTGGCAATCCTCATTCCAAGTAATCGCCTGATCTTTCTTTAAAAGCTTGAACATCGGTTCGCAAGTGGCCGTGAGCTGAGAGATAAACCTTGCAATGTAGTTTATTCGGCCCAGGAAACCACGAACTTCTTTTTCTGTTTTCGGTGCTGGCATTTCTTGGATAGCTTTTATCTTCACAGGATCAACTTCAATACCTCGTTCACTAACGATAAACCCCAATAACTTTCCGGACCGCACTCCGAAAGTGCATTTGTTAGGATTCAGCCTTAGCCTGAACTTCCTAAGCCTCTCAAACAGCTTCAGTAGGTTGACCAGATGCTCTTCCTCCGTTTGGGACTTTGCAATCATGTCATCAACATAGACCTCGATCTCGTGATGAATCATATCATGAAACAAAGTTACCATTGCTCGCTGGTAAGTGGCCCCTGCGTTCTTCAGACCGAAGGGCATCACTTTGTAACAAAATGTTCCCCAAGGTGTAATGAACATCGTTTTCTCCATGTCCTCCGGCGCCATCTTTATCTGATTGTAACCGGAGAAGCCATCCATGAACGAAAACACGGAAAACTGGGCTGTGTTGTCGACCAACACATCGATATGAGGCAACGGGAAATCATCCTTAGGGCTCGCCCTATTCAAATCCCGATAATCGACGCACATGCGTACCTTACCGTCCTTCTTCAGTACAGGCACTATGTTGGCGACCCACGGAGGGTAAGTGGTAACGGCTAGAAATCCTGCGTCCAACTGCTTCTGGACTTCTTCTTTGATTTTTACAGCCATATCTGGTCTCGTCCTCCTGAGCTTCTGCTTGACTGGAGGGCAATCTTCTCGCAACGGCAAGCGATGAACCACGATATCAGTGTCAAGTCCGGACATATCCTCATATGACCAAGCAAAGACGTCACTATACTCTCGAAGCATCTCGACCAGTCTGTGCTTGACATCCTTCTGCAGCGCAGCTCCCACTCTGACATTTCTAACGAGCTCCTCAGAACCCAGATTTACAATCTCAATCTCCTCCTCGTGAGGCAGAATAACCTTCTCCTCTTGTCTCAACAAGCGGGCCAACTCTTCCGGAAGGTCCTCGTCTTCATCGATCTCATCCTCGGCTTGATAGATCGGGCAATCAAAGTCGTAGTGGGCCGTAGAGGGTCCAGAGTCGATGTCATTTGTTATGTGGATCCTGCAATAACGAGGGTTAAGTTTAAAGCAAGAACATGCAGGTTAGCACAAACCTCGTTGCCATTTTACTGTTTTTCGAAATAAACATAAAACAGGAATAACAGAGAACACAATATTTGAGTACGAGGAAAACGCCTTTTATTCATTAACAAAATGCATACACATAATCCAACAAGGCCCTGACAGTAAAACCACTATGCCCCGGGCAGGACATAGGGTTGTACAAAGATTGTAAAAAGCAAATCATTACTCTTCACTGGTCAGCTTGATAATCTCCTTGATGGTCCAATTGTGGAGGCGCTCGCCCGGCTTGCTCGGTTGAATCCAGGCGTCAAGATCGCAATCACTGTCCCCGCTGTCCTCTGACGCAGCGTTGATGCTCTCGAAAATTACTCCCCCCTTGGTGAATAGGATCGGCCCTTTCCCACGATACGAGCTGCCAGAAGAAGATGAAGCTTCAGCTCCAGGAGAATACCCCAATCCAAACTTATCCTGCTTGATTGGTATATCCAAGACATGCCCCCAGCCTGGGGTGGAACCGGCTTCGACGACGGCCCGAGCTTCCTTAAACGAGGAGAGATTCATCTCTTGCTTCTCTGCGACGACAGGAGCTACCTCTTTTACCCTGACGGTTTCAAATGCTTGGCAGAGAGTCTCATGGATCTTCGCATCCATTTCAACATATTTAAAGGACGACAGGTGGCTCACCATAATGTCCTCCTCACCACAGACGGTTACTATGCTGCCCCCGACAACATATTTAAGCTTTTGATGCAGCGTGGACATCACGGCACCAGCAGAATGGATCCATGGCCGACCTAAGAGGCAACTATAGGCTGGCATGATATCCATGATATAGAAAACCGTATTGAACGTCTCTGGACCAACTTGAATTGGCAGGGTCAATTCTCCGAAGACGTGGCGCTTGGTCCCATCAAAGGCTTTCACGACCAGATCACTGGGCGTGCAAAGCAATCCACGGGTGTCCAACTTCATCAGTGCTTTCTTCGGAAGCACATTAAGGGATGAGCCCGTATCCACCAGGACATGCGACATAATCGTGCCTCTGCACTCTATCGAGACGTGCAAGGCGTTGTTGTGATCTCTTCCTTTAGAGGTTAGCTCCAGATCTGTGAATCCCAGCCCATTACCGGCATTAACATGGGCTACCACCTCTTCGAGTTGATTTACTGATATCTCCTGTGGCACGTATGCAACATTCAATACTTTCAGTAATGCGGTGCGGTGCGCCTCAGAACACAGCAACAAATTAAGAATAGAGATCTTTGACGGAGTCTGATGAAGATGATCTACAATCTTGTAATCACTTTTCTTGATTAATCGCATGAACTCTTCAGCATCTTTAACCAGCAAATCTTTTTCTGCCCCAGAGGGGCCCTCTTCGACAGCTTTACCTTTACCCTTTTCCGCAGCATCAGCCCTGACCACTTTCTCTGCTGCAACCTCCGCTGGCGCAAACACTCTACCGCTTCTAGTGATACCACTGACTCCGGTAAGATTCTGCACAGTTGATCCGAATGGCTCTAGCTCTATCTTCTGACCATTACAATAAACTTCGGCGCCATAATGCCATGGAACAGCATTAGTACTCTCGAATGGGATTGGTCCGGCCCTGGTTATGGTGATAGTAGGCGGACGGGGCGCCGAAATAGTAATAGGGTGACGAGGAATAGTAATGGTAGCGACTTCGTCTGCCTGCTTCAGTACGACTTCCCCTGGCGTACTGTCAACGCTCCGGCTGAACTGCAGGATACCCTCAGTCATCAGACTTTGGATACCTTCGATCAGCTGCTCACACCCATCAGGAAGTGTAGCACAAGCCATACATAACTCCCCGCATCCAGGAAAAAATCCCTTCTTCAGCAACTTAGCCTTGACAAAACTCAACGGCGTCTTCAAATCTTTGGCATCAGTCAGCAAGTCTGCACTCTCCTCAGTGATAACGGCATTCACTCCGCCCCCCTTATGATGAGGCATCGGGTTTTTGGTAACGTTGGGCACGTTGTCAGAAAAGTTGATAACCTTGGCGTCCACCAAGTCCTGGACTTTGTGCTTAAAAGCTTTACAATTCTCAATCGTATGGCCAGGTGCCCCAGTGTGGAATTCACAAGTAGCATTGGCATCATACCCTGGTGGTGGTGCCCCTGTTAAGGGAGCCAACGTCCTCTTTTGAACTAATTGGAGCTGAAGCAACGTTTGCAAAAGCTGTGCGTACGACATAGGTGGAATCTCAAAATGACGGTTTGTCAGGGGAGCCCGATTCTGATATCTTTTATACCCCTGCTGATTCTGCTGCTGAGGCTGCTGCGGAGCAGCTGGGATATTTATGCTAGCAATCTGAGGCTGAGGGCCCTTGCCCTTTCTCCGAGCATTAGTGACAACACTGGCATCTCCCTCTCGACACTTGCCAGCGTAAGGCTTCTTGATACCTCCTCCGGCTGAGGATGATTCGCCCTGAATTTTTCCAATCTTTATACCGTTCTCAACATGCTCGCCCATAGTGATGAGAGTCGAGAATGTTCCAGACATGCCACTGACCAGCTTTTCATAATAGATTCCAGGAAGGGTAGCCACGAACATTTGCACTAGCTCACGCTCAACCATCGGTGGTTGAACCCGAGCAGCCAATTCACGCCACCGCTGGGCGTACTCTTTGAAGCTTTCATTGTTCCGCTGTGAGAGATTCTGAAGCTGGACTCGGTTGGGAGCCAAGTCGTTGTTGTATTGATAGTGGAGGACGAACGCTTCTGCAAGATCTTTCCAGGTGCGCACAGTAGCGGGCTCCAAACCCATATACCATTCGAGTGACGGACCAGAAAGACTATCCTGAAAGAAGTGCATCAGCAACTTCTCATCGTCAGAATAGGCAGACATCTTTCTATAATAAGATCGGAGGTGGACCCGGGGGCAAGTAGTACCCTTATACTTCTCAAAGGTAGGCACCTTGAACTTGTGAGGTACTTTAAAGTCAGCAATCAATCCGAGATTGGACATGTCAACGCCCAATGTGTTCTGATTTTCTATGTCTCTCATCTTGTCTTCCAGCGCCTTGAACCTGAGTCGAGCTTCAGCATTCAACTCTGCATCTACACCTCTCTGAGAGAATACGTCATCCTGATGGTCCTCCAGCCATGGCTGAGGCACCAACAGATTTCCTGCACCAGCGTTACCGTTTACCGGTCCTATGTTAACATTGGCTCCCAAGCTACCGTTGCCGACGCCTGCCGCGTTGAGTCCGAGGTTAGTCATCAGATTGCCGTTAGCACTGCCGTTGCTCCCGGCAACAGGAACAACGTTTTGTGGAGCGTCCACTGGAGGAGGAGTAGGCACGACCCCTCCATGAAGTATGCCATTACTGTCAACCCTGGAGATCAGAGGTTGAACCAGAGTACGAAGCTGGTCTTGACCATTAGCGACCACCTGCATCAGCTCCATAAAACGATCCATCCGTTCACGGAGCTCTTGAACATCTGACTGCACCTGGTCCATGATTCTTGTCTGATTAGCGTGAGTTGAGTAGCGGTGGATGAGTCTTTGATCAATCCTGGAGATCGAAAGCAGCTCGGAACCTAAAAAACCTGTCAACAATAAAGGTTAGAAAAAGCAATAGGATATACACCATGCAAATATGCTTCATGCAAATGCATGCGTGTGTCTGTGTGCGTGGGAGGTTTTCCCCGATCCTAGTGCCTTAGTGACGGTGCTGATAATAATAAGAGGAAGAAGAAATCCGAGCCCAATCGTGGAAACATCAATCTCATATATATATGGAAAGGCCTGTTAAGGCGGTACACAGTATCAGCGAGTACAAATCAACAGCATGACCTCAGCCAACAAGTCTGGTGATGGTCAGCATACATCAAAGATCAAAACGAACAGGGATATAACTAATCAAGTACGGCCACGGGCGCGATACTCTGCTAATAACTCCTTCGTGTCCGGATGATCTGGCGAAGTGAGCAACCTCTCGACGAGTAGTTCCCTCTGCCTGATGGTATGCTGGAGCCCCTGAACTGAACTCTCCCAAGCTCCTTTGCCAAAGCAATCCTCCAACTTCCGCTTCTTAGACTCAAACATCAGCTTATGCTCCTTCAGGCTAGCAATAGCTTTGTTGAGACGGGCTTCAGCGGAGTACCTGCGGGCGGTCTCTTCATCAAACCTCCGCTCACTATCCTTCACTTCGGCTTCTAGCTTAGAAATCTGCAGCATCAGCTTATCTTCTCGCTCCTTCCTGGTGGCCATGGAAGTCTTCCAATGCTGGTCGAACTTAGATATTCTCCGATATGCTTCCTCCAAATGCTGCTTCTTCGTAGCTAGTACATCATTAGCAGCCCTGAAGTCTTGACCTAAGCGTTCCCGATCAGCAATCTGCTTTGCCAGGTCTGTACTCAGCTGGCTCACCGACTCTGTTTGCTTTTTGAGAGCATGCACGGCTTCGTTCCTCTCACTTCGAAGCTGAGCTAACTCCTTCTCTAATTCTGCATTTGCCCTCTTCAGTTCATCACGCTCGGCTAATACCTGGCTGTGCTGGTGAATGAACACAGTGGTAGGCTCTTCAACTGGTGGAGGACTCTCTGGTCTGACATGCGGGAATGGCATCCCTATAGTGTTGGCTCTGGCTCTGATCCAATCTGAATAAGGAGGGTAGGCTTGGCTGTTGCTCTTCCCCAACAAAGGCTTTCCTCTCGTGCTGATATTGTTCCACGCATACTGAAGCCTGGACAACAAATCCCCCTCTAGAATACCCGTGAGGTACAGAGATTCCCGTACCTCTTCCTCCTTCGGTGGAGTCCTCAAAGCATATGCAAACTGACGAACTAGCAATGATGGATTGTAGTTGATGCAACCCTTCCTACCTATCAGAGGTACATTAGGAAACCCACTACAACTGAAGATCAACTCGGTGCCTAACCTGTCTCTGTCAACGAACCAATCAATGTCTTCTGCTGACAAATTCATCAGACGCTCAGGCCACTCAGTTGTGGCTACAGACAAGACAGAAGAACCCTTCTTGGGCAAATGACTATCAAACCACCTGTACAACAACGGTACGCAGCATGAGACATTCTTCCCTCTCCGGTTCTCATTCTTGTAATGCACTGAATGGTAGACGTCTCCGATCAGAGTAGGGACTGGATTCCCTGAGGCAAAGATGTGGAATGCATCAAAGTCCACGAAATCAGGCATGCTGGGAAATAGGATAATGCCATATATGCATAAAGCAAGGATGGCGTTGAAGGCGTCCCAACATTCGTCCTTAGCACACTGCTGAGCTTTAGCTATCAGAAACTGCAGAGAGAACCCTGGGACCTTGTTCCAAATTGTCACCACTAACTCAGAAGCGCTCAAATGGAGTGAGGAAGCTAAACCAGCCAAATCAGGCTCAGCATCCATGTGGACAAAAGGCATCTGCCTTTTGATAGGCACACCCAGCATATCAGCATACTCTTCCAATGTCGGCGCGAGAATGAAGTCATGAAAGGTGAAACACCTCAAGGGAGGATCATAAAACTGCAGAAGAGCATGTAACCCATTCAACACGGATGGAGAAGGTTTGCAGACCAGACTAAGCAACCTGCCATAAGACTTCCTGAACCTATCCTTCACGGAATCCCCTGCCAGGGCTATCAAACCAATCAGCTTCGACACGTCGGGGGTCGGGAACTTGTATGCAACAGTCTTCCTGAGAGAAGCCATAATAACAGCAGAAGACGAGAAATCCGAGATCGGGGAAACGATACCTACAACACAGACACACGTTAATGGAATGCATATGAATGCGCAAACTAATGCAAAATGCAGGTATGCAATAATGTATCCAGGTGGCTGCTGTGGAGATTCAGTATCAACAGTCACTGATGAGAAGGAAACCCCGGTGTAAGGCCACTAATCTGATCTGCTGAGCATAACCATCTGATAGGACCGAGATCAAAATTCTGCTCTGACAAGAATAAGTGCCTGATAATAAGTACCCCGGGTGCAATATCAAAGAATGTCTGTTGATGAAGTCTTCAGACCCCAAATCAAGATCTGCCCTACCAAGAACAAATAACATCTGCCGATGAGATCTTCAGACCTCACTCAAAATCTGTTCCATCCAGAACAAACCACTGATGATAATACACTGATCAAAGCCTGCTCTATCAAGAACAGACAAACACCCGATGATAAGATCCTCTGACCAAACTCTTGCTCTATCAAGAACACATCTGTAACTGAGAACCCAACATAACTGATTCGCTGTCAAGAAAACCAGGTAGTCTGAAGGTCTAAGTTTCCTGCAATAAACCCAGTCCCGCTCACAGGTATGGACCTAGACTGACTCAAGGTACGACATCCTATGCGTTCATCAGCGTCACAGACTTTCAAAACTGATGATACGATTCCCAGAAGGAGTGGCATCATCGAGTCCTGAAGAGGCCTCACTTAGCTGAATCACAAATGATCGGTCCCCAGAGTCGACAATCCACCAAACCAGCAACCGTCTCAACCCAAAGGGTTGAAAGTGAAGCCAACCGGATGAACCTCGTCTGAGCGTGGATTTCATGAGACACTAGTGCCTGCAAAGCAAGCATGCGCCCACTAATTTCCACTCTAAGTCAATGGTACACTCAAGCCTGGGTCTGGCTTCTCACTCAATCAGAACTCCCATCCCACAACAGCACAAATAATCATATTATACTGAAAAATAAAATGCGGGAAATAAAGTGCGAGAAGTAAAAATGCGATAAATAAACGTAACCCAACAGGTAAACACACAAACGATAGGATTGACTCGCAGGGAACCGTTGGAGTCCCCAGCAGAGTCGCCAGCTGTCGCTTGCGCGAAAATAAGGTGCCGACATAACAGGAGAGTCGCCACCTTTCGTTATTTATCCCTCAGAGCGGGAAAGGAAACGATCGGAAAAACCTGACGAATAAGGGTAAGACAAGGTCGTCGCAACCGTTGTCTGGGTTCGGGAGTCGGTTACGCAAGGGGAAGGTATTAGCACCCCTCACGTCCGTCGTACTCGACGGGATCCTCGCTTGTTTGTTTACTTGGACGGGTTGGTTTTATTCTATCTACCTATCAAGGCTGGCTGAAAAAGAAAAGAAAAATGACTCGGCAAAGCGTCTCACTTTATGCCTACGTATTCTCATCGGAGAATGAGAAATCAGAGTCAACGTAGTTCGGCCTACGAAGGGTTATGGGGGAAAGGTTGCTCGCTAGGACGTCGCATCCTATGCCTACGTACTTCCACACTGTATGGAAGATCAGAGCAAACGTAGTTCGGGAAACTACGGGTTATCTCCTAAAAGAAGTGTCTTTTATTGTGTTTGTGATTTCAACCGCACTAGAGACTATGACCTGAGAGTGAATGCGTCGCATGTCACCCAAAGGGTACCATACTAAACATCCAGACTGTGGAAAAGAAACTCTCCCACAATCCTTTCTCAGATAGCTTAAGGCTCGTAGCGTACGAAAGAAATCATTCATGATTACTGTATCTTAAACTGTTTTGAGATGAGAAGAGAACAGGCCCAACTAGGAGGGAGACTATCAAGTCCTACTGTTATCATGCCATGGATTCATCCTATGGTTGAGGTTTGAACAGGGAACTCCTAGATGTTGTCATGCATAGGTTTCAACCTAAAAGTCTATCATCAAATCCTCATCAGAAGAAATGAGAGTCCTAAGGGATCATGTCAATGATACACCAAAACAGACAAAAGCATCAGCTTTAACAGTAAAATGCATGCAATGCAAGTGAGGGAGGAAATGTGTGTGGGGCTTCAGCCTCCACAAGCTCATCTCAACCTCAAGCCAGTCATGAAATAACAGTAATCATACTGAAAAATAGACAACATGCTATCGAGCAATAAACAGCAAACTGCAATCATACAGGTAAAAGAGAACATGCTATCAAGCAAAATAAACACATGGGCAAGGGAGCTGGGCTCTACCGAATACCCGCAAGCAAAGCCAAGCAGTAACAATACAAGCAGGTGCACTCATGCTCTTATACTGAACTTATTCTAAATGTGCTTAGTCTAATGCAGCAGACAAATCAGACAAAACACACAATACATCAAAGAAAACAGAAGAAAGCCTCAGCTCCTCCAGCAGCAACCCAGTCTTCAGACTTCAGAGATCACTTGCTTTCCAGGTATCAACCCTACAACATGAGTATCAACTCATCTTCTCCCTTGAGCTTCAGCTCCTTTGATCAGCTCTACCTTCAGGCTTCACTATCTTCAGGGATCTTCAGGCATCAACTTGATCTTCACAAAGCCTTTAGACTTCAACAATCTTCAAGGAATCATCCTCTTCAAAGCTTCAGCTTCTGTCTTCAATGGCTCAACTGCTCCAGCAAACAAGATTCAGTCAACAAGATGAGGTGAGGATGTTACAGTACTCACTGACTTCCAAAGGATGCCATTGAGGACTTAACATCAAAGGAGAGGCTCTCTCAAAGTTCTACCTTATAGGGCAAGGTCACTAATCCCTCCAAAGGAGAGAGGTGAATACCCTTAAGGGACTCTGTGTCATAGAGAAGAAAGGAGGTGGACAAGACACTCCTTGTTTATTGAATGAAATCATTCTATCTAATGCTCTACCTATGCACTTATGATCCTATAAACAAGCAACAAAAGCTATCTAAACTCCTCTGCAAGGTCTTCAAAGCTTCCATGATGATCCACAAATTCTTCAACTCAATCTCCAAGCTCACACACTCACAGGAGAAGAAAATCAAACACAACAATACAAACTATGCCTTTAAGCAACACACATACTATCCATACATTCAAAAATCAATGAAAGATACTAAAACACCATACAATATTCTAGCAAAATTCTAAGGGATTCTATACATACTTACCCTTAACCCATATATTCCCCATACACTAATTTGGCCTATAAACCCCAAAACAAATTTGTTCAAGTCTATCTATACAACCTAAAACCCTAATTAGAGCACCTAAATGTCTAACAATCAAACTACATCAAATTTTAATCTAAAAATTGAGAATTAAATCCTATATGAAGCTAGGGTTCAACATCTAACTATGCCAAAAAGAATGGCTCAAAAACCCTAAGGAAAAGTCCTAAAACAAATTGTACAAAATCAAGGGTTAACCAAAATCAATTAAATGTACTATTTACAAGAAAATATGCTAAAAAATATTAAACCAAAAATAAAATGGAATTTTATTTTTTATTAATTTTCTAGACAAAATCATGGTTATGTGAAAAAAAGAAGAAATGAAAAATATTGATTTTTATATTTTTTATGAATTTTATAAAAGGCAAAGAATTAAAAGAAATAAAAATAAAAGAATTTAAGAAATAAAGGGGAGGGGGGTATCAAAAGTAACACGCCCCAGTTATTTCTGATCGTTGGGCCAAGTCTGGGGGTGGGAATAGAAATGAATGCTGAGGCCCAGGTTTGTCAAAGAACCAAAACGGTGCGTTTGGTTAAGTGATGCGCTGCGTTTTGTGTTTCAATCTTCCCTCCGTTTCTGAAATCAAATCACGGCCGTGCGATGGATTGAATTGGTCAATGACTTTGGACGATCCAACGATGGAGCTTCATCGTCCCCAACTGGACCCTAGGGTTTGCAGAAACCCTAACCCCATGCAAGGATCTTCAACCTGATCGTTCTCACTGATTTCTCCATGAATTCATGAGCTTCCAAAAGCAAAGTTGCACTGTCAATCACCCTGAACACAATACTATCCATAGTTTTCACTGAAACCTCTTGAATCATCCTAACAGAAAGCTTCATCATCAAGGTTCCATTTCTTTCCTCTTCTATCAAACTTAATGGAACTTCAAACTAATGATCAAGAATTATTCTACACGTTTCCCTAACCATTCTACACCATCTCATATCCATTGATGCACACAAAATTGCTTGTTATTCATTCTGCAAGAAATTGTACCCTGCCTCGAAACCTCATGATCCTCCCCCTAATTCTCAGAAAATGGTCCTCTACCCTAGCTTAACCAGTCTAAACCTATAACTATGGTAGAATGCACATAAATTAGGAGATTCGAGCAAGATTACCAACCTGTCAATCTTTAATGGTGGCTATGGTTTCCCTACAATTCAGTGCCTGAAACCTTCCTTGTTTGATCCTCAAGGGCCAATATGGATTCTGTATGCAACAAGATGGATGAAAAAGGCTTGAATCATGTGTTTGATATCAAAATGCACTTCTTGCAATTTCCTCCAAACAGCTTCAAACTTCCATGGATCTTCTTCTACCTCAGCATGCAATCAGTCACAATGATCAGAGAAATAGGTTTGTGGAGGAGAAATGAATGGAGATTGAAGAGAATGAAGGTTTGATGTAAAATTGCAAATGGAAGGATCTTACTCTTTCACACTCTAATCTCACTACTCACCAATAATGATCACCAACCCTGGCCCTATGGTGATTCACCCTTCTTATAACAATCAAGAGAATGATCTAGATCCATCTAGAAACTTGTGGAAAGTGTTAGAAAGTTTGAGAACTTCTCATGGAATGATACATTGGATATCCATTATCTCATGCCTTAGCCTTGCCAAATGGACTTTAAAATCTCCTTACAAGAGATATTGAGAAAGAATGAGTGAAAAACAAGCTAACTTTGCTTTTTGTGAAGTTTTGTTTAGGTGCCTTATTATGCAAGCATGAGAATTACAAAGTAACCCTCATTTCTAAGCTTCAAATCAAAATTATACTTGAACCATTGTTTTCAAAATGATGTTTGGAGTCAAAATGATATATTGGATGACCCATTTTGGATTTGTACATCTCCTAAACCAAAATTAGATTTCAACTTTTTCAACTTATAAGCCATTTTTAGGTCATTTTCACCCAATCTTGTAAATCCTTGCTACAAGCTCTTTCAATAACTCATGACCACTTTTATAGACTAAAAATCCCATTTTGAACAACTTTCATGTTTTGAGTTTTTCCATTTGAGGCTTGGAAATAGGAGATATGGCCTTTGCTTAAAATGACCTATAACTGCCAAATGACCAAAATACCCCTGTCTTGTTCAAACCATAAGTTGAGTTCCACAAATCCTATCAAGGACTTCTACCACTCAAATTAAAGCTAAGAAGATTCTCTTCAACATTCATGTTGACCAAGAAATCATAGGAATCATCCTACTAGGGCAAAAGTTGTCTGCAAGTTGGGTGACTTTCAAGGACCCAGATTCACACACCTCAGATGACCTGTAATTTGTCAAAACCATAACTTGAGCTCTGCAACTCCTATCAAGGACTTCTACCACTCAAATTAAAGCTATGAACAAGCTATACAACATTCATTTTATGGGGAAGATGAGATATCAATCACATCTTGAGCTAAAACTGCCTGGAAGATAGGGATTAAACTAGGGTTTTTTCACTGACAATCCTCAGAAACCCTAACTCAAAACTTCTCAAACTCCTCAATCATGATGATTTGGCCTAGGAATCATCTTTATAACATCTCCATACATCATTCCATGATCTCATGGCCCTTGGATTAAGTCTCAACCCTCTCCAAATCTTCAGCTGATCTAGGATTGACCCAGTCAAAACCCTAATTCTACCATTCATGGTTGAATCTTCTGAATTCTTGCACAATGACCTCTCTGGACTTCATGATGGCTTTCAAGACATCTCATAGGCTTTCTCAAATCTCCAAGTTCATTCTCAAAGTCTCTGAATCATCTGAGGAGTTCCCACAATTCTCAAGCTAGGAGACACACAACTCTGGTTTCAACCAATTCTCTTGAACTTTCTGATGAAGGTATCAACCTGCAAACACTTGATGGATAAATAATTGTTGGTCAAATTTTAGGGTGCAACACATTGCACTCATGCTTAAAAGCTTAGAGTGACACAACCAAAATACAACTAAAAAAACCACACTAGTCCAATACAATCATCTAGGTAATAATTGCTTGGCTCACAAGAAAACCTAAGACAAAAGCACACGTGAAGATACAAACACACAAACAGAATTCTTTACTCCAAAAAATCTCTTAGTATTCAGTAAGGATTGCCACTCTTCTTTATATGCAGCACATGGGCCTTGGGCCTAAGTAGCATAAATTAGGTTTAACCAAGTTAATCCAATCTCCATAATTCAAGGTGCTAAAAAAATAGGCCATAGGCGTTTCCTTTCATGATCATCACTGAATAGAAAGTTTCCTAAAATATAGCCTGAGATAAATAAGGAAACATAACAGAAAACAAAATAGCGCCCATGATGGCAGATACCGATGTCACAACATTCAACTTGACATCCAATAAACTCTGTATTATCTAACCAAACATATCCTGCAAAACACTACACAAGTATGTCATGACATCGGTCAAGACATCTACACACATAACAATGTTTTACCACAAAATTCAGCCAATCAAGAACATTTATAAATATCCAAACATACCACCGCAGTCTATTTTATCAACCATTGTGAAATAGTTTACTTATTTAAGCTAACTTACTTCACTTTAGAACAGAGTACACAATTGGTTAGAAACCTTAACTTCTATCACATCTTCCGAATCTCTAGAAACTTCATCCTAACTTCACAAAAGACCAACAAAAGTTCTCAAACTAGTATGAATCAATGGAAGGTGTTGCGAAACTCCAACGTAAATTCAACATATCTTTGTTTTCTTTTTCCAGAAATCGTTTCAAGTAAAGGTACATATGTTAATCGTTTCTTTTCTGTTGTGAATCAGATGTCTTTAAATAAAGTATAAACAGTTTCTTAATGATCAAGAAACACACAAGGGTTAAGGTTAACAAAGAAGACAAGGTAAAATAACAAGGAACAACAAGGATTGGTTATAAGCCTTTATTCTTTCCTTTCTCTTAGAACAAGATTACAAGTATACAAGAATAACAAAATAACCTCTCTCACTTGAAACTAGGATTTTATCTTCCTATTTTTCCGTATATCAAGATTGATAAACTAACATCCTATTTATAAGAAAAATAACACACTAACCTAATGGACTTTTAAACAATTACCCATTACAAGCTAACTTAGGGTACAAGCTAACTTAAACAATTGTGCTTACAAGAAAGACCCAATTCAACATGCTAACAAACATAGCAATATTGACTAATGCACGTTAAAACAAACTTCAACTACAATAGACATTACTCCGACAACATCATGCGAACAGACGTCAACCTCATGCTTAATACCTGTCAAACCAAAAGCTACCATTCGACCATACTAGAGTTTGATCCAACATCTCACAAATCTCCACCTTGAATCTAACTCTATAACATCAAGAAACTAGCTTTCTTTATGCAGCTTTATCAACTACATACAGTTGGAAAACTTGCAATTGGGCAACGTCTTGGTGATCATATCAGCAACATTATGATCTGTCGAAACCTTCAGAACTTGGACTTTTCCATGCTTGATTACCCCTTTGACGAAATGCAGCCTCACATCAATGTACTTGGTTCGCTCATGATAGGCTGAATTCTTTGACATGTGTATTGTACTTTGACTATCATATTTAACAGTAATAACTCGACCTTGAAGTTTAGCTCCTTTGCAAAACCTTCAAGCCACAATGCTTCCTTCACAACTTCAGTTAGGGAAATATATTTTGCTTCATTGGTTGATAGCACAACGACCTTCTGAAGTGTTGCTTTCCAACTGATTGTTGTCATAAACATAGTGAACACATATCCAGAAATAGATTTTTAGGAATCCATACAACCTGTATAATCAGAGTCGACATATCCTTCGATTGCTGCTTTACTATCTTCACCCAAGGCTCCACTATAAGTTACGACTCTATTCAGAGACTCATTTATATATCTTAGAGTCCACTTCAATGCTTGCCAGTTAGCCTTTCTAGGATTCGCCATGTACCTGCTTACAAGACTTACTGCATATGTTATGCCGGGTCTAATACAGACCATAACATACATCAAAGAACCTACTATATTAGCATATGGAATACTATTCATATAAGTTTTTTCAACATCAGTACCCGAATACTGATCTATACTCAACTTGAATTGAGGGTTTGTCGGAGTCACAACAAGCTTTGAATTCGACATACCATACTTTTCGAGAATCTTCCATAGGTATGCCTTTTGAGATAAGCATAATCTTGACTGCTTTCTATCTCTTAGGATGTCAATCCCAAGAATCCTGGATGCAGCTCCCAGATCCTTCATGTCGAACTCCTTATTAAGTTCAGCCTTCACCCTCATTACCTTTTCGACATTGTTGCTTTCTATTAGAATATCATCCACATAGGGAAACAAGATAACAAATGAATTACCCAGTCGAAATCTGAAGTAAACACAGTGGTCGAACTGACTTCTGATGAGGATATTGTTTCATCTAAGTTACCATACAAGGATGAACTTATTGAATCTCCTATTCCACTGTCGAGGAGATTGTTTCAGTCCATATAAGGATTGGTTCAACTTGCACATATAATCTTCCTTCCCTTTTTCGACATACCCTTCAGGTTGTCTCATCAGAATTGTTTCATCTAAGTCACCATACAAGAACATAATCTTCACATCTATTTGTTCCAGTTCAAGGTCGAACTGTGCCACCGTGGCAAGCAACATTTGAATGGATATGTGCTTCACAGTAGGAGAGAACACATCATTAAAGTCAACACCTTCTTTCTGAGTGAACCCTCTAGAAACCAATCTTGCCTTGTATCTCTTCGGCGCCACTCCTTCGATTCTTTCCTTAACTTTGAAAGTCCATTTAAAACCGATTAACCTGGCTCCAGTAGGTTTCTTGATTAGTTCCCAAGTGTTGTTATAATGAAGAGATTTCATCTCATCATCCATAGCCTTCAGCCATTCAGTCTTCTTTCGACTCCTCATAACTTCCTTATAGTCTCTAGGTTCTTCGTCTAAAACCTCACTTGCAGAGATTAAGGCATAAGCTATAAGATCTACATACCCAAGTCACTAAGGTGGTTTGATGACGCTCCTCAACCTGTCTCTTGCTAGCAGGTAGTCATTATCAGTCTCCTCATCTTTGACAACATCTTCTACGTCTTCTTCGACTTCATCTGGGGTATGCAATTTAGCATCAACATGCTCCACCTCAACAAAAATATCTCCCCATTCCAGCTCTTCGTCAGCATTATCATTTTTCTTGAAATCCATCTCTGTTTCATTGAAAACTACATCTCGAATGGTGATACACCTCCTGTGACCTGGTTGTAGGCACCATAGCCTATAAGCTTTGACTCCTTCAGAGTATCCCATGAACATGCATTTTAGAGCTCTAGGTTCGACCTTGACTTGCCTAATATGAGCATAGGCCACATAACCAAATACTTTCAGTCTCTCGAGACTAGATGGATGTCTCGACCAAACTTCTTCGATATCTTCATTCCCAAGGCAGTCGAGGGACATCTATTTATCAGGTAAGCTGATGTCGAAACAGCTTCCGCCCAAAACATCTTCTTCAATCCAGCACTAACCAACATGCATCTAACCCTTTCAAGGATTATTCGATTGAATCTCTCAGCTAAGCCATTTTTTTGAGGAGTACCTGTTATAGTCTTATGCCTTGCAATCCCAGACTTAACACAGTAATTGTTAAACGCTTCGTTGCAGAATTTAAGGCCATTGTCGATTCTCCACCTCTTAACCTTTATGCCAATTTGAGTTTTCACCAGAATCTTCCAACTTTTGAAATTCTCAAAAGTTTCATCCTTCGTCTTCTAAATGAATACCCATAGCTTTCTGGAATAGTCATCCATGATGGATAGAAAATACCTTGCAACTGAGTGTGAAGGATTCCTTGCAGGCCCTCAAAGATCCGCATGAATGTAATCCAGGGATCCATGTGTTCTTTGTTTGCCTTTGTTAAAATTTTCCCTACAGGATTTACCAAATACACAAGATTCACAAAACTCCAACTTTTCAACTTTGTCACCTCCTAGCAGGTTCTGCTTCCCCTATTCGACCAGGCCTCTTTCGCTGACATGGCCCAATCTCATGTGCCATAATTCTGTCTTTGACATAGGTTTCGTGGATGCAAAATTTGTGGAACCACTTACAACCTCAGCCTCAAGGGTATACAATCCTTGTTTCTTTGCGCCTCTCAAGACTTCCTTCGACCCCTTCATGACTCGTAGGATACTTTTCTCTCCTTGGAAAACGTATCCCTTTCTGTAGAATTCACCAAGAGAAATCAAATTTCTCTTCAAGTCAGGTACATACCTGACTTCAGTCAATAACCTTATTGACTCATCATGGAGCTTGAATCTCACAGATCCAATATCTGCAATTTTGAAAGATTTGTTGTTTCCCAGCAACACAGATCTACCATCTTAATCACATAGCTCCTCGAATAATTCTCTATTTAGATTCATGTGCTAAGTGCAACCTAAATCCATAATCCACTCTTTTCTTGAGTCGCCACTTGAAACCACAAGAACATCAGATGAATCAAAGTCATCTTGAACAAGCGTTGCCATTACATCCATGATCTTTCAGGCGTTCAGGGGACACCTTTCTTATGTGACCCTCCTTCTTACAACGATAACACCGAATACTAGATGTTTAGCCACTATAAGACTTTTGTTGACTTTTACCTTTCTTCTTGTCGAACTTACCATCCTTTCGTAAGAATTTTCCCTTAACGGCCAAACCTTCGCCCATCGTTGAAGGTTTATGCTCCTTTCGTTTGTTCAAGTCCTTAGATTACAAGGCTGATTGAACTTCTTCAAAGTTCAGAGACTCCCTTCCATACAAGAAAGTTTCTTTGAAGTGAGCATGTGTTATGGTCAAAGCACACAGCAGCAACAGTGCTTGATCTTCATCATCGATCTTCACATCAATATTTTCAAGATCAAGAATTAGATCGTTGAACATATCCAACTGCTCAGCCAACACTTTTTCTTCACTCATCTTGAATGAATACAAAGCTTGCTTCAGGTACAGTCGATTCACTAGAGATTTGGTCATGTACAAACTTTCAAGTTTCACCCATAATCCCGATGTTGTAGTCTCATTTGATACATGTCGAAGAACCTTATCACCAAGGCTCAACAATATTGCGCTGTGGGCTTTCTTGATCATGCCCGTCTTTTCTTTTTCCGTTAACGCAGCTTCCATGGTTACCTCACCCTTCAACGCTTCTAAACTACCTTGTTGAACCAGTAGGGCTTTCATCTTCAAGCGCCACAGACCGAAGTCGTTCACTCTGGTAAACTTTTCAATCTCATACTTTATTGAAGGCATATTTTCCATGCTCACCACACCAATTTGTTGTGAATCAGATGTCTTTAAACAAATTATAAACAGTTTCTTAATGATCAAGAAACACACAAGGGTTATGGTTAACAAAGACGACAAGGTAAAACAACAAGGAACAACAAATATTGGTTATAAGCCGTTATTCTTTCCTTTCTCTTAGGACAAGATTACAAGTATACAAGAATAAAAAAATAACCTCTCTCACTTGAAACTAGAATTTTATCTTCCTATTTTTCCTTATATCAAGATTGAGAAACTATCATCCTATTTTTAAGAAAAATAGCACACTAACCTAATGGACTTTTTAACAATTACCTATTACAAGCTAACTTAGGGTACAAGATAACTTAAAAAATTGAGCTTACAAGCAAGAACCAATTCAACATGCTAACAAACCTAGCAATATTGACTAATGCATGTTATAACAAACTTCGGATACAACATGCATTACTCCGACAACAGCATGCGAACAAACTTCGACCTCATGCTTAATACCTGTCGAACCAAACGCTACCCTTCGACTATACTAGAGTTCGATCCAACATCTCACATTTTTAAAACTACATTCTTTGTAAAATGAGGTATGTTTGATAATGTGTTATGTTAATGCTAAAGTTAGTTTATGATTTTGTAGAAAAAAGTTGTTGTTTGTGTTGTTTGTTCAAAAATATTTCATTTTTTCATAAGTTTGTGATTTGGTTTACATATTTTTTATTAAAGTATGTTGATGATTTTGTAAGGTATGTTGTGAAATATTATTGTTGCGGTATTTTTGAAATTTTATTCTATTAATGGTAAGTGTAATTTATGATTTTGTAGATAAAAGTTGTTGTTTGTGTTGTTTGTTCATAAGCTTATGATTTGATTTGCATTTTTTTTATTGAAGTATGTTGATAAGTTTGTTAGGTATGTTGATAAATATTGTTGTTAAAGTATTTTTGATAAATATGTTATGTTAATGTTAAGGGTAGTTTATGATTTTGTAGATAAATGGTGTTGTTTGTATTGTTTGTTAATGAATGATTTTGTTTTATTCATAAGTTTATAATTTGGTTTACATTTTTTTTGTTGGAGTATTTTGATCATTTAGTTAGACATGATGTGTTTGTATAGGTATGTTAATTTTAATGTTATTGCTTATGAAATTAATAATTTTATTATGTGGTTGTTACAGCTAATCATGTTATCCATTCAACATGTAATAGAAGATGAGTTTATTATATCGTATTTTGTTTGAGTGTTTTACCAACCCTTAATTTAATATATAACTTTTTGAATTGAATTAGAAATTAATAATATGAAAAATTAGGTTATGTTTGAAAACAAATTATATTAATTAAAGTTTTTAAAGCTTTCTTCAGCCCATTATATGTATCTCGCTCTTTGACTTTTTTTATTAGTTCTTCTAATATAACTTAATTTATCATATTATTAATTTATAAATCAAATTGAAAGATAATATTTTAATTGGCAAGTTGGTTAAATAAGCATTCAATATAAGTTATATTAAACTCAATTATACTTATCACAATAGTTGGTAGTTATAACCAGAGTAAAATATTGTACGCTAAGTCTTTCATTATTACTGTTGTTTATAATTGTGGTGAAGTTTTAAAAAATCACTCAAAATTTTGGCACTAGGTATCTAACCCATAACCTTCACATTTTACTATGGTTGTTTTTAACAACCGTAGTGATATGTAATGCGCTAGCAATTTTTTACTACGACTTCAAGATTAGGGTGGTAAAGCAACGCATACTACCACACCTTACCTTACCACTGGTTTTCAACTGTGATGATATCCATTTTATAAACGTGGTGATATGGCCTTTCTATAGTAGTGCTCATGCAAAATATGAGTATTTCATTATCATAGAGCACGTGAGATGGGATTTGAATTTCCTTGGATCCTCTTATCAACTGAATTTAAACATCTAAGGCTAGTTAAGGGATCTCCTTGTCTGACACCCATAGTGAAATTAAAATATCCATTATAAGTGACATTTGTGGAAAATTAAAGAGAGGTTGAAGAGATATTGGCTTTGATCTAGCTACATAATTTTTCAATAAACCCTAACATCATTAAGACATTGAGACAAAAATTCCTGCTTATAGTGTCAAAAGCCTTTGTAATATTCACTTTCATAGGAAAATTCCCACTATAAGCCTTCTTATAAAGAAAGTTTATCGCCTCTGAAGCCAAACAAATACAATATTTTTTCCTCCCCTTAATGAAACCAATTGGTTACTTAGAAACCAAGTTTGGCATGATTATGGTGAGTCAGTCAACAAGGATCTTGGAGATGAACTTGAATTTAATGTTGCCTAGAGCTATAGGAATAAAATTATCCACTGAGTCAACAACAATTGTTTTAGGAATTAGAATGGTGGTTGATCTGGCATGATCTGAATAGATCGGTATGGCCTTCAACGTAGGGTAGCAACAATGGTTGTAGGAGAGGAGGGGTTGTACCTGCAAGGCACTCTGATACTAAAGTAAGTAATAGAGAGAAAAAGCAAGTACAAAGTATTTAGGTTTACGTTAGAGTGAATTGGATATCTTACCCTCTCAAGTGAGAGAGTATTTATAAGAAACCCCAGCGCGGGGCCAAGATCCTTATTATGGGCCAGGATATTTGGTCCACCAATGAGAGACTGCCAGGTTTGCAAGGAGTAAGAAAGATTCTAGCCTGTGATCTTTGATCTAGTCTAACTGTCCCCGTGAACTTCAGAGGGGAAGTTGGTTACGTGAACTGTCAAGCGTGGGAGGAGGATGTCCACAACGTCTATATTCTCCCCGACTGCTATATTGTGCCCAACGATCATAGTGTGCCCAACGGCTAGATACTGTTGATCTTCTTGTTGGGCCTTGTCAAAAGCTGGACTAGATTAGTACTTGCCCAAATGTGAGCCACTTGCCAGTCTAGTCTAGAACATGAGCCTCCAAAGTCGTTGTTCTTAGGTGAGAAGCAATGACTTTGAGGTACCCTCATTGGTCAACTGATAGGCTAGAGTAACATTGTAGGGATGCCTTTGAGACAGTTGTTTTTTAGAGAAAATTCTAGGGGACGTATCCTTCGAATGTCGGTGACTAGTGTTGTTGATGATTAGTTATCTATAACTTCAAAGGTTCTTTAGGATGCGGGGACATGTTCATGGAAGGGACGTTTTATGTCAACCAGCCTTACGCTTAAGGCAAGGAAATTTCTTGTCGATGAGGTTGTGCTAAGATAATATCATGTGTGTCTTGTTGAAGTGGAACGAAGACACATCATAATTGACTGCTGGGCAGAAGGAGCATTGCGGGGACGCCTTCGTATTTATTCTCCAAAGTTCGTCGAAGATGTACTTGTGGAAATTCCTTGCATCCTGTTGTCTCTGAGGTTTTCGTCCATGATAGGTGCTTTGGGTTGCGAGGACCTGGTCGTGGTGAATCTGAAGGGCGCTTAGAGTCGAGCAGGTGCCTGTTGAGGTTTTGAGAAACTTGCTTTGAAATACGCAGCATTTGGCTTTGGGAAGATAAAACGTTTGATTCCCTTCTGACACGTGACAATGTAATTAATGTTTGTTCAGGCTTAGGGAACCTAGGCTAACTAGGAAATTATGGCTCCTTCCTTTTACACTTCTTCATGCAAGAAAATGTTTATAAAGGGAGAACATAATGATTTATTTTTGTATTTCACGCAAGTTTCTATCCCCAACAATCTTTTGCTCTACAACTTGTGGTTTCTTGCCTCTCACTGGAGCTCTTCCCGCCGTCGTCCCTCTTCATCTCTAACCTTCAGATCTAGGTAATTCTTCATCTTCAACCTTTACATATTGGTCAGAATCTAGGGTAGTTTATAGATTTTTAGAAATCAAGATGAATCTGACATGGTTGTTCCGACGATGCACGAACTTTTCGGTTGAAGTTCATGTGTTCTTCGATGAACACATGAATTTCTGGAAAATTCATGAAGATCCTGAAGAACATATGAATCTGATGATGAACGTTAGGAATTAGCGTAAGAGAAGTCCTTGGATCTTCCTAGGTGTTTGTTAGGAATAACTTATGTTTGTAGTCGGGCATTAGGCCTTTATCGTCGAGAGCTTATTCTCGAGTACTTGATAAGCGTTAGTTATCGAGGAGACTCGTCCTCATAGGAATCTTTCTTATAGTCATAGAGACTTGTCCCCGTTCTTCAAGGAGAAGCTTACGCTACGTTCCTTTCATGTTGACAAGGGCTCGAGTCGAGGGAACATCCTCATACTTATTCCTCTCCCTTTCACTTGATTTGCGGTGGAAGGGTGGATTTGATCTCTTTCGTCGAATTCACTTTTTCTTCCTCTGCTTTTTAGGTAAAATGGCTGACATGAACGAGGAGATCGTCCCTGGCGGAGGGGTTACTAGTGACAAAAATGTTGGGGGAGCCCCTAACACCGAGAATGCTGAGGCCGAAGAGACTGCACCATCTGCCGAGTTTGGTAATGTGAAGGACATTCATGGGGACCTTAGCTGGATCACTCGAGAGCCTTTGGAGACGAAATCGACTTTCACCGAGGATGAGATTAGGTCATTAATCTTCTTGAGAACTGGGCAGAAGGTGAGCCTGCAAATTGAAAAGAGATTCGCTCAGAGGAGAATGGCAGGATATGCTCGGCATATCAAGATAGTATATTTCCCATGTATGATTTCACCCTCAGGGAGGCGGCGTACCGCTTACTTTTCAATGATTTTCAAGAGGGAATCTTCTACCACCTCGTGCTGTCTCTTGCTCAACTTCATCTTAATGCTCTGGCCTTCATATGAGCCTCTGAACTGGTGTGCCGATATTTGAGATCGAGGCCACCATGGATCTCTTCTTTAGTATATTCCAGCTTCATAGGAGTACAACTAGTAAGAAGCAAAGTTGGGTGTCCTTCAAGAAGTAAAGCAGGTTACTCTATCTGTATTCGGAGTCTGTCCGAAATTTTAAGTTCAGGTTCTTGGTTGTGAAGCCTCTCTCGGAGGCGGCCAAAGAGTCGTTGGTCACCATGGAGGCTGTGGAAACGGATGGTCGGGGGAAATGAAACCAGTGTCGAAGTTTCCACTAGAATGGGTGTTCACCCATTTCAGATACAGAACCGACCAATTCCTCATAAAGCACGACCAGTTGAGTGTCGAGGATAAGAAATAATTTCGAGCGTTGACAGGGTTGGTGGAGAGCTTTGTCCCAGCTGAAGTTATGGACAAGGACAATAATCTAGTCTATGACAAGGATGGGCAGCCTGTTATGTCGGCCCTTTACATAAACACGAAGGCTCTCATTGAATGTAAAACGGAGGAGGCTACAATGGAACTCTTACGTACAAATTAGTTTTTTGCTTGCATTTGTTGATGTTTGTTCGAAATGTGTTAACATTTTACCCTCGTTTGCAAGAAAGATGTCAACCATGCGGGAGCGTCTCGTCGAGTCTGCAATCGCTAAGAGTGTCAAGAAAGCGCCGATGTCAAGAGTTGACAAAGTTAAGCATCAAGTGACATTGGAGAAGAGTGTCAAGAAAGTGCCGATGTCACAACTTTAAAGTCCTTCCCTTCTCCCGATAACACATTGACTTCTCCTTCCTTAGATCCCCAAAGGAAAAGGAAACGGGACGACCTCAGCTCATCCCCAGTCGATGGCCCAGGTGGCTTGGTCGGGGGCAAGTTTATTTTTCCACCATGCTATTTGCAAGAGAAAATCTTCAACGGGGAAGAATCAGTTGTCGTCCCCAACCTTGAGGCGTCAGCTATCTTGTCCACTGATCCTTAGGTGAGGATGAAACTTCTGTGATATGGAGACAGTTCTGCTGAAGGACTTCAAAGCTGTGAAGGACATGTTAGCTGAGGTCAAACTGGAGAATGTTGAGCTGGACAACAAGCTGGAGAAGCTCCAAGGCCATTATGAGGCCAAGGTTCAACTTCTAAAGGATTTGAACAAGATAAGGACTAAGGTGGTCGAAAAAGCTGTGGAAAATGGAAAACTCAAGGCAAGGATAGCTGAGCTGGAGAGCTCGATGGCGATTGGGGAGGATGAGACCGAGGAGAAAAAGTCCTTGAGGACTCGGGGAGACCTGATCGACAAAATCCATATCCTTTAACAGGATAACTTATGGGCGGCCGAATTTGGGTTTAATGTTGTTGTGGAGAAGATAAAGGTCCTAAACTCTAACGTCCAACTGGTCACTGATGGGATGGGTGTTTTGTATTAAGTTGTTGATGGCCAGGTGGTCCCTCTTGAGATTCCAACCAAGGATGTCTAGTTTCTTTTTGTGAATTAGTATTTTATTGGCCTGCGTGCCATTTTGTTGTAATCTTTTGATGGTTGGGCTAGGCCCATGTTATATAAAACAATAGTCGGCCTGGTGGTCGGACTAATATTTAATTTCGACTTTGTATGTCTTTTATGTATTTTATCCTCTTCGTGGATGTATTCTTTGTATGTTGATTTTCGTGAGTTATGTTTGCTAAATATAGGAGTTTGCTCGACTTGTTATGATGCTCGACAGTTTAAGGAACTTGTCGAGGAAGCGGAGTAGTTTCGCCAATCGTGGGACTAGGATCTCAGTCATGGTGGTGATCACACAGGGCTTGGACTTTTTCCATCAAGATCTAGGTGTCCTGCCATGCTGGTGCGGCAACGGCGGAACTCAATTGAGGTATCCCCGTTGGGCACAGAGTATGTTCATTCAATGAGCAGAAACTTAAGGCCCTGATGCCCGTTTTTTATTTTACCCAATATGGGCCTTCCCAATTTGCGGTCAGCTTGCCCTCGTGTGACTCTTTTTGATTTCTGCGTAGGACGAGGCTGCCCACTTGGAATTAGCGCTTTATGACTCTGGCATCATGGCACAATGTTATATTTTGTTTTAGTGAAGCTTCGCGGAAGGCTGCCCCTAACCAGATTTCTTCGACCAGATTGAGTTCTTCTATTAGTGATTTTTTGTTCAGTTCCTCGTCGAGAGGAACCTCTGTTTGTCTAGAGGTTTCTCTGATTTCCACCGGGATTACTACCTCGAGTCTATATGCTATTCGAAAGGGAGTCTCTCTGATGGTTGAGTATGGAGTTGTTCTATAGGCCCAGAGGATGCTATGTAGCTCCTCGACCCATCTCTTTTTGGCCTCACCTAATCTTCATTTTAGACCTCGAAGGGTCACCTTGTTTGCAGCCTCTGCTTGCTCATTGGTTTAGGGATATTAAACGGATGTGAAGTGTAGCTTGATTCCTAGTTTAGTGATGAAGTCTTGAAACTTCATGCCCGTGAACTGGGTTATGTTGTCGGTCACAAGGGCCTGGGGCACACCGAGTCGTGCGAGGACGTTTCTTTTGTAGAAACAGAGTATGTTGAGTGTTGTGATTTTAGCGAGGGCTTTGGCCTCAATCCATTTTGTGAAGTAATCGACAACCACAATTAGAAATTTATTCTGATAGGATCCCATCGTGAATGGCCCGAGGATGTCTATCTCCCACCAAGCGAAGGGACATAGGGATGACAAAGTCTTTAGTTCGTTGGGGGGGGGGGGTGCTAAGTGCATGTCCCTGTGGCGTTGGCATTTTTCACATATTTTGACATGCTCATTTATGTCATACTGCATAGTCGGCTAATAGTACCCTGATCGCAAGGCTTTTTGTGCCAAGGATCTTCCTTATAAGGGTTATGCGTTGATCCCGTCATGAATTTCTTAGAGAATGTTGGGGACCTTGTCCTCTTCAACACATTTTAGGAGGGGGATAGAGAATTCTCGTCAGTAGATCTTGTCTTCGACTAGGATGTAGGAACATGCCCTTCGTTTAGTTGCACTGGCTTCTTTGCTCTCTTCGGGAAGCTCCCTTATAGTGAGGTAGTTATATACTGAGGTCATCCAGCAGTTGATGTCGCCAATGGTATTGACATCAAGCAGTCCTGTTGGCTTTTCGATACTTGGGCGAGGAAGTATCTCTTGTATGATAGACTTATTGCCACCTTTTCTCCTAGTGCTAGCCAATTTTGACAGGACATCTGCCCATGTGTTTCGCTCGTGGGGGACGTGTTGGACTTCCCATATGTCAAACTTGTCTATCTTTCCTTTTGCTAACGTCAGGTATTCAATGAGGTGATTATTCTTGGCCTGATTTTCTATTTGTACCTAGGAGGCAACAATCTGGGAGTCGGTGAAGATCTTTACTTCCTTCGCACCCAGGTTCTCATCCAAATGTAAACCTGTGAGGAATGCTTCATATTCGGCTTGATTTTTTGAGGTTGAGAAGGACAGAACCAACGATACTTTAATTGGAATCCCTTCTTCATTTTCGAGGATGATGCCTGCTCCACTGCCTATGGAGTTGGATGCTCTATCAGCGAAGATTGCCTACTTGCGTGCTCTACTTGTTTGGGATATTGGAGGTGTCATTTATGCCACGAAGTCAACCATGACTTATGCCTTAAGGGCTTTCCTGCTTTCGTAATGAATGTCAAATTCTGATAGTTCTAGAGACCATTTAAGCATCCTGTCGGCCATATTCGGTCGGCCAAGCAGTTGTCTTATGGGTTGGTCTGTTTGCACAACTATCGTGTGGGCCAAGAAGTAGTGCCTTAATCTTTTTGCTGTGTTAATGAGGGCCATGGCGACTTTTTTGATCAGCTGGTATCTAAGTTCTGGCTCTTGTAAGGCCTTGCTTGTAAAATATATCGATTTCTACCCTTCAAGGGTCTCCCAAATAAGGGCAACACCGATGGCCTCGTTAGTGACGAAGAGATAAAGGTAAAGTGTCTCCCCGCTGTCTGGTCGTGACAGAACTGGTGGTTCTGATAAGGCTCGCTTGAGGTGGAGCAAAGCCTGTTCACATTTCTCTGTCCATTCGATTGTTACCTCTTTTTATATAAGCTTGAAGAAGGAAAGAGTGTGCTGGGCAGACTTGGCTACGAAGTGAGATAACGAAATAAGCATCCCATTGAGGGATTGTATGTACTTCTTTGATCTTGGTGTGGGGAACTCAGAAAATTCTCAATATTTGTCAGGGTTGGCCTCGATCCCCCTCTCAGTGAGGTAGAAGCCAATGAACCTCCCTGCTTGCACACTGAAGGTGCACTTCTCTGGGTTAAATTGCATTTTACATTTTCTTGCTTGGTCGAAGACTTTTTGAAAGTAGAGCGTATGATCGGATTCCTCTTGGGATTTCACGATCATGTTGTCCATGTATACTTTAAGCATGTCCCCGATTTCTTATCAAAAGAACTTGTTCATCATTCGCTGGTACGTGGCCCCAGCTCTTTTCAGACCGAAGGGCATTACATTATAGTAATAGTTGTCCGAAGAAGTCATAAAAGCAGTGTATCTCTTGTCCTTTTTTGCCACAGGAATTTGGTTATATCCTGAGTATGCATCCATGAAGGAAAAGAGTTTGAAACCGGGAAAATTATCTACTAACTTATCAATGTTGGGCAGCGGGTACACGTCCTTCAGATATGCCCTATTAAGATCAGTATAATCGACATACATTTTCCACTTTCCATTATGTTTTTTCACAAGTACAATGTTAGAAAGTCAAGTGGTATACCTAGCCTCCGAAATAAATATTGCCGCTATGAGGTATTTTACAAGTTTTTTTGCAGGTTTTGCCTTCTCGTCGGATTGTTTGCATCTACGTTGTGCCACTGATCGAGCAGAGGGATCAATCGTAAGATGATGGCATGTTGTTTCAGGATCGAGTCTGGGTATCTCCGCGGCGCTCTAGGAAATTAAGTATGCGTTGTCTTTCAAGCAGGATTTTAGCTGTTCCTTCACCTCATCGGGCAATCCAACAACTATTTTCACTCCTCTGTTAGGATCATCCTCGAACGTGATAACCTCAAAGTCCCCACCAGGGTTGGGGCGTAAAGGGAGAGGCGTGCTCGAATCCGGTGGATTGCTGGTTGTTTCTTAACAATCTTCTTCGCATTCTTTGGACAGACGCTAGTCGAGGTCAATGGACTTAACATATTCTGCAGGCTTCTTTTCGGGTTGGCCTTCGCTGGGAAGTTCTTCATCCCTTGCTCGCTTGCGGACATGTTTTGGTGTTGCGTCTATTGAATTCTGCCCCTTAGTGGCTCTGCTTCAAAGAATCTCCTCACAACCTCGATATCTCCATGCAGGGTGGTGATGTGGCCCTTTTCTGTATAATATTTCATCTTTAGATGAACCGTAGACGACACATCGATCAACTCATCAAGGGTCAGTATTCCAAGAATGCACTAGTACATGGAAAAATAGTTAATGACAAGGAACTAAGTCTTGATTTTTTCGAGGTCTCTCCCTCCCCAAAAGTGACCAAGAGATCGACATACCCTCATGGTCTTGCTGTAGCCCCGTTGAACCCTTAGAGGTCAGAACCTACATATGGTGACAGAATCTTCTGGTCGAGCTTGAGGGTACAAAATAAACTGTTGTACATAATATCAAAAAAGCTTCCTTGGTTGACAAGGATACAACAGACATCCGTATGCATGAACTTTGCCTTAATGAGCAGAGGGATATGTGAGTTGAGAGACTTTTCGAGGAGCTCTTCACGATAAAACGCGATGGGTTACGAACGTCCCTGGAATTTCCCGAGTGTTGACAGTTGGTCAGGACTGGAATCTATCAACTGCTCAAATTTCCTTTTCACCAAACCCAGCGTGAGTTCCTTGTAACCTACGCCAGAGATGACCATGGCAGAAGGGATGGACTCCAAGGTGCTGTGAGCAATGAAATAAGGGGGTCTTCGAGGTATTCGGGAATGAAGAAGTCTTTTGGTCGTGAGACGCAGATGGCCACCTGTAGGGGAGGGCTGTCAGAGGGCGACGTTTCGGTCTTTGATTTCATTAGTTCATATGCATCTCGTCGAGGAGCTTCTCCTCTTTTGGTGTATTGCTTCAGATGACCCTCCTTGGTGAGGATCTCGATAAGGTGTCAGTGACTACTGTGAAATCGACAGTACTTGCTATGGTCGATGTTTCCCTTCAAAGTTGTTGGTTTGGGGAAACAGACTCCTCCTTGTCTGAACTCAGTGTTGATGCACTCAGAAAGGATGCACTCATAGGGAGTTGTCAGCAAGGTATACTCAAAAAAGCGACTAGCAGATCTTTTGTGATCACGGGGACGGTCATCTCGTTGTTTTTCTTTGTCGCACCAGAGAGCTTCTGCCTCATCCTTTTTTGACGCCCTGAAATTCTCTTGGTCTCTCGAATCCTGGGCTTCGTTAGAAGCTTATTTTTCCTCATATTGGATGTAAGATTGGGCCTTACGAAGGAGTTCGGCTAGAGAATGAGGTAGTTCGATCCCCACTGCTTTGCAGAAATCACTCTTTGGCCTTAGTCCCTTTTCGAGGAGGTACTTCTTCATGTGGTCAGTCATGCAGATCTCGACTGCTTCCTTATTAAACCTCTTGATGTAGGCACGAAGGAGCTCATTCTTGCCTTGAATTATGCCTTCAAGCGTGGCTTCCGACTTGGGATGACGCTTGGAGGCAGTGAAATGTCGGGAAAACTGATTTTTTAAGTTCCTCCATGATGTGATCGAGCCCCGGGGAATATTTTTGTACCAGGTCATAACTCTTTTTTTAAGGGTGATGGGGAACAGTCTGCACTTGATTGCTCCACTTACATTGTGATAATTAAGCATGGATTTAATATTCTCTATATGGTCGACGAATCCGTAGCGCCATCGTAGAGAGCTAGGGGAGGAGGCTTCTCCAGCCTGTGAGGGATACAGGTGTCCATGAATTCCTGGGATAGAGGCCCATGTACATCGTATGATGCTCGACGATCTGTATGGGGAATGACTACAACGAAGGCTTCTGCTGTTTCGAGGTGAATGTTTATACTGACTTGGTCGTTCACGAGGTTTCTCCAAAACCCTGGTCTTGGTAGCTGGAGAATATCTTGTTCTTCGAGGAGAGGTACGATGTCGTTTCTTTGTGATTTCTCGCCCTGGTTCCTTGACTGGAGAAATGCTTCGTGACTCATTTCACTGACGTTTCTGATGGGGAGAACGAGAACAAGGAGAAGGCTTGTGAGGTCTCCACAAGGGAGGTCGTTCTTGAAGGGCGTTTTCCAACATGTGAATCTTCTTGCCCTACTGGAAAATCATGTAGTTAGATTTGTTGAAGGCGACGATGAGAGTCGTAGTGCTGGGATCAGTGTCTTGAGGAATGAGGATGGGCTCGTAAATGTGATCGAAATTTTGTATACGGGGTTTCACGTTGTTGGAGGACGGAGAGGCAGTCTTTCCACCCCTGTAATCAATCTCGTAGACCACAGCTCTAATATTGGGGTTATCGCTGTTATCTAAGGTGACGACAATGACAGAATCTTGAGGGACATCATTATTATGGTGAAAGGCTATGACGATCGAGGAAGATTTAGAAAGAAAAGCTTTGGTCTTTGGATTGAAAAGATTGGGGATCTTGGTTCAAAAAAAGACAGGGGAGCAGGTTTTCCACAGACGGCGCCAGTGATCTGGTATATGATTAGAATGGATCATCATGGCCTTCAATGTAGGGCATCAACAATGGTTGTAAGAGAGGAGGGGGTGTACCTTCAAGGCCCTCTAATGCTAAAGTAAGTAATAGGGAGAAAAAGCAAGTACAAAGTGTTTAGGTATGAATTAGAATGAATTGGGTACCTGGCCCTCTCAAGTGAGAGGGTATTTATAAGAAACCCCTAGCGCGGGGCCAAGGTCCCCATTATGGGCCAGAACATCTATTCCACTAATGAGAGACTTCCAGGTTTGTGAGGAGCAAGAAAGATTCTAGCGAGTTATCTTCGACCTGGTCCAACTGTCCCCGTGAACTTCGGAGGGGCAATTGGTCGTGTGAACTGTCAAGTGCGTGAGGAGGATGTCCCTAATGACTATATTCTCCCCAAAGGCTATATTGTTCCCAACGATCATATTGTGCCCAACGGCTAGATTTTTCTAATCTCCTTGTTAGGCCTTGTCTAAAGCTGGAGTAGATTGGGCCTTCCCCACTATGGGCCACCTTCCAGTCCAGCCCAGAACAGTGGTGTTAGCATTATAATCAGGCATGATCCTCTTGAAGAAATAGATAATGGAATTGTAAACATCCTTTTTAATGATAACCCAATAGGATTGTTAGAAGACTCCTCTAAATTCATCAAAGCTAGGCGCACTATTTTTGTTGATAGAGACTGAAAATTGCATTGGAAATTCGCTTTATGGAAGGAATCATGGTAAGCATGGTATTCATGCCAACATTAACAAGACTATGCAGGACCTCCTACCGCAATCTTGAACCTTGACAGTTATCTACAACGCAAAAAAATATATAAAAAAAAATTGACACAATGGTTAGTAGTCTCTACGGGATCATTAATGATGTCTCCTCCATTCCTCAAGTAAGAAATGATATTTCTATGAATTTTGATCTTATCCATTATATGGAAGAAAGCAATGTTTTTATCCCCCTCCAACTACCATATGGTTTTATATTTTTGGAACTAAAATGATTCCTCCTTAGCCAGTGTTTTTCCAACTATAGTTTTGTAAGCTTTTCTTGAGCTCTAAAAAATTTATCGATTCCTTCAGTGTTGATTTGGTATTGGATTTGACAAAGCTTATCAGCTGATAGTTTGACCATGTTATGGATGTCTCCAAAGACATCCAAATTCCATGCTTTCAGACTGTCCTTGAAGATTTCCAATTTTTTTGGTGAGAGTTTACATGGGGAAACCAACCTGAATATCCCATATATTTATGATGGAGTCATGACATTGTTCATGAAAAGTCCACATGCTAAGAAACTTTAACCGATGAAAAAAAATTATGAGTAGTGAAGCTAGCTTCAAAGAAAATTGAAAAATGATCTGACATGGCCCTTGGAAGAGTGGTAGAAGTTACTAAAGGACATGTAGTTAACCTAAAATGAGTGCACAAAGTTATGTCCAAATTTCTTTTTACAAAGTTAGAACTACTACTACAAAATATACCTTTGGCAATATTATTTTACTATGGTCATTCAATCCACCGTTATAATATCTCAAAATGGAAACACCTGACTTTTATTTTATTTTATTAGAATACATTTCATTACCGTTGTGTGAAACATCTGTGGTGATAAATTAAGTGTTACAAGCTTCGAATCCCAACAACAACAGTTTCCTATTAAAAAATTGTGGGTCCCTTAAATTCATAAGTTAAACAAATATTGAAAAATGTTTAACTACAGTTCTATTTATCCATTGTGGTAACATGTTATGTATTTCACTACGATTTTTCTTATCAACCATGTTGAAAGCTTTTCCTATCAATTAAAACAAAAAAAAATTCTTTATTTCCATTATAACATGCCCTAGGCGAACCCAAATGACATTGATAGCAAACTCTTCATCTTCACCGTCTTCATTTTGTGTTCACCATCTTCATTCCTTTGGTATCTTCCTCCTCTTCAAAGTATAGTATGCCACTTTTCATGGCTGATGTTAATTGCTTTTATTCCTTTTTTTGTTAATTTTATCGTTACTTTTCATGGTTGATTTTAATTGCTTTCATTGCATTTTTGAAACCTTGTGTTTATATTGCTCTTGGTCCATAGTTCATTCTGTTTTTTGTTGTTAAATATTATATTGTTGCAATGGATATGAATATGCTTTAGGTTTAGTTTTATATTATTGTTATGAATATGCTTTAGGTTTAGTGTTATATTTTTGTTATGAATATGCTTTAGGTTTTGATACACTCTAGGTTTAAGTTTTGGTGTGTCATTCACATTATTCTTTTGATATAAACTTAAGAATTTATTATGGATTATAGTTGAATGAAAGTTGATATATTAGGTCCGGTATATGAGAAATGAGTTCTTGAATTCCTTGAATACGCTGAACAAAATCTTCCCGAAAATGATGGTACCTTTTATTGTCTCTGTGATTTGCGAGAGAATGTCAATAAAGGTACAAAGGAACAAATATTTCATCTCCTATGTTGTGATGGTATGTGTCAAAACTAT
Source organism: Lathyrus sativus (assembly GCA_963859935.3). Classification (NCBI taxonomy): domain Eukaryota; kingdom Viridiplantae; phylum Streptophyta; class Magnoliopsida; order Fabales; family Fabaceae; genus Lathyrus; species Lathyrus sativus. Next base: position 639,241,135 of record OZ012740.1, on the reverse strand, counting down.
AATATATAGACGTGGCATGGTGAAGTGAATAAAAAGCTAAACATGGCGTCACAAATTCACGAAGTTGATGAAGATGAAGATATGGATGATCTTTAAAGGATATACGAAGAATCATCACCGAGCGGAAACTTCGATTGTTAAAAGGTACATCACATAAGAAGCTGCTGAATTTTGTACAAACTATTTGTTAGAAGCAGAGTCTATAGGAATTCTAGAGTCTAGTCATGTTGACAGCTATGAAGGTAGAGGTATTCAAGGTTTAAATGTTAAGTCAATGACTCGGGATGTAGTTTCTTAAGCGCGCGCGTGCATACACACACACACACACACACACACACACACACACACACACACACACACACACACACACACACACACACACACACACACACACACACACACACACACACACACACACACATATATATATATATATATATATATATATATATATATATATATATATATATATATTGAATAATCTTGATGAAGTTCAACCTTACATAGCTACTCACAAAACACTTGTAAAGAAAAAATTCTTGAATGAGTGATAAGTTGTTGTTGACAGAGCATAACAAGAAATTCATAGATTGGTTTAATGAAGAAATATCTAATGATGATAGTGCATTCGAGACACTTAAATGATTGTCGTACATGTCAAAATTTAATGTGATAACTTGGATTGCATATGACATTGCTCATTTTTCCTTTTATACAAATCAAAAGATTATCATAGTAAAATGCAAAATATAGGGGTTATGGCTGAGGCTGAATCCATGTATTTCTCTAATTCGAAATATAAGAACCTTATATTGGCACATAGAGTGTTCTATGGCGTCATTGAGGAGATTTGGGAGTTTGATTTTGTTAGTTTGAAAGTGCCTTTATTTAAAGAGAAATGATATGGTTACACCCAAAAGTAACACTACACCTACTTTTATACTATACATTTTACCTTTTTTATTTTATTTATTATTTTTATGAAAATTAAAATTTGTGCTGCTTTGAAAATGAAGCTAGGAGCTACGGTGTAAATATTTTGGTGTAAACATAGCACTCCTCTTATTTAAATGCAAGTGGGTTCCTAAAATAAATGGTGTACAAACTAATGACTAAGGATTCACCCGGGATGACTTTGACAAGGCAACATATATGACTAAACCGCTCATCGTGGCTTCTCAAGCATAACGAGTTTTCTATATGAATGACCCTTTAGACATGTCGGGAAGATAATCAATCATTCTCCAAGAAAAATACATTCCTCGTAGTGGTGAAATTTTTGATATTTCTTCCTTTCCTTCTTACACAACAAAAGTGCATATCTCTTATGATCAGTTGATAGAGATGATGTGCATGCTATTCGTAACGATCATAAAGAAGGCATATGGGAAAATTAAATAGGAATGTTATTCTTTATTCACAATTTATGTAAGTTATAATTTCGAAGTTTGTTTACTAACAAGTATGATTATTTGAAATTATATGTGTTTAAAGTCAAGACACCAAGAGACAAGAAATCAAAACACCAAGATACAACTATTTTATGTAATGATATGTAAATTGTAGTTTGTTTTGTGCCATTTTGATTTTGATGTAATATACCATTTTTGAATTTGATGTAATACATTTTTTGGTATGGTACAATTCACAAATGCGTGTTTTTATTTCTAGTCTGATACGATTCACAAAAATATAAGATAAAAATAGAAAAATATATAAAAGAAGATATATATATATATATATATATATATATATATATATATATATATATATAAAAGCAAGGGAGTTTATTATGGTTGTTAAATTCAACTGTGGTTACATGTTGAACGCTATTCAGAATAATTTAAATCTCAAAAATGGCGTTGATGGGTAGGTAGTACACATTTTTCACAACAGTTATATATCACAATTGCGGTGTTAGTAGTACACATTCAAGTTTTCTACAACACACACTAAATCATAATTATAAACAACACATATAAAACTACATGCTACTGATTTTTTGTGATTATATATCTTTATCAATTATAATTATATATATTTTTCCGTAATAGTGAATCAATCATACCATTAATAAAAATTCTTTGACAGACAAAAATACAATAGCATTATAAATAATCCATAGTTGAAAGTTATTGAAGTGAGTTTTATTTGGAGTGTACCTACCCCTTACGCTCATGAGAACCTATGATAACATTCAAACTATATACCAAGATCGAATTGTAACCAAATGATTTTAAATAGTTGAATGTATTTTAGACAAAATATATGAAGAAAAAAAAAATTTGAACTTAAAATTATTTTTGTTACCTCTTATTTTACATATAAATAGTTATTTTTTAAAAAAATTATCTTTTTTTAAAATGATTGATTTATAAATATCAACTACATACTTACATTACTTATGTATATAGTCGATAAAGATTTAATTTTGGACCAACAACTTACACTATAATTAAATTTAACTATCTCACTCACCCTATTAAATTTAAGTTTCTTTTTTATATATTTAAATTTAACTATCTCACTCACCCTATTAAATTTAAGTTTCTTTTTTATATATTTTTCTTCTTTTGTTAATTGTTTAGTGACTGAGAAATGTTTAATTGATTACAACTCCATTAAGTAAGTATTTAGGCACACGCATAAATTTATATATAACTAAAATATGTTTAAAATATAAATTATTTAATTGTTTTTATTTTATATCTTCTTCTTTTATGTGAGCGTGTTCAAATTTTATGTCTAAATTTAGTGCCCATAAAAAACATTCTCTTAGTGACCAACACATAATCAAATAAATATTTAGAGAAAGGGGAAAATATCGTGTATAAAATTTCAAAATAATTTTACACAAATATCATCACATCAAATCATTAAATTACAAAAACCATTAAAAAAAATTCTAAATAAATTTATTGGTTTTTAAATAAACTTTAAACAATATCACAAAATATATTGGAATATAATAAAATTTAAAATTAATTATTTAATATATACATCTTAAATTATACTATCTCCGTTTTTTTATTTTTTTATTATAACTCGCTTCGAGAAAATATTATATACGATAATATAAGTCGTTTTATAATATCAATAAATAATTAATATTATATTTACTATTATACTCTTAAATATTTATTGTTCTTTGTCATTTTAATTATGTAAATTTGTCTTTTCAATACCATTAATGAAATATAATTTTGTAAAATCCTTCATAAATTTTTTTTTTACACTAATTATTACATTTTTTTAATACGCGCAAAAAATTAAAAATAACTTATAATAAAAAAGGGAGGGAGTAAGTTTTATTACGTAAAAATATTAATATTTTAAAATATAATCAATAAGCAAAAGTCTTCGAAAAAATTTGGCCTTAAAAACAACCAAATGCCAACAAATTTAATGCATTTATTTCAAAATTATCTCTGTATCCTTCATTAATTACTTAACATGATAATTTAATTAAGATTAAACTAATAATTGTGTTATTCTTATACATAATAAAATTAAATGCATTTAATTATTATTCTTAATAAATCATATCGGAGTAGTACTATATACCAACTTATTTTTCTTGTTATAAGTAAAAAAACATTGATTTTATTTTATTTAACCATTTTATTTCTAAAGAATTTATCCTTTCTAAAATGAAACTAAATGTAAGTTGTATTTAATTCGTTTTTCTCTCTCATTTTTTCTATAAATATCAAACAATTAATAAGTATAATATATTCGATTTTTGCTTATAAATACGGAGTGAGAGTATTATCTTATCATCATACTTTTTTAGCTATTTATTGTATTCTATATCTTGTAAGAAAAGAGTGTGTGAAAGATAAATAAATGATTAGGGCATAAATATAGTGTATGTGTACGTATGAGTTTGTTGTTTTCCCAAAACCATCCACGTAAGCAGTTCAATTTAGGTTCGACAAACTGATAAGAACATTATCATTTACTATTGTCGTCTCACTTATTTATGTCAGATCGAAAGACTCGTAAATAATAAGTCTCTTAATTCTTTCATGTATTTGAGCTAATTCTTGGATTTGGATGCTCTTTCGTGCAAGCAATAAATTTGAAGCAACTTTCTTTTTTTGACTCATAATTTATAACATAAACGAGAGAGAGAGAGGATGGTGTAAGAAGGAAAAAAAAATGAGAAATTAATTAGATATTTAAAATAAAATAATTCTCAAGCAATCAAAATAAATTTTTTTTATGGTGTTATACATAAACAAACATATTTGCACACCAATATATTATTTTTAGTTGATGTTGAAAGTTAAAATTATATTTTTAATAGTTAAGGTTTAAAAGAGCTAAAAACTATGAGTTTATCCTGAAAACTCTATTCTAAAAGTAGTGTTTATCTGTCCTTTTCAATTTTCTATACTAACATAAAATTAATTGTAGCAATAATGTTCTCTATGCCGGAGAAAGCTGGTACTATATGCTTATACCTACGGTTGTTTTCAATTGTAATTAGATATGCTTGTTTTATTTTAATATTATATATTTTTATATATAAATTTTACAAAATTTAAGAAATATTTTGGAAAAACTTCAAATAAAAATCTAATTGAAAATTTTAATACATGAGAGTTGTGACTATATCAACAAAGTAGGCACCAAGCACCATGCATGATTGTGAGTTGTGACTGTATCAAATCAATAAGAAAATAATATCACTAAGTGGTTAGCACAAAATTAAATACCACTCGCACAATTATCATAAAAGCTACTTTAGATTTACTTATTGAATAGACTCTAAACCAGACTAAAGTGCAAAAGCATACAATTGCTTTTATGACGACGATACATCAACTTATTAATAAGATATGAGTAATGCTGACATATGATAAACAAGCTTATAAATAAAAAGTTTGTATTAAAATAAAGCAATCCAAAAATTATTTATAAAATTTTAATAAATCAGTACGTAATATACCCTAAAGCATGTGTAAGCATTATCCATAAAATATAAAATTTGAAATACTGGAGTAAAATTTATTTTATTTAATAAGTAAACGATATATTATACTAGATTACAAAGGTAGAGATATAAACGGATTAGAAAAAATCAATTAAAGAGACAATTTAAACTAAAATAAATTAGAAAAAATTTTATTGTTTTTGATTCAATTCAAATACCTAACCAAACTAATAAAAACTGAAGTGGTTATGTTCGGTCCTAGATTTTAATTTTTAGGAACCGTCAAATCAATAAATCGAACCGGCATCTATAAATACCAGCCTACTCTTTTATTTAACTCATTAACTTAAATTTTGTATCGGTCAATCTCTTCTCCATTTTTGTTTATACTTTCTGAATTTTTTTTATAATAACCAATTATTATATTATATTTACCATAAAAACAAAATTTTCAAAATATTTTTTAAAATGACACAAATTCAACGTTCTGTCGTCAGATGAAATTGCGAAAGAGTTCAAAGTCGTTTTTGGATGTAGTGAAATCGCCGGCTTGATTGGCGACAACGTTGGCCTTGCAATGTAATCGCCATACTGATTGGCGACTTAGTTCATGGCTAGGGTTTTCGTTTTTTTTTGCTATTTTTAACTAATGCTATAATTTATAATTTTAACACATAATTATAACATAATTATTCTTATTATTTAAAATAAATTTTTTAATTGATAAACATAATTATTATTAATATTTTTTATTTTTTCACATAATGTTAAAATTAAGTTTTTAATTAATAAACTTAAAATAATTAGGTATAAATAAAAATAATGTTAAATTAATTTAATAAATTTAGGTTTAATTAAAAATAAACTTAAATTGATTTTATAAATTTAGGTTTAATAAATATTGTTTTTATATATTTAGGTTTAATATAAATATAATTGTGATTATTAATGTGTTATTTTTAAGTAATAATTATAAAATAAGTAATAATTATTGTTTTTAAATTATAAATATTTTTAAAATTTTAATTATAAAGTAATTTAAAAAAATAAAAATAGATTAACAATTTAATTTTAAAGCATATAAATTGATTTAAATTTTAAATTTTAAAACATAAAAAATGATTAACCACTGAATTTTAAAGTGTATAAATTTTGTAAGGGTATTTAAGACATATCATATGGGGCACGTACTATTTTATTTTTCTATAAATACGACTGCAAACATATATATGTTTTCACAATATTGTATACCAAAAGACTGAAGCGTTAGTGCATTTTGAATGGAGTGGAGTCCAGAATGTCTGCATTTCTAAATCAACGTTCTTCATCGTCGTCGTCATCAGCATCGGAGGAACCCTTTCTAATGTTCGATCTAATGAAAAGAAATGTCGTAGTTGTGTTTTCAGCAACAAAGCCTCCGATGAAGGTGCTCCTGTGGAATACGCAGACGTTGGAGCACTTGCATAGGGAACTGAACTGCTGGCTAGAAGGAGATATTGCTCCAGGAGAAAAGATTAGGAAAATTGAGAGGTTGGTCGAGGAGACCGGGAGGAACGGAGTTACTTGTGAATGGAGAAAAATGGAAAATGATGCCGGTGTCCTTATGATGATGTTGACACCAAAGAAGATAAAGTTGATGGTCGTGATATCGTAGACGCCTTGGTGCAGTGTTCTGTTTTATGTCTATACGTTGTTGTTATGTTTGTTTAATTTATGTTGCCTTGGTGCAGTGTTCTGTCTTTATGTTGTTGTTATGTCAGTTAAGTATGCTTTTAATCGAATGAAATTTGCTATTGAATTTAAGGGACAAGATTACATATGAAACTATGATCTGCTGCTTGATCCTACGTTAGGACATTTTGTACGATTGTGTCCCGGTTGTCGACACGAACTACACAATCTTACCGGCTTGTCTGCGATATTCATCTCCGTTCGAATGCGCGAGCTGTTAGGCCGACCCTTTTTCTTTCTGCCCATCAAGTCATTATGCCAAATAATTTCGCCTTCGTATTGAGGCCAGTAGTCCTCCTTTGCCACCAACTGAAAGCTACATGTGTAGTCATTGCATAGACTTATCACTTGGTGAACTGCAGAAAGAAGGTTGAATGGGTCCTGGCGCGCCTTCGAACATGCTGCTATGACATGAGAACAAGGCATACAGAATGCTTGAAACTTTCCACAATCACACCAACTCTTATCCAATTCAACACAGTAACATCCCCTAGGTCTTCCTTCGTTGTGATTAATAGACTCGGCAACACTGAACCAACCAGCTGTACGGTTAAAGATTGTGACCACGTGTGTGTTGGCTTTGGCAGCTTCCTCTTTTATGAATTTCATTGAAGTATCACTGTACAGTTGACTCGATTGTAATACTGAACCCCACTTTTTACGTCGGCTATCAAAGAGTGATCCTAGCCTAAAATAGGTTGTCTTTACCAAGGCAGTTATCGGGAAGTTTCAGATTCCCTTGAAAACAGAATTTATTGATTCGACGAGGGAGGATCCTGCCAACCGTTATCAAGGTTGTTGTATGCACTCTCGATTGATGGATGTCGATCGGAGATCAAACATAAGTTAGGTTGGGGAGACACGTAAGAGCGGAGATTTTTTAAGAAAAAACTCCAACCCCTTGCAGTCTCCCCTTCTACTATAGCGAAGGCTATTGGAAAAATGTTGTTGTTCCCGTCCTGTGCCACAACCATGAGCAGTGTGCCCTTATATTTCTCGTATAACCATGTTCTGTCAATTTGAATTATAGGTTTACAATATGCAAACCCTTTTATGCATGGTTCAAACACCCAAAAGACTCTGTGAAAAATTCTATTTCCACCAACGCAAGTCCCGTCTGGTGTACACGCAGACATTGTCTCCAATATCGCAACAGTTCTTAGAGACTAGTGTTTAAGAGCCACCATGAATTTTGGAAGTTCCTTGTACGACTCCTCCCAATTCCCAAACACCCTTTCAACCACTTTAGTCCTATCAATCCAGGTTTTTCGGTATGAAGGAGTGTAATTGTACCTTTGGACCATATGTGCAATTATGGTACTCACCTTCAAAGACGGGTTATCGGTAACGACTGACAGAATCTCATCGTAAATCAAGCGAGAGCTGAGTTTACGATGGTCCTGCATCGGATTCGAGATTATGCAAGTGTGGGCTGGACCCATTGAACCTATCTTCCAGGAATCGCTTCTCTTCCTGAAAGACACTGTTAATCGAAAAGGCACTCCTCATTATGACAATAGATCGTATACCATGTCGGATTTGTCCGGTCGACTCTATAATTGGATGACAACTCCATGTGAAATTGTTTGATTTCCCGGACACAACCTTCTTTGGTACGAAACTCGTCACCCTCTTTTAGTTACCCTTCTGTTGCGTAGTTTGGGTTGTAGAAAATATCCGTCGAAGGTTCATCACCACCTAATTCGAGAGTTGTCATGTGCTAAGGTGGGCAATAAACATGGCCTGGTGGAACCCCATCCTCCTGGTTGTTCACCATCTCGTCAATAGTGACTTCAGTTGCTTCTTCTTCTTCGTCAACGATATTGACTTCAGCGTGTTCCTCGTTAGAATCACAAAAAACTTGAGATGAATCAAGTTGTTGAGACAATTGTTGTTGTTGTAATGTAACGTGTAACACAATATCTGAGAAACCAGAATACTCGTGACTGTGGAACATGTTACGCACATCGTCATCGTCTCGCACCTTTAACGGGAAAATTTGCATTCGACGTGGTCGCCAAAAAACATTGGATTTTTGTATATTATTTGCCCAACTGGACCGCATTGTAGTTTTTTATTTCTATTCTTGACTTCAGGTGTAAAAAGTTAGATCTCTTCTCCATTTTTGTTTATACTTTCTGAATTTTTTTTATAATAACCAACTATTATATTATATTTACCATAAAAACAAAATTTTCAAAATGACACAAATTCAACCTTCTGTCGTCAGATGAAATGGCGACAGAGTTCAAAGTCGTTTTTGGATGTAGTGAAATCGCCAGCTTGATTGGCGACAACGTTCACTACTAAAAAAAGCAATTTAGAGAGGAAAATTTGTGAAGGAAGTAAATCCCTCACTAATTGCGATGAATTTAGGGAGGGAAAATTGTGTACATGATTAATGGGACTTGCGTAAATATTAATGAAGAAAGTTGTGAGATAATTAATCCATCATAAAAATTCTCTGACAAATTCCGTCACAAATTTAACCCAAATAAACTTAGTGAGGGAGTTAGAGAAGATATTTATTTTTCACTAATATTTCCTTCACAAATCCCCTCATAAACGTGTTAAATATTTTTGTGAGGAAAATATTCTCTCTCTAATATTTATGCTTAAAGAATTGAATTTAAATTTCTCCTTATTTACACTATAACTTGAAATTTAAATAAAGAATAATTTTAAGGGTATGAAGAATTCAATATATTACCAAAATTTGAAATAATTATATATATATATATATATATATATATATATATATATATATATATATATATATATATATATATATATATATATATATATATATATATATATATATATATATATATATATATATATATATATATATATATATATATATATATATATTAAAATTATATTAATTAAATTAAATTAAAAAATGTTATCTTAAATTTTTCTGCTTCCTTCTCACTTATACTAAACCAATTTTAAGTCCCCTCTCATTAATTTATTAATTTGGTTTTCCCTCTTTCATTAGTTAATTTTACTTTAATAATTAATAATTATTTTCATTTTACTCAATTGTTTTCTCAAGCTAGCTTTTCTTGTTTTCTCTTTTCCATAGTTTTCTCTAAAGTTTGTTGCAGTCCCATTCCTTAACCCTAGTTTTCAACAAGTCCAACACCCACCATGAACACTCCTTCACTATAACTCTCCACAGTTGAAAAAGTAACTCTTTGCATTCGTCAAATCCTCAGAGTTCTACTCTCCACCCCTTCACTCTCAAAGTACGCGCAATTCTCTTATCATATCACTGTTCGTCATTACTCCTTATTATTCTTATCTTTTTCACATTACTCAAATTTTGATAAGGGAAACTGTTCAATCGAAGGCTTCATCTTCAACACCGCCAACACCGTCTGCAACTACTACTGCTCCTGCAACTTCATCGAAATTACCAAATTCTCAACCTACCATATTTCTCTTTTAGGACGAACCATTCTGTTTGGAAACTCTCCTCTTTCATCTAACTTCTTTCAAGGTAGCGATTTCATAACCTAATTTCTTCCCATTTTCAATTTTATGATTTCTTTAATTTGATGGGTTTAATGTTTTTGACAGATTTGATATACAAAAAGAACAAGAAGAAAGACATCTTTTAGGAGTAATAACATTATAGGTATGAATTTATAAATTTATTTGTTTGCAACTGGACTTTGAGTGGATTTGCTGTTTCGACAACGACGTCGACAGTTCCAATCTGCCGGTGTTTTAGGCTGTGTTTAGCTGAAAATTGACTTCAGTGTGTTCCTCGTTAGAATCACAAAAAACTTGAGATGAATCAAGTTGTTGAGACAATTGTTGTTGTTGTAACGTAACATGTAACATGATATCTGAGAAACCAGAATACTCGTGACTGCGGAACATGTTACGCACATCATCATCGTCTCGCACCTTTAACGGGAAAAATTTGCATTTGACGTGGTCGCCAAAAAACACTGGATTTTTGTATATTATTTGCCCAACTGGACCGCATTGCAGTTTTTTTTTCTATTCTTGACTTCAGATGTAAAAATTTAGACATTCTATCAATTAAAAATCTTGTAACATCAGTGTTTCTGAAATTGTAACCCGATATTTCACATTCGAAAACTTCACCGTTAAGATGTGCGGAAATCATATATTGTGGTGTTTGAGACATAGCGAAAATTGTGTTTGGAAAGACTGTGTTAAAGAGTTTAGTGTTTGAGTGTTTGAGAGTTTGACAGTTTTAGAGTTTAAAGAGTTTGAGTGTTTGATTTTTTAGGTGTTTGAGTGTTTGAGTGTTTGAGTTTAAAGAGTTTTAGTGTTTGAGTGTTTGAGTTTAAAGAGTTTAAAGAATTTATTAAAGAGTTTGAGCGTTTGAGTGTTTGGAAATCTGTCCCGTGAATTGATTGCCTGCATGCAACATGCTTGATGAGACAGGACAATGCAAGACTCTGCGTTTCACATGTGACCCTGCATGCCTACATTGACCCTGCAGGCCTATGAGATTCTTACCCCTGCATGCATCATGCTTGATAAGATGGGACAGGGCAAAAATCTGCTTTTCACATGTGACCCTGCATGCCTAAGACTATGATAGTATAAAATATTTTTATATGTATTTCAATTAAATCTATTTCACACTAGACAATTCGATAGTTGGTTATTTGGATACGTATTACACTAAACAATAATAATAAATCCACATAGTATATAAGTTATCATCCATCAAACAAACTATATGTTTTTAATTTAGAAAAAAAACATAATAATAAATATAAGAAAAACTCACACAACGGTTAATAAACAAATCAACCTAAAAAATCAACGACAAAAGCATAGTCTCATCTTTTGTGCTTTTGTCAATGCCTTAATATGCAATCAATGACATGCAGCATGCTTGATCAGACAGGACAATGCAACACTCTGCGTTTCACATGTGACCCTGCATGCTTACATTGACCTTGCAGGCCTACGAGATTCTTACCCTGCATGCAACATGCTTGATAAGACGGGACAGGGCAAGAATCTGCTTTTCACATGTGACCCTGCATGCCTACAATGACCTGCATCAATACACTTGTCCCGCATGCGTTTACAACATACATGCATCAGGACACTTGTCCCACATGCGTTTATAACACACATGCATCAGGGCACTTGCCCGCATGCATTTACAACATACATCCACTTGTGGAATATAAATATAGGGTCTTTACCCATCAAATTCTGCTCACACTTAAACTCTCCTACTCTCAAACCCTCAAACTCTCTAACTCTCAAACTCCCAAATTCTCAAAACTGTAAAACTCTCAAACCCTCAAATTCTCTAACTCTCAAACTCCCAAACTCTCAAACTCAAAAACTCTCAACATCTCTACATCTCAACATCTCAAACGACAATGTCTTTACTTGCCATGGGCGACTCTCACAGAGGCACGACTGAAAACATCGCCGAGTTTGTAAGTTTTTAGTTCTTATCTATGTTTAGAATCTTGTCTAACGAAACGTTAATTATTTTAGTTCTTGTCTAATGAAACATTAATTATTTTGCAGGATGCATCAAGGTTTCGATGTCGTGTGCATGATTACATACCACACGACCCCCTCATAGCAGGGTACCTTCATCATTGTGGGTTTGGTGATTTGAACAAAATCAAATCTTACTCTCTTGATATGAAGTTTATTCTAGCGTTGTTAGGACGCTGGAGACCGGAGACACATACATTTCACCTACCTTTTGGTGAGTGTATTGTGACTCTCCAAGACGTATGCATGTTGCTCGGCCTACACATCAATGGTAAGGCCATCAACGACAAAGTTGGTGTCCCTGACCGACTTCGCGAAGATTTATTGGGTGCCCCTCTTTGTGTGGACGCAACTCAGGCGGAAAGCGAGGGTCGTCCGAGGGGTCAGGGAATAAATCTAAAATACCTCAGGGAACAATACAACGATATTGTCTTAAGTGAGGATAGCACCGAATATGACGAAATAGTCAAAACACGGTGCTATATTATGATTTTGTTCGGTCACTTTTTATTTCCAGAGGGAACTGGAAATTCTATAAATATTATGTATTTACCACTATTACAAAATATAAATAAAGTGTGCGAATATAGTTCGGGATCAGCTGTCCTCGCCCATCTGTATAACGCACTTTGCAAAAATTCCAAAAAGAATTCCTATACTTTTTATGGCTGTGCCTATCTCCTGCAAGCGTGGGGTTGGTTTAGGATGCCAACACTTGCTCCAATAAACCGAAATCCTTTTACATTCCCGTACGCCAACAAGTAAGTTTCTTTTTAAGATTATTTAGCAACCAAATTTTCTTTGTAAGTTAATAATTTGTGAGATGTGTTTTAGATGCTAACATATATGTTTTTCTTTTTTTTAGGTGGTCTGTTCCAGGGATGAATTATCAGAGATGCCCCAAGCACTCTATAATTCAATACCGCAACCTCATCGACCACCTTGGGCCAGATGATGTAAGTTATTCACCTTTAATTTGTATAACTTATATGCATAAACTTTTCTATCTCTGTCTAACTTATTTGTCCACCTTTATTGTAGTTTGTCTGGATGTCGTACGAGGGTCTCAACCACCAGCCCGACCCCAATGATGCTATTGTGTGGACATCAAAAACACCCATAATTAGGTTCACTATGGTAGAGATCCACCAAAGTGACCGGGTGAAGCTACAATTTGGAATGCATCTGGATATTCCAGATGCTCCGGTAGAATTGGGGCAGTGGCATCAAAAGCGGGTGGACTCACAGTGGAGTGTTAGTCATTGCAAGGAGTTTGCGAAGGAGTTGTGTAAACACTGGAAGGGAAGAAGGCAACACGTCTTGACCGACCATATTGTGCACGGGGCTAGGCCAAGTCTTCAATATATGACTTGGTTTAGTCTGTCACGACATCTCAGTCATTTCTGTCCGAGCCAACCTATTTGGTTGACCCAAGGCAACGCGCTTCTTCGTCCAACACACAACAACAGTCCAGTGCCCAAAATCAGCCTTACCATAACCCATACCAGCCTTACCATGACCCCCATCAACAACAACAACATTACCATGACTCGTACATGCCACCCACCCAGTCCCAGCCTCAACCACCATACCATTATAGCTCTGATATGTCATTTGACCCTACCCCCTCCACCTATAGCCCAGACAACTCACTTGACCCTACCCCATCCAACTACCCCTCCAACTATCCACTATTTGACTACCACACCCTACAACAACCAACACACCATTTCTAACCCAATTCGATGTACGAATTCGGACAATCATACCGTCCATACTCCATCCAACCTCCTAGGCCATCCTACGAAAACATGGGCATTGGGCTAAACTACGGAAGCGCCGTTGATAGTGGACCTCCTGGCTATTGGGGTCAAATGCTGCAAAATCTCTCTGATACGCCGGGACCGTCCCAACAAAACCCTCCTCCACAACTCAACACACAACGAAAACTAACACCACAGCAACCTCATCGTAGACCTCGTCGCAACGCGCATCCCCGCAGTGTGGCACCGGTGGTCGCTTGGATAGAGTCGGCCATTAGTTTTTTTTTTCATTTGTAATTTTCATTATATTGTAAATTAATATATTTTAATATTTTTGACATGTCTATATTATTTTAAGGTTATTTAAATTTCAATTCATTATGAAAAACAAACAACATAATTAATAACAAATATTTATTAATAGGTAATTAAAATATTTATTAAAATATTTATAAATTTAATAACAAACTTAATGTTATTACCATTTAAATATGTATTTAAATATTTGATTTCAATTATATTGTTATTCTTTAAATAATTTATTAAAATATTTACATAAATTAAAACATTGATTAAAAATGTATTTAATACTTTTTTTATAGAAAATATTAATAAAAAATAATTAAAATTAGAAATTAAAACACTAATTAAAAACAAAAGAACCAAACCCTAATGCAAGCCTGTGTCGCCATTCCACCTGGCGATTCTCATAGAAACACAACTCTGTCGCCAATCTGAATGGCGAGCCCTCTTAAACCAAAATCACGTTTGCACTCTGTCGCCATTTCATCCAGCGACAGAAGGTTGATTTCATGCCATTTTGGATAATCTTTTGAAACTTTGGTTTTTGTGGTAAATGATAAACAATACATGGTTATTATAAAAAAATTCACACTTCCTTCTTATGAGCAAAAGATGCAGTCAAAATCAAACTCTAAACATAGAGCTACAAAAACTTGCTCTTGCCAAACTATTGCTTTGCCTGTCCGCCACCACTATTTCTTCTGCCACTGTCATTCTTATAGTTTAAGGTAGTCTTATTTGTTTTCAAGTTCTCTTCGTTATATATATATATATATATATATATATATATATATATATATATATATATATATATATATATATATATATATATATATATATATATATATATATATATATATATATATATATATATATATATATATATATATATATATATATATATATATATATATATATATATATATATATATATATATATATATATATATATATATATATATGTTGGTAACGTAGACCCACTTGTTTTTGTAAACGTCTATTTTAGCAACATGCACATTAGGGTGTATTAAACCATTTTTTAGACCCACTTGTTTTTATAAAGGTTTATTTTAACATGCACTTTAGGGTGTATTAAACCATTTTTTAGTTAAAGCTTGTTAAAACACACTTTTATAAAAACAAGCGGGTGTATTATAGCAAACTCCAGTGTTTTAGTAACATGCACCTTAAGATGCATTTAATGATTTTTTTAGTTAAAGCTTGTTAAAATAGACCTTCATAAAAATTAGTGGGTCTACGTTAACAAATCTCATATATATATATATATATATATATATATATATATATATATATATATATATATATATATATATATATATATATATATATATATATATATATATATATATATATATATATATATATATATATATATATACCTTTTTTGTTTCTTTTTCTTCAACAAATTTACTTCTAATTTTGTTAGAAAATAGATTTGATGTTTGTTTAAGGTGTGAAATATGTCAATTATGTATATTAAACCTTTTATTTTTATTAATGTGTTTTATTTATTAAGCTTCCAAATCTTTTCCAGACCTTCTCATGTCAAATGTCAACATTTGCATATGATAGTGAACTTATTTCATTATGCAATGAAAATCATGTCAATGCTTCATATAGATTAAGAACAATTTGTAAATTGTTTGAAAAGTAGAACATGAAATATATCATATAAAATGTATTATTTGAAAAAAATAGTAATATAAATACACCAAAAAATATGATAGAAAAGATTACATAAATGAATATAATGTTTAAAAAAAAGTGTTATAGACCGATCAACCAAACAAAACCAAACCAGAACCAAAAGAATTAGTTTGGTATGGTTCCATTTTTAAAAAAATACTAAAAATCAAACCAAACTAAACTGATAGGGATATCTTCGATTTGGCAATTTTTTGACTAAAACCCGATCCAAACTAAACAGATTATACCTCTAGACAGGGTACTACAACCTAATGTTACAGAGAAAGAAAAGCCCACATGACTAGAAAAAAATTAAGACAAATAAATTTTAAAAAAGTACACCAATATTTTTAACAAAGCTTAATAAAACATCTATCCTGCATAACTAAATGGACCCACAGACCCATACCAAAAAAAAAAATCTTTTAAAACTTGCCGCCATATTGGCCCTAAACTGGTGCAGATACTGAGCTAAACTTGTGGCTGAAGAAAACTATGGAATTCTCAACCAAGAAATAACCTACTTCCAAACTTTAGTGCTATCAGAATAATTGAAAAGTAAATGAACAACATCTTCTTACCGTGTTGTGCACATCATTGATAATTCCTCTTTTTGACAACTTTGATTTGGTTGTTAATTTATTGAGTAGCAGCCGCCAACCAAACAGTTGCACCTTGTAATACCCTAAATTTAATTAAATTATTTAATTGAATTATTTAATTATTTGGTGTTTGGTATGCCTTTAAATAAAATCATATGATTATATACTGTTGGGGTGTGGTGGCAATGGTAGGGTGTGAAGAGAATGTAGTAACTTGATAGAATAAATTATTATAATAATTAGAAATTTAAATATTATTGAAAATAAAATAAGAAAAATTGGTGAAACAAGAGTTTTGGGCCACTTACGTGAATTGAGGAAAATATATGGCAAGAGGAAAGAACCAAATAATAAGTTGCGCAAAAACAATGATTTTAGAAAATATGGAGAACCATATAAATTATAATTGTTGGAGAAAATCTAGGTTTTAAAAAAATCTAACAATACATAAAAACAAGAGATACGAAGAACAAGGCTTTTAGGAAGGAGAGGTAGGTTTGAGAAGAGGAATCCATATAAGTTGTTCAATTCATCATTGTTACAGAAAACCTAAAGTAAGGGAGAGAAATGACTTTTAATATGGGTTTTGAGCATGAAAGGATAGATAAGAGAGACCCTTACTCTCTTTAGGGATTATATAAATTCCATTTTGTTATGTTGTTGTTGTATGGTTGTTTTTTGTACTCTATTTAGTGATTTGTATGCATTTTTATTTTTTGATTCGATACATATATTGATGCCTTTGATAAAGAAATGTTAATGTGACAACTCTGTTGATACCATATTTTTTAATACCTTGTATAAGGTTAGAAATAACTATTTATTTTTGGATTTCTTCCTTGCCTTGTAATTTTGTGATTCGTGTTTGTGCTATTTAGGGAGAATTTTTCTAATAATAATTGAATGATGGAATAAACATATTTGGAGTCTGATAAGTGTGTTTTTGGGAAGCTAGAACTCAAATAGATAAAATAGGTGAGTTTTGAGATATGCTCAACAGGGAGGAAAGTGTAGAAAATCGCAGACATAGGAAGATATTGACCGTCTTATTTCATGCATAACTTGAGTTTCGGGACTCGGATTAAGGAACGGTTCAAAGCGATATAAAGGTAATCTGGTAATATTTCTTATGAAGTAGAGATATTGGGTCTAGGGGCGATACAAAAATAGTTGCTTGCTGACTTTCATACCAGAGGCACAATTAGTTTCAATCATGCGTTGGTCATCATGTTTCAGACATAACTTGAGTTTCGTAAATTCTTTTGGGATGCCGTCAGTTGCGTTAGAAAATTATCTTAATGATATTTCAAAATAGAGAGTTTCATAATTTTTATCATGAGTACATAATTTTGCATGCTATTTTGAAGTCATACATTCTTTTTTAGAGTTTATGCATAAATTATTGCAATAGAGTTGAATTGAAATGAATAGAACTGGAGTTTCGTAATTCTGTTAGAGGTATGGTTAAGTGCTTTTGGAAGAGAGTTTTAATATATTTTAAACTGGATATTTTCATGATTTTATCACAAGTCTTTAATTTTTTTTCTATTTTGAAGTTAGACAATTTTAGACGTAGGTACAGAGTTTTGAGCAGTTTTATGTGTGGTGATCTTTCGTTACCTTTTTATAGAGTTTAAGATTCCTATTTTATTTAGTTAGAGTTGGTATAGAATTTTCAGAGTTGCTTTCGAGTTATTTAGAGTTGGAGATCAAAATATAAGATACACTTGAGTCGAACTTGGAGCATTGTTGACATTATAAGGTTACCTTTTGAGTAATATTTTTATGTGTTTAAGGTTATTAAGACAAAATATTTAAAATATAATTGTTGAGTAATTAATAACAATATTATATATTTGAGTTGGAATCTTAGTAATTTGACTCTTTAGAGTTGTTTTGAGTTATATTATTATTTAAGTTAGACCGCCAGCCAATAGAGTTCAATTTGAGTTATTATCAATCATGCAAGAGTTATCAATTGAAAACTTTATAGTACTTTGGATTACTTTAGAGTCATATTTTTAATTTCTTTGAGTAACTCTGACATGTTTAGAGTTGTCAGAGTTGTTTTCGAATTGTTTGTAGATAAATCTGATGAGCAATTTATTTAATTTAATATAATAATAATAATAATAATAATAATAATAATAATAATAATAATAATAATAATAATAATAATAATAATAATAATAATAATAATAATATAAATTATAATATTTTAGAGTTGAGTTGAAGATACTTATTATTTAGAGTTGTCAATAAAGTTCTTAGAACAACCAATTAAATTCATAAGAGATATCTTTTTGAGCAAAAGTTGACAGTAGAACATATTTTAGCATCTTAGAGTTATTTTAGAGTTGTAGGGATTATTGTAGAGTTGTTTAAAGTTCATTGGAAACTATATTTAGTATAATTATATATTGTTATAATCTTTGATGAGTTAAGAGTATAGATTAAATTAATAACAAAATACTATGTTGAGACATTTTTAGCATGTATGATTGATTTTCGAGTTGCTGTGAATAATAAAACTTTATTAAGTTATTGATAAATTTTTAGTTATACTATAACTATTGAATTTAATTATATGATGATGTTGTGTTAATTTTTGTGAATTGTGATGATGATATATTGTTGTGTGAGCATGAATTATGTTGTTAAGCTCTGAATATCTTATTGTGGGATGATAGTTTGGGAGGGGACTTTAAACATTATGTTGTTGTTTCATTGACGTGTTGTGACATGCATTAATCATGTCGTTGTTGATGATGAAAAAGTAAAATTACAATCCGAGTAGGGTGAATTGGTGACTTGTCCTGAATCCGAGCAGAGTGGATTCAGAGTTCGAGTAGGACGAACCTGGTTCCTGAGTGAACTAATTGATGATGATATGGTATTAAATGTATATGATTCTAGTTGAGATTATGTGTCTATTGCATATTATAAATGACGAGTATGTGATTGTTGTGTATTGATGAATTGGGTGTGAGAATGATGTTGATTGGTTATGAGTATGTACATGTTATTATGAATGGGTATGAGACCATGTTGTTGTTGATTGTGTAATGAATATGTGCTTGTTGTATATTATCTACCTTAGCATTCTTTACACTATTTATATTGAACATTATTTTTCATCCTGTTTGCTTCATGTCGTCCACCATGGATATCTTGCAGATAGCCAGGAGTTAACATTCTTGTTGCGTATGGAAGGTGGCTTGTTGGAGATACTCTTTATTTCCTTTATTTAATCGTTTTATATTAGTGATTTTTAGTACTTTGATAGTGTAACATCATGGACAGGAGTTTGTTATGTTTTATGTTGATGTTAATTTTGTTGTTTTGGAGTTTAATTCTTTTATCATGAAGTTCCCATGAAATGTTTTTTTGCTACGTAGTTTCTAGTAAATTGATATGTTTTTGAAGGGTCATTGTTGGTGACACCGTACATTATTGAGTAATTCCTTTTATATAAGCTTCAGGGTTTTGGGTGTAACATAGTAGTATCAGAGAATGTCGGCCCATTCGGCTAAATTATTGTAATGTTGTTTGTTCCCTAGTGTGACTTGTAAATGCGCCTAAGAGGAGGGTGAATTAGGTTTTGAAAAATCATTTGCAATCTTGTATGGTTCCTTGGTTCTTTTTCCGATTATTAGTTAATGACATGAAAGTAAAGGCAGGAAAGAAAAAGAGACACAGGAAATTTATAGTGGTTCCCCTCACACTCCAAGAGTACTCAAATCCCCCTTCAACATGAAAGGAATTTCACTATAGTTCAGAATTATTGCAAAGGCTAATCACACCAAAGGTGATGCTTACCATATAAACCTATAGGTAATCCAAGTGAATGAAGAACAATCCTCTTCAAGACACTTCACTTGTTTCCAACAGTCCTGGATAACAAGTGTTGCACCCCAAAATTTGCCCAACCTTTTCCTAACTTGGTTTATGTTTCATTTCATTTCTTTCTAGCATTTACATTGATATCATTTTTCATTGAACAGGGGATCAAGAGGTTACACATAGCAAGAGGAGTTTACTCAGAATGTTGAACCTAAACAAGGGGTGTTACTCAAGTTTGAATGGTCATCAGGCCATCTAGAAGTGGTCATTAGTCTTGTTAAAGGATTGATGGATATATGTGGGTCAGCTCCTAACTTGGAGGCCAATTAAAGATCATCAGAGGATTGTGAATTCATGATTATGAATATGGGATGTTAAGAGAGCTCATTGAGTGCTTTAAGAGCCATGTTGGAGCTTATTCAAGTTGTTGTGTGATGTGAAAGAAGCCACAGTCAAAAATGTTGCATCTAGGGTTTTCATCTGGTAAACCCTCAGTCAACTGTGAAATTGAAGGAGATTAAAACTCAATTCCAAGTCTCTATGGTCATGGGATGTTGTGCTGAGAAGTATAATATATCATTTCAAGATCAATTCATTAAGAATCAAGAATGGGACAAGTTACTAAATTAGGGTTCTCAGTGTAAAATCCCCTATTTAGTTCCCAACTTCAAGACCACCTATCTCAAGATACAAGTCTCATCTCAATTTTTGACCAACATGAAACTTGTAGAGCATGTTCTTATCTTTCTTTTGAGTACTAGAAGTCATTCATCTTATTTCTAGAACTCAAGTTATGATGCAGACAAGTTACAGGTCCTTAGATGAATGTGATTTTGGTCAACAAAAGTCAACCAACTTCCAAACCATTTTTGACCTAGAAGGATGTTTCTCATTAATTTTTGATGAACATGAAAGTTGTTCCTCATGATCTTAGCTTTCCAAAGAGTACTATAAGTCTTTCATATGATTTGTAGAACTCAAGTTATGAGGCTTGTAAGTCATGGGTATTTTGGGAAAGTGTGATTATAGGTCACAAAATTATAGGTCCGTTTCACCAACTTGCACACCTGAAATGTAGATTTTTCCATAATCAAATGTGCTCCAGATGGTGTCAATTGTTCAACCAAGCATTAAGAAGTCATGAATTTGGCTTGGAATGGTGAATTCATAAAGTGATTTTCATGGAAAAGGCCTTAAAATGAGAAAATCAAACTTAATTCATTTTGGATCATTTTTGTGCAAATAAGTGCATATTTTGAGTGCAAAACATATTTCAAATACAATGGCAATTCTAGAATTTGAGTTTGGTGAGTTTTGATGTGCAACTTTCAAGCTTACTTCAAGCTTAAGTTACACTTGCAATATCAACCATCAAGATTAAACAAGGACTGAATCACAACCATTCATACTCCTCACATTACCAGCAAGTGATTTGAGGCATTTTGGAGGCAAATTGGAGTAGAATTCATGCACATGGCTAAGCTTCAAAACTAAAAAATCATGGATTTCAATTGGGCTTCAAAGCAATCAAGATCCATCATATAAAACATTTCCATCATTCACAAATGCTCAGAATTGGTTTTGGGAAGGAATTGGAGCAAAAGCAACTTTGAAAAAGTGAAGCAAAATTGAAATTCGAATTCTGAGATCCAAGCAGTTTCAAATAAAATTGAGGATTAGAAAAGCTTTATTGAAGATTATGGAACGTTTCTGGACATTTTTCTTTGAGTTTCATCAAGAGTTGAAGGCTCAGTGGAAGTTCTCCACTAGGTATTTACAATTCAACTTATCTCTCTCATTATGCTATGATTCTTTGCCATTTTTACATATTTGAGACTTAGAAAACATGTAGATCATTAATCACTAAAACGAACTGGCATTTGTGATGGTTGATGTTGTGAGCTCCAAACTGTTTGGACTTGGTTGGATCTGTTCTTGAGCTTTCATGCTCCATTTTTGCTTGATTTGTGATCTCCATAACATGTAGATGATTTCTGGACAAAATTGAATGATGTTTGTGAACTTGTGATTTTGATGCTCCAAACTGTTTTGCCTTGATTTGAAGTGTGTGTGCATAATTAATAGAAGTGAACCACGGATTTGGATTCCTCATGATTTGTAGATGAATTTGCATATGAATTTTATTGAATTTGGTTCAGTGTAGCTCTTTGTGTTGTTGCTGTTACTGTGCACGGTGGCTGGAATCTTGGAGAAGATGACCGGAAGTGGCTCCGACCACCACCTGATTTCCCTCCCTTGCTGAAGGTTGATGATGATTATGTGTCATGTTCTTGTTCACTGGATTTGATTACTTTTCACCCACACGACTGAGATTAAGAAACATGGTGCACCACATTTGACTGCACACACATGATTATATTTGAACGTCATTAATTGAGCTGGCACGCTAGTATCCACATGATTGTCATACTTTCTGATCAAGCGTTTCAGATTGCTTTCCACCGTGTGCTCTTGTTGACCATTTCACATGTGATCACCAGATTTTATTTTCGTTTTGTCTTTTATGCTGATGGACCTAGGCTGACATTGCTTTTCACGCCCCCCTTTTTGGGCCCAGTTTGGATTTGAACTGTTTTTATTTGCTACTTGCACCGTTCCTTTGTTATTTTAATTTCTTTTTTCTTTTTTATTTTGTTTTGCTTTCTGTTTGAATTTAATTCTTTTAAAATAGTTCCAATGTTCCTAAAATTACACAAATATATTTTTTAGAGACTTTAAGATGCCCTTTATTTTTAGGATATTTTTATTTTATTTTTTGATTTTATTTTCAATTTAAAAAAGGATTGAACATTGGAATTGTTTTAAGTGGATTAAATTGTGACATTGTTTGTTCTTTGAATTGTTTCTTTCATTTCCTTTGGGTCCAATGAATGAAAATTGATCCTCATACACATGATGAATTGAACAATTTTTGAGGACCATTTTGCCCCTGGTTGGTTGACTTTAGGGTTGACTTTGGTGGCTTTTCTTTTAACCCTCGATTCTCCCATTTCAAAGTGGTACATCTTGAATATTATTTTCTTTTGATGGTGCTTTGAGGGGATATTGTAAGTTCAGAGTATGCCTAAGAGGGGGGGGGGGGGGGGGTGAATTAGGCTTTAGAAACTTTTTCCGGTTTTTCAAAAAACTCTTGAGTTTTTCTTCTTTAAGTTCTTGGTGATGAAAGCAGTAAAAGCAGAAAGAAAAAATGAACACAGAGATTTATAGTGGTTCCCTTCACAATCCGAAGGTACTCCACTCCCCTTTTCACATGAAAGAGAGTTTTCACTATAGTTTTAGAATGTACAACCAATCACACAATCAACCGGTGAGGCCTACTATCTAACAACTATTTCAACAACTTAGTGTGCAAGAACAATCCTCTTGCAAGCATTAACCCTTGTGTCCAACAATCCTGGATCACAAGTCACAATAGAAATAACTTTGTATTTTTCTAATTTTGAGAGTGATACAATGATAATATCAATCTAATGATTCATCTTCTCCTTTTGATCAGAATTCACTTTTCAATGTTAATACAAGTGTTCAAAAATATGGATATAAAATTGTATGAAC
The DNA here is from genome assembly GCA_963859935.3 of Lathyrus sativus. NCBI lineage: Eukaryota > Viridiplantae > Streptophyta > Magnoliopsida > Fabales > Fabaceae > Lathyrus > Lathyrus sativus. The sequence goes on along the minus strand of OZ012740.1, from coordinate 639,217,154 downwards.
AATATGAACACTTTTGAAAATATTCGAAAAGTAACGAATTTGATTCAATAATAATTTTGAAAATTATTGGAGGTGTTTTTGAATTTGAAATTTTCAGAATTTATATGAGTCAAAACACCATTTCAAAAAGGTATAATTGAGTTTGAATTAATCAATGAAAAGGTATAACATTCAAACAAAATTTGAAATTAAAAAGAAACAATTTTTCAAAATTCATTCAGTGTTAATCGGTTAATCATATAGGTTAATCGGTTAACACTTGAACGTTGGTCCAGAGAATTCAAAAATTTAAGGCCGTTAACCGATTAACCCATATGGTTAATCGGTTAACACTGTTAAAACTCAGAAAAATACTAAGTTAAAAAGTGTTATACCAATCCAAACGATTTTTAAAACATGCAGATGCAAAAATGTTATCATGATAAATTGTTTGAACACTTGTATATCAATTAAAGGAGTGAATATTGGTATACCGAAGCTTGAGTCCAAATCTTGAAACTTGAATGAGCATTTGCACATGATGCTTGATTTGCTTGACAACATTCTATAACCTTGATCTTGATCAGTCTTGAAAGCTTTGATTTTTTGCAATCATGGAATGAGCTTGAGTCTTTGTTGACATCATCAAAACCTTGAGATTGAAATGTTGCTTCTACAAATATTTGCTTTGAGCTTTTGGCCTCTGTTTGCCAACATGTTTAGGTACCTTGTGCATTTTATTTGATCATTTTTGAACCATTTTCCTAATTTTGAGGTAACTTGCAAGTCAAGTTACCTCCAAGGGAAGTTCACACATGCACCTTGACCTAGTTTGACTTGGATATGACATTTTTGGATCCTTTGAACTCTCAATGCCTTTTGTTTCATGTTGTTAACATGTTAAGGATGATGTTTGTTCAATTTTAGGTCATGATATTGTTTCTTCCTTGTTCATTTGTTTGTTTTCTTTTGAGTTTTCAATTAGGATTTCAATGTGAAGTATGCTTGCATTCCCTTATGTTTTTTCTTGCATTTCTTTTTATTGTGTTTTTATCTTGCTCTTGAGCTTTTCTCTCCATCTTTACCTTCTGTCCAATGACTTTGGAACCTCATTTAAGGTATCTTAGTCCCTTCTGAGGAGGTACTTGAAGTATACCTAAAATGATGGATCCTTGAGGACTCTTTTGTGCTTCTTTTGCACTTGGTTTGTGATGCTTATGGTTGAGTACCTATTATGGGGTCCTTGCTGCCCTCATTTGGTCTCCCATCCTCACTTGGCTTTAGGGTTTGCTTTTACCTTTCATTTGGTTTAGTTTTGGTGGTGTGGTTGATGTTGGTTGACTTAGGTCATTTCATCCCACTTTTGGTGCATCTTTGTGTGGTTGTTCTTGTTTGATTGATTCCTTCTTGTGCACTTCTTTTTTCTTTTCTTTTCTTTTCTTGCATTTCCATATGCATGCTTGGTTGAGAAGAGCTTGTGGAGGCTACTGCCCCACAGTATTTTCCTCCCACTTTCATTTTATCTGTGCATCTTATGTTTGCATCTTCATTTGCATATGCTTTCTTTTCTTCTTCTTCTTTGCTTTTCTTTGCCATGCTCCCCATAAGTTCTCTAATATCTTGAGGTTATGATAGACATTAAGTGTCTAACCATGCATGATAACATTAGGTAGTTCCCTTTTGTATCCCAACTCTAAGTCCACTTTGCATGATAACTTTTAGGATTGATTAGTCTCCCATTAGTGTTCTTTCTCCTCTTCTCATCTTCAAACATTCATAAAACACTTAATAAAGAATGACAAGTGTTGTACGCTACAAGCCTTAAGCTATTTGGGAAATGATGATTGGGTGGTTGCCTCTCAATTGTCTATAATGTTAGTATATATCCTTTGGACGATATACGACGCATTCTCTCCTGAGTCATAGTCTTTAGTGCAACATGAGCCACAAATCAAGTTTAAAACACTTCTTCTCTAAAAAACACAAAAACATTTCAAACCTTTTTCATCCTTCGGGATCTTAATCAGGAAAATATTTTCAGATAAAATAGTTTCGTTAACTTTTAGTTCTACCGTAAACGGTAACACCTAAGTCTCCAATGGTCGAGCTGCATACACCAACTGCTAGAACTACTTGTTAACCCTACTCGGGCCTAAAAACTTTTGAACTAACCTGTGGTCTTTTTAACCCGAACTACATTTGCTCTGATCTTTCATACCAGATGGAAGTACGTAGGCACAAGATGCGATGTCTTGGCGAGCAACCTTCCCCCCCTTTTCCGCCCGTAGTTAGTCGAACTACGTTGACTCTGACTTTCCCATTGCACGAGGGAGTACGTAGGCACAGAGCGGCGATGCTCTGCCGAGTCAGTCTTCTTTTCTTTTTAATTTATCCCTTGGCCTTTAGCTAGATAGTTTTAAAACACCCTTTTAGATAGACAACAATGCCTGGATCTCGTCGAGTACGACGGACGTGAGGGGTGCTAATACCTTCCCCTTGCGTAACTGACTCCCGAATCCAGACATGGTTGCGATGACCTTGTCTTTCCCTTTTCCATCAGGTTTTTCTGATTGTTTCCTTTCCCTCTCTGTGGGATAAATAACAAAAGTGGCGACTCTTCTGTTTTTCCGCCGGTTGTTTTTCGCAGTTGCGACAACAAGGTAATACAAAAAATGATCTTTGAGATAATTTTGAAATATTTGATAGAATGCTGTTATCAATCTTTACGATTGATCTTCTTCTTGAAACAAATGTTACTCAAACAAATATACAAGTGTTCTTGTGAAAGGAAGTTGTGAGAGTGTGAAAGTTTTATTCAAAAGCTTCTTTCAAAAATGGTTTTGAACACTTAAAATGAAAATTTAAAGATTGAAGAAAGTGAGTAATTTGAGTGATTTTGTTTTTTGAAGGTGAATTGAAATTTGAAAATGATAACAATTTATATTGATCAAAAGCCTTTTCAAAAGGGTGTGATTTTGGTGCAGCAAAAACAGTCAGAATTAAAAATGGTAAACAATGCAATTTTCCATGAACAGCTGCCATTTTTGCTTGCTGCTTCAGTGTTAATCGGTTAATCAAATAGGTTAATCGGTTAACACCTTACAACGTTCAAAAGAATTCAAATTTTAAACATGTTAATCGGTTAACTATATAGGTTAATAGATTAACACTGTAACAAAATCCCAAAATACTTAATTTTGAAGTGTGTTAATCGGTTAACCAATGTGTTAGTCGATTAACACTGAAGGTTTTTCAGAAAATAATTAATTTTAATAAGAATGAGTGTTTTGAAATAGTTTGAAAAGTGTTAGTGATATAAGTGAAGTGAAAAGTGATTTTATGAACACTTGTATAAATATTTCTAAGTAATATTTGTTATATCGTTGCTTTGAACATCATCATCATCTGAAGCTTGTAATGGAAGCTTTGATCCATAGTAGTCATATGCGATAGTACTATCTTGATCTTTGATGTCCTTTTTGATCACTTGATTCTCTTACTTTTTGCGCAGAATATCTTGCAAACAAAGTTTGTTCTAGTTGTCCTCATCAAAACATTAAAGGCCTTGAAGCTTGCTTCTACACCTAGTACATGACATGGGTGTGAAACTTTGTCAGTTCTCATTTGTTTGTCTTACTGCTTGGCTGCAGGAGCGGGATTGAAACAATTATTGGAGAATCTTCTACTTCTCTGGGATGTTTATGGTGTGGGGAGTAGGTTTGTTGTGCCGCTATTTGTAAGAGTGTTGGTTGCTAGATAAGTCAGTTTTGTTTTTAGAGTTTTTTTGAAGATGATGATTTGAAGTTCACATCAACTGTTTCAGCTAGTTAGTGTCATTTCTAGAGTTAGATGCAAGTGATGAGTTGTTTGTGTCTACCAAACAAGTAGGTGAGTTGGTAAAGGATGGGGCTGAAATTTTTATGATATTAGCTTCTATGAAGATTGAGAGCAAAGCTGTGATCAGTGAGTTACCAGTGGTGTGTAATTTTCTTGAAGTATTTCTAGATAATATTAGTGGTGTATGATCGGTGAGTTTTCCATTGTTTTAGTACCTGGTACTAGTCGTGTGTCAATGGTTCCGTATAGAATGTTTGCTTCAGAGTTGAGTGAACTGAATAAGCAAATGGAAGAATTGCTTGAGAGGAAGTTTGTTCGGCCAAGTGTTTTGTCGTGGGGTGTGTCGGTGTTACTAGTCAAGAAGAAAGATGGTAGCATGAGACTTTGTGTTGACTATAGACAACTGGATAAGGAGACTATCTAGAAAAAGTATCCACTTCTGAGGATTGATGATTTCATACACCTGCTGGCGGAAGTATAACTTGGGAGCTAGAGAGCCAATTGAGAGACTCGTATCTGACTCTATTTCCTTCAGGTGATTTTCGAGTGTGAAAATTCTATAAGCGGGGGAGAGTTTTAATTATTTGGTGTTTGGTGTGCCTTTAAATAAAATTATATGATTATATGTTATTGGAGTGTAGTGGCAATGGTAGGGTGTGGAGAAAATGTAATAACTTGGTAGAATAAATTAGAAAATAATTATGATAATTAAAATTTTAATTATTATTGGAAATAAAATAAAAAATGGGTGAAATATGAGGTTTGGACCATTTATGGGAATTGAGGAAATATATGGCAAGAGGAGTGGCAAGAGGAGAGAAGCTAGTAATAACTTTCTCAAATACTATTATTTTACGAAATATGGAGAATCATATAAATTCTAAAAGTTGAAGGAAACCTAAGTTTTAAAAGAATCTGAAAGTACGTAAAAACAAGAGGCAAGAAGAACAAGTCTTTTACGAAGGAGAGCTAGGTTTGAGAAGATGAATTCATAAAAATTGTTCAATTCATTATTGATGTAGGAAACATAAGGTAAGGGGAGAAAAAACTTCTAATATGGGTGTTTACCATGAAAGTGTAGAGAAGAGAGACACTTACTCTCGTTAAAGATTATTTAAATTATATTTTGTTGTGTTGTTACTGTATGATTTTTTGTGTGCTCTATTGAGTGATCTCTATGCATTCTTATATTTAGATTCGATACCTATATTGATGACTTTGGTAAAGTAAGGTTAATGTGATATCCCTGTTGATTCCTTTTTTTTAATACCTTGTATAAGGTTAGGAATACATATTTATTTTTGGATTTTTATCTTGCCTTGTAATTGTGTGATGATTCGTGTTCATGCTCTTTGAGGCAATTTTTCTAGTAATAATTAAATCTTAGAATATACTTGTTTGGAGACTGGTAGGTGTATTTTAGGGGTTTTTAGAACTCAAATAGGTAAAATAAATGATTTCTAAATTATGTTCAATAGGGAGGAAAGTGTAAAACACCGCAGGTAGACATAAGAGAGGATTGACCGTCTTATTTCAAGTATAACTTGAGTTTCGGGACACGGATTGAAGCACGATTTGAAGCGTTGAAAAGATAATATGATAATAATTATTTTTAAGTACATAAATTAGTTCCATGAGAGATACAATAGTATTAGTTTTCTGGTTTTTACACTAGCGGCGTAGTCATTTTCAGCCTTGCGTTGGTCATCTTGTTTCAGACAAAAGTTGAGTTTCATAAGTCCTTTTGGGATGTCTTTAGTTGCGTTAGAAATTAGGATTAATGATATTAAAAAATAGAGAGTTTCATGATTTTATCACGAGTACATGATATTTCATGTTATTTTGAAGTCAGGCATTATGTTTTAGAGTTTATGCAGAAATTATTGTGATAGGGTTGAACAGAAACGAATAGAACTGAAGTTTTGTAACTCTATTGAAGGTACGATTAAGTGAGTTTGAAAGAGGATTCAAATATCTTTTATACTGGAGATGTTTATATTTTATCATATGTCTTTAATTTTTTGTTTTTTTTTTTAAGTTAGACAATTTTAGAGTTAGGTCCAAAATATTGAGTGTGGTTATCTCTCATTACCTTTTTAAAGAGTTTAAGTGTCATATTTTATTTTGCTAGATATGTTGTAAAGTTTTCAGAGTTGCTTTTTAGTTGTTTAGAGTTGGAGATTAGAATATAGGTTACATTTGAGTTGAACTTGGAGCTCATATGTCACTATAAGGTTACCTTTTGAATAATATTTTTATGTGTTTAATGTTGTAAAGGAAAAATAATTAAAATAGTTTTGTTGAGTAATTAATAATAATAATAATAATAATAATAATAATAATAATAATAATAATAATAATAATAATAATAATAATAATAATAATAATAATAATAATAATAATAATAATAATAATAATAATAATAATATTTATTTGAGTAGGAATTTGAGTAATTTGACTCTTTAGAGGTTTTTTGAGTTATATTATTACTTGTCAATTGAGTCCTTGAAAGTACCTTGGATTACATTAAATTCATCTTTTTAAATGACTTGAGTAATTATGACATGTTTAGAGTCGTCAGAGTTGTTTTCGAATTGTTTAGAGGTAAATCTGATGAACTTTATTTAATTTAATTTAATAATAATAATAATATTTTAATATTATAAATTATAATATTTTAGAATTAAGTTGGACATATTTATTATTTAAAGTTTTATATAGAGTTGTTAGAACAATCAATTGAGTTTATAACAGTTATCTTTATAGGTAAGAGTAGGTAGTAGACTATTTTTTAGCACCTTAGAATTATTTTAGAGTTGTAGGGATTATTGTAGATTTGTTTATAGTTTTTTGAGAACTATGTTAAGTATAATTATACATTTTTATAATCTTTGATGAATTAAGAGTATAGAATAAATTTAATAAAAATAATATGTTGAGACGTTTTAAGCATGTATGGTTGATTTTCGAGCTGCAGAAAAATAGTCCAACTTTACTTAGTTATTGATGATTTTTGAGGTATAATATATTTATAAAATTTAATTATGCGATGATGTTGTGTTAATCTTTGTGAATTGTGATGATGATATGTTGTTGTGTGAGCATGAATTATGTTGTTGAACTGTGACTATGTTGTATTGGGATGATAGTTCGAGAGGGGAACTATTATTGTTGGGTCAATCCATGTTTTGTTTATTGTCGGGAGGGGATTTTAAACATTATATTGTTGTTGAGTTGACGTGTTGTTACATGCATTCATTATGTCGTTGTTGTTGATGAAAGAGGCAAGTTGCAATCCGAGTAGGGTGGAATGGTGACTTGTCTCAAATCCAAGTAGGGAGGATTTGGGGTTCGAGTACAGTGAACCCGGTTCCTAAATGAACTAATTGATGATGATATGGTACCACATGCATATGAGTCTAGTTGAGTTTGTGAGTCTCACTGCATAATATAAACAACGAATATATGAATTTTGTGCATGTTGATGAATTGGGTGTGAGAATTTGGTTGATTGGTTGTGAATATGTATATGTTGTTATGAATGGGTGTGAGACCATGTTATTGTTGATTGTGTAATGAATCTGTGCTTGTTGTATATTCTCTATCTTAGCATTCTTTACAACTTTTATATTGAACATTGTTTTCACCCACTTTGCTTCATGTTGTCCAACATGGACACCTTGCAAATAGCCAGAAGTTAGTATTGTTGCTATGAGTGGAAGATGTCTTGTTTGAGATACTCTTTGTTTTCTTTATTTAATCACTTTATTACACATTAGTCATTTTTAGTGCTCTGATAATGTAACATCAAAGACAGAAGTTTGTTTTGTTTAATGTTGATGTTGATTTTTTTTGTTCTGGAGTTTATTACTTTAATCATAAAGTTGATAAGAAATGTTTTTCCACTGCATAGTTTCAAATGATTTGATATGTTTTCGAAGGGTCGCGTTGATTACACTTTAAATTGTCGAGTAATGCTTTTTATATAAGTTTATGGGTTTAGGATGTTACACACCTTTCTAGGAATATTTGTCTTCCACAAACAACCTAGGAACCAAAATACTTCTGCACCCGTACGTGCATTAATGTTGTTCAAATTCACCAAAACATCATAACTGTTTTTCACTAAGAATCTTAGGTTGCGCTTCCACCAAATGAAGTCGTTCTCAACTACTTTACATGGCTTTACAACCTACAAAATAGTTAGTAACTGCTCAAGCTCACTGACTGTCTCTATAATTAACTCTCTCCTCCTTGTCCTTAACCTCCCAAATTCAGAGATCCTCCCTCTATCTTCCCGAATTAATCACCTTAGCATTAGGCCGCAATGCAAAAGCAAAAAGATGTTGAAACTATTGAGAAAAATAAAAGGGTTCTAAACAGTGATACTTTTAGAACTTAACGGAATTACCCTTTTCTAATTTTCAAGAAATTAATTTATCAAACATTACTATTAACCTCTCCATTCATACCTATAACAACCAAATTCCTCCACAAAATGTAGTCGTTTTTACCAACAGCTACCAAAGAAGATTCATGAATAATACTTTCAAACTCGTCGTACCTAAAACATAACAAGTCAAACCAAATTGAATTAGTTTTAATTAAGACCCTCCATTTCTATTTGTTAAGAAGGCACAAATTGAACTTCTTACAATATTTGACTTTTTGTCCATCTTGTTCCTTCAATTTTCCAATACAATCCCAACTCACCCAATTAACCTTCTTCTTCAACTCTCATCATCCCTACAAAAAAAGCACCTTAAAATTTGACTATCTCCAGAATTATAGATTTATAGATTTGGGAGCTTTGAAGAATGAAAATAAGAGATAATAATTTCTAAATGGACATCCTTGTTAAGCTTAAATCTCTAAAGCTTCCTCAACTGAATGATTAGTGTTTAGATAAATATCCATTACAAATTACTTTAACCAAATATAAAATACCAACAAAAATTTAAGATATTTGTGAATAATTTGTCCTTCTCTTTGTTTCTATAAATACATGCCATTAACTATTTTGTTAACTATGTTTGTTTTATCTGCTAAATTGAGATCTTTTAAACCTATTCTTAAGAATTGGAACAAAGAGATATTTTTCAAGCTACTTACGAAGTTAACAGGATACAAATTTTGATTAATGGTCCAAGTTACAATATTTTTTCACAACATAGTCAAATTGAGATATGATAGTAACAAAATCACTAGACCGAGGCATGTGCATATTTTTTAGAGAAGGACATTGAATTAAATAATCATGTTATTAACTTCTACAAAAATTGTTTCACTCAAAAAGAAATTGGAGTATTACTGATCTCGTGGAGAGAACTATCCCACAACTTGGTTTTCCATCACCAAAGTTAAAGCCAACTTGGTATTAGTTACTTACCCAAGATTGTGTTTCCTTGGGAGGAGGATATATGTTGCCACATAGTGAATGCAACAAATATCTAGGCGCAAGAAACCCGCAGTGAAAGGAGTAGGATGACCATTATTTGGATTTAAGAGAGAGGAGAGAGCAACATTAACATAATTAAAATCATTATCATCTTCTATTTCATTTGGCTTATACAATAATCTAGTGATAGAAAGATTATAAATTTCGATGAATTCTTCTAAAGAAAAGGAGATTGGATGCCCTTGAACCTCAGAAGTGATGATCCCATCTTTATAGTTAAGATTGGAGTCGAATAATTTTACAAAAGTTGGAAACATATTTTCTAGGGTGCTGCTAATGAAGTTTTTAAACCCAACTATAACGAATACGTTGAAAAAATGAAAATCTTCAAAGAACCCAAGATCAAAATAGGAGGGTGGGAGAAGATTCTTTGCAGCAAAATCTTTATTGAACTTGTGGAACTAATGATCTTGAGATGAGAAATCATTAGCTAAATATGATGGAACAGTGGAACTATTAGATGTTATCAGACTTTTAAGTTCCATTTAGTGATGATGAATGAAAAAACTTAAGTATAAATCAACAAAAGCTCACAAATTTCACATGAATAACAACATAAGTGGACAAGAAGAGGAGAATAAGAAGAATTGGATGAATAAAAGGTTAGAAGTGTGTATCTTTATATAGCATTTTTCTAGATATGTTTGGCATGAAAACTCATATAAAATCATATTGATTTGGTCCATAAGAGATTAATTTGTGAAACTTCCCAAAACAAGCTCTCTAGTCGATTAAATTTTTGGTTTATCGATTAGATATTATGAAAATTTGAATTTACAGCATTTCCAATTGATAATATGATTTTATTGAAAATTGGGGAAGATATATTCCTTAACTTGATTTGATTTCTTCTTAATTTACGGAAGATTTAAGAGATAAAAAAAAGACTTAAACAATTATTCCCTTACGGTTAATTGATTAGGCAGCATGAATTTTGTATTTTACTCGCGCCTAATCAATTAGCTCTTTAGGTTTAATCGACGCTACTCAAAAAACACATTTTATCTCAGGCAGGAAGGGGATTTTATCTGGGTTACGAAAGCAATGTAACAAACGGAGGCATGAAAACTTTTCATTTTACCCCTTGGTTCATGATTAATCGAGGGGATAGTTGAAATGGTCAGTGGTTCAATCCCTAGAAACGACATTTTTATATTTTCAAAACTAGTTCCACAAACCTCTTAGTTGCTGTCAAATTAAAATACAAAGTTTCTTATGTCAAATTGTTTTGGTTTCAATCAACATGTACACATATTTGAAAATTTTGTTTCATCATCATCGTTGTTACTTTTGGAGACGAACAAATCAAGATTTTGTTGTATACGCATTGCTTTTTAAGTTCAATGATTTTGCATGCATCCAATTTCTGATTTAACATAAAAAAAAGGTTGAATACATAACTTAAAATCCTATTTAAAAGATAAGATATTATGTAAAAACACTAACCATGGAGAAATTTTTTCCTGCATTTGCAATTCATCCCAGAGATCAGGTTTATGCTTTCAATTTCTTTTTATGGCAAATTATTTCATTATCAATGTTTGAGTTTCACAAGATTACATCCAAGATATATAGTGGCGGTGTTCACACTCTTATTAGATGTAGAAAGGTTTCTTGTGGATTGATGTGTTTGCAATATCTCGAGCATTCTTACTGGTAAAATGTAGGGCATAAATTTGTTGTAGGTTAACTGAGTAACTATACCCCTCAATTCTTTTATAGAATTGAAGGGAAAGGTTAACCGAGTACTTAAAAAATATAATAAATTAGGGACTTTATGCTTGGTTTTATAGAGGAGCCGAGGTAATATATTACTTGCGAAAAAATGGTGAATGGTAAAAAATTGAAATTAACATGTATAAATTCCTTTTTCATTTTTTTACTATTCACCACTTTCTTTGTGTGCTGCAATATTCAAAACAAAATTTTTTAGATACTGTATTTTAAAACGACAATGCTCCTTGCAATTTATAGTATGTTTAGGAATAAATTTCTCAATGTTGTCGACCGAGAAAAGAAAGAAATTATGAAGTATTTTTTTTATTGACAACATAGGAAGGTTATTCCAAAATATAAAAATGGTCTTGCAAGAGGTGGAAACAACGACACCAAAAAAACACCATAATGTGAGATAGATTGGCATAGTAGAAAAAATATTTTGTTCAAGGTTTGTGTTATAAGAACAAAATACAACACAAAACCTTGAAGATTTTTTTTTTGTCTTGCAATTCATCCCAAAGTATGATATGTACAAGTTTGGAGTGGCTATAGATGAGTTAGGTTTGGGATAAAACCTAATTAATGAGTGATTTTATAGTACAATTTGTTTATCTAACCCCTCGATTATTAAATAAAATGAAGGAATATATCACTTATTTACAAATAAAAATAAAAATAAAAATAAAAATAAAGGCACATCTTGTAAAGAAATAAAAACATAAACCGCATTTGGTGGGAATCGAAGCATGTTCTTTTTTTTTCACCTCGGTTACATTTAACAACGGAGGGAATATATGTTATTTTTTAAAAAATAAAAATAAAACATGGTGCGTCCTAAAATTATATCACGATTTTTTGTTGTGTGAGGTGAAAGTTTTGTCATGAAATATATTATTTGTAGTAGTGCGATTGTACGACTCTTTTTCCACTTCCTTGATTTTTTGGACCTTGGCATTGAGCGTGATTCCTTCTTCTTTCTACCCTCCTTTCTCACGAATAATTCACCTCTTTGTTAAAATATCACTTTGGCTTGGAAACATTGCTTAAACTCAATTTTATCTCAAACCTAAATGTTAGGAATAATAAATAAAATCACTAAGCACATAAAAGACCACTTTCTAGGAAAATTAACCAGAATTTTTCGATTTAATCTCTATTAAGTATTTTACCATAAAGTGTCTATAAGATATCTTGATAAACTTCCCTTATTAAAGGAAACTACATTAGACAATTGATTTTCCATCAAAGATCTTTCACCTTAAACTTCCAAGAAAGTCCATATAACAATCAAGATAATCCAAAATATTATATTGATCAAAGAATACTAGTCATCATCTTGATTGAAACCCATCGAGTTCATTTTTCTTTGGTATACTTAAAATATACTCAAGCTTTTTACAACTACTTTAAATTTTCAACTAGTGATTTTAAAGTTTCAAAGCATTAATAGAAATCAAGATAATTTTTCACCTTTGGTACTTTTGGATTCTAGTGTCTTAGTGACATTAAGAAGGCTACAATTATTTCCTTTAAAACATTTTAATTAATTTAATTTATCATAGCAATAAGGTTCCAAATGGCCGATCTTATTACATGAATTGTATTAAAATCAGGGGGATTAGATCTCTTTCTAACATGTTAAATATTACTAAATGATCTAATACGTAAGAAATATTTATTGTGTACGGAAATCTTTGATTAGACAAATTTATATATATATATATATATATATATATATATATATATATATATATATATATATATATATATATATATATATATATATATATATATATATATATATATATATATATATATATATATATATATATATATATATATATATATATATATATATATATATATATCCAATTTTCCAGATTCATTTCTAATATCAACTATTTATTCCCTTAAAATTTTATTTCTATTTTCAAGAAATGAATATTCCTATTATGCTTCTTTTGTAGATTCTTTCTAAAGATACACTTGGATCTATTAACTTAACCAAAGACCAAAGATGTTCAATCTGACTATGGGGTAGAATTTGCTCCTTTCACCAAGTTTCTAAATGACCTTGGTATTGTGCACAAGCTAACTTTTCCTCGTAATCACATCAAAATGAGCATTTTATATAAAATATAGGCATATTATAAAAATGGGGCTCACTTTGCTTGCTCATGCATTTGTGCCAATCAATTTTTGGGAGCATAGCTTCGATACAACTATTTATTTGATTAATAAGCTTACTACAACTTTCACTACGCCAAAATTGATATTTTGTATCGCCTAATTTAATAGCGCTTTTAAAAAAAGTGCTATTAAAAAGGACACAAACACATCTATAATAGCGTTTTATAGTAAAGCGTTATTATAGAGTACAGAGAATATGATTTTGATAGCACTTTGTAAAAAAACGCTATTATAGATCTTCACTAAGATAGCGCTTTTTTAAAAAGCGCTACTAAAATGTTGCATTAAAATAGCACTTTTATAAAAGCGCTATTATTAAACTATCCTATGTTCACTACAATAGCGCTTTTCAAAAAAACGCTACTAAAATATTTTACTATAATAGCGCTTCCAAAAAAACCGCTATTATAAAGTGTTGACAATATGATTTTGATAGCACTTTATTAAAAAACGCTATTATTATAAAGGAAACAAACATATCTATAATAACACTTTTAAAAAAAGTGCTATTAAAAAAGAAACAAACATATTTATTATTATAAAAAAAAAAGCAGAAAAAAAAGCAGAAAGCGGAGAGAGAGGGATAAGAAGAGGATCTTCTTCTTCATTACAAAAGGGGAAAAACCCTTCTCTCCCGGAAAAAATTTCATCTGCCGCACCCTTTCCACTCACCATCATCTTTCTCCTTCACTGGAACATCACAACCCAACCCTTCTTCTTCTTCCGTCGCGCTTCATCTTCTTCTGACACAGAACACAAACTCTCATTTCTGTCTCCACCCTTGATCATCACAATAACCTCCCTTCTTCATCCGTTTTTTCGCCGTCCAACCATCGTTTTAACATCACCTTCTCCTATGATTCATACCCCCGACGACAACCTCTGAATCTCTCTTTCGACCACCCTCCTTATAACCCTCCTTGCCACCGCTCACCATTAACCACTTTCAATTTTCTTCCTCTCATCAACCAACGCGGATCAGCACATCAAGTTTTCAACCTCACCGGTTTCGTTTTTGACAGCCACTCGATTTTGTAGTAGCACGACATGTTCTCAACTGAGCTCTGACGCCCCCAACACCACAAGTTCTGCAACCGCTGCGACGAGAGAGCAAAGTGTTTGGAATCTGTTCAAGGAAGATGCATCCTTTTCGAATTCGCCACAGTTCGAATTCAATAGCATAACAGCTCAGCAAGATTTGCCATCGGCAATAACAGTTCAGTATCCGGTAAAACTTTAGACGGATAATACCTTTCGCGAAATTGAACTTGTTGGAAATTCTGATTTTGTTTTGCTATTATATATAGAGATAGTTCTGATGTCGACACGGTGATGACAACGAGCTCGACAATCTCTGCAGCAACGATAGTTAATAACCTCGTTCCACTCGGTGATCTTTGTCTCTCTTTAAAGATTCAGAATCACTATTTTGAAGGAAAGCACAGGTATTTCTTAAGCATACTAGAATTGATATTTTTTGCTCTTATAATTGATATGTATGTTAGATGTTCGATTAAATGCCTCAGAGAAACAAATAGTTAATTATTCTGAATGATTATCATATTATGTTAGGACTCAAGTGTTAGTCTAATATTGTCTTTCGTCCTTGTGTTCTCTTTTAAATTTTAATCGATTCTTTTTCTTGATTACTAAGAGAGTTATCTTGATGAACATGAAGAGTGTGAGGAGCAAGGGAATTGTTTATATTAGTGAAGTAAGATGAAGATTCAACAAGAAAAGGTAGTTGATATGAAAAAGTTGCCATGATAATATGAGTTATCAAGATTTCAGAGGTCTTGAAAATGATAGAAGAAAGGTGAAGACAAAGACTGGTTATGTGTTTGTTTGTGGTGTTGGTGATGATGACTTAGGAAAAGTTGTGTCTGTGACAAAAACACAGAGAAACAGACCTATATATAAACATATTGTGGCATATAACTTAACTCAGACCTATATATAAAAGTTGTGTCTGTGACAATATTTCGGTGATGTTGCTGAAACCACACTGAGGGATATTGATTGTGATAAGGATTATGGTTAAAGTTGCACTACTCTACCGTGTGGGATTATAGTTAAAGTTTAGGTCTTCATGTGTCGCCTTGTGTCCTTGAATTTTTACATTAACACGAAGTGTTTCTAAATTCTGTTTTATTTATCTAACTTTAGAGTTGTTGCATTGCATTGCATTATAAACCTGTTTTAATTTGCGACCGAAGATTGGTCCAGTATCTAATGAGTTACTTATTTTGTGTAAGATCGCGTAATCGTTTCTTGTTTTTTTTAAATGAAGGTAGTTGCTGGGCCTTTTCAGCAATAGCTGCAGTGGAAGGGATTAACAAGATTCCCAGACGAGCTTGTTTCACTATCAGAACAAGAACTGATTGACTGTGACAGAACAGTTAATGCCAAATGCGACGGCGGACTCATGTATTATGTCTTTAAGTTCATCATAAACAATGGTGGCATTGACACTGATAAGGATTATCCCTATCGCTCTGTTGATGGTAAATATGATCAAAACAAGGTATGTTAGTCTTGATTTATATGATGATTGTATTAGTTATCATTCCAATAATCACTTACAGTTTTCTCTGGTGTTTTCTCTTATAGAAAAATGCTAGAGTTACAATTGATGACTACGAACAGGTTCCTGTTAATGACGAGTTAGCCTTGAAAAAAGCGGTTGCAAATCATCCAATCAGTGTTGCCATTGAAGCGGGTGGTAGGGAATTTCAGTTATATGTATCGGTAAGTTTCTTCATCAATTTTACGGGTCATTTGAAATTTCAATTGCTACACTCTCTTTTACCTATCTATGTGAAATAGTACTTCTTTGTTTTTCGGCTTAGTATATACTCGTAGAGCCTTCTCAACATTTTAGAGGTTGTAGATTAGTCGCAGTTTAACCATGATAAAACAAATAGAGATCCTATTTAACCAGTGTTTAATCTTCACAAACATTTTATGAGTTATTATTTAGCCAAGATATACTTGTGATAAATTTTGAGCCCTGTGCGGTGATCCGTCTTGCTCGCCCTCAAAACCAACCCTGACTATTTGTCTCAATTTTTGCAGGGTATATTTACTGGAAGATGTGGGACATCATTAGACCATGGTGTTGCTGTTGTAGGGTATGGAACAGAAAACGGAGTTGATTATTGAATAGTTAGGAATTCGTGGGGTAAGAGCTGGGGAGAAGCAGGTTATGTAAAAATGGAGCGCAATCTAGCGACGAGCGTGTCAGGAAAATATGGAATTGCAATGCAGTCTTCTTATCCTATAAAAAAGGGCCAAAATCCTCCAAATCCCGGACCATCTCCTCCTTCACTTGTTAGCCTACCATCTGTTTGTAGCAGATCCTACAGTTGTGCTTCGGGCACTACTTGCTGTTGTTCATTTGGATTTGGAAAACTATGCTTCTCATGGGGATGTTGTCCTCTTGAAGCTGCAGTTTGTTGTAAAGATAAATCAAGTTGTTGTCCTCATGACTATCCCTTTTGCAACATTCGCCAAGGGATCTGTCTTAGGGTAAATGCTATGTACATATATATTTGCCAACGAAGCTTTGCATTATCACTAATTAACCACTATTTAAATTGGTTTGTATTGCAGAGTAAAGATAATCCATTTGGAGTGAAGGCAATGAAGAGAACTCGTGCTAAACCGCATTGGACGTTTGAAGGTCAGAATATGATACATGTTGCTTAAGTAGATTATGACCAACTTGGTACTCATTTCCTTTCATTATCTTGCTGGTAAAAGCATATATATAAAATAATAAATCTTTGCCATTGGGAATTTGGGATGCAGACAGATTTTCATGCAGAAGTATGTAGATGCTTTTGTTTTACTTTGGTAATGTATTTGTATTCTAAAAGATTTCTACATATGAACATATGTTTGGTTATTGTTTTAAACTTGCAGATTCTGCAACCATTCTGGAATAAGGTGATTTAGTTATTCACCTGCTAGTTATAAATGTCATATTGATTTCCACTCATAGTAGTCATGATAGGTGAGACTCATGTCATGATCATCCATACACATATCACCTATGTGATCAATTGTGAAGTCGGCTCAGAATATAATCAATTGTTAGCTGCCCGTGACAAGATCCTTCAGACACTTGGAAGGACTGCCCTTCCTAAGCTTGTAACATATGGATCTGACCAAACACACTCCGCTTTACAAAAGGCCTGCCAGGTATGGTTAGTGACACTTCAATTGAAAATGTCTTATAATCTATTATTGGGATTTAAGTGTGAGTGGTTAAGTCCTACATCGACTAGAAATGGAAAAAATGTTGGGTATATAAGAGAGGTGACCCATACTTCCATAGCCTTAAAGTTTTAGGTGGATATGTAGTGTCAAGGTATCTTGGATCCAGAAGGTTTAGCTCATTGACAACCTTGAACTTTGTAAAAGACATATTTCTTTGTGTTTCTTGGTTGCATATTTTAAGGTTGCATTATTTTAAAAGAAATCAATTTACTGAGTAATTATAAATTAAATGATCTTTGCTTTTCATTGGCAGATAGGAGGAATTGATCCACAGCTTTGTAGGTTGCTTAAAACCGATTCTTCCATAAATTTTACGCTTGCCCCTGATGTACTTTCAGAAGCAATTTCAAATGACATTGCCAGTGGTCTTATACCTTTTTTCTTATGCGCTAACGTAAGATTAAAGTCTTCTTATATTAGCTTGTAATAAATTACTCTGCCATGCATTACATAATTAATTGTCCAGTTTTGTTTCAGTGTGTGTGCGCGTTCCTTTATCTTACTAGTATGTTGGGTATGCAAATGAGAAAGTGATCAGCCTATCCAGTCATTGGGTCAATGGATAATATATCCTTCTTCGTGCTGTTAAAAGAGCTTTGTTCTTCATTGTTTGTTGCTGGTACACATGTTTCATTCCAATAACAACCTTGTTGGTGGTACACATGTTTTTACCAACCGTGACTCTATGATCTGTACTAATACTCATTCTGTATTTATTGTTGATGAATGGAAATGTATCTAAATATTCATAGCAAGTTGTTTCAGATATTACGTTTTCGCATTGACTGCATACACTATATTTATGCGTGCAGGTTGGTACTACTTCATCAACAAATGTTGATCCCCTACCTGCATTGGCGAAAGTCACAAGGGTAATGTATTTGATTTAATTGATAATGCTGCTTATTCTACATGCATCTTGGAGAGTGATAGAATCTGATAACACTTGGTTATGGGTGTCTTATTGGCAAACCAACAACATTTGGTTTCATGTGGATGCTGCTTATGCTGGAAGTGCTTGTATATGTCCAGAATACCGCCACTTCATTGATGGGGTTGAAGAAGTTGATTCATTTAACATGAATGCACATAAATGGTTCCTTACTAACTTTGATTGTTCCCTACTTTGGGTTAAGGTATCCATAACACTCTTTCTCAATGTCCCTTCTGAAATTTTATTTGAAATATTTCTACTTTTCTTTATAAACAAGAATTAAAATAACTAATGTAATTACTTGAATGTTTTGTGTGGTGTTGTTCAAGTTATGTGTTGTATTGAATTAAAGGACATTTAGCCAAACATAATGGAGATTTACTCGTTGATATGCAGGCGGAGGCTGCGGCTGCAGCTGGTGAAAGCAGTTTTAGATCTTTCAGGGTTGTTGTACAACGTTTCAGGGAAGCAGTGTTGCTATTATTCAACAAGTATGACGAGGAGTATTGATTTCAATAATTCTTTTACCATAAGTATAAATCAAGCCTCATAACTGATATGGATTCTTCTCTACAGTACTTCACCAATTCTATATCTAGATTTTTGCTTCCTGTGGATGGTGCACATGCTGCTGCTTGTGAAGAAATGGCTACAACAATGTCCAGTGCAGAGGCTGCTGCTTACAAAGGTTTACAACAGTGTATTGAAACTGTCATGGCCGAGGTCAGTTACTTCTTCCCAAATGTGACACCATTAAAGCAACGGTATTGTCGTTTGGTTTTGCATCGCCTTGGTCCAGATTCGCAACAACAACAATATTGCGACATTGCCAAAATGTCAACTTTATTATTAAAGGTGTATGGGTATATCTTTAAAACTTGCTTGTGAGTATGGCTAGTCATATTAATCTTACTATTGTTCTCCTATAAAGAGCCAGCAGAGTAATAACATCTGTCAACAAAATCTCGTGATTCTACGAACACAATGAGATCTAATTATACTTATATTCAATGTGATTCTTACAGGGTGAAGAAGAACAAAAACATATTGGCAAACCATCTTATACAGTTTTCGTGTGATTTGTACAATTTTCGTGTGATTTGAACAAACCATCTTATACAGTTTTCGTGTGATTTGTAGTTTTTTCATATTTTGTTAGCTTGGACTTGTATAGGGGTTCAAATTATTCTACTGCAAATAGTTAAATGACGGTTCAAGTTCTTTCACCAGATTTTAACGAGTTTTCGACTTTTCTAAAGTGATCAACTCATCTATATAACTTCTATTTGAAAATACATTTTTCTTATTTTTCATAATAAAGCTCCCCATTATAACACCATTTCATAATAAAGCTCCTCATTATAACACCATCTTATACTAGTGCTTTATTTGAAAGTGCTATCAAAATTAAAGCAAATTACCGGTACTTTAATAGCGCTTTGTTTGAAAGTGCTATCGAATATGTGTCTTATAATAGCACTTTGTTTGAAAGTGCTATTAAATACGTGTCTTATAATAGCGCTTTGTTTGAAAGTGCTATTAAATATTTGTCTTATAATAGCGCTTTGTTTGAAAGTGCTATCAAAATTAAATCAAATTACCGGTACTATAATAGCGCTTTGTCTGAAAGTGCTATCAAATATGTGTCTTATAATAGTGCTTTTGGAAAAACGCTATTAAATACCGGTACTATAATAGCGCTTTTGGAAAAACGCTATTAATTACCAGTACTATAATAGCGCTTTTAAAGCGCTATTAAAAATTTTGTTTTACAATAGCGGCTTGATTAATAGCACTTTTAAGCGCTATTAAATAACTTTTTTGTAGTAGTGTTTCTTACACAATTTTTCATCACCTTTCTTTGCCTTGCACAACAAGTTACCTGATTTTAAGTCACTTAATTATTTTGGTTGTGCATGTTTTCCATTGTCCAAGCTTTACAACCAACACAAATTATAGTTCAAAATTTCTCAATATGTCTCCTTGGGAGTATCTCCAACACACAAAGGCTATAAATGTGTTAAAAAGGAAACAAGAATTTTCATCTTAAAACATTTGGTGCTCAATGAAGAAAAATTTCCTTACAATGACCTACAATTCTCTTTACACAAACTTGAGTTAGAAAATTCTTTTCAAGATCAATGCAAATCTATCTTACCTCTAGCCTTGTGTAAGCTATCTACATCACCTCAGTTAGTAGAGGAAGCACAAATTATATACCTAACTTTCATTATTTCCAATACCAATGACATGAATCTACAAAGGTTATTGTCGAAAACTAAGCCAACTAGCCCAACCTAACTTTATCTAATAAACAAACTCTTGCATCATCACATGTTTCAAATAACATTCCAACAAATTTCAATACAAATATTCCACATATCGACATTAATCTAAACCCTAGTCCATCTTGCTTTTAAAATAACTTAGTCCTTAATTAAACTCAAAAAAGGACAACTCTTTCTTTCCGAAGTTCACTTTTTTGTCCATTGAGTCCCAATCCCCTTCATTTCAAGTTAAGACCCCAATAATTCCTTACTTGCAAATGAGCATCCTATTCTTACTAGAGAAAAATCAGGTAAGTCTAAACTAAAGGTTTTCCTAGTACGCACAAAACCGAGTTACACAAAACATGCATTGTTTTGATCTGAGTGGTTTGAAGCTATGAAAGCCTAGTATAACTCACTTTTAAATAATGACACTAGGATTCTTATAACCTTTCCTCCTAAAAGGGTGTGCGTATGTGTGCATGTACACACACACACACACATACACACACACACACACACACACACATACACACACACACACACACACACACACACACACACACACACACACACACACACACACACACACACACACACACACACACACACACATATATATATATATATATATATATAGAGAGAGAGAGAGAGGGGTTGCAAATAGGTTTTTAGGGTTAAGGAATATCTAGATTTAAGCATTAACAAGTATAAGACAAGGATGGTAGAAAATGGGTTTCACCAACAACAAGGTTTTGATTTACGTGAAACCTTTTCACCTGTAACAAAACCTACCTTGTTGGTATGAGATGCAATCTAAAGGGGAAGGTTGAATTAGATTTTCTAAATGTTTCTTATTTTTATGCAAATATTCTTATATTTTAATTTTTCCAGAACAATTGATTGACTACAACCTTTATATGAATAAAAAATGCAGAAAATTAAAAGGATAAAAGTAAAAGACACACAATAATTGTACTAGCCCCCTTTATCAAACAACGGTACATCTAGTCCTTCTACTCGTTATAGGATTTTCCACTACGTTTAGATCTTTCTACAAGTGTCACACCAACACTACTTTACAGCTTTCTAATGCATACTAAAACACTAAACTCTATGTTGGAATTTGAATCATCCTAATTCAAAGAAGTATTTTCACAATCATCCAACGCTATGATGATCCTCACAAAAACTAGAAAGTATACAACTTTATATTTACAAACATCTTTCTCCAATATATTATGATAAAATATACAAACACTCAAACTTTTGTTGAGAAATGAAGTGTGTTTCTCAAATTTAGTTTTAGTTTTTAAAATTTTATGATTTATGAAAGTTTACAAGTTTCAAACCATTTAAAAAAAGAGTATTTCTTGAAAATGATCTTTGAAATGTGTAAATGATTATGCGAAAGTTCTTATCTCATTTTCTATGTTAAACCATATTTTATACACATTTAGAAACCTTTATGAATGATTTCATATATTTGAAAAAGTTCTATTAAGCATTGCTTATAAAAAAAAAATCACATTGGTATTGGACTACCATTTTCCTGACAGCATTAAAATCAACATTTTACACTTTGAGAACAATTTTGTAAGGAAAAGCTTCCAATTGTTTTTATGTGTTAACTTTTAAAATATTTTATCTTATGCTTGAATAAAGTTTTATGAGCTTTTAAGTGATATATAAGATGAATGATGATATATAAAAGATAAGAAAATCTTAACTTTATTGGATGATGATTTTTGACATTTAGTCCTAACTGATTGTTGTCTTCATCTTTATCATTCATTGTCTTCATCGTTTTCTTCTTTTTATTCATTGTTGAGTTTCTTTTTTACTTACTTAGCTGATGTATTTTTCTTCATTAAAACCCTAACCAAGGTCAAGGAGAGACTCTTCTTCATAATCTCCTCTTTTTTTATGATGACAAACATCTTTTGAAAATTTCTTTTTCATCAACGCTTTGCTTTAATATTTATAAATATTGTAATATGTGCAACAACTAGAATTTTTTCCTATCTTGTATATATCCCCTTTTCTTTTGCAATTCAAGACTTTCTCCCCATGAAAATATCAAGAAGAATAACAAAACATATCCTACAATTTCTCCCCGTTATGTCATCATCAAAAAGAAGAAAAAGTAGAATAACTAAAGGAATATACTTGTGAGGGAAATAATACAACATTTAATCCATGGAAAAAATATTTGTGATGATAGTGAAAGTGTTAGATGAAAATATATAATAGCATACACTCATTCTTCTTCAAAATTCTAATTGAAAGTGACAAACTTTTCAGTTCATTTTCAAAATGAATGTTTACCTTACCATATTAAATGATATCCTTGTGTCTTGATCAACTCATTTTTATATTACAATGATGACATATGGTTTCCAAGTACACATTCAAAAATGTTTCTTTATAGGTATCCAAAATTCTTTAGATCTATTTTGGTTAGTTTCTTTCCCAACCCAATCATACTTTCCACTTGGTACATCAAATGTTCTTATATATCATGTATTAAGGGTATTCCCCTTACAATTACAGTAAAGACATGCAGATTTATTCAATGAATCATTTCTCTTTTATCTCATATAATTCATTTTTGGTTAAAAATTATTTTGATCCATCTTTGGTTGAACATTGTTGTAATAATTACCATACTTAACAAATATAGTCATTTTACTTGAACTAAGGTTATCAAATTTGGAATATCCTAGTCCACTTTTATCATTTGTATATCTTTGATTTTTTAGAACACTTTTCAATCTAATTTGTCCTTTTTTTATATTTGAATATTACTTGATTTAATTTCAACAATCTTTGCTTCAAGGGATATACATTTATTACATGATAAAATTGTTTTAACTTTATCCAATTTTACTTGCAAAGTATTAGATTTACTTTTTAGAGATGAAATCATTTTGTTTTACTTAGCACATAATCTAGTAAGCTTTAGAAATTTATCATGAAAATGATTAAAGGAATCTTCTAATTCATTATAAGAAGATTTATTACGTAGGTCAAATCACTAACCTCATCACCATCATCGGAGTGGTGCGAAACCATGAAATATATATGTGCTCATTATTCATTTTTAGAATCTACACGCACACCATTGTATTCACAAGTTATATATATATATATATATATATATATATATATATATATATATATATATATATATATATATATATATATATATATATATATATATATATATATATATATATATATATATATATATATATATATATATATATATATATATATATATATATATATATATATATATATATATATATATATATATATATATATATATGCTCTTCTTGACCTTCTATCCTTATAGTTATTGAATTTGTTCTTTTTTTAGAGAAAGGGGCAATCACTTTTCACATGTCCTTACTTTCGACATTCAAAGCAAGTGACCTTTTGTCTTGAAGTTGATTTTTTATTAAACCTTTTTTTTTGACAAAATTTTGTTTTTTTTTTATCTCTTTTTAATAATTTTTCAAACTTTATAACAACTACTTTAATGTCTTCATCATATTCTTCACAATTAGATTGAGATTCTTCTTTATAATAATCTTTTTCATCATAATTTTTGGGTTTTTTTAATGTAAGGGATCTAACTTTATGTTTGCGTCCTAGATGCTTCTTCAACCGTTCAAGTTCAAATTCATGTTCTTGTAATTTTTCAAAAAATGTTGTCAATGTCATCTTTGATAAACTCTTTTTTTTTTAGAAATAGTCGTTACTTTTGATTTCCATGCTCTTGATAAGAATCTAAGTACCTTTAGATTTAATTCATCATTGATGAAAGTTTTTCCAAAATGGTCAAGTGATTTGTCAAATGAGTGAACCTCTTTTGCAAATCAAGTATCTTTTCTCTAGATGGCATTCTACACATCTCATTTTAGAGAGAGAGAGAGAGAGAGAGAGAGAGAGAGAGAGAGAGAGAGAGAGAGAGAGAGAGAGAGAGAGAGAGAGAGAGAGAGAGATGATATATTGAACCAAACTAGAGTTTTAAATAAGTTATCTTATGAACTGAACAAAGGTTTTAAAGAGGTTGACCATAAACCAAGTTGACATTTTAAATCGGGCTAATCTCAAATCAAAGAAAGCTTTTACACGGGATAAGCATAGAAACCAAACCAGGGTCTTAAATAGGCTAATCATGAATCAAGTTGAGATTTTATACCAGGATGATATTGAATTGTAGTAAGCTTTTACACTATTTGAGGTTATGGACCAAAACGACGACATAAAAATCTAAAACACCAGACAAAGCATTTATTGGGTTTAGCTTTTAAACCCAATCAAATAATCTCTTAAAGATAAATTATTTAACCAAGAGAAGAGTACTCCTTGGTGAATTTACAATAAAACCCTTTTCAAAATACATACTTCATCACCAAACACAAAGACTTTCTCGAAGCACTATGACTAAATTAAAGTAAAAGAAAGTAGAAAATATTTGAGAGAGAGAGAAAGATAAAGATCATGTTTATTGATTTGAAAATGTGAAGGGAGAGACCTCTATTTGTAGGCTATAGTTTGGCAGACAAAAGGAAAGTTTGATGGACTAAAACTAATGTACTAACTAATTGGCTTCTTGTCCTAATCGATTGGAACCCCAAAATTAATCAATTACAAATGCCCAAAAATTAAATAATGGATACAAAGACGTTGACCTTCTTTAAGATGATGTCTTAATTATTTATAACAACATTTTCACTTACCAAATTGATTGGATAACTTAAAAATTTGTCCAAAATTTTCTGACGGTTCATAATTCAATTGGCTATGCTCCAAAAGGGTTTTGGTTTTTTCAATTTGAGAAATAAGCAATATAAAGCATGTCTTATTTTTGTGTGTGTGTGTGTGTGTGTGTGTGTGTGTGTGTGTGTGTGTGTGTGTGTGTGTGTGTGTGTGTGTGTGTGTGTGTGTGTGATTTAGCCATGATACTTTATGAGAATTCCTATGTGTTAGTACAAAACACGGTTCACTCAATTGCAAATGGGAGAGCGTTGACACTTCCTCTCTTTCACACTTTGAAACTTCAAGAATTACAAATAAGCCAATCACATAAGCAAGAGGATTCCAATCAATTAGAAGCTTATTGAAAATAAGCCAATCAGATAAGCACTTATAAAAAAGTCAATCGATTATAGTCATGGTCCAATTGATTGGGTGAAACTTCTAATGGATTGGATACTTTAAATTTTGGCAGTTAATCGTTGCATTTATTCCTAATTCTCCTGTACATTGTTGTGCGTGCCAATTTTCAAATATTTGAATTTTTTTGACATCCAATCAATTGGGTCATGAGATAAATCGATTAGTAAAGCTATTTTAGGCATTTCGTGATTTTAGGCCTTGTGTTGGATTTGGACTTGGGTTTTTATGCCTAGGTTATTTGTACTTCCTTTCTTTAGAAGACTAAGAAACTCATTTATTGGTTAGAAAAACTATTTTAATTTATGAGCAAAAATTAAATGTACTATTTAAAATGATTTGTTAGAGTTTTTTGATCATTTCAACTTCGAAATAGAGTTCTACCTTAATTATCAAGAAGCCTTGATAAAGCATCCCTCTTTTAGGGAACTGTAATACCCCAAATTTTACCCTTATATTTAGTCAGTCATTTCGCATAGCATCTCATCTGTGCATCTGCTAACCACTATCGAGTCATGGAGGTGTTTGTTTTGCAGGATTTGGTTCCAGGGGTATTTTGGTCATTTTACGTGGATTCCGTTGATTCTTTGAAGATGGGCTGTTATTGAGCTTTGAGACACTTGAGACACTATTTCTGAGGCATGGTTCGATTATATCAAGGCGTCATTACTACTGGAAAATTGGTCAGAAACATATTTGAATGTGGGCCATCAGTTGCCCATGTTTCGTTCTAAGACCGTTTGAGCAGTTTTTTGTGTTCATCAATAAAGCATTTCGGACATACAATAAGTGGGATTATTTTGAATTTATTTGGAGTTAATCAGGTTGCGGTTAAAATGGTCAAAGTATCGTTCATAATACTGTCCAATACGGAAAGGGAAGTGAAAGTTTAATATTTGTGAATATCATTCGCGAATGTTTATACTTTACAATTAGGAAGTGAATTCAAATATTTGTGGATTTTTTATTCATAAATATTTATAATTTACAACTAAGAAGTAAATATAAATAATTTCAAAATTTGGTATTCATAAGTATTTGAGATTTCAATCGAGAAGTAAATAAATATTTGTGGAACTTTATTTCATAAATATCTAGTTTACAATTGAAATGGATAAACAATTTTGAACTTTATTCAGAATACCCATTACATTGGTTATTTATTCTAAAAGGTTCTAAGTCCTAAGAATACTAAGTGTATCTTCATGATATTCCTCCTTGTAATTTCTTCACATACCTGCACAAAACGAAACAAAGAAAGAGGTTAGAAGGGAGGGACGGACACCCTCAGAAAACTTTCATCACTGGGTGCCGGGAGGGTACAACCGAAGTCGCATCCTGCTCCCACTTCCGCATCTCAACCTCGGCTACCGACCGGCAGCATCCGTTCTATTGAGGGATAGCCGAAAGAGAGAGATAAAGGAAGCTTTTTCGAGCCGAAATGATTTGCGCAGGTGGATTCAAAAAGGGACCATCAAGTAAATATAGCAGCCTATCAAGTAAATGTGTGGCTTTTCTCGAAACGGTTTCACAGCCAATAGTAATTGGAAATACAAACTGAAAGTGCACAACTGAAACAATCAGAGGCAGCCATCATGTAGGCTCAGTTTAGCAACATCACAGCCCCAATCATCACACTGTTTGTGAATCCGAATACTCCGGCCCTGAAACGATGGAAATGAGCAGATATTAGTTCAAAGGGACTGAGATTATGCGCCGAAAAAGAACCACACCAACAACACCAAACTGAATGTCACTGAAATCAAATTGTGCCAAATAAAGTTCATAAGTTTCATAATTAAAATCAAGTTCAGTTCAGAAGAAGTAGAAGTTGGTTAAGCATAAAAGTGAATATCAACAGAAGAAATCTAAGCATCAATTCCTGCACCTGTCAAGACAAAAAAGGGGAATCAGTCGGTAATTCGAACGCGATTGCGGATGCGAGCCAGAAATAACAAAGCAGGATGAATTGAAAGAAGTTCAACCCTCAGTTTTTATTCATCATCGAGCATGAAAATTCGAGCGGCTGGGAGAGCCACGGCCGAAGCCGTTACCAACTCCCTACCGAACATCGAATTACGGCATACGGTAATTTCGTGCAAACAGTCAGCCCACAATAGCAGTTCAGACCCTAAGGTCATCATCACCGCGCAACCTTCCCGGCGGCATGGATCAGTTCAAAGCACACATTCTGAAATAAGAAGAAGAAAAGTAAGTGTGTTCCAATTGGTTTTCCAAACTGATACAAGGGTAAAACAGCACGGCCAATTCGGACTCAGACCCGGATGCCGACAGGTCTGAATCACGTTTGCTTTCGAAGTTTTCCAACACCTGAAATTAATCAAAACAACATCAGGATTCCACAAAGTGATCAACCAAACTCAGAACAGGAAAATGAGTTACAAGCTACACAAACAGGCAACAAGGGCTTATGAACAAGCACAACTCGGGAAACCAAATTGCATCAGACAACTGGTATCAGCACAGAAACAGCACAAATCATACCAGAAAAAGCGAGCTAGGTTCATATATCAGTTCAAAGTAAGCCAAATATGCAGGTCACGTTGGGAAATTGAAACGCAAAAGGGCTCAGTTCAGAACATCACTGCCCCGGCAAATAAGTGCACCAGTCACAATCAAGCACAGAAACCATGACTCTGAACCAAATTCAAACGAGCAAAGAACACAGCAGAGGTTATCAAAAGCAACTGTCAAAGGCAACCGCGGTATCATCGATTCCCTCATCAGGCTCAGAACATCGTCATCATCGCCGTATACCCCTTCTCGGCAACTTTGACTCAACCAAAGCATCAGCGTCCATACCAAATCTGAAAGAAGAAAAAGAATGTTAGTGAACTCGCATCAGGCAGGAATTTTGAAGTAAGACGTGACTCAAAACAAATATCAGACAAATCACAAGGGTCCGCATTCGATAAAAATCAAATCCAATCAAGTGAACCCAAAAAGGAAAGTCAGCGAGCAAATCGCAAAAGCCCGCGTTTGAGAATCCATCAGGGATCAAATCTACATCTGCAAATATCAAAAGTGAATCCAATCCAATCAGCAATAATACAAATCGCATCCAAAAGAGGAATAATCCCAAGTCAAAACCAGAATATCATTTAGTATCAGAAAAAAAAACGTTAATCAAATCCAATCATCATCATGTCAGATTGAAACTTTGAATTTGGATGTCAATAATAACGTAAGACCAAAGCCCATGGAACCACAAGAGTATATAAAAGGAGAGATACAACCTGTGTGAAAAAGGAGATCACCTCGTAAGAAACCCTAGACAAAACGGCGGAGAACACAAAAAGCGGCGAAGCGAACAAAATCGCGAACAAACCCTAGCGGCCACGAGAGAGAAAGAGGAGAAGAGTTCTTCGTCAAAGGGGATCATCAGAGCATAAATCGAGAGATTGAGGAAGGTCCACCGGCGCCGCCTCCATCCACGACGGGCAAACCTTCCCCAGAGGCTCAGTTCGCCATCATCGCCTCCTCAATACGTTCATCATCGATTGCGAACGAAAATGTAAGCAAGGAACACATAATACCATCACTTTTAATGATTGTTTGGTTTAATTTCAGAATCGCAGCAAGACGAAGAAAGAATCGAAGCCAGCAAGAAACAAGAAGAAAACGGCGCCGCGGGGAAGAGAATAGGGAACTGAAACCCTAGTTCCCCTTTTCACATTTTACACCAACCGGGTTGGGTCCGGAAGTGATTACCGGCCCAACCCCTTTTATTTTTGTTTTTTATAAACTGTTTTTTTAAAAACCTTTTATTTTGATTTTTATAATTAAAAATTGTTTTTTTAAAAAAACCTTTCTTTGTTTAAATATTAAAATTGTTTTTAAAAAATAAATAAAAATTAAAAAACCTTTTTTTATATAATAAATAAAAAACCTTTTCTAAATAACTTAAAACCTTTTTTTTTTTAAAAAAATATATAAATTAAAACCTTTTCTTAATACAAGTGGAGACTTCTTTTTTTTAAGATTAAAATTAAAGTATTTTTTAAAACTAATATTACTCTTTCTTTTTATAAATTCAATAAAAATCTTTTTTTCAAAACAACAAGAAATCTCCAATATTGCACTCTTGTCTCAGGACCCGTCCAATTACCGTCTGACTTTGCCTACTAACGGGTGTTCATCTTTTGCAGCTCACGTTTACTACTATTGCGTTGTGTTTTTTAAGTTTCATTATTATTGTAACTGCTTCTCATCTGTAACTCCGCGAATCCTAACAATCGCGCTTTAATTTCTGTCTTTAAGTTTCTGCTTGTATGGCTTACTGTCTGCATTTTTATTTCCACTTGCATGATTTAAATCTCACACATTTATCAATACTCCTGTCACACTACACACATCCGAAGGTTAGGTCTAGCTTTTGGTCGTCGCGCCAATAGTCCTCAACTTCCAACCCTTACAAACCCTAATTTTCACAAATGCCTCGCCTCAGGCAAAAATCACAAAATTACAATTTTACCCCTAGCATTAGGTCAAAGAGCCGCCGCGCTCATTTTAGGGTTTCCCGCTGCGGAATCCCTAACCTAATTTAACCCTAATTCACTTAACAATTCAACGTAGAGATTTGGAGTTCCTACACTCCACGTAAGCGTGTCCTTAAGATGCGTTTATTCCCCTTGAGACCTTGACCACAGTCAAGAAGTCTCTAACCTCCCTTTTGAGAGGAACTACGATTACTCTGATTCCACTCCCGTAAGGATACGTAGGCACAAGATGTGATGTCTTGCCGAGTAAACTTAGAATTAACCCCTTAGGTCTCCTTTCTCACTTGTAACCCCTTTGTACATATACCTTAAGCAAATAGTAAACATTTGAACAAAAGGTTCCTGTAGAGTACTACAGAAGTTTAGGGTGTTAGTACCTTCCCTAAGCTTAATCAACCCCCGAACCCTAGATCTTTCCCCGCATTGTGTTTACGATGCAAAATAGGTTTTCCCTCTTTTGACCTTTTCCTTCGGATAAATCAAAGAGCGGTTGTGAATTGAATTGCGATTCAAACTCATCAATAGTTTGTGATCCTATTTCCACCGCAACAGAAAATGGCGACTTCACTGGGGACTCTCTTAACTTTTGAGGGTTACCCCTAATTTGTTCATACTTATTGCTATTTGCTTTAATATTCATTTGCATGTATATATTGTACTTTGACTTGGGATGGTTCCTTGTGTTGTGAGATAAGTCCTACGCCCGGACTAGTGACATTATTATAGGATGGGGATATATTCGATGAGGCTTATAGGGAGTTGAATCCCGACCAAGTTGATTCGAGAATCACCGCTCAGTTGAGACCTTTTCGAAAATGGTTCGGTTGAACGAGTAATCGTGAAAACTTTTTCCATGGTCGATTGGAGTCTGTGATATTGGGAACCGTAGTACCTTAACACCACCTTGACCTTATTTAGGACGTAGTGCGGGAACTGTGTGGGAGTAATCCTACAATGTTTGCTACGCGATACTACACTCAAAAGAGGTTCTCTTGAGAATATTATTAACCCCCGAGTCAATCAGAAGGTCGATAATATCCGAAAGATGGGCTGATGACTTTGGGCACTTTTTAGAACCTTGTTCTGCAGGTACAACTAACCTATAGTACACTCCTTTTGGGATGGGTAGACCTTAACTCCGCTCACGTACCTTTAACCTAGGACTTTGTGTGTTTTCATGCATTGCATCCATAAAGCATCCCATTGCATTGTATTTCATGGAATTCAAACATCATTTATGGATATTGCGGGATACCGTAAATAAAAAAAAATAAAAAAAAAATGAAAAAACAAGGGAAGGATTTCCTTGGTATTCCGCAATATTCGTAAATATTTGAATTCCATGAAATCTTCATTTGCATTCACATTTTAGCATCATACTTTTGCATTGCATGTGTCTCCCGATTTCTCATACTCGGTTCTCTCACCTTCCAGTTTTGTCACCCTAAGTTCTCTGCATCAATACGACCCTTCGTAAGGATGGAAGATCAAAACCAAGAGATCAACCGTGTCAGCCATGAACTCTAAGATCTTCGAGGAAGTGTAGGGCATATTTTGGAGATGTTACGAGCTCTTAATGTGAAGGTGGACGCTCAGTCTACTGTTGTTTCTGAGACTACTAATACCGTTATGAAACCTCAACCAGCTGCTACTGTCGAGAATGTACCTCCTCACGGTCTTCAATCCGGTTTGGTGCCTCCTAGTGCTCAACTAGTTCGACGAGCTACCCCTCCAAAGTGCAAAACTCATAACTCCGACCATGGTAAAGGACCTGCGCGTTCGAGGAACCGCAAAATGGCTACTCCTCAACCTTGGCAACATCAGCAGAATTATGTTCAAGGTTATCCGTTTCCATATGTCCAACAACCTTATGTAGCTACTGTTACACCTCCTTTCGATCAGCAGTTTTCTACATACCAGCCTGTGCAGTCAGCTTCGGTATATCAAACACCGGTTTATCAACAACCTTCCGGTTATCCGCCCATGCAGGTTCCTGTCAACAGTCAACGAGTGCCCAACGCTCCTGTTCATCAACAGTCACAGGATCAGGTTCCTTATATCCGTAAGAGTCAGTATAAGCCTTGTCCTCCGATTCCGATGACTTTCACTGAGTTATACTCCCATTTGGTACAACAAGGTCTGATTACCACCCGTGCTTTGGGTCCTCCGCCTAATCCGTTACCTGCAGGTTACAACGCTGCCGCTCATTGTTTATTTCATGAGGGTGCGCCCGGCCATGATCTAGAGAATTGCTACGCTCTTAAGAAAGTTGTTAGAAATTTTCTAGAAACGAAGAAGTTGTCTTTTAGCAATGCTCAACTGAAGATCGAGACTCCTCTCGGGGTCCCTCACTTGTCGAGTTCGAATTCTGCAAAGCATGCTGTCTCCTCAGCAAATCAGCCGAATCCAGTGGTTATTCAAAGGCCTAGCTCGCTTCATTTCAGTAACCCTCAAGATGATATGACCGAGATCAACCAAGAATCTGGGAAAGTTATTTTGAAGCAACGACTGAAAACTGTTGAAGATGTGACCAACATAACTGGGGAAAGCAGTGACGACTCGCAGTGATCATAAACCAGATGTCCTTTTCCATTGAGGCTCCGCCAAAGGAAACTGTTACTCTTGAATGCAAGATTTCATAAACATTTAGAAGGATTTTTCCGACAGTTCATTTGTTTATTTATATGTATTTCTCTTTGATTAAGCATATTTAGCATGCACGAACTTGTTTATCTTTGATTAATTAATGCAACGCATATGTTTGTCTTGAATAAATCCATTCGTTTCACTCATTCAAAAAAACATTTTCATAAATCATAATGCCAACTTTACCCGATCTCTTGTTCTGATGGAGAATTGGGGGGAGGATGACGAACCCAAAACGTCAGATTTCTTGTCGTATGCTTTCAGTTAAAACCTGCTGATGATGTAAGGCATTGTTTCAAATCCCATACACTAGAGATATAAGGATGTTAATCCCTCGTTAACCTCTTTGAGCCTTGAAGTAGGGTTTTTTTTTAGAACCTTCATCCTAACCTGGGGCAGGGTAGATTTCAGTTAAACCAATCGAGCGCTTAGACTCTCAAAAAGTAAGCAAACCTTCGAGAATTTATCCTTAGCATCTTAAGAAGTCCGGTACAATGACTATCCCTCGGTTACCTAAGGAGTGGGGCAGTCACGAGCCTTTCAAAAGATTTACACGACTTGGGCATAAAAGAATATTCAAAAAAATAAGAGCCCGCTAAGTCAAAACCTATGAAGGAGACTTAGGCAAAACTGGGGCATCCCGCTGGACTCCAAAGTCATATCAAAAGACGTTGTCCAGGCAAAGTTAGGGAATAAGAACAACAACCAGTAGTTTTTTTAGAATCCCAATAAAGAACAAAGTCGTGTTGGATCAAACACAAAAGACAACAGGTGAGTGACTGCCATGTCCAAAGCCTTGATAAGTTCTCGACCATTAGCAAATCCGCTTGAGATATGAGCGTTCGTATCCGATTAACTGAATTAGGATTGGAGAACATCACGAAGAAAGGGTGGGTACAAATATAACTTTGAACCTTTATCCTTTGTTTCTTAAACCGTGAACCGAGCCACGATACAACCTTTAAAAGACCTAATTGAAGTAGGACTTTGGTTGAAAGCATACTCGACAAGATCACGTTTCCTGACTCCTACGAGCTATGCTCAGAAAAAAATTCATGTTGGCATTATAATTAAAACTTATATCCTGACTAGTGATTTCGGTCACAAGTTATTGCGATATCTTTTTCAAAACAAAAATTCAAGACAAATATATGTATACATTGACAAGCTCAGGATAGGCATTTCGGGCATGATGACTTTGCTTGATATCTTAGAGATTTACATATAGACATAACCCGTGGAACTTGAAGATCCTGCTAAACAGGGGCAGGCGGCTTCCCAATTCGCTTACCAACGCGAGTCTGACGTTCTTAAGGAGCTATTTCTCAAAAATTTCGTCGTAACACGAATAATTTGTGCCAGTTACGTCGAGACCTGACAAATCTCTCAAAGAGTTTGAAAACAGTGGGGCAACCAGACTCCGTGTTCTCTATAAAATCCTCTTGAGATGACCATACCTCACAACGCAAATATCCTGGGGCACCGTGTTTTTTAAAGGAACCAAATGGCGACTACTATAAGGTCCTTCAAGATCAAAACCATGTGGTTTCACAACTTTTCTTCATGCACCCGATGGATTTTACTCACAGCGGCCTTCAGTCCCCAGTAAATCTCAGTGTTGCAACAGGCTCCTAAACTATTGCCTCATCACAGTCCCCAGAGAGACTATAAGCTGACAACTTTTTCTTGGGTAACTTGAAACTGTCCCTCAGGTTTTTCTCCCCATGTGAAGACGTGATACTGTGCGGAGTACCTTCTCCCCAGAGAATTCAGAAACTTTGAGACCAGATTTGGTCCTACCATTGT
Source organism: Lathyrus sativus (assembly GCA_963859935.3). Classification (NCBI taxonomy): domain Eukaryota; kingdom Viridiplantae; phylum Streptophyta; class Magnoliopsida; order Fabales; family Fabaceae; genus Lathyrus; species Lathyrus sativus. The sequence goes on along the minus strand of OZ012740.1, from coordinate 639,182,330 downwards.
TTTCCTTACCCATGATTGCCGTATTGGTTGCAGAGAACGCAGGGTATCGCCGTCGAGATGTTTATTTCATCTCTCGTCCCGTCTCTAGTCTGTTTCGTCAGCATACGCAAGGGCGTAAGCATCACATGCCTATTTCATACATTCATTTCACATACTCATTACATACTCATTTCATAACATCTTGCATATTTAACTACCTACATAGACATTAACATACATTCACATTAACATATGCATTAACATTCACAGGTTCATAGTGTCTCGCCATCATTGATTGTTACCGCCGAGTAACTGGGGTTTGTCCATTCTCCTCAAATAGATTGTCAGCCTTAAGCATAAAATACCTACTTGTTTCCAATCTCCCCACAGAGTTCGATCCTCGTGGATGACGGTTACTTCAGCTATCTTTCCTCGCCAGGATTAGATATTTACCATTCGAGATCATTTCCTCGATGGAGTCTTGATTACTAGTCTTCTTTCTAGCTCGATCCTAGATTGAACCTCGGTCTTGTCGGTCACTGAGCCCAACCAGACATGCATTTATTTTGCACCGTCTGAAGATTTTCACCTTACTTTGGCAGATATGCGACTGTTCTCGCCTAAGAAGTTTATCACTGTACCCGGACGTGCATTCATTTTGCACTATCTTTCAAGAAAACCAATCAACAATCCTTTACAGATACACGCCAGTTCACGCTTGGAAATCCTATCAGTACAACACTTTACAATCCTACATCCTACAGCATCGGTATGCGACATTTCTCGCCTGAGAAGCCTATCGATATAACAACCTTACACAACACGATACGCGCCTATTCTCACAAGAGAAGCTTATCATCGATCAGCACCAGTTCTCCGCCGAGAAGCTTATCATCATCTGTTATCACCTCTACAAGCAGTTCTTACAGGAGAAGCTTATTATTGCCACTCTTGCAACATAAGCGACGTTTCTTGCCTGAGAAGCTGATCCTATCTTCATTATGACTCGCAGCAAATGGCCATCTCCATTGAGAAGTTGGGCTTCCATTTTCCTAGTCGTCTTGAAAGTATGAGGAGGTTTGAGCGGAATCATATTCAGGAGAGCACGATCTTGAAGTATGAAGAAGTTCATTTACCCTTTAGTAAAAGAAGGAGCGGAATCATATTCAGGAGAGCACGATCTTGAAGTATGGGGAGGTTTGAGCGGAATCATATTCAGGAGAGCACGATCTTGAAGTATGAAGAAGTTCATTTACCCTTTAGTAAAAGAAGGAGCGGAATCATATTCAGGAGAGCACGATCTTGAAGTATGAAGAAGTTCATTTACCCTTTAGTAAAAGAAGGAGCGGAATCATATTCAGGAGAGCACGATCTTGAAGTATGAAGAAGTTCATTTACCCTTTAGTAAAAGAAGGAGCGGAATCATATTCAGGAGAGCACGATCTTGAAGTATGAAGAAGTTCATTTACCCTTTAGTAAAAGAAGGAGCGGAATCATATTCAGGAGAGCACGATCTGGAAGTATGAAGAAGTTCATTTATCCTTTAGTAAAAGAAGAATCAGAATCGTATTCCAGGCGCCGACCTTAAATATGAGAAGATTTATATATCAGATAAACAACAGCCTCTTTATTTGAGTGCCTATCTACTTTGGCATGTAAGTCCCTTCCAACGATAAGTGACAGTTCTCCCTCGAGAAGCTTATCAGGGCATTTCCCATCAAAGTCCATTTATTTTGGCATACAGCCGGTCTTTACCCTGTATATTTGCTACGGATTTCCGAAAAGTCCGACCGATCCCATCATGAAGGATAGTTTATAGAAGCTTGGATGTTATTCTTCGCTCAATGCTCCAGCGTTCTGTAATCGATCTTGCAATCGTGTAGATCCAGTTTTATTATTAGACATTCCCAAGTGGAGGTCATCTCATAGGTGCCATCTCCATTTAAGGATCTTATTCTTAAAGTCCATTTATTTTGGCATACAGCCGGTTTTTACCCTGTATATTTGCTACGGATTCCCGAAAAATCCGTTTGATCTTGTCACGAGGGATAGTTTACAGAAGCTTGGATGTTATTCTTTGCTCAATGCTCCAGCATTCTGTGATCGATCTTGCAATCGTACGTGATCCAGTTTTACTTTTAGATTCCCCAGTGGAGGCCGTCTCATAGGTGCCATCTCTATTTGAGAATCCCGCCCCCGTTCTAAAAATGAAAATTGGTCGTGTTCGCACCAGTTGACCATCATTTTAGAATTCCCCAGTGTTGTACTGTGTCTCAGCGCGTCGTTTTTCCAGTGTGTTCTTCTCGTAACATCTGTCCTATGTCGTCGTATTCGTCAACATTTTCGCATTCATCATTCCAGCATACGCATAACATCATATTCATGGCATCGTCTACATTAGTCTGTTCTCGCTTTGTCCATAGCATTGCATATCGCCGCATATAAGGGCAAAATTTTCGGTTATCTATATTTAAATCCCTCCACCATGATTCCTCGAGTCTCCGCCACTCAAATCATCTGGTGTAGCTATTTAAATAGGGGCAACTGCAATACCCCAAATTTTACCCTTATATTTAGTCAGTCATTTCGCATAGCATCTCATCTGTGCATCTGCTAACCACTATCGAGTCATGGAGGTGTTTGTTTTGCAGGATTTGGTTCCAGGGGTATTTTGGTCATTTTACGTGGATTCCGTTGATTCTTTGAAGATGGGCTGTTATTGAGCTTTGAGACACTTGAGACACTATTTCTGAGGCATGGTTCGATTATATCAAGGCGTTATTACTACTGGAAAATTGGTCAGAAACATATTTGAATGTGGGCCATCAGTTGCCCATGTTTCGTTCTAAGACCGTTTGAGCAGTTTTTTGTGTTCATCAATAAAGCATTTCGGACATACAATAAGTGGGATTATTTTGAATTTATTTGGAGTTAATCAGGTTGCGGTTAAAATGGTCAAAGTATCGTTCATAATACTGTCCAATACGGAAAGGGAAGTGAAAGTTTAATATTTGTGAATATCATTCGCGAATGTTTATACTTTAGAATTAGGAAGTGAATTCAAATATTTGTGGATTTTTTATTCATAAATATTTATAATTTACAACTAAGAAGTAAATATAAATAATTTCAAAATTTGGTATTCATAAGTATTTGAGATTTCAATCGAGAAGTAAATAAATATTTGTGGAACTTTATTTCATAAATATCTAGTTTACAATTGAAATGGATAAACAATTTTGAACTTTATTCAGAATACCCATTACATTGGTTATTTATTCTAAAAGGTTCTAAGTCCTAAGAATACTAAGTGTATCTTCATGATATTCCTCCTTGTAATTTCTTCACATACCTGCACAAAAGGAAACAAAGAAAGAGGTTAGAAGGGAGGGACGGACACCCTCAGAAAACTTTCATCACTGGGTGCCGGGAGGGTACAACCGAAGTCGCATCCTGCTCCCACTTCCGCATCTCAACCTCGGCTACCGACCGACAGCATCCGTTCCATTGAGGGATAGCCGAAAGAGAGAGATAAAGGAAGCTTTTTCGAGCCGAAATGATTTGCGCAGGTGGATTCAAAAAGGGACCATCAAGTAAATATAGCAGCCTATCAAGTAAATGTGTGGCTTTTCTCGAAACGGTTTCACAGCCAATAGTAATTGGAAATACAAACTGAAAGTGCACAACTGAAACAATCAGAGGCAGCCATCATGTAGGCTCAGTTTAGCAACATCACAGCCCCAATCATCACACTGTTTGTGAATCCGAATACTCCGGCCCTGAAACGATGGAAATGAGCAGATATTAGTTCAAAGGGACTGAGATTATGCGCCGAAAAAGAACCACACCAACAACACCAAACTGAATGTCACTGAAATCAAATTGTGCCAAATAAAGTTCATAAGTTTCATAATTAAAATCAAGTTCAGTTCAGAAGAAGCAGAAGTTGGTTAAGCATAAAAGTGAATATCAACAGAAGAAATCTAAGCATCAATTCCTGCACCTGTCAAGACAAAAAAGGGGAATCAGTCGGTAATTCGAACGCGATTGCGGATGCGAGCCAGAAATAACAAAGCAGGATGAATTGAAAGAAGTTCAGCCCTCAGTTTTTATTCATCATCGGGCATGAAAATTCGAGCGGCTGGGAGAGCCACGGCCGAAGCCGTTACCAACTCCCTACCGAACATCGAATTACGGCATACGGTAATTTCGTGCAAACGGTCAGCCTACAATAGCAGTTCAGACCCTAAGGTCATCATCACCGCGCAACCTTCCCGGCGGCATGGATCAGTTCAAAGCACCCATTCTGAAATAAGAAGAAGAAAAGTAAGTTTGTTCCAATTGGTTTTCCAAACTGATACGAGGGTAAAACAGCACGGCCAATTCGGACTCAGACCCGGATGCCGGCAGGTCTGAATCACGTTTGCTTTCGAAGTTTTCCAACACCTGAAATTCATCAAAACAACATCAGGATTCCACAAAGTGATCAACCAAACTCAGAACAGGAAAATGAGTTACAAGCTACACAAACAGGCAACAAGGGCTTATGAACAAGCACAACTCGGGAAACCAAATTGCATCAGACAACTGGTATCAGCATAGAAACAACACAAATCATACCAGAAAAAGCGAGCTAGGTTCATATATCAGTTCAAAGTAAGCCAAATATGCAGGTCACGTTGGGAAATTGAAACGCAAAAGGGCTCAGTTCAGAACATCACTGCCCCGGCAAATAAGTGCACCAGTCACAATCAAGCACAGAAACCATGACTCTGAACCAAATTCAAACGAGCAAAGAACACAGCAGAGGTTATTAAAAGCAACTATCAAAGGCAACCGCGGTATCATCGATTCCCTCATCAGGCTCAGAACATCGTCATCATCGCCGTATACCCCTTCTCGGCAACTTTGACTCAACCAAAGCATCAGCGTCCATACCAAATCTGAAAGAAGAAAAAGAATGTTAGTGAACTCGCATCAGGCAGGAATTTTGAAGTAAGACGTGACTCAAAACAAATATCAGACAAATCACAAGGGTCCGCATTCGATAAAAATCAAATCCAATCAAGTGAACCCAAAAAGGAAAGTCAGCGAGCAAATCGCAAAAGCCCGCGTTTGAGAATCCATCAGGGATCAAATCTACATCTGCAAATATCAAAAGAGAATCCAATCCAATCAGCAATAATACAAATCGCATCCAAAAGAGGAATAATCCCAAGTCAAAACCAGAATATCATTCAGTATCAGAAAAAAAACGTAAATCAAATCCAATTATCATCATGTCAGATTGAAACTTCGAATTTGGATCTCAATAATAACGTAAGACCAAAGCCCATGGAACCACAAGAGTATATAAAAGGAGAGATACAACCTGTGTGAAAAAGGAGATCACCTCGTAAGAAACCCTAGACAAAACGGCGGAGAACACAAAAAGCGGCGAAGCGAACAAAATCGCGAACAAACCCTAGCGGCCACGAGAGAGAAAGAGGAGAAGAGTTCTTCGTCAAAGGGGATCATCAGAGCATAAATCGAGAGATTGAGGAAGGTCCACCGGCGCCGCCTCCATCCACGACGGGAAAACCTTCCCCAGAGGCTCAGTTCGCCATCATCGCCTCCTCAATACGTTCATCATCGATTGCGAACGAAAATGTAAGCAAGGAACACATAATACCGTCACTTTTAATGATTGTTTGGTTTAATTTCAGAATCGCAGCAAGACGAAGAGAGAATCGAAGCCAGCAAGAAACAAGAAGAAAACGGCGCCGCGGGGAAGAGAATAGGGAACTGAAACCCTAGTTCCCCTTTTCACATTTTACACCAACCGGGTTGGGTCCGGAAGTGATTACCGGCCCAACCCCTTTTATTTATTTTTTTATAAACTGTTTTTTTAAAAACCTTTTATTTTGATTTTTATAATTAAAAATTGTTTTTTTTAAAAAAAACCTTTCTTTGTTTAAATATTAAAATTGTTTTTAAAAAATAAATAAAAATTAAAAAACCTTTTTTTATATAATAAATAAAAAACCTTTTCTAAATAACTTAAAACCTTTTTTTTAAAAAAAAAATATATAAATTAAAACCTTTTCTTAATACAAGTGGAGACTTCTTTTTTTTAAGATTAAAATTAAAGTATTTTTTAAAACTAATATTACTCTTTCTTTTTATAAATTCAATAAAAATCTTTTTTTCAAAACAACAAGAAATCTCCAATATTGCACTCTTGTCTCAGGACCCGTCCAATTACCGTCTGACTTTGCCTACTAACGGGTGTTCATCTTTTGCAGCTCACGTTTACTACTATTGCGTTGTGTTTTTTAAGTTTCATTATTATTGTAACTGCTTCTCATCTGTAACTCCGCGAATCCTAACAATCGCGCTTTAATTTCTGTCTTTAAGTTTCTGCTTGTATGGCTTACTGTCTGCATTTTTATTTCCACTTGCATGATTTAAATCTCACACATTTATCAATACTCCTGTCACACTACACACATCCGAAGGTTAGGTCTAGCTTTTGGTCGCCGCGCCAATAGTCCTCAACTTCCAACCCTTACAAACCCTAATTTTCACAAATGCCTCGCCTCAGGCAAAAATCACAAAATTACAATTTTACCCCTAGCATTAGGTCAAAGAGCCGCCGCGCTCATTCTAGGGTTTCCCGCCGCGGAATCCCTAACCTAATTTAACCCTAATTCACTTAACAATTCAACGTAGAGATTTGGAGTTCCTACACTCCACGTAAGCGTGTCCTTAAGATGCGTTTATTCCCCTTGAGACCTTGACCACAGTCAAGAAGTCTCTAACCTCCCTTTTGAGGGGAACTACGATTACTCTGATTCCACTCCCGTAAGGATACGTAGGCACAAGATGCGATGTCTTGCCGAGTAAACTTAGAATTAACCCCTTAGGTCTCCTTTCTCACTTGTAACCCCTTTGTACATATACCTTAAGCAAATAGTAAACATTTGAACAAAAGGTTCCTGTAGAGTACTACAGAAGTTTAGGGTGCTAGTACCTTCCCTAAGCTTAATCAACCCCCGAACCCTAGATCTTTCCCCGCATTGTGTTTACGATGCAAAATAGGTTTTCCCTCTTTTGACCTTTTCCTTCGGATAAATCAAAGAGCGATTGTGAATTGAATTGCGATTCAAACTCATCAATAGTTTGTGATCCTATTTCCACCGCAACAGAAAATGGCGACTTCACTGGGGACTCTCTTAACTTTTGAGGGTTACCCCTAATTTGTTCATACTTATTGCTATTTGCTTTAATATTCATTTCCATGTATATATTGTACTTTGACTTGGGATGGTTCCTTGTGTTGTGAGATAAGTCCTACGCCCGGACTAGTGACATTATTATAGGATGGGGATATATTCGATGAGGCTTATAGGGAGTTGAATCCCGACCAAGTTGATTCGAGAATCACCGCTCAGTTGAGACCTTTTCGAAAATGGTTCGGTTGAACGAGTAATCGTGAAAACTTTTTCCATGGTCGATTGGAGTCTGTGATATTGGGAACCGTAGTACCTTAACACCACCTTGGCCTTATTTAGGACGTAGTGCGGGAACTGTGTGGGAGTAATCCTACAATGGTTGCTACGCGATACTACACTCAAAAGAGGTTCTCTTGAGAATATTATTAACCCCCGAGTCAATCGGAAGGTCGATAATATCCGAAAGATGGGCTGATGACTTTGGGCACTTTTTAGAACCTTGTTCTGCAGGTACAACTAACCTATAGTACACTCCTTTTGGGATGGGTAGACCTTAACTCCGCTCACGTACCTTTAACCTAGGACTTTGTGTGTTTTCATGCATTGCATCCATAAAGCATCCCATTGCATTGTATTTCATGGAATTCAAACATCATTTATGGATATCGCGGGATACCGTAAATAAAAAAAAAATAAAAATAAAAATGAAAAAACAAGGGAAGGATTTCCTTGGTATTCCGCAATATTCGTAAATATTTGAATTCCATGAAATCTTCATTTGCATTCACATTTTAGCATCATACTTTTGCATTGCATGTGTCTCCCGATTTCTCATACTCGGTTCTCTCACCTTCCAGTTTTGTCACCCTAAGTTCTCTGCATCAATACGACCCTTCGTAAGGATGGAAGATCAAAACCAAGAGATCAACCGTGTCATCCATGAACTCGAAGATCTTCGAGGAAGTGTAGGGCATATTTTGGAGATGTTACGAGCTCTTAATGTGAAGGTGGACGCTCAGTCTACTGTTGTTTCTGAGACTACTAATACCGTTATGGAACCTCAACCAGCTGCTACTGTCGAGAATGTACCTCCTCACGGTCTTCAATCCGGTTTGGTGCCTCCTAGTGCTCAACCAGTTCGACGAGCTACCCCTCCAAAGTGCAAAACTCATAACTCCGACCATGGTAAAGGACCTGCGCGTTCGAGGAACCGCAAAATGGCTACTCCTCAACCTTGGCAACATAAGCAGAATTATGTTCAAGGTTATCCATTTCCATATGTCCAACAACCTTATGTAGCTACTGTTACACCTCCTTTAGATCAGCAGTTTTCTACATACCAGCCTGTGCAGTCAGCTCCGGTATATCAAACACCGGTTTATCAACAACCTTCCGGTTATCCGCCCATGCAGGTTCCTGTCAACAGTCAACGAGTGCCCAACGCTCCTGTTCATCAACAGTCACAGGATCAGGTTCCTTATATCCGTAAGAGTCAGTATAAGCCTTGTCCTCCGATTCCGATGACTTTCACTGAGTTATACTCCCATTTGGTACAACAAGGTCTGATTACCACCCGTGCTTTGGGTCCTCCGCCTAATCCGTTACCTGCAGGTTACAACGTTGCCGCTCATTGTTTATTTCATGAGGGTGCGCCCGGCCATGATCTAGAGAATTGCTACGCTCTTAAGAAAGTTGTCAGAAATTTGCTAGAAACAAAGAAGTTGTCTTTTAGCAATGCTCATCTAAAGATCGAGACTCCTCTCGGGGTCCCTCACTTGTCGAGTTCGAATTCTGCAAAGCATGTTGTCTCCTCAGCAAATCAGCCGAATCCAGTGGTTATTCAAAGGCCTAGCTCGCTTCATTTCAGTAACCCTCAAGATGATATGACCGAGATCAACCAAGAATCTGGGAAAGTTATTTTGAAGCAACGACTGAAAACTGTTGAAGATGTGACCAACATAACTGGGGAAAGCAGTGACGACTCGCAGTGATCATAAACCAGATGTCCTTTTCCATTTGTTTATTTATATGTATTTCTCTTTGATTAAGCATATTTAGCATGCACGAACTTGTTTATCTTTGATTAATTAATGCAACGCATATGTTTGTCTTGAATAAATCCATTCGTTTCACTCATTCAAAAAAACATTTTCATAAATCATAATGCCAACTTTACCCGATCTCTTGTTCTGATGGAGAATTGGGGGGAGGATGACGAACCCAAAACGTCAGATTTCTTGTCGTATGCTTTCAGTTAAAACCTGCTGATGATGTAAGGCATTGTTTCAAATCCCATACACTGGAGATATAAGGATGTTAATCCCTCGTTAACCTCTTTGAGCCTTGAAGTATGGTTTTTTTTTTTAGAACCTTCATCCTAACCTGGGGCAGGGTAGGTTTCAGTTAAACCAATCGAGCGCTTAGACTCTCAAAAAGTAAGCAAACCTTCGAGAATTTATCCTTAGCATCTTAAGAAGTCCGGTACAATGACTATCCCTCGGTTACCTAAGGAGTGGGGCAGTCACGAGCCTTTCAAAAGATTTACACGACTTGGGCATAAAAGAATATTCAAAAAAATAAGAGCCCGCTAAGTCAAAACCTATGAAGGAGACTTGGGCAAAACTGGGGCATCCCGCTGGACTCCAAAGTCATATCAAAAGACGTTGTCCAGGCAAAAGTTAAGGAATAAGAACAACAACCAGTAGTTTTTTTAGAATCCCAATAAAGAACAAAGTCGTGTTGGATCAAACACAAAAGACAACAGGTGAGTGACTGCCATGTCCAAAGCCTTGATAAGTTCTCGACCATTAGCAAATCCGCTTGAGATATGAGCGTTCGTATCCGATTAACTGAATTAGGATTGGAGAACATCACGAAGAAGGGGTGGGTACAAATATAACTTTGAACCTTTATCCTTTGTTTCTTAAACCGTGAACCGAGCCACGATACAACCTTTAAAAGACCTAATTGAAGTAGGACTTTGGTTGAAAGCATACTCGACAAGATCACGTTTCCTGACTCCTACGAGCTATGCTCAGAAAAAAATTCATGTTGGCATTATAATTAAAACTTATATCCTGACTAGTGATTTCGGTCACAAGTTATTGCGATATCTTTTTCAAAACAAAAATTCAAGACAAATATATGTGTACATTGACAAGCTCAGGATAGGCATTTCGGGCATGACGACTTTGCTTGATATCTTAGAGATTTACATATAGACATAACCCGTGGAACTTGAAGATCCTGCTAAACAGGGGCAGGCGGCTTCCCAATTCGCTTACCAACGCGAGTCTGACGTTCTTAAGGAGCTATTTCTCAAAAATTTCGTCGTAACACGAATAATTTGTGCCAGTTACGTCGAGACCTGACAAATCTCTCAAAGAGTTTGAAAACAGTGGGGCAACCAGACTCCGTGTTCTCTATAAAATCCTCTTGAGATGACCATACCTCACAACGCAAATATCCTGGGGCACCGTGTTTTTTAAAGGAACCAAATGGAGACTACTATAAGGTCCTTCAAGATCAAAACCATGTGGTTTCACAACTTTTCTTCATGCACCCGATGGATTTTACTCACAGCGGCCTTCAGTCCCCAGTAAATCTCAGTGTTGCAACAGGCTCCTAAACTATTGCCTCATCACAGTCCCCAGAGAGACTATAAGCTGACAACTTTTTCTTGGGTAACTTGAAACTGTCCCTCAGGTTTTTCTCCCCATGTGAAGACGTGATACTGTGCGGAGTACCTTCTCCCCAGAGAATTCAGAAACTTTGAGACCAGATTTGGTCCTACCATTGTTTTCCTTACCCATGATTGCCGTATTGGTTGCAGAGAACGCAGGGTATCGCCGTCGAGATGTTTATTTCATCTCTCGTCCCGTCTCTAGTCTGTTTTGTCAGCATACGCAAGGGCGTAAGCATCACATGCCTATTTCATACATTCATTTCACATACTCATTACATACTCATTTCATAACATCTTGCATATTTAACTACCTACATAGACATTAACATACATTCACATTAACATATGCATTAACATTCACAGGTTCATAGTGTCTCGCCATCATTGATTGTTACCGCCGAGTAACTGGGGTTTGTCCATTCTCCTCAAATAGATTGTCAGCCTTAAGCATAAAATACCTACTTGTTTCCAGTCTCCCCACAGAGTTCGATCCTCGTGGATGACGGTTACTTCAGCTATCTTTCCTCGCCAAGATTAGATATTTACCATTCGAGATCATTTCCTCGATGGAGTCTTGATTACTAGTCTTCTTTCTAGCTCGATCCTAGATTGAACCTCGGTCTTGTCGGTCACTGAGCCCAACCAGACATGCATTTATTTTGCACCGTCTGAAGATTTTCACCTTACTTTGGCAGATATGCGACTGTTCTCGCCTAAGAAGTTTATCACTGTACCCGGACGTGCATTCATTTTGCACTATCTTTCAAGAAAACCAATCAACAATCCTTTACAGATACACGCCAGTTCACGCCTGGAAATCCTATCAGTACAACACTTTACAATCCTACATCCTACAGCATCGGTATGCGACATTTCTCGCCTGAGAAGCCTATCGATATAACAACCTTACACAACACGATACGCGCCTATTCTCACAAGAGAAGCTTATCATCGATCAGCACCAGTTCTCCGCCGAGAAGCTTATCATCATCTGTTATCACCTCTACAAGCAGTTCTTACAGGAGAAGCTTATTATTGCCACTCTTGCAACATAAGCGACGTTTCTTGCCTGAGAAGCTGATCCTATCTTCATTATGACTCGCAGCAAATGGCCATCTCCATTGAGAAGTTGGGCTTCCATTTTCCTAGTCGTCTTGAAAGTATGAGGAGGTTTGAGCGGAATCATATTCAGGAGAGCACGATCTTGAAGTATGAAGAAGTTCATTTACCCTTTAGTAAAAGAAGGAGCGGAATCATATTCAGGAGAGCACGATCTTGAAGTATGGGGAGGTTTGAGCGGAATCATATTCAGGAGAGCACGATCTTGAAGTATGAAGAAGTTCATTTACCCTTTAGTAAAAGAAGGAGCGGAATCATATTCAGGAGAGCACGATCTTGAAGTATGAAGAAGTTCATTTACCCTTTAGTAAAAGAAGGAGCGGAATCATATTCAGGAGAGCACGATCTTGAAGTATGAAGAAGTTCATTTACCCTTTAGTAAAAGAAGGAGCGGAATCATATTCAGGAGAGCACGATCTTGAAGTATGAAGAAGTTCATTTACCCTTTAGTAAAAGAAGGAGCGGAATCATATTCAGGAGAGCACGATCTGGAAGTATGAAGAAGTTCATTTATCCTTTAGTAAAAGAAGAATCAGAATCATATTCAGGAGAGCACGATCTGGAAGTATGAAGAAGTTCATTTATCCTTTAGTAAAAGAAGAATCAGAATCGTATTCCAGGCGCCGACCTTAAATATGAGAAGCTTTATATATCAGATAAACAACAGCCTCTTTATTTGAGTGCCTATCTACTTTGGCATGTAAGTCCCTTCAAACGATAAGTGACAGTTCTCCCTCGAGAAGCTTATCAGGGCATTTCCCATCAAAGTCCATTTATTTTGGCATACAGTCGGTCTTTACCCTGTATATTTGCTACGGATTTCCGAAAAGTCCGACCGATCCCATCATGAAGGATAGTTTATAGAAGCTTGGATGTTATTCTTCGCTCAATGCTCCAGCGTTCTGTAATCGATCTTGCAATCGTGTAGATCCAGTTTTATTATTAGACATTCCCAAGTGGAGGTCATCTCATAGGTGCCATCTCCATTTAAGGATCTTATTCTTAAAGTCCATTTATTTTGGCATACAGCCGGTTTTTACCCTGTATATTTGCTACGGATTCCCGAAAAATCCGTTTGATCCTGTCACGAGGGATAGTTTACAGAAGCTTGGATGTTATTCTTTGCTCAATGCTCCAGCATTCTGTGATCGATCTTGCAATCGTACGTGATCCAGTTTTACTTTTAGATTCCCCAGTGGAGGTCGTCTCATAGGTGCCATCTCTATTTGAGAATCCCGCCCCCGTTCTAAAAATGACAATTGGTCGTGTTCGCACCAGTTGACCATCATTTTAGAATTCCCCAGTGTTGTACTGTGTCTCAGCGCGTCATTTTTCCAGTGTGTTCTTCTCGTAACATCTGTCCTATGTCGTCGTATTCGTCAGCATTTTCGCATTCATCATTCCAGCATACGCATAACATCATATTCATGGCATCGTCTACATTAGTCTGTTCTCGCTTTGTCCATAGCATTGCATATCGCCGCATATAAGGGCGAAATTTTCGGTTATCTATATTTAAATCCCTCCACCATGATTCCTCGAGTCTCCGCCACTCAAATCATCTGGTGTAGCTATTTAAATAGGGGCAACTGCAATACCCCAAATTTTACCCTTATATTTAGTCAGTCATTTCGCATAGCATCTCATCTGTGCATCTGCTAACCACTATCGAGTCATGGAGGTGTTTGTTTTGCAGGATTTGGTTCCAGGGGTATTTTGGTCATTTTACGTGGATTCCGTTGATTCTTTGAAGATGGGCTGTTATTGAGCTTTGAGACACTTGAGACACTATTTCTGAGGCATGGTTCGATTATATCAAGGCGTCATTACTACTGGAAAATTGGTCAGAAACATATTTGAATGTGGGCCATCAGTTGCTCATGTTTCGTTCTAAGACCGTTTGAGCAGTTTTTTGTGTTCATCAATAAAGCATTTCGGACATACAATAAGTGGGATTATTTTGAATTTATTTGGAGTTAATCAGGTTGCGGTTAAAATGGTCAAAGTATCGTTCATAATACTGTCCAATACGGAAAGGGAAGTGAAAGTTTAATATTTGTGAATATCATTCGCGAATGTTTATACTTTACAATTAGGAAGTGAATTCAAATATTTGTGGATTTTTTATTCATAAATATTTATAATTTACAACTAAGAAGTAAATATAAATAATTTCAAAATTTGGTATTCATAAGTATTTGAGATTTCAATCGAGAAGTAAATAAATATTTGTGGAACTTTATTTCATAAATATCTAGTTTACAATTGAAATGGATAAACAATTTTGAACTTTATTCAGAATACCCATTACATTGGTTATTTATTCTAAAAGGTTCTAAGTCCTAAGAATACTAAGTGTATCTTCATGATATTCCTCCTTGTAATTTCTTCACATACCTGCACAAAAGGAAACAAAGAAAGAGGTTAGCAGGGAGGGACGGACACCCTCAGAAAACTTTCATCACTGGGTGCCGGGAGGGTACAACCGAAGTCGCATCCTTCTCCCACTTTCGCATCTCAACCTCGGCTACCGACCGGCAGCATCCGTTCCATTGAGGGATAGCCGAAAGAGAGAGATAAAGGAAGCTTTTTCGAGCCGAAATGATTTACGCAGGTGGATTCAAAAAGGGACCATCAAGTAAATATAGCAGCCTATCAAGTAAATGTGTAGCTTTTCTCGAAACGGTTTCACAGCCAATAGTAATTGGAAATACAAACTGAAAGTGCACAACTGAAACAATCAGAGGCAGCCATCATGTAGGCTCAGTTTAGCAACATCACAGCCCCAATCATCACACTGTTTGTGAATCCGAATACTCCGGCCCTGAAACGATGGAAATGAGCAGATATTAGTTCAAAGGGACTGAGATTATGCGCCGAAAAAGAACCACACCAACAACACCAAACTGAATGTCACTGAAATCAAATTGTGCCAAATAAAGTTCATAAGTTTCATAATTAAAATCAAGTTCAGTTCAGAAGAAGCAGAAGTTGGTTAAGCATAAAAGTGAATATCAACAGAAGAAATCTAAGCATCAATTCCTGCACCTGTCAAGACAAAAAAGGGGAATCAGTCGGTAATTCGAACGCGATTGCGGATGCGAACCAGAAATAACAAAGCAGGATGAATTGAAAGAAGTTCAGCCCTCAGTTTTTATTCATCATCGGGCATGAAAATTCGAGCGGCTGGGAGAGCCACGGCCGAAGCCGTTACCAACTCCCTACCGAACATCGAATTACGGCATACGGTAATTTCGTGCAAACGGTCAGCCCACAATAGCAGTTCAGACCCTAAGGTCATCATCATCGCGCAACCTTCCCGGCGGTATGGATCAGTTCAAAGCACCCATTCTGAAATAAGAAGAAGAAAAGTAAGTGTGTTCCAATTGGTTTTCCAAACTGATACGAGGGTAAAACAGCACGGCCAATTCGGACTCAGACCCGGATGCCGGCAGGTCTGAATCACGTTTGCTTTCGAAGTTTTCCAACACCTGAAATTCATCAAAACAACATCAGGATTCCACAAAGTGATCAACCAAACTCAGAACAGGAAAATGAGTTACAAGCTACACAAACAGGCAACAAGGGCTTATGAACAAGCACAACTCGGGAAACCAAATTGCATCAGACAACTGGTATCAGCACAGAAACAACACAAATCATACCAGAAAAAGTGAGCTAGGTTCATATATCAGTTCAAAGTAAGCCAAATATGCAGGTCACGTTGGGAAATTGAAACGCAAAAGGGCTCAGTTCAGAACATCACTGCCCCGGCAAATAAGTGCACCAGTCACAATCAAGCACAGAAACCATGACTCTGAACCAAATTCAAACGAGCAAAGAACACATCAGAGGTTATTAAAAGCAACTGTCAAAGGCAACCGCGGTATCATCGATTCCCTCATCAGGCTCAGAACATCGTCATCATCGCCGTATACCCCTTCTCGGCAACTTTGACTCAACCAAAGCATCAGCGTCCATACCAAATATGAAAGAAGAAAAAGAATGTTAGTGAACTCGCATCAGGCAGGAATTTTGAAGTAAGACGTGACTCAAAACAAATATCAGACAAATCACAAGGGTCCGCATTCGATAAAAATCAAATCCAATCAAGTGAACCCAAAAAGGAAAGTCAGCGAGCAAATCGCAAAAGCCCGCGTTTGAGAATCCATCAGGGATCAAATCTACATCTGCAAATATCAAAAGAGAATCCAATCCAATCAGCAATAATACAAATCGCATCCAAAAGAGGAATAATCCCAAGTCAAAACCAGAATATCATTCAGTATCAGAAAAAAAACGTAAATCAAATCCAATTATCATCATGTCAGATTGAAACTTCGAATTTGGATCTCAATAATAACGTAAGACCAAAGCCCATGGAACCACAAGAGTATATAAAAGGAGAGATACAACCTGTGTGAAAAAGGAGATCACCTCGTAAGAAACCCTAGACAAAACGGCGGAGAACACAAAAAGCGGCGAAGCGAACAAAATCGCGAACAAACCCTAGCGGCCACGAGAGAGAAAGAGGAGAAGAGTTCTTCGTCAAAGGGGATCATCAGAGCATAAATCGAGAGATTGAGGAAGGTCCACCGGCGCCGCCTCCATCCACGACGGGCAAACCTTCCCCAGAGGCTCAGTTCGCCATCATCGCCTCCTCAATACGTTCATCATCGATTGCGAACGGAAATGTAAGCAAGGAACACATAATACCGTCACTTTTAATGATTGTTTGGTTTAATTTCAGAATCGCAGCAAGACGAAGAGAGAATCGAAGCCAGCAAGAAACAAGAAGAAAACGGCGCCGCGGGGAAGAGAATAGGGAACTGAAACCCTAGTTCCCCTTTTCACATTTTACACCAACCGGGTTGGGTCCGGAAGTGATTACCGGCCCAACCCCTTTTATTTTTGTTTTTTATAAACTGTTTTTTTAAAAACCTTTTATTTTGATTTTTATAATTAAAAATTGTTTTTTTTTAAAAAAACCTTTCTTTGTTTAAATATTAAAATTGTTTTTAAAAAATAAATAAAAATTAAAAAACCTTTTTTTATATAATAAATAAAAAACCTTTTCTAAATAACTTAAAACCTTTTTTTTTAAAAAAAATATATATAAATTAAAACCTTTTCTTAATACAAGTGGAGACTTCTTTTTTTTTAAGATTAAAATTAAAGTATTTTTTAAAACTAATATTACTCTTTCTTTTTATAAATTCAATAAAAATCTTTTTTTCAAAACAACAAGAAATCTCCAATATTGCACTCTTGTCTCAGGACCCGTCCAATTACCGTCTGACTTTGCCTACTAACGGGTGTTCATCTTTTGCAGCTCACGTTTACTACTATTGCGTTGTGTTTTTTAAGTTTCATTATTATTGTAACTGCTTCTCATCTGTAACTCCGCGAATCCTAACAATCGCGCTTTAATTTCTGTCTTTAAGTTTCTGCTTGTATGGCTTACTGTCTGCATTTTTATTTTCACTTGCATGATTTAAATCTCACACATTTATCAATACTCCTGTCACACTACACACATCCGAAGGTTAGGTCTAGCTTTTGGTCGCCGCGCCAATAGTCCTCAACTTCCAACCCTTACAAACCCTAATTTTCACAAATGCCTCGCCTCAGGCAAAAATCACAAAATTACAATTTTACCCCTAGCATTAGGTCAAAGAGCCGCCGCGCTCATTTTAGGGTTTCCCGCCGCGGAATCCCTAACCTAATTTAACCCTAATTCACTTAACAATTCAACGTAGAGATTTGGAGTTCCTACACTCCACGTAAGCGTGTCCTTAAGATGCATTTATTCCCCTTGAGACCTTGACCACAGTCAAGAAGTCTCTAACCTCCCTTTTGAGGGGAACTACGATTACTCTGATTCCACTCCCGTAAGGATACGTAGGCACAAGATGCGATGTCTTGCCGAGTAAACTTAGAATTAACCCCTTAGGTCTCCTTTCTCACTTGTAACCCCTTTGTACATATACCTTAAGCAAATAAATAAAGCAAATAGTAAACATTTGAACAAAAGGTTCCTGTAGAGTACTACAGAAGTTTAGGGTGCTAGTACCTTCCCTAAGCTTAATCAACCCCCGAACCCTAGATCTTTCCCCGCATTGTGTTTACGATGCAAAATAGGTTTTCCCTCTTTTGACCTTTTCCTTCGGATAAATCAAAGAGCGGTTGTGAATTGAATTGCGATTCAAACTCATCAATAGTTTGTGATCCTATTTCCACCGCAACAGGAACCAATGCATTTCAACGTTTCCTTCTCTACACATCATTGGATACGTAGATTTAATTAAACAACTGGATAGATATTTCCACAACTAATGTATCTACTCAAACTACTACGAGGTTATATGATCATCAATCAGAGATGTTGAGATAATCCTAAACAAAAATTCTTTCTTTGATAAACACTATTGATACACCACCATTGAACATTCTTGGATAAGAGACTTTAAATCGTTGTATACTCAATAATATACTCTTTGAATTCCAAAACTTTATTTAATATACTCTAAGGATTTAAAAAAACTACACAACAACCTTGCAAAACATACTAGGGTTTCACCTTTGGTACCTAAATTTTCTTGGGTCCAAGTGCATTAATGACTCTAGAAGGTCTAGGATTACTATCTTTAGATCTTTTCTATTTATCGATACCAAAAATCTCTACATGGGCTAGTCCATTACAATGAGAGCACTTATAAACAAGTTGGTTTGATTTCTTCCTATTTAATCCTTTACTAGGTGCTCTAATGGGTTTAAATCATATTCCATTTTAATTTAAGGAAGGATTTTGACTTTATAATATTAAATCAAGGTTTTCTTTCCCCTATATAAATTTACTTAGGGTTTTATGCAAAGCTATCATTTCCTTTTTCAATGAGACACAAGTCTCACAAGTTCCTATTGAGTTTCTAATATTAGCCACTTCTAACTTAGATGTTCTTACTTTCTTGAATAAACTCTAGATACTCGTTAAGGTCTTAGTAGCATTTTTTAATATTATAACTTTGTTAAATTTATTTAGCCCTTATTTTAAATATCTTCTTGTAAGATAGCTTGGTTACCTCATGGTCATATTCCTTTAGAGATACTTTCAAGCATATTTCATCTTGTTCGTTGGAAGATGATTCTTCTACGGGAGTACTATAAATAAGTATAAAAAATACTTTTTAAAATTTATTTAGGTGATTAGAAAATTTAATTAGTGTAACTAACTCTATAATTACTTGTATGTTTAAAAAGCAATTTCTCCTGATCAATGTAATGAATATATTCAATCAATGTAAGAATGATCTTCCATTACTTATCTCTCTTATGCATTTTAGTTCATTAAATAGAAATAAAAATCATAAGAAAATTAATTATCTTTGATAAGTATTAAAAAAAACAAGGTATTTGAATGAGACAAGTCAGACAAGAACTGTATACCAGACGGGAACTGGGTTCTGAAAAAACAGGTCAGACGAGAACTGACTAACAGACGAGAACTGGGTTCTAAAAAACGGGTCAGACGAGAACTGACTACCAGACGAGAATTGGGTCTACCAAATGGTTGGTCAGGGACCAAGAAGTGGTTGGCCGAGAACGAGATGATGTAAAGAGAGCCACTCAAAGGCGGGCGTACAACAAAAAGACGACCGCGAGCCGAGAAGGGTCGATCAGAAGTAGAATCCATGCACCTACGACCCAACGATAGGATAACACTACTGGGGATATGAGGATACACGATCCAAGAATTACGATTGTACTAAAAATGGTTGGGCTTTGAATATAAATCACCAGGCGAGAACTGGTTGAAAAGGGTATACTACCAGGCAAGAACTGATGGCAAAGTTGTCAGTCGAGAACTAAATTCTTGTTTTTGTGTCGAACATGAACTAGTTTTGTGGATTTCCAGACGAGAACTGGAATTCGAAACGTTTTTTTACCAGACAGGAATTGGTGTTAAAGACAGGACAAAGATATGTGACTAGACGAGAAAAAATTTAAAAGCGATTTGCCAACCGAGAATTGGTTTTTAAAGGTAGACTACTAGACGAGAACTGGTGGACAAAGATTAAGTTGTTAGACGAGAACTGACCTCTTTCTTGGTTTGTCAGACAAGCACTGACTTTGAAAGAAAAGGTGACCAAACGGGAATTGGCTCAAAAAATGTCTACCAGACGAGAAATGGTATCTTGATATGAATTTCCAGACGGAAACTGATGTAAAAACTGTCTACCAGACGAGAACTGGTATCTTGATATAATTTTCCAGACGGGAACTCATTTTTTGAAAGTTGACGTTTACCAGGCGAGAACTGGACATGAATGTCGTCTACCAGACGAGAACCAGTATTTCATGAAGGTTCTTCAGATGAGGACTGAGCTTCGGATGAATGGTTGGCCATACGAGAACTGGACTTTGAAATGATTTTCCAGACGGGAACTGGACCTTGAACGGCTGAGTGATGTTCGATTATAAGATCTTTTGATTTCATATCCATGTTGCGGGGTGAAGCCTCAAGATAGAATGCAATGCTTTATGCTTGATGATGATTTATGCAATGATTATGTAGGTTGCCAAGAATGAAAGGCAAGTCGCTGGCAAGTCTTCTCATTCGAAGGAAAAAAGGGTACTTGACAGGGTAGTAACATGAATCCCTAACACTCGTCTTGAACTCAACATCGACAGAACTTGCTTGGATAGCTCTGAAAATATGAAGAGGAAATGTTCCTTCGTCTCCACTCTTGCCCTAGCCTGTAGGATCTCTGTAAAAATATGCCCCGAAAGGAGACCTGGACTCTTTGTACCCTGATAGTTTAAGATGAACTGACCCAAGCATTCTGAACCTCAGAGAGGTATTTCAGATTAGCCTTCTTCTGGAAAGGATAACATATTGCTCTTGGGGTGGCCTTCCCCAACCTTGAAGTGATTTTTCCCTTGACTGGATGATCTATGAAGGAGTGCCTCTGACTAACTCACCTTCAAGAGATTTATCGGATCTCGACCTGCTTGCCCCTTGATTAACTGAATCTTAGAATGGTTAACTCCTTAAGGTGTAATCTTTTGACATGACTTACCCGTGCTCAACGGAGTACTCAGGTGTTTTACATCTTATCTTGGTCAATCCTTCCATTACAGAAACTCTCCTGATGTCAAGTGCTTACTCGCAAGTAAAAAAAATCGTTTTGAAAATGATAACTTTAATGCAATGCATATGACAGTTTTGAAATCCAAGTATGTTCACTGGAAAAAAAGTTGTGACATATAGTGAATAAATCACTGATTAGCATGTCACATCAATACCAACATGAATGGTAAGAAAATCCTTTTAGGAGTTAGTTTTGGAGCGACTTTTACCGAAGTATGATTTCGAAACAACCCTGCTTCAATTAGGACTTTTGAGGGTTGTAACGTGGTCGGGTTCACGGTTTGAGAAAGAAAGGATATAAGGCTCAAAGTTTTGTTTCAACCCAACCATTCTGCTTGATTTTCTCCAGTCCTATGTTCAGCTAATTCGACACAAGCGCTCCCCTTTCAAAGATTATTGAATGGCAAGAGTGATGATTGTGGAATCACACAACTTTGTTCTTTTTTGAGGATTTTTCTTTTGTAATCCTTTTCATTTTCCGCTTTTTGTTTTTCCCTGATTTTTTCCTGGACTGATTCTTTTGAATTTTTCAATTTTGAAGTCCAGCGGGATACCCAAATTTTTGCCTAAGTCGCTTGTTTTCAAGATTCGAATTAGCGGGTTTTTTTCTCTTTTTTTCTTTCAACCTTTTTCACAAATCGTGTGACACTGGCTTGTCTTGATTTCTTTAAAAGGGTTTGTGACTGCCTCATTCCTTTCAATGAGGGATAACCATTGTGGTTTCACACTCTCTTGTCCTCCTGGAACATGAGGAATGCAAAGGTGATTGATCCTCGAATGAGACACTCATTTTTCTTTTTGAAATTTGAACGCTTGACCAAATTAACTGACACCTATCCTACCCCAGGTTAAGATTGATGGCTTTTCGTTTTCAGAAAGAAACTCTTATTTCTAGGCTCAAAGGGGTTGACAAGAGATTA
This sequence comes from Lathyrus sativus, assembly GCA_963859935.3. Taxonomy (NCBI): domain Eukaryota; kingdom Viridiplantae; phylum Streptophyta; class Magnoliopsida; order Fabales; family Fabaceae; genus Lathyrus; species Lathyrus sativus. Next base: position 639,160,262 of record OZ012740.1, on the reverse strand, counting down.
TCTTCCTTATATCTTCAGTGTTTGGGGATTTGAAACAATGCTTGTACATCATCAACAGGGTTTGATTTCAAAAGCATACAATCAAAATTTTTGCGTCTTTCAATTTCGTCATCCTCCCCGGATTTTGCTTAAACAAGCATTTGACATCAATAAAAAAAGTATTAGTGAACACAAATGGATTTAATCAAAACATGCATATTCATTTCATTATCATTATCAATAAAAAATAAACAAGTTTTACAAATGAGTTCTCACTTTAACAGAAAAGAAACTACAAATGCAAAGAAGTGACATGATAAAAGTTATCCCAAGATTGCCAGCTCGGAGGATGTCTTCCTATTTGAACCAATGGCTGGAGGATATGACCCTTGAAGTCTTCAAACTCAAACAAATGAGAGGTTGATGTGCACGACCAAATTTCCTTCTGGAAAGGATATGTACTCTTTGTCAATCAACTGTTGCACTTTGGCTTGAAAGGCTTTGCAATCTCCAATTGAGTGCCCCATGGATCCTCCATGATATCCACATTGAACACTGGGATCATACCCAGGAAGGTATGGCTCTGGCAACGACTTGAGATTTTGGGGCTCCACCAATGAGTTTTGAATCAGATGTGGTGGAAGCTGACTATACGACATAGGAACCAGATGAAGAGGAGCATTACTTCTTTCCAAATTGTTACGAGGCTTATTCTGATTATGGCGCCGATAGTTTTGTTGCTGGGGAGAATAAGGTTGTAGGTATCGAACCGATTGTTGAGCAGTAGCTGGAACAAATACAACATTAGTTTCTCCTTCCTTCCTCGTGGGGAACCCAATATAAGGCTTGTTTTCATCTTAAGAAGAATTAATAACAACTTGAATCTTTCCCATTTTGATACCGCTTTCGACTCTTTCTACCGCCATTATCAAATCTGAAAAACCCGCCGACATACAACCTATCAGCTTCTCATAATACACTCTAGGCAATGTAGCCATGAACATGTCAAACAGTTCTCTCTCCACCATGGGAGGTTGCACTCTCGCTGCTAAATCTCGCCATCTCTGGGCGTACTCCTTGAAGCTCTCAGTATTCTTCTGCGACAAACCCTGCAATTATACCCTGTTCGGTGCCATATCACTATTGTACTGATAGTGACGAACAAAGGCCTCGGGAAATTCTCTCCAGCTACGAATATGGGTTCTCTCAAGCCCCATATACCATTCCAAAAACACTCCTGCCAGACTGTCTTGGAAAAAAAATGCATTAACAGCTTTTCATCATCGGAGTACGCAGACATTTTTATGAAATATGCTCGGATGTATACTCTAGGACAGGTTGTCCCTTTATACTTGTCAAAATATGGTACCTTAAACTTGGGGGGAATTCTGACCCCGGGCACAAGTCCCAAATCCGACATATCAAGACCCACAAAGTTCTGATTCTCGAAAGACTTCATCTTCTCCTCGAACAGTTTAAACCTTTTGTTAGTGTCAGTTGGAAAACCACCCTCCATATCTTTCGTGGAGAAGATGTCATCCTGGTGATCTTCCCAATAAGGGCCAACAGCCTCGTGCATAACGTACACACTTCCACCAACAATATTATCATTTTCAATCATAGCACCTCCACCCGGAGGTAAGAAAACCGTAGGAATACCTTGTGGAATAGAACCACCAATCGGTGGAGGAATAACACCAGACCCTCCGTGCAAGACGCCCTCTTTGTCAACCCGTGCTATCAACGGCTGGACCGTAGTTCTTAATTGGTCCTGCCCACTGGCAACATTCTACATCAGCTCCATGACCTGGGCCATGCGAGCTCTGACTTCCTATAATTCAACCTGAACTTGATCCATTACTTTTTGCTGATTCCCTCGAGTTGAATATTTGTGGAAACTGAACTCCTCAATCCTGTTACTGAACAAAACCAAGCAGAGATAAGAACACGAGGCCACTGAGAACACCTGCGATGCAAATGAAAATGCAGGATGCAAAATGAAAACATGTTTATGTATTTACAAGGAGATCTCCCCCTTGATTCTAGTTTCAATAAACAGGAACAATAGAAATGGATAAGAACACCATAATGATCTTCTCATATATCAGGTAAAATCATTCTTGAAGGTTTCAAGGACGCCATACTCAACCATTGAAATCAGACCAAATAAAAGTCCTAACTCAGGTGCCAGAAACTTGTATACAACAATCATCTTTCTATCTACTTACATCTCTACAGAAAACCAGGACCAGAATCAAGGGAAATACGAGAACTTGTAAAACACACAAACATGCAATGTTAAATACAAGATGATTATGCAGATGCAAACATGGGATCAAGGTATCCAATGCTTAAACATGCTGCTGCTATTGATTGAATACAACCATAGCTCTGCTCTAATAAGAAATCCAGAAAACTAGAACACTGAGATGATAAAACTAGAGTATTCAGGATCAATAGTACGCTCTGACAAGAAAACCAGAAAACCGGGTTGGTCGAAGGTCAAAGTTTTCCTATAAAACCCTTCCCTCTCACATACGGGTTCTAGTCTTGGAATGGTACGACATCTTATGCAGGTCATTAGTATCACAGACTCTCAGGTCGAGAAAAAATGATACGTTCACCGTTTCTGGTTTGGCATCATGGTCAATCAAAGAGGTCTCAACTGACTTCCCAATGAACAGTCTCCAAAGTCGTTAGCTTTCTAATTCAACACCTTCTCAACTGCCCTAAATGCACAGGATAGGATGTCTCTAAAGAAAACCTCGTCTGGACGCAAATTTCATGAAGGATCTTGCATGAAAAACATGCAAGCCCGCAATACTCTCCACACTAATATTAGATGTGTACTCAAACCTGGGTATTGGGCTTATCTCTCATGGAACAACCCACGCAAAAACACAACAACAGTAGCATAATATGATAAAAATAAAATGAAAATGCAATAATATACATCAGGTAACGTACATAAAAGTAAATAATTGCACAAAAGTAAGCACCCAAAGACGCAAAACAAACAAGCACTAGGATTGACTCGCATAGTGAAAGAGGGTCCTCAGCTGTCGCAACTGCGAAAACACCCGGCGGAAAAACAGAAGAGTCTCCACCGAATTTTATTTATCCCAAAGATAGGGAAAGGAAACGATCGAAGAAAACCTGAAAAACTGGAAAAGACAAGGTCATCGCAACCAAATCTTGGGTTCGAGAGTCAGTTACGCAAGAGGAAGGTATTAGCACCCCTCACGTCCGTTGTACTCAACGAGATCCACACTTGTTGTCTAATCAAAGGATGTTTTTATCTATAAGCTACTGCTAAACAGAGACGAGAACAAAAGAAAAAGAAAGAGACTCAATAGGATATCGTCGCCCTATGCCTACGTATTCCCTCGTGCAATGGGAAAGTCAGAGTCAACGTAGTTCGGACAACTACGGGTGATGGGAGGAAAGTTGCTCACCAAGACATCGACGTCTTGTGCCTATGTATCCTCATCTGGTATGAGAAATCAGAGCAAATGTAGTTCGGGATACTACGGTAAAAAGCAAAAAGGGTGCTCTCCAAGACTTCGCCGTCTTGTGCCTATGTATTCTCATCTAGTATGAGAAATCAGAGCAAACATAGTTCGGGTAAACTAGACCACAGGTTTGTTACGTGTTTTTTTAGCGATGTTAAGCTCCCATTCCATAAGTTAGAGACGATGCTTGTTTGCTGTAGAACGAAAAAGTAACATACTCTTTTCTGAAAATGAAGTTTGAAACAACGATCCCGAAGGATAAAAGGTTTGAGTTTTGTTTGTCAGTTTTAGTGAAATGAATTAGTTTGTTTGAGATTCACGTCGCACTAAATACTATGAGACAGGAGCGAATGCGTCGCATATCGGCCAAAGGGCATACACTAAACACTCTAGAAAACTTTTAAAATCAGTTTTCAGCATCCAACGACTTCTCTAATCATCCATATGAACATGATATCAATCAAGCATGAAATTAACATCAAATGTCAATGATCAACATCATGTAAACACAATCAAACACTAAAATCACAAATCACGAAGATCTAAATCATCCACATGAATCAAAATGCAACAAAAGCCACGAACCTACATTGTGATTATTCAAATAAGCTCAAAACAGAATTAGATCTAGAATTACCAACCTTCAAAGCGGAGATTTGCTTTGGTGAGTGTTCATTCACTTGAAATTAACAGATCCAAGCTAGAAACCCGGAGATTATTCAAGATCCAATAGCTTCCTTGTGGTAGAAATGAAGAACAAGCAAGATCAAGCAAAATCGATTAAAAAAAAGCACTTCCAATCTAGCTTCCAAATTCAGATCCAAAACCAAACGAAAGTTGAATGGTGAATTAAAGATAATGGAGATGAATGATAGAGGTTTAGCTCTATAATTCTATGATTCCAATGAAGAATCAAAGAACTCAAGTGAAAGAGCTTTAATGGAGGTTTTGGGAGTGAAAAAATGGAGAGAAAAACGAGAGCAAATTCTCAAGAGTGAGAGGGAAATCTGAAAATGAAGGTAATTGTGTGAGGTTTGGAGCAAATTCACTTAAATAAGCTCTAGGTTTGAGATCAAAATATGGTTTGGAATATGGATTAGCATTTGGAATGGAAATTAGGAATGGATTTAGGAATGGAGTGTTTGAAATTTGGAGGGAAATGGTGAAAATTGAAACAATTCTAGATCCTTCCAAATATGATCAAGTGAAACCAATGGTTGAGATTGCACATGTTGAAAATTCAAATTCTTTGGCCAATTTCGTTTGAAGTAACTGGTTACCCTATATGCAGTAACTAGTTACCACATTCAAAAAATGCCAATTTTGGTGCCAAATGGAGGGAAACTTGCGTAATCATCTGTTGCCATCTGTTATAAGCTCTGTTAAGCCTCTGAAACTTGCTCTTGGATATTATGATTGTGAGAATGTCTGAGATAGCCTGTTCACCATCTCCTGAGTTGAAAATTTACCTGCTGAATAAAATAAAATTGACCGCTCGACCGATGGGCAAAATAAATGTCGGAGCCTCTGACGCTCGTTGTTTATTCTCTTGCAATAAAAGGGAACCCTGAGCTATGAAAGTACCTTGATCCCATGCCTCAAGAACCAATGCTATGATATGCAGAAATGAAAAATGCAGAGAAACAAAAGCCAGTTATGGTTAAAACGGAAGGGAAAATTTTGGGGTGCTACAAGATTCAATCCCAACAAGGCTCTGTTTATATTTTCAGTCTTTGCTTTATATTATTCGTCTTTAAATTTTCTGCCTCTATTTATGGTCCCTTTAAATTTTTTTAACCAATTTAATCAAAACAACATTAGAAATGTAGAGACCGTTGAACGACATTCTTTCTCTTGCTGAAACTTGCCCTTGGATATTATGATTGTGAGAATGCTTGAGATAGCATGTTCACTGTCTCCTGAGTTGAAAATTTACCTGCTGAATAAAATAAAATCGACCGCTCGACCGATGGGAAAAATAAATGTCGGAGCCTCTGACGGTCGCTGTTTAGACTCTTGCAATAAAAGGGAACCTTAAGCCATGAAAGTAACTTGATCCCATGCCTCAAGAACCAATGCTATGATATGCAGAAATGCAAAATCCAGAGAAACAAAAGCCAGTTACAGTTAAAACGAAAGGGAAAATTTTGGGGTGCTATAAGATCCAATCCCAACAAGGCTCCGTTTATATTTTCAGTCTTTGCTTTATATTTGCCGTCTTTAAATTTTCTGCCTTTATTTATGGTCCCTTTAAATTTTTAACCAATTTAATCAAAACAAACTTAGAAACATAGAGACCATTGAACGACATTATTTCTCTCACACTGATCCTTGTGGAGATGATACAAATCCCTAAGGGAATCCTTCAAAATGTAAATTTTTGCTTCTTACCACTTTACTACAGTTCGAACACTTGCACCCTTCAGGTCAAGACTTACTACTCCAAATTTCATTTACTGAGCTCTCCTACTCAAGCCCTATGGCTCAAGACTTTTGCTCCAGGTCCCATGAAACGAGCCTTTCTACTTTCACCCCTCAGGTCAAGACTTACTGCTCCCAATTTCATGCACCGAGCTATCCTGCTTAAGCCCTCTGGCTCAAGACTTCCTGCTCAATCAATTGACTTGATTAAGACTTTCATTACTCAAGCACATAGCAAGAGACTTATATGACTCAAGCATATTGGCTCGACACTTCTTTGCTTGTATCCCAATGATACAAGACTTCTGCTTAATCAACCTAGTTGATTAAGATTTTCACAACTCAAGCACATAGTAAGAGACTTATGTGGATCAAACATCTTGGCTTGAGACTTCCTTTCTTGTATCCCAATGACACAAGACTTTTATCTAAACTGCTAAACAAGTTAAGCAAAATAGAGAACAAGGTGTAAATGATACAAGTATCAGAGGTACAGGAAATTAACATAACAAAGACCTAAAGCACTTAAGATTTCTAAGATATTCAATGTGTAAGAAATCTTAAGCCTTTTACAATTACAACCTACATTAGAAAAATATGCATATACAATATGTTGATAATTGTTGATCTTGTTACTACTTGTTCTGGTTGATCCTTGTTAAGATTCAGTTTGAACCTTCAACCATATTTATAGCCTTTTAAGAAACTAGTCGTTGAAGAGGTAAATTAATCAAGAGTCTTTGTTGTTACTCTATAGTACAAGAATCGTTGAAGATAGATACACTATAAGATCTAAATCCAATGTGTAACATGTTTAACCTTTGAGTCTTTAAGATATTCTGTACTATTAGAGTCGTTGAGATTAGATATCTATAAAGCATATCATCCTTTCTTGAGCCTTACAATTTGTAGACTCTAACTGATAAATTGATTTGACAATACAACTTGCTTTCTGAAGTACGGACAACTTCAGCTTTATCACCAACTCTAAATGGTAGTAGACGCTAATTTGCATTCACTAAGTGCAGAGACAATTATGTTGCTTCTTCTGATGCTGAGACCTTCAACTTTCGAGTCTACGCCATACATCACTTAGCAAGTGTTCTTCATATTCAACCACCAGAAGCTAGTAATTCAGCAACTCTCAAAGTGTGCTTAATGTAAAACAAATTTTGACTATAATATTTAAAAGTATTAAGACATGCACACATGCAACACACATCAAATAAACCATTGTTCTATCAATACTTTGTTATCATCAAAATCCATGGAAAATATGTCATGAACAAGTCTTGTTCTAACATGGGTTACCTTCTTCTTCCACATCGAGATTGTTCAGAGCTTCCTTAGGGTCATTGCCTACACTAACCTATTCCTTTTTAGTCTTAGTTTCTAATCCATAAGTTGAACCTTCAGCAACATTTCTTTTTTTTCTAGTCTCCCCATCCTTCTCACTTTCCTCTTCTTGTTCTTTCTTTTCCACTTATTTTTCTTCTTCAACCATAGTTGTATCAGATTCCATATGTTTATCTTTCTCAATCCTTTCCTTCTCAACATATTCAGGCTTACTTATATCTTCATAATCCTTGTTCATCTCCTTGATCAATTCACTAACGATCATGTCATCATCAGTTTGCTCCTCCTCATCAGATACATTTATGTCGAATACCTGCACGAGAATAACTTCCTTAATGTCTTCCTTAACAGAGTTCATTCCCCTTTTTAACCATCTTAGTTTTATTTTTCTTTGTAGGGGTGTCTTCTTCAGTCACTCCAGAATTCTTCTTTATATGTGTCTTAAAATACACATTTTTCTTACTCGTCTTCATGTATTTTTTCACCAGTTTTCTTTTTATCCTACATTTCTTTCCGAATAAAAATCATGGTTGCTCTTTATCATTCAGTAGTTTCCTTAATATATGCTTAAGGAACACTGACCACCTATTCATCACTCCTCCCTTATGAAGGGATTATGGCCTATTGTACCATGTATGCTGGTTTCTCACAAAACGGAAGAACTCTCGTTAGTCCTTTTGCAATTGTAATAAAATTTCCCATAATATTTCTTCATTGTTAATGAAGAACTTTCTTCTTTCGTCCTCTGATGTGACTCATACTGTTTTTTCTTATGTTTAGGCTTCAAAAAATTCACAATTACTACCATGCCATCCATTCTCTTGGAGTAAGATTAAATTTCTTCGACAATGCATTTAGAGATATTCACCATACTCAAAGTATATGCAGAAGAACCAACCTAGCATTATTGACCATTTCATTGTGTGCAGTGAACTTGAGTGAGTGCTTGAGAAATCAGTACCAAACCTTAGGCTCAGGGTTGTCGCTACTCAAAAAATAATAACGTTGAGGCGAAAAGGAAAGTAGAGAGTCACCATCGATGGTCTAGCAACCAAATTTAGGGTTCGGAAGCCGGTTATATGAAGGGAAGGGATTAGCACCGCCCACATCCATCGTACTCGATGGGAACCATTCGCTTTTCTTGTGCGTAAGTATGTTTGCTAAGGATACGCTAAGAGTGTTCTAAGAGGGAGAGAGAAGAGGATTAGAAACAAAGATTGAAAGAAAAATGATAAGGGAAAAGGAAAAGAAAAGGTGGAAACAAGAAAGATACTCGATAAGACTACACAGTCATATGCCTACGTATTCCCTTGTGTAATGGAAAAGTCAGAGTCAATGTAGTTCGGAGGACTACAGATGAAGAAAATGGAAGGGTGCTCACCAAGGATTGGGGCACTTGTTCCTACGTATATTCACTTAAAAGAAGTGAAGAATCAGAGCATCCGTAATTCGTGTGACTATAGTTTATTGGTGTTTTCTATAGATGATGTTATCGTTCGCATTCTAGCAGTTAGGTGTATTGTAACTCGCTCGTGGAGTCTTATGTGTTACCTGTTTGTGGTGGAACGGACATAATATGCCATTTTTAAAAAAGATAAGTTTTTTCCATCAAGGCAAGATGTCACATTTGATTTGTTGAAGGTTGATTTTAAGGGTGAGATAAGTCCTCGAATAGTACCCAATTCTTTATCTCAAAAGATTTGTTTTGAAAATGGTGTGGCGAATATAGTCACGTCTTCGTATCGAAAGACGAGTATTGAGACCATACACTCTAAAGTGAGCATCCTAATACTCAGAGAGGAAGAAATGTTCAACCAATCCTCTCTCTTTACTTCAACACAAAGATAACCTTATTCTCTTATTTAAGGTGTTTTGGCAAGGCCTTAATGTCAGTGAACCCTTAATGTCAAGCACTCGGGATAGGACAAGGCCTTCGTCTAACCACTCTATAACCATCCAAGTTTTTATTGAGGAAAATAAGTTTTAAAAATGCACTTGATACAAGACCATGATTTTTAGACTCAAGGAGACAAAAGAAAGAGAGAAAAAGTTTTGAAAAGAATGGGTGGTGAATAGAGTAAGGTAGGTTGATGGCAATGCACAAGGAAATCGACTTACAAGTGTGAAATACATACAAGGTTAGTGTGGGGTTTAATGGAAGATATAAGAGAAGAGAATGAGAAGAGAGGAGAAGAGAAGAGAAACCCTAAGGTGATTCAAGTTAAATAAGTTTAAAAAGTGATTTGACATTGGATCAAGCCTTATTTGTTCTTTATTTTGAAATGGTGTTCTAGCATAGTTCATTTTATCTTTCTTAACAAGCAAACAAGCAAGCATAAGCAAAAGGAACTAAATTATTACATTCTAATGAGGGAGAGGGATACATAATACCCACCAAAGAGGGATATGAGATATAAAGGATGAGCAAGTAATAGAGATGCATCAAGTATGAAAGAACTAAATCATCAAGAATTCATCTTAAGCAACCAAAGCAAGAAGACTCAATCAAACCAAGTAAGAAGAAACAAGCAAGTATGCAAGACAACACATGTTTCCCACTAAATTCAAAGCAACAAGGAGACATACAAGTGAACACTTATACACATTTAAATCATCTAAGCATTCTCAAAGAAGTCACACAATAAAACTCAAACATTTAGGCAAAGTCAAATGATTAATGCACAAGCATCCATGCCATGAAAAGTTAACCACATACCAATAATGAACAAACCAAGATATTTTGAATCAAGCAAGATAAAAAACAAGTAAGGTCAGAACCTACATCACATCATGGTCAACATATTTTAAAGATGAAGAAAGATTCACTAGAGAATTCATCATAAGTCAAAGCAAAGGTTAGGCATGTGTAAACACATATCTCATGAGAATAAAGCAAAAATGATCAAGCCTATATAGTTAGGGAATGTGAAAATGGGAGGTCAGAAGTAAAACCAAGAATTTCAATTCATACACAACATCAAGACATCAAATAATCCCAATAAGAATCAACCTCAAAACATGAGCAAAGAACTAGGCATGCATCATCCATATCAATCACAAAAAGACTCAAACATCCAAATACAAGTAAAGGAATTAAAAAGGAAAGAAATAAACATTGAATCAAAGGAGGTCAGAAGCTTAAACATGTATTTTCAATTCAATTAAGATCAACAAGCATCAAGCAGATCCATACAAGAAACAATGTTTAAAGACTAGGTCAAAACAAAGCATGATCATGTTCAAAACTAACCCTAACTCGTGGCATCAATGAAAAAAGAGAAAATATCCAAATAAATTCAAATAAAAGGCTCTACCTCATGACCATAGACTCAAGTGTGTGTGTGTGTGTGTGTGTGCAAAAGGCCTCTAAAAGAAAGGCACAAAAACATACACAAAACCAACCAACAAGCTTAGGGTATCATACAAGTCAAACATAAATCGAGGGACATAAAATCAAATGGAAAGCAAACTAAATAACATCACCAAAGGTTAGAAAACATACCCAAACATCATCACAACACGTGTCAAACGATTGCAAAAAAAAAGGCTCAAGAAAAAGTGTTTAAGGCATAAAAACACAAAACCCTAATATAGGGGCAAATATAAAAATAAATGCAAATAAAATAGGAAAAACATTTTAAAAATAAAAATAAAAATGATATAAAATTTTAGAGACATTGAAATATCTAAAAACTATTTTTAGGGATTTTTATCAAGCTTGGAACAAATAAAAATAAATCAAAATGAAATGAGAATAAACTAAAAATAAAAAGAAAAAGAAAAAGTGGAGGGGGTGCATCAGAAACTTTGGAAACAACTAAAGTTATGTTGTGTGTGCATCTGGGCCAAAATAGGGTGGTGTGAATATCAAATGTGTTAGGCCTATTGTCGATTTAAAAAAAAATCAGAACCAAGCCAATAAGGCAGCCACGTGCACAATCATTAAATGATGTGTCACACATATCAGCAACACGTGAGCGCTGATCATGACATGCAGGCAAGGAAAGAGTCAGACATTGTAGCCCTAGCTCTGGTCGTCTTCTCCGACAGTCCTCGCCGGAGCTGACTCAAAACAACATTGAGACTCAATAAAGCTTACTCATTCCCATTCGATTTTTACGTAGATCTCATTTCTGGTGTTATTTTCTTCATCTGAAAACTCTGAATACGCTAAAATCGGCCACGAAAATCAAACAAATATTATGTAACTTTAACCAAAAAAGACAACATGCATATGTGTGTAATCTTCATAAGCTTAGGATCTCACACAATGTCAAAAACAACTTCAAAGCACATGTAGCATGATAGAACAAGGTTGATGAAAAGTTACCTAAAGTGTAGCTTTACAACTACTTGATATTGCTCAAGATGCTTCAAAATCTCCTTCTTCTAACTGCATAGGGCTTCAAAGATGAAAATAGAAGCAAGAGAAGAGTGAGGCAGGCCTTGTAGTATAAGATTTGAAGGAGAGAAATATTTGAGAGTGAGATAATGTTCTTGAGTGCTTTGGCTGCATAAATGAGAATTTGTCTCCTTCTAGGGTTTCATGACTTAAATAGTAGGGTTTTGGTGTGGTTAAATAACAAGTTATTATGGTAAAAACCTTGGTGTGTTTTTTTGGACAAAACTTGAAATGTGTGAGGTGGATGAGAGTGGCACGAGCAAGCATGGTTTTTGGGTGGTTTTTGTTGCTTTGTGTGGCGAGAGAGAGAAAGAGAGAGAGATAGAGATAGAGAGAGAGACGAATTAGAATGGTAGAGAATGGAGTGAGCATCCTTCTGGTGCAAGTTTGGTTTCATTCCACTTTTGGCAAAACGTTAAAAAATGGTACAAGTGATGAAAGGAGAATGTTTTGGCTTGATATGGAAAAGTTTTGTGATGCTTTGGCAAGCAATGATGCGTAAGAATTAGAGTGGAAAGATTGTTGCATGATTTGATTCAAGACATGTCAAAAGGTAGCAACATGATATGCCATAAAATATGTCCATCTGATCAACTTTAAATCATCATAAGTTCATGAGTATTGCTCAAATTAGTGTGTTCTTTGGATCTAATGGAGGTTAGAAGTGTGATGAACAAGTTCCATGTTCAAAATAAATTGTAACAAGGCTTGGATAAATGAGAAAAACTGAATAGAAGTCATGCCCCAAATTTTGTCCAAAGTAACTTAGAAAATTTTAAAAATTATAAACTTTTTCCACCTTTGAAACCTCACCTTTGAAAGGCCATAACTTGAGATTTAATGATCCATTTAGAAAGATCTTATTATCTATGGAAAGCTTAGAATAAGAGGAACAATCTTCATGTTGAAAGGAAATTGATTTGAAGCTTAGAACCATGTGTAAAATGGTCTTGAAGTTGACCTAAAAAAGTTTGACAACTTGAACATCCTAACATTGGACCCACATATCTTGAGTTGTGTTGATCCAATTGAGGAGTTCTTAGCATCAATGGAAACCTTGAAGGATGCTCAGCAACTTTCATGTCACAAGAAGTTTGAATTGAATCCTAGAACCATGAGAAATAAAGCCTTGAAAACTCATCCTCCAAGTTGAAATTCCATACTTAAAAAAGAATTCTAAGTATAAACTTCCAAAATCTTGTTTTCCACAACTTCATGCCATCATAACTTGAAATTAATGCACTTTTTGAGAATTCATTCTCATAGACAAAGTTTTAGTATATGAAAGGCTCTTCAAATTAATCTTTAGATCAAAGAAAATGGATGCCTAAATTGGGAGTTATGGCCTTGGCAAGTCAGCACCAAACTAGGGTTTCTTCATGACTTAGAAAAAATTATAAACCCTAATTTTGGTACTTTCCCCTGATTTAGTGATTCCACTCAATTTCTCTTGACGAAACTTCATGAGATCATAAATGATGACTTGGAAAGCTTATTTTTAACCTAGATTCCCAAGACTTGAGCTTTATGAAAGCACCGGTTGAATTTTGGCCTGATGAATCAAAAACCTCCTTTATTCTCTTAGGAGGCTCTTGACATGATTTATGATGAACCAAGATACTTGTATGGATTCCTTGAGGTTTATTTTGAACCATGGAGACATGTATTTCTCAAGAATTCCACCATAGGTTGCTTTTCCCAGAAACCTTAATCCAGAGCCACAAGATAAGAGCTATGATCAACCGTCAATCTCTTGAAACCCTAATTTCCAGGTGAACATGTGATCTTGTTGAAACACTTTGAGGTGTATGAGGACCTTGTAGCTTGAGAGAACCATAGTATTGATAATATCTTCTTGCCTACTACTTTGAAAGCCAACTCCTCTTTCTTGATTAATGAAACCCAATATTCCTTAATCCCAATCCTTAGAACCAAAGCAAAGCATGAATGAGTATGACCTAGAGGGATGCATATATGATGAAAATGCTATGATAGACAAGGTTAGGGTTAGGGTGAAAATGAGGGTGTGACAAGGGCGTATGTGCATCCTCAAAACTATTTTGTCAACTAACTCGTATATTTCCATCTATTTCATGCTTAGATTACACAGGAAATCCTTTAGAACATATAGGTTTTCCTCGTCTATTTTTAACAGCTTCTGAAAAGTGTCTCCTACATTCTTCACTCCTAGTATCATGTTATTGGTTGCTTCAAAATATTGCACATTTGTTACTCTCACAACGACCTCTAACTTGTTTCGAGATGTATCAACCATGTTGGAGTAATATTCCTTCATGATCTACATGTTGTAAGGATATGGATGCCTATAGAATATATTTCACTTATGACTTTTTTAGATACATCTGATTTTATCAGTGAGGCCCACGTCATCATCCTCCATATTGTAAATAAATCCTATTTATGAGTGCACACTTTTGGAAGAGAAATATTGCACGAAACGTTGTTATGTGTCACTGTTGATGAAAATTTTCACATCAGAAGATTCAAAATTAGAATAGTGAATGAAGGGTGTGGCATTTTTCCATGTGTATATTTTGATTATTTTTCGTTTATTTTTATTTTCCATTAGTGTTTGAAGGTTTGATTTTTTGTGTGATTGAAGGATGGTGGTAGTTGAGGTGATGAGAGTTTCAGAGAGATGAAGATGTGGTTATGAGAGGTTATAAGAACTTGAGAGTGAAAGGGAGTGATGATTATGGCAAAGGGAATTTATAAGAGAGATAAAGTATGGTAAAAATTTGAATTTGAAAGCTGGAACAGGAAAAGATATAACAGTTAAATTGTTACTATTGAGTAACTTGTCATAGTTACTAACACAATAAATGATGGCAAATAGGGTCATTATTACCCTATGAACGGTACAACTCTCATTATGTCATGTACGTGGCTCTAAGACTTGTCCATTGCTTCCTTTCTCTCTCCTCAAGATTTTCCTTTTTCATCTATTTTAAATATTCCCTTTTTCCTTCCTTCAATCTTTTCACTCTGAGGCAACTTCACACTTTTCTTTTTTTATGCCCCATAAGAGTAGTGACATAAGTCTTTAGAGGTCATCAACATTTAATTCATTTCCAACTTCAGCATCATAACTAAAACAATTAAAACAACAAACTTATTAAGTTGGGTTGCCTCCTGGTAACATAATTTTATAGTCTTATAGCCTGGCTCACAACAGAAGAGAAATTAATCATTCAAATTCATGGTGAACCTTGTATTGTTTGAGGGATCACCAAAATAAGTTTTAAGTCTTTGGTCATTAACATTAAGCTCATTCCCCATTTTTTTATTCAAAAGGTCTACAACCCCATGTGGGTAAATTTTCAAAAGATTGAAAGGGCCTGACCATTTTGACTTAATTTTTCTCAGGAATAGTTTCAATCTCGAGTTAAACAATAGAAATCATTAGCCTTCTACCATCTCTTTTTTCAGACTTTTCTTGTCATGCCATTTTTTGGTCTTCTCCTTGTATAACTCAACATTTTCATAAGAGACCTATCTATGTTCTTCCAGCTCATTGAGTTGGAGCATTCTTGCTTGCTCAATTGTTGCTAAGTGAAAATTCAAATTTATTAAAGGCTATAATGCTTTGCATTCCAACTTAATGTGTAAGTTACAAGCCTTGCCATAAACTTGCCTATAGGGAGACATTCCTAAGGGGGTTTTATAAGTAGTCATATAGGCCCACAAGGCAAAATAAAGAAGTTTGGACCAATCCTTCCTTGAAGGGTTAACCACCTTTTTTCTAAAATCCTTTTAATCTCCTTATTAGACAACTCGGTTTACCCACTACTTTCTGGGTGATAAGTTGTAGCAACCTGGTGCTTCACCCCATAATTTTCCATTAGATTTTCAAACAATTTATTGTAAAAATGGATACCCTCATCACTTATGATAGCTTTAGGTGTTCCATGTCTAGAAAATATGTTTTGACTAAAAATTTGGTCACAACTTTAGAATCATTGGTAGGGGTTCCTAATGCCTCTATCTATTTGAATACATAGTCCACAACAACCAGGATGTAAATATTTCCAAAGGATTATTGAAATGGATCCGTGGAATATATGCCCCCGCACATAAAAAAAAGTATAATTTTCATTATATTGGTGAATTGAATTTCTTGTATCATGCAGATATTTCCTATTATTTGGCATCTATCACACGCATTGACTAATTCATTAGCATCATTAAATAAAAAGGGTCAGAAATAACCTGATTGTAATACCTTTGCATCAGCTCTAGTTCTTCCAAAGTCTCCTCCACAAGGTGCATCATGGCATGTTACCATGATCTGGAACACCTCTGGTTGGTCTACACATCTTCTTAGTAATGGATCAACACATCTTCTTAGTAATGGATCAACACATCGCTTATAAAGAAAGGGTTCATCCCAGAAATAACTCTTAGACATATGGAAAAACCTTTTTCTTGACTAGGAATCAAATTTTATTGGGACATACCCACTAACCAAGTATTTTACAATGTGTGCATACTATGGTTTCATGATGGGCGTGATCAGGAGCAGATGCTCATCAGGAAATATTTCCTTGATGCCTTCAATTCATGCCTTTGAACATCATTAGGGAGTCTTGACAAGTGGTCAACAAATAAATTTTTGACTCATTTCTTGTCCCTAATTTCTATATCAAAATCATGAAATAATATAACCCATATTATCAATCTTGGGATTGTATCTCTCTTTGCTAAAAGGTACTTGATTGCTACATGATTAGTATATATTATCATGTCGGTAACTAACAAGTATGATCTGAACTTTTCAAATACAAAGACAACTTTTAACAACTCTTTCTTCATAGTGGTATAGTTGATTTAAGCTTCAATGAGTGTTATACTAGAATTAAAGGGTTTGGAACACCTTCTTGTCTCTTTGACCCAACCCAACTCCAATAGAAAAATCACTAACATCATACATAAGCTCAAATGGCTTAGTCTAGTCAAGAGTTTTCATAATTAATGGTGACATCGAAGCCTGTTTCAGCAATTTGAGCGGCTTTTCAAAATCCTCACTAAAGACATATGGCACGTCATGTTGGAGAAGTTGGCACAATGGTTTTGTGGTTTTAGAGAAGTCCTTGATAAACCTTCTATAAAATCTAGCATGGTCAAGGAAACTTCTTATTCTTTTAATGTTGGTAGGTGGTGACAACTTCTCAATAACTTCAATCTTTTCTTGAACCACCTCCAATCCTCTTCTTGAGACCTTGTGTAAAAAAAACCTTTCTTTAACCATAAATTGACGCTTCTTCTAATTCAAAACTAGATTTCTTTCTTCGCATCTAATAAACACCATTTCAACATTTTCCAAGCATTTCTTGAATGATTTCCCAAAGACTGAAAACTCATCCATGAATACTTCTATGGAGCACTCAATTAAATCTTAAAATATTTCCATCATGCATCATTGGGAGGTTGTTGGGGCATTACATGATCCAAATGAAAAAGTTTCAAAGGGACATATAAAAGTTATCTTTTCTTGATCTTAAAGAGCTATTGCAATTTGATTGTACCCTAAATAAACATCACAAAAATAGTAAAATTCTTTTCTAGCTAGTTTATCAAACATTTGATCAATGAATGGAAGAGGGAAATGATCTTTGTGGGTAGCTTTGTTTATCTTCTTGTAGTCCATGCATATCCTCGAACTGGTGACAACTCTTGTAGGAATCAATTCATTCTTCTCATTTTAAATTA
The DNA here is from genome assembly GCA_963859935.3 of Lathyrus sativus. Classification (NCBI taxonomy): domain Eukaryota; kingdom Viridiplantae; phylum Streptophyta; class Magnoliopsida; order Fabales; family Fabaceae; genus Lathyrus; species Lathyrus sativus. The sequence continues at coordinate 639,142,862 of OZ012740.1, read as the reverse complement.
TTATCTTGCCACCTTTCTTCAATACACATTGAACGGGTAACCCACACACTACCACAAATGGGGTAAATGATTCCCGCATCCAACCACTTGATATCCTTCTTGACCACTTCCTTCATGATAGGATTTAGTTTTCACTGACTCTCAATTTTATTCTTGGAGTTGTCTTCCAATAGTATTTTATGCATGCAAATAGTAGAGATAATCTCCTTGATATCAGATATATTCCGAGAAATAGCTTTCTTATGCCTATTCAAAAGTGCTAGAAGTTAACACCTCTACTCATCAAATAAATGTGTGGCAATGGTTATTGGCAATTTCTAGCCTGCCTCTAGGTATGCATATTGCAAGTTGGCAGGTAGTTTCTTTGTTACTAACTTAGAGGGTACCTCTATGGATGGAGAATTTTCTTTCTTTAATTCAAATGTGATCTACAACACATTAAGGTGTTCTTCTCTTTCTTCATATTTAATTGGAGGTCCACTTAAAATTCGTTCATTCAATAATGCCTCTCTTTTGAACTTGCATAACTCTTGTTCTGAATTGTCATTGCTCATGATACGACTCTTGTGGACCATAGTTTCTAAACTATAGATAAATGAAAAATCTATAACATCCTCTTATGGGTACTTCAATGCATTCAAAACATTGAATACCACTTGCTACCCATTGACTACATAGTCATTTTTCGTCTTTACACATCCTTTAATGTCCTTCCTGTGGAAAGAAATGATCTTTTCAACAGGGTGGATGTTTTTTTATCAGCGCTAAAATCCATAATGATGAAATCTGTTGAAAAATACAAACTTATCATCCCTTAACAATACATCTTCAATCTTCCCTTGAGAATAACAAATGCTTTGGTCAACTAGTTGAAGGGTGATGTTTGTTGGTCTAGAAAGTCCAATACCTAACTTCTTGAAGATAGACAAGGGCGCGAGGTAGATGCTTGCCACAAGATCACACAATTCCCTTCCATAAAAAGAATATTCAATTTTGCATGGTATAATAAAGCTTCTAGGATCCTTTAACTTGTGAGGGAGTTTTGCTTAAACAAGTTGGTTTCACTCATGAGTTATGGCCAAAATAGAAAATTCTCCCACTCTCTTGCTTTTAGCATGAACATCCTTCATGAATTTGGAATAGTTTTGCATTTTTTGAATGGCTTTAATCAATGGCATGTTGATATGAAGCCACTTCAAAATCTTCATGAACTTCCCAAACTGATGTTCTTCTTTAGCCTTCCCAATTCTTTGCAAAAAGGGGGCATTGGCCTTTCTTGGACAAATCTAGGTGGTCTGTCAAAATTTGGTATGTCAAGTGACTATTTTTATTAATTAAAAGTCATACAAGAAGTTTTTAGAGTGCTTTGATCATTTTACACATTCTCCTTTTCAGACCCCACTAAGGGTGTAGTATTAGTAGAATTTGATACTTCCACTCCTAAAGTGTCAATGGTAGTCATATTTTCTTTTGGTGGATCTTCTCTTCATTGTGTTAGTTCTTCACATTCTTTTCCACTTCTTAACTTGATAACCTTACATGTTTCAATACTCTTGGATCTAGAGGTAGATATTAAAGTTTTAATGGAGCTTAGAAGTGCTCCCATAGTTCTAGAATTGTCTACCAAAGAAATCTTCCCGACTTGAACTGGAAAATTGGCGTTGGTTTCTTGTATGAAAGACTTCAAAATATTTTCCAACAAGGTGTTCCCTTGATTAGACACATCATAATTTGCTATAGAAAAACCAGGTGGAACTTAAGGTGCTTGAGGCTTGAGTTCGTTTTAAGTGTTACTCCATGACAAGTTTAGATGATTATGCCATACAAGATTGTAAATTTTTTTATAGGGGTTGTTGTACTTATTGTTTCCTATATAATTAACAGAAATATGATTTGTTGAGCAGTATTCAAATAAATGAACTCCCCCATGATAGACACAAGCAACCTCTGATGCATTAGTTATAACTTTGACATGCTCGTCATCTGGCACGTCAGGACTCGTCATCATGTTTTTTATCATTTGGCAAATATGAGCCACTTGAACACCAAGGGTTGTAGTCTCAGTGACTTCATCAACACCAAGTGGCTCCTTTTAAGTGGAGATAACATAACTCTTGTAACTATCCATTGGTAAGTATTAGTTGTAATGCTTTTAATCAATTTGTAACGTTCTTCATAAGATTTAGATAGCAACGCTCTAGTGTTGGATGCATCCAGCATGTTTCATGAGGATGGAACCAATCAGTTATAGAATGTCTCTAATTGAATATGGGTTGATATCCCGTGGTGGGGACATTGTTTCAATAGCTCTTTAAATCTTTCACAAGCATCAAAATAAGACCCATCATCTCATAATATAAATGAAATAATTTCATTTCTCATCTTAGCAGTCTTGATAGGAGAATAATACTTAGCTAACAATTTTTCAGCTAAGGCATTCCATGTTATGATGGAACTTGGCTCTAGAGAATTCAACCAGCTCTTCACTTTATCCCTTAGAGAGTATGAAAACAACCTAAGTCTAAAAGCATCACCGAAAATGTCAGGTATTTTGAAGTTGCTAATTACTTCCAAGAATAACCTAAATTAAAAATGTGGATCTTCATAAACAGCCCCTGATGTTGGCCTATTGTGTGTAACATTTGAATCAACATAGACTTGAATTCAAAACGCGCCACTATGATCTTTGGCCTTATAATCACCGTATTCATGGAATTAGGATCAAATATAGCATAATCCCTAATGTTTATTGCATGTCATTGGCAATGCCAATAATGTCATTGTCTGCCATGACTTATTCAAATGGCTCCTATTCTAAGTCAAACAAAAAAAGGAAAGTTAGAGGACTTCCTGGTTATTGACCAGTAGCTAGAAATCTCCTTAATAATATGAGTGTTCTTTCTGGCTCAAGATCTCCCATGTATACTAGATTCAACAACCTGCACTGCAACAGCTAAGCATCTTCGGTCTCACCAGATTATAGAAAATGTCAGAAGCTCAAATGTTGTTTTAAAAAAATAGTAATACTATTTTTATACAAAATTAAAATGTTATTTAACACACTTCCCAACAACGGAATCAAAAACTTGTTTCTAGAAAATGCATGGTATCACATGCTAATGTACATGTATTTAAGGTAACAAGTGATATATTAGTAAGAATGTCGAACCCACAGAAGTGAAAATAACATAGATTGATTTGTAAAAATATATTTTATAAAAGAGCATTAGAAAAAATAATAATAATTGATGGTTGTCACAAGTTCAATTTTAAAGTAAACACTCGCTGGAACAAGTTTAGTTTAAATAAGTAAAATCAATGATGGAGAATATGTTGGAAAATGATCCATTAGTATAAATTATCTATTGTGTGTACATGATGTGCTATGTCGTGTCATATGAGGTCAGAATGTGATATCTAAGTGTACTCCTACAACATCAGAAACATAAATAATAATGAAAGAGGACAAACTCCTATGCCTCAAATTTAACTTTATTGCATGTCTGGTTTAAATCCAAATATCCTCAATTATTGTAGCTTTTTATTCCTAAAGTAGTTAATCTAGTGAATATTCCTATCATACTATTTTCAATCATATTCATCATGAGTTCGACTTGTTGTTGGATTCGTCACAATAATAAGCTTTCATCTTTTCCTATGTTTATCAGACAAAGAATCAGAAATGCATGATAAAATAAAGCACTAATAACACATTATTTAAAACAAAATACTACTTCATATTAACTTCTCATTGATTAAGGTACAGGAGTTTAGCTCATGATAAGCTTAGTATATACATCAACACTAGATCTTAAGCTAAGCTTACTGAAACACATAATGGGAAATAAATGAAAACCTATGAGTGACTTCTTCATCTTTATGCAATATTTTATCACCAAGAGACGAGTTATGTCATGTCAGATACTAGTAGCTTATACTAGAGATGAAGAGATGAGTAGTTATCCATTTTGATTGAGCATACTTTTACACCAATCTCTACCAAGTTTTTCTCTCTGAGTCTAAATCTCTTTTGCATATCCACCAAGAGGTCCTTTTATAACAAACTTCATCTAGGGTTTTATGGTATCTTGGATCATGGGCTTTGGAATATTCAATACGTCTAGCCCATACAAATCAACAAGTTTCCCTCCAATTCTCCCCTTTTGTACTATTTTTGAGCAAGGTACAAACAACATATGGGGGATAAAACGTTGCATGGCAGGTTAGTGGCGCGGAGAAGTAGTGATGGTGCATTGCAACACTTCTGCATGGTAGGGAAACAAGTTGTGCTCTGTATTAGTTGTACTATTGTGCAAAATTTTGTCTTTTAGCGCCTTAATATTATCTCTTTTCTTTTGATACAATTGTGCCCCTAATTTTTTTTATTGATGCTAGGTATTCCCTAAAGTTATGAACATTCATTCTTTGTAACCTCCATTGCATTCTTATTTCATCTCAAAGTTAGAGTTAAGATACGCTCAAGTATTACTGTGCTAGGACTTGTTATTAATTATTCCCTACACATGTGACAAACACATAAAAACTGACAAATGAGAGCACCTATTTGGCTCTTCACAGATAGTTAAAAACAACAAAAATTCATTAAATTTAACTTAATAATTTACTGAATGAAAAGATAAAATCAATTGTTAAGGGGTATAATACCTCACACACAGTGAGTTATCATGTATTAGGCGAGGAAGTTATATCCTAATGTCATAATTTTTGCCAAGGCATTGAACCCATTCCTGTCTGCTCCCAGGATGACTCAGAAGGGTGATCTTGTTGGTATCTCGGCTCCATAAGCCTGGGCTTTATTTTATATTTCCTTTGTATTATTTTACTGCTTGTCACGTTTCTCGGGCCTTTGTGCCCTGGGTGTCATAATTATTAACATTTATAAAAAAAATTATCTCAATGATTCATACATTGTTTAGCTTAGAGTCGTGCAATTGGATCCATTTTATTAATGTTTTCATGTATCTCCCTCTGGTTATTGTGAATTGTTGTAGCACATAGGCTTGCTTGTTATCTCTGCATGCTAAGTTTTGTCTGTCCCGTTGGCATTGCCGATGTTCATCCATGTGATCCATGAGTGTGCTCCATGTCAGTGCGAAGTGTGCACACTTTAATGAAGAGAAAAACTAATAAGAGCATTTTATTGCAATAGATTTACAAATGTGTTCTTCGAGCTTTTGTGCTTTGTGATTTCCAACTTGGCATACTGGATGATGGTAGCTACCATTTTTTGTTTCTATGTTTGATCAATATCTTTAGCGTTTGTTGTAGTAATGTATTAATTTGTGCGCTAACTTTAGCATGTTTCTTGTGCTCCCTGAGGTGGAGATTGGGGTCGGCAAGACTAGACTAATGTGGTAGTATATTTGTATTGTGCTCCGTGTTAAAGAGACTTAGGAAAGCATTAATGATCGTTGTGATGTAGGAAAGCTTTTTATTCCTTTGCTATTTATGCTTAGGAATTGCGTACATGTCTGATGTATTGGGTTGGATTGTCAAAGGTGGGTCAGATTGTAACCTGGAGGCAATAGAGTTTGTCCGTAAATTGTAGCTCGCCCAACAAAACTAGATCAAACGGTGCCAACTAATGAGTCATCATTAATGTAACACCCCCAAAATTAATACAGATGGAATATTTAGATACAAGAGATGCTGCATTTATGGTTAATTGATATCAAGATTTGATAATAAAGTCTGATTCAAATTACCAATAATGTTTGATACCAATTATCATTATGAAATTGCATTAATCAGGAATGATCATATTAAATAGCCTTTAATGGGCCTTAAGTAAAGAATGGATTTGAGCTTATTATATAAGTATTGAGTTGATGTTATTTTCAACATAGATAGATAGAGAGAGAGAGAGAGAGAGAGAGAGAGAGAGAGAGAGAGAGAGAGAGAGGAGAGAGAGAGAGAGAGATGAGAGAGAGAGAGAGAGAGAGAGAGAGAGAGAGAGAGAGAGAGAGAGAGAGAGAGAGAGAGAGAGAGAGAGAGAGAGAGAGAGAGAGAGAGAGAGAGAGAGAGAGAGAGAGAGAGAGAGAGAGAGAGAGAGAGAGAGAGAGAGAGAGAGAGAGAGAGAGATCATGTTATTCAACTTAAGTTTACAAATGGAGGGAACTGAAAATATATACTTAAAAATATATACTGAAAGTTCAAGTGGAGGAAAAGTTTGTTATCAAAATTAACCAACCAGTAACTAACCAACTAGCTTAATAACTAATTAGTTTAATGAACTTAAACTAAACAAGTGCTTAAACTAGCTAATCATAACGATAAGGAGATATGTTATGAACCTGACTTTTGCTATTAAATGATGTAAAAAGAAATTACACTAAAAAGACTAAACTATTCTATAACTAACTTTTCATTCATTTTTATTGATGACAATTACATTCACTAATCACATATTTATAATATTAGTATAAATTAATTACTCACTATCTAGATTCTTTTAAAAAGTAGTGACTCGCCACTATTAATCTTCATGGACTTATAAAACTTAAGCTTAGATCATTACAAGATATCACGAAAAATATATATATACTCCATTCACATAGCGTCTAACTACAATTTTAATGGTCATTGCTAATAGAATTATCATCAATGTTATTTTAAGTTAATAAAATGATTTAACAGATTGATATATTTCTATTGGATGATAGTGTAAAGCTTATCCATTAAATTCTTGACAAAATTGTATTTACAAGATTATACACTATACATGTGTGCGTGTGTTGGATAACAAACTCAATGTGAAATAACCTGTTTCTATTAGCTTATTAGAATCGAAATCAAATGATGATGGTGCAGAACCAAATTGACGAGTTTTTGTAGCTTCAAAAATACATGATTTATGTAGGAAAAAAAGTTCTTGTGAGGAGATGGACATCAATAGATACAGACTATTTGTTGTTATCTTGAATTTCTAACGCACCACTACTTTATGTCTTAGACTAAACTTTAGATTATGATATTATTTGTCATTTTCCTTTACAATAATCTGGACCCATCGATCAACTATGAAGATTTCGCTGTCTCAGGTTGAACAGTTATCTTTGTACTTATTTGAAATTATAAAGGAAAAGCAATGGCAATATTTATATACGTAATTTGAATCTATCCAATTGTAGTATCATTTAATTTTAGCTTTCAGACACATGCAATTCATCTTTATATCCGAGCTATTGGATTATGACCGCTTACTGATGTGTATATACGAGTTATTGAATTATAAATAAAATCTATTAAAAAATCTATTCAATCCATTCACCACATAAAAAATTAGTTAATTGATTGGATTAAATCCATCCAAAATATTTTAAAAATTTAATAAATTATTTTTATTTTTGTTATATTATTTTTTTTAAAATAATTAAAAATAGATTTTTTAAAATCTAATTAAAAATAAATTTTTTAAAAGAAAAAGATTGTTTTTTTTTTCAAAAAAAAAGATCGATTTTTTTTCCGAAAAAAAATCATTTTTTTTTGTGTGAAAAATCATTTTTTTTTCAAAATAAAAAATTGATTTGTTTTTCGAAAAAAAGTCGATTTTTTAAAAAAATGGTTTTTTAAAGAAAAAAAACAATTTTTTTAATAAAAAAAAGACCAACTTTTTTAAAATACAAAAAACCGACTTCATAATTTTTTTAAAATACAAAAAATGAATTTTTCAAAAATAAAATAAAATCGAATTTTAAAAATAAAAAAATTTATTTATTTTTACAAAATAAAAAAAATATTTATTCTTACAAAATAAAATAAAATAAGTTGGATGGATGGATATCCATCCATTAAAAATATGTTAATGGATGGATTGGATGAATTTTATTCTTAATGGATGGATTGGATTGAATAATTTTAAGAAAATTTTAGTGGATTGTTAATGGACTAATGGATTGTTTTAATCGATCCATTAACAATCCAATCCACATCCATCCAATCCATCCATTTTGCCAGCCCTAATTATGACCACTTACATTTTTATTCATTTTTAATGGAAAAAGGAATATTGCTGAATAAAGTTTGCAATGAGATTGCTAAGTTTAAAATAATCTGGTTATGGTCAGACATTTAAATTTCGACTCTTTAGTCTAGATATTTAATTCTTTTAACTTAAAGTTTAGAGAATTTCACTACTAGAAAAAAGACATTTAAAAAAAATGATTTTATATTGGGTATTCACTCGAAGCGATGTAAAATGTGAAATTATAAACACGGTGACAGTATTATAAATAATAATAAAAAAATTATTAGAGCTTTTACATCGGGCCAATTATTCCACCTCGCGCATAGAACCTTAGTCACAAACGACAACTTCCGTCTATTGCTTCCGTCCGACCGCCTCCTTCCGTCGTCGTGCGTCCGTTTTGACAGTCATCTTCGTCCTCCACCTCTACTGTCAGCGTATTTCCACCATTTTTAAGGTATTTTAAGTTTTTAAAATGTTTTTCATGAAAACAAATAACCTTGTTGCATGTTAGTGATGTTGTTGCATGTTAGTGATGTTGTTGCATGTTAGTGTTGTTGTTGATGTTAAAATGACAATGTTGATGGAAACATTGTTGTTGTTCTTCTTCTTCTAATGTGTAGTCTGTACAATACATTGATGTTAAAGATTTTCACGTGGTGCTTTAACTTTTCAATGTTTATGCCTCTAAAAAAATTCGCCACATTTTTTATGCATCATTCGAATTTTTGATTAAATTCGGCTATGATTACATATTATTCGCGCTTCTGAGTTTTCACCATGAAGTATATTGGAAAAAATGGTTGAATTTCTTGATATGAGCCAAATTTAATTTCATAAGACTATTCTCTGTATTTTTTATTTTATTTAATTTACTGAAATTAGGTTTCAATTTTTTCTAACATTTGGCTATGATGACAATTTAATCAGCTTTATGCCAGTTCTGATTCTGAAAAATCATGATTGATAGAGCTGTAATTTATTCTGAGCTTTGTGTATTACTAGCTAAAGTATTTCTGATTATTTTAAAAAATTGTTGAACTATGTTTGTGTATGATTGTTAATTTTAGGTATCCAAGAATTATTTAATGTTGGTGATGTTATTAATTTTGTCTGTTATAGGGGTTACCTGTGTAGAGCAAGATTGTGATCGTTTCCAAGAATCATACTGTGTAGTTCTAGAAGTTGGTGATTTCTCTACAGGCGCTACAGGTATTCGATGTTGTCATACCCTAAATTTGCCCGCCAGCTTTTGTAAATATTTTCGTTTTTTCCATTTTGCATTTTTCACTTAATTTCATGACGTTTAGACACGTGTCCACCCCCGATTGGGCCTTTTTTTCAAATCTCGACTATTTTGCCCAATAAGAGCGTGACACGTAACAAGAGGGCATTTCTGTAAATATTTCAATCCATGTTTATTTTCTCATTTTTCTTTCCAATATAATATTTTGTATATTATTTTTTTTTTGTTTTAACATTTATTTAATTTAAATAGATTATTTTATTATACTTTTTTTTAGAATTAAAATAGTTATTTTTCCTTTAGAATATATTTTATTTTAATAGTTTTAAATAGTTTTTTTAATAAGTTGTTTAGTATTTTATATATTAAATAGGTTTTTATTAATATTAGGATTTATTTGTAAACAGTTTTTATTTAATAGATTTTTAGAATTATATAGTTTTTTTTAATTATTAGATTAAGATTATATTATTTTTTAATTTAGTATAGATTTTATTATTAATTAGATTATTATTATTGTCTGAATTATTTTCTTTTATTATTTATTTAGATTAGATTTAATTATTTCAATAGAATTATTATTTATTGGTTTATTTAGTTATTAATTAATTAAGTTCATTTAAGTCAATGTTAAACATCATCAGCACTTCTTTAGCATTTTTAATCAGTCATTAACCCAGCATGCCACGTGTCATTATTTGAGTATTTAAGCCACTATTCACCTCCTTCTCCAGGGGGAACCCTAATCTGAATCAACCTCCAACCCTAGACGCAAATCACCAGCCGCCATTGTTCCTCTTCCCCATCAACTCACATCTTCATCTTCACCATCATTCTCACCTCACTGCGCAAAATCAGCTTCATTCTCAAAAATCCACCTTCACCATCTTCAACTTCTCTAACATGAACTTATTAACACCATCAAACTCCTCCTTCAAAGAACCAATTTCTTCAACATCAGCTTTTATCACCGTAAACCAACAAACCCAGAATCTCCTACCTCAAACCCATTTACCTCCACAACCAGTCGAAAACAAACAAACCCTTAAGCTTCAAACTGTCACGAACTCGACCCATCCCTGAACTATCACCAAACACCTCACTTCCTCGCCGTAAAAGTTTCCGCGTAACCCACTGTCACCTCAATTCTGGGATTTGTATTTATAAGGGAGGTTGCGACGTGGATCCCACTTGGGAAGTTTGCGACGTGGATCCCACTTGGGAAGTTTGCGACGTGATTTCAAGGACGGTATTTGCGACGTGAATTCATGGTCGGTAATACTCCTCTAGAACGTTGCTTCAATTAATGACAAATAACTTTTCAGAGTTGCGACGTGAATTCCCCTTGGGAAATTTGCGACGTGGCAAACAAGTCAGAAAAATAATGTGAGTGTGTTGCGAAGTGAAATACATGTGGGTAGTTTCTGACTTTTTCTTCCCATGTGATTTTCATGTCACAACTGAATTTTTAAAAATTTCAAACTTCCCTCCCCCTTCAATTTCCAAATTTTCGTTCCAGATTTTTGAACTACACAATTTATTAATTTAATATGTTAGTGACGTGGGAATCACTTGGCAACACATTTTTTTTTCCTACATGTTTCCCACGTCACTAAATCACTAGGGAAAATACACATTTTCTTGTAGTGTTAACACCATCAAACTCCTCCTTCAAAGAACCAATTTCTTCAACATCAGCTTTTATCACCGTAAACCAACAAACCCAGAATCTCCTACCTCAAACCCATTTACCTCCACAACCAGTCGAAAACAAACAAACCCTTAAGCTTCAAACTGTCACGAACTCGACCCATCCCTGAACTATCACCAAACACCTCACTTCCTCGCCGTAAAAGTTTCCGCGTAACCCACTGTCACCTTGATAAATCACTCGCCGACATAGCTTTTACAAAAAAAATGTTCAACTTTCCTTCACATTGCACATCAAACAGCGAACAACTGTAAACTTGAAACAATTCCTCTTCTCTCACCTTTATCCATTCCAGAAATCGAAACCAAACTCGAACCCACTTCATCTTCTCCATCCACACACTTCAAAACAACCCAGATTCATGATACACAAACCCCAAGTCCCAGAAATCAACAAAACCAAAAAGTAATAGATGAGGAACATATAAATTCAACTCAATAACAACAAACCAAAACAAAACTAACCCACTTTCATCAACAACACCTACCACCATCAACGACTCTTCAACTCACCTATAAAAATTCACTTCATCGACTCGTGAAAACCCATTTTCCATTCCAAACCACTCTCCATCTTCTCCTTCAAATAAACCAAACAACCACCGAATGAAACCCATTTTGCCATCAGAACCCACCTTCTTTAAACCGTTTTCACCAAACCAAACAAATCATCACCAGACCTAAAATCCAAAGCCAGAACAGAACCAGAAAAGAGAAGGGGATGAGATGGAACGAAGCTAGATCAGAAGCCCAAATAAGCTTGAATCGGAAAGATGTTGTGTGGTTGCTCTTCCTCACCGTCGTGTTATGGTTTCTGATGTGTGTAAACAAAATGCAAAGAGGATTCATTTTCCTTTCTTTATTTGATTACTGTGTTGTTTGTGATTTGGGCCGAGGGCCCATGTCTTCCCTACATCACCCCTTACTAATTTCAACCCCCACCTTGTTCTTCTTTAAGATTTTAGAAACTAATTGTAAATACTTTGTTATATTTTAGTTTCTTTTTATAAATAAACATATTTTTTTTATATATTATATATTAGTTTGATATTTTGTATTTCTGTTTTAATCTTTTTTTTGTAAATATATTTTTTTTATAATTTCTATTATATTAACTTTAGAAGTTTTATATACTTAGAGTTTTATTTAAATTTATTCTATTTTTCTTTAGAATTTATATTAGAATTTTGGTTACTGTATTTTAGAAGTAAATTTCTTTCTCTTTTGTCATTGGACATTTTGTCCTAATTTTCACCGTTTTGGTCGATGACGAGATCACCACTGTTTAGCCGTCAAAATATTGCCGTGAAACAAAGGATCCGAGACTGTTTTTTTCTTTCTCCTTTCTTATTCCGACTTTATTTCATTTGTCTCTTTTTAGGTCGACGACGAAGTTTCCATAAATCGATTACTAAGTCAATATATTGATAAGTATTGTTGGATCTGAGACCCACCTCTTTTCCATCTCGTATCTTTTATTATAATTTTATTTTCGAACCGATGAAGTCTCTGATTCGTAAAACGTTAATTCTCGAGGATGTTGAAACCTTCGTTATTTCAAATCTAAGGAGAATGACCATTTGGGTCATTTTCCTTACTTTGGGATCGCGAGAGATTCCCTTCGATTAAATTAACTTAAAGTTTGCGATTAAGATGAGGTTTGAGTTTTCCCGACTTTCTCTCCTCATTTCTTATTCCGTTGCGATTCTATTTTCACTGTCGGGATCGATGAAGTCTTTTTATCCACAAGCGTCAGATTTTCGAAGTCGATAACCTTCCCGATTTCAAATCTATGGGGGATGACCATTTGGGTCATCTTCCTTACTTTGGGATCGCGATAGGCTACCTTCGATTAATCGACATTTTGTCTGTGGTTAAGACGAGATCTCATTCTTTTGTGTCCCAAATCAATTCACTAACCAATATACAACTGCTTTAATTTCTGTCAAATATTAACTGCTTTATTTTTCAGTCATTTATATTCTTGTACATATTACATTTTCTGTATATTATTTTCTTGTAAATATTCAACTGACTTGTACATTCTCTTAAAACACTTAATAAATATCAAACCATAAAATCCTAATTGGTGGACTGTTGATTATATATTTTGTATATTATCCATATCTTGTGTATATTTTTCATCTCTTTGGCAGGTTCTCAAAGCATCTTCGATAAAGGAATCAATTCTCTTTGTATTGAATTAAAAAGAGAGGATTAAGTGTAGACTTCTTCCTCTCCGAGTGTCGAGATACTCACTGTAGTGTGGGTGGTTTTGATACTCGTCTTTCAATACGAAGACGCTTTCCATCCACTTTCCTTCTAAAATCTCGGCTCCGCACCGAGTACATTTTCAAAACCTCGGCCCCCATACCGAGTCCATTTTCAAACCATTTTTCTCCTAAAACCTCAGCCCCGTACCGAGTGCATTTTCAAAACACTTTCGATAATAAACCGAGTTCTCTTTATATTGAATTAAAAAGAGAGGATTAAGTGTAGACTTCTTCCTCTCCGAGTTTCGAGATGCTCACTGTAGTGTGGGTGGTTTCGATACTAGTCTTTCAATACGAAGACGTTTTCCGCACCTTTGTCCTAAAAACCTCGGCTCCCGCACCGAGTGCATTCTTCCACCCTCTTTCTCCTAAAAACCTCGGTCCCGCACCGAGTGCATTTTCAAATATTTTTCTCCTAAAAAACCTCGGTCTCGTGACGAGTGCATTTTCAAAACATCTTTAATAAATCGGTTCTCTTTGTATTGAACTAAAGAGAGAGGATTGAGTGTAGACTTCTTCCTCTCTGAGTATCAGGATATTCACTGTAATGTGGGTGGTCTCGATACTCGTCTTTCAATACGAAGACGCGACTTTATCAACCACCTCTCCATTTCACAAACATTCTCTCCGCAACTTTCTCACCTAAAACCTCGGTCCCGTTGTTGCACCCCAAAATTTGCCCAACCTTTCTTTACCTAGCTTGTGTTTCATTGCAGTCATATTTGTAAGAACAGAGTATGCCTAAGAGGGGGGGTGAATTAGGACTTTTGAAATTTTTCCGGTTTTTATATGGTTCTTGGAAATATACTGGATGGTGTTCTTGGTTATGGAAAGCAGTAAATCAACAGAACGAAAGAAAGAAAGAAAGCCACAGGATTTATAGTGGTTCCCCTCACAATCCGAGAGTACTCCACTCCCCTTTCAACATGAAAGAGAATTTTCACTATTGTTTTAAAACAGTACAACCTATCACACCATCAACCGGTGAGGCCTACTATCAAACAATAAAATCTCACAAGTGTACAAGAACAATCCTCTTGTAAACACTCACCCTTGTGTCCAACAATCCTGGATCACAAGTCAAATACAAAATAATTGTAATGAATTTGGATTGAGTATAATTGTCAAAGTGATCTTCTTCAATGAATCAAAATTCACTCTTTGTAATTTTTTCAATACAAGTGTTCAATGAATGTGAAACTTTCAATGCAGGTATGAACACTTTTGAAAAAATGAATTTGATTCTAAGACAATTTTAAAAATGAGTATTGGTTTTCTGTTGGTGTGTTTTTCAAAAAGAAAAACTCAGAATTTATATGAGTAAAATAACCTTTCACAAAAGGTATGATTTTAAAAGATTCAAACCATGAAAAGGTATGATTTTAAAAAATAATTTTGAACTCAAAACAAAGCAATTTTTCACTGCACGTTCAGTGTTAATCGGTTAACCCATATGGTTAATCGGTTAACACTGGTACGTTAGCCCAGAAAATTCAAAATTCAAAATGGTTAACCGGTTAACCCATATGGTTAATCGGTTAACACTGCTAATTTTCAGAAAAATGCTTTTTAAAATTAATGTTATACCATTTTTAAAGTTTCAAAAACATGTGTATGTATTATGCACAAAAGATTGATGTTTTTGAACACTTGTATATCAAAATTAAAAAGGTGGATTTGATATACCAGTAATGCAGGCAAGTTTGGAAGAATCAGTTCCATATAGCTTGACTTGAAAGATAGCTTGACTTGATCTTGATGACTTTGAACGGCTTGTCTTTTTGCAACCAAGAGATATTAACTTTGAGTAGCATTGACATCATCAAAACTTGAGACTGAAGCACGCTTCTACATTCTCCCCCTTTTTGATGATGGCAATCAAAAAATGTTGTGCGATTCACTCTTGGTTCTTGATCTGGTTCTCCCCCTATGTCTAGCAACTCCCCCTATCTTAACAGAGGACAAAAAATCTGCACACAGAGAGATATTAACAGAACCAAGCTCTTCTCCCCCTTTGACATCAGCAAAAAGGAAGAGCTTTCAAAGAAACCACAAGATAGCAACAAATATAGTAATAAGCACATGCAAAGCCAAGTAAACACAAAGCACAAACATAGTACATATAAAATGCAGCAAATAGAAATTGTACTTGTTACAATAAAACATAGTTCAAATGAAAGCATAAAAACTTATAACTAGAAAGGAAAGCAATAAAAACAACAGCAGCAGCATATTCTCTAAACATCCTCATCCGCCATATCCTCCTCCTCTTCTTCCTCTTCATTTTCTTCATCAGATACAACAGGGCTGTCAGGGTTGGTATGGTGAGAAGAAAGGACAAGGTTCCGGAGGGAAGCAATGGCCCGGGAGGTTTCTCTATGCTGAGTCATGATAGTTTGGTAAAGGAACTCGTTGGTGATGCCTCCTGCAGGTACGGGAAAGGCCTGGTTAGCATTGGCTCCTTCTTCTGAGTACTTGTAAGTACCGTCATTATCCTTAAAAATTCCAGTATTCTTGACAATTGTAATCTCGTTGATCTCATTGGTGGTTGATTTCATCTTGATGGTTGGTTCACGGTTGAGATCCAAAGTAGTCAATTCCAAAATTCTTGATATCAGCCGTGCATAAGGAAGACGGGTCGACAGAGATAGTTGTTGTTGAAGGTGATACATGATGGTCAGAATCCAATTGACACGAATCTTGTTCTTGATGGCGAAAAGAAGTTGCATTTCCAGATCATTAATTTGTGCACGATTCGAATCCTTGGGAATCAGCACATAGCAGATTATATAGTGAAGCATCCGATCAGAGACGGTAAGGTTCTTTGCATAGCACAACAGACGAGCAGTACGTTGGTTGGCGATAATCATCTCCTTTGGAAATCTGCAGATCTGATAATAGAACTCCATCTTGTCGTAGTTGGACCACGGTCCTTCCACGTGGTTAACTCCCTTTCTCAGAAAATACCCAGATGATGGTATGTTCAACATTGCAGCAACATCAGACAGATTTTCTTCAACAACACAGTCTCTAACAATTGTTTTCATAATATGCTCATCATTTGCATTTAGAAACACAGATAGTTTATGCAAAAAGGATTTGACAAGATCTGGGTAGCAGTTTCCAGAATCAGACACAAATTTATCGATCCTCTGATATTTGAGCAAAGCAGGAAAATCAAAAGATGATGCAGGAAAAGCCTTAAGATTCACATACTTTACCGGAAGGATAGACCGAACTCGGACTTTGAAATCCATTCTGCGCTTCTTGGTTGTTTCCATAGGAGTATCTTCATCAGATGCAGAGTGATGTTCTGGAAGTTTTCCCTTGCCGCGGTTTGATGCTGAAGCCATAGATGGAGGTTTGACAGAAACTGGGGTTGTGGGTTCTGAGGAAGTTAGGGTTTGAGAAGTTATGGGGAGTTTTTCCAACTTTTAAGAGTGGGAGAGAGAAGTTAGGATTTAAGAGGGAATGTGGATTTTGGATATGGATGTGGATATTTAGGAGAATATGAACCACACAAAATATATAAAGAAAAATATAAAATTTTCAAAAAATTAATATAATTTTCGTTTCTGATTTTTTGAAAAGTTTACAGTGTTAATCGGTTAACCATATAGGTTAATCGGTTAACACATTAAAAAATTTAATCAGAATTGAAAATTTAACAGTGTTAATCGGTTAACACATATGGTTAATCGATTAACATGCTCGAATTTTTGAAAAATACAAAAAAAACAGAATGCATATACATGAAAACATATCACAATTAATGCATATATAAAATAGAGATAAGGATTAGATGTCACCTTCATCAAGAATCCCAAGTTCTCTCCGAATTTTGTAGAATGATTCTTTTGCCAAAGGCTTGGTGAAGATGTCGGCGAGTTGGTTGTGTGTGTCGACGAAAGTAACATCAACATCTCTGTTTAATACGTGATCTCGAAGGAAATGATGCCGGATATCAATGTGCTTTGTTCTGGAATGCATAACCGGATTCTTTGTGATATTTATGGCACTAGTATTGTCACATCGTAGAGGAATGCAACCGAGGTCAACACCATAATCCAGAAGTTGTTGTTTCAGCCATAAAATCTGTGCACAGCAACTTCCTGCGGCTATGTATTCTGCTTCGGCGGTGCTGAGTGCTACACAAGCTTGCTTCTTGCAGGCCCATGATACTAGAGCATTTCCAAGAATATGACATGTACCACTTGTACTTTTTCTATCGGTTTTGCATCCTGCATAGTCAGCGTCAGAATAACCAACTAAAGAATAAGTACTACCTTTAGGATACCATAATCCGACGTTGGTCGTTCCTTTGAGATACTTGATAATTCTCTTCACAGCAGTGAGATGCGATTCCTTCGGATTTGCTTGGAAGCGCGCACACAAACAAACACTAAACATGATGTCAGGACGGCTTGCCGTCAAATATAGTAATGAACCAATCATACCTCGATATTTAGTAATATCAACTGGAGTACCAGATTCATCTTGATCAACATACGTTCCGGTTCCCATAGGAGTAGACATTATCTTGCAACTATCCATATCGAATTTCTTTATTAATTCCTTACAGTACTTGGATTGGTTGAGGAAGATTCCATCCTTGGTTTGTTTGATTTGTAGTCCAATAAAATAATTTAACTTTCCCATCATGGACATCTCGAATTCTTCTCGCATCATGAGTGAGAATTCTTCGCACAGTTCTTTGTTTGTTGATCCAAATATGATGTCGTCGACGTAGACTTGTACTAACAAGGTGTTACCCTTGATCTTCTTTATAAACAGAGTCTTGTCAACCTTTCCTTTTGTAAATCCTTTCTCACATAAGAAGTTGCTAAGGCGATCATACCATGCTCGTGGTGCTTGTTTTAAACCGTAGAGAGCCTTCTTCAGTTTGAAAACATGTGAGGGATTTTTGAAGTCTTCAAAACCCGGAGGTTGTTTGACGTAGACTTCCTCATTAATGTATCCATTCAGGAAAGCGCTTTTGACATCCATCTGGAATAACTGAAAATTCATAGAACATGCGTAAGCAAGTAGTAATCTAATTGCTTCTAACCTTGCTACCGGAGCGAATGTTTCATCAAAATCAATTCCTTCCTCCTGGTTGTAGCCTTGTGCGACCAATCTTGCCTTGTTACGAACTATAATCCCATTCTCGTCAAGTTTGTTCTTGAATACCCATCTGGTTCCTATAATATGCTTATTGTCTGGTCTTGGTACAAGGGTCCAAACTTGATTTCTTTCAAATTGATTAAGTTCTTCTTGCATTGCTATAATCCATTGGTCGTCGCCTAAAGCTTCATCGATCTTTGATGGTTCAATTTGAGATACAAACGCCATGTTGAGACACGCATCCTTTAAGTTAAGTCGAGTTGCCACGCCTTGACTAATATCACCAATAACTTTATCAATTGGGTGATCTCTATGTGTTCTCCATTCTTTTGGAAGATCTTGATTTTCTTGAGTAACATCTTCTTGTAATATTGTTTGATCTTTTGGAACAATTTCTTCATTTTGTGAAGTATCTACAAAATCATCATCATCATCCAAAACAATATTATCCTCTTTCGAGGGGTTAGTCTCATCAAACGAAACATGAATGGACTCTTCAATGGTAAGAGTTCTTTTATTAAAAATTCTAAAAGCTTTACTATAAGATGAGTAACCAAGAAATATACCTTCGTCGGACTTCTCATCAAACTTACTGAGATTGTCCTTATTGTTGTTGAGAACGAAGCATTTGCAGCCAAATATGTGGAAGAATGATATATTCGGTTTCCTTCCCTTGAACAACTCATACGGAGTCTTTTTGAGTAGCGGTCGAATATTCACGCGGTTGCTTACAAAGCATGCCGTGCTTACTGCTTCTGCCCAGAAATATTTTGGAAGATTTGTGTCGCTGAGCATTGTTCTAGCAAGTTCAACTAGTGAGCGATTCTTACGTTCTACGACGCCGTTTTGTTGAGGAGTTCTTGGTGCCGAAAAATTATGAGAAATTCCATGTTCTTCGTAAAATTCTTCAAAGTCTGAATTTTGAAATTCTCCACCGTGGTCGCTTCTTATGGAGGCTATAGTGAGTGACTTCTCGTTTTGAATTTGTTTTGCATACTTTTTGAATGCTTTAAACGCATCATTTTTCTGCACTAAAAACATTGTCCAGGTATATCGAGAGAAATCATCAACAATAACTAAAGCATAAATACTACCTCCAAAGCTCTTCGTTCTTGATGGACCAAAAAGATCCATGTGCAACAATTGAAGTGGTCTTGATGTAGAAACCACTTGCTTGGATTTGAAAGTTGTCTTGGTCTGTTTTCCCTTTTGACATGCATCGCATAATTTATCCTTGATGAATTTTATCTTCGGAAGCCCAACAACCAGATCATGCTTGATTAATTTGTTCAAATGCTCCATGTGAATGTGAGCAAATCTTTTATGCCAAAGCCATGCCTCGTTGTTGTTCGCCATAAGACATTTTACCTTCAA
Source organism: Lathyrus sativus (assembly GCA_963859935.3). Classification (NCBI taxonomy): domain Eukaryota; kingdom Viridiplantae; phylum Streptophyta; class Magnoliopsida; order Fabales; family Fabaceae; genus Lathyrus; species Lathyrus sativus. The sequence continues at coordinate 639,123,148 of OZ012740.1, read as the reverse complement.
AGAAGAATCATCAAAAGAAATCATAAAAATATTATTATATCTTCTACCTTTTAGCAGAATCTCATGAGTGACTTCGTGTTTGATCAAGCATTCCTCCTTTGTGAAGTTGATTTTGAACCCTTTGTCACACAATTGACTGATGCTAAGCAGGTTATGCTTAAGGCCTTCAACAAAAAGAACGTCTTCGATGATGGTACATGGAGGTGCACCAATGGTTCCAACTCCAAGAATTTTTCCTTTATTATCATCACCGTAAGTGACGTATCCTTTGGCCTTTAATGATAGACTTGAAAATTTGTTTATATCTCCCGTCATATGCTTCGAGCAACCACTATCAAGATACCATTCATTTGTGGTTGTCTTCAAGCATACCTACAAAACAAGATTAGGTAGTGTTAGGTACCCAAGTTGCTTTGGGTCCTGGATAGTTAGTACCTTTTTCCACCCACACATAATGCCCCTTTGCAACACCAATATTACGTACATAGCAAGCATTAGGTGTGTGCCCTTTAATACCACAATAAAAACATGTAGGTTGAAAATGACTTCTATATCTAGGAATATAATTCTTTTTCTTATTAATTCTTTTCTTGTTATGATTTTGATGCTGAGTTTTAGAAGTGCTTGTCTCTTTCTTCACAATTTGTTCACTTGCTCTTACAAAAATGGTCTTATTGGTGCTTGGTTTTGAAAATTTAGAATATCCCAATCCACTTTTATCATTAGGATACCTTTGGTGTTTAAGAATCTCTTCCAAGCCAATTTGACCCTTTTCGTATCTTTCTAAAACTCTTTTAAGTTGAACAATTTGAAAAGACAAAGACTCACAATTCTTACATACAAGACTTTGTTTTTCATCCATCACTTTTTGTTTTTCATCTTCAATATTTTTCAAGAAATCAGAATTTTGTTTTTCTAAAAGTAAAATTCTTTTCTTTTGTGATGAGATGTCTTTATACAAAGTCTTGCACTCTTTTAGAAGTTCATCTATAACTTCTTGTGCATCATTATCATAGACAGAAAAATTACTACTAACCTCATTTTCGTCATCGGAGTGGTGAGAGGCCATTAAGGCAATATTTGCACATTCATCACTATCTGATTCCGATGATGAACTCACTTCGTTGTCGTCCCATGCGACATAAGCCTTCTTTGTTTTGAAATCCTTCTTGCCCTTGAATTTTCCTTTATTTGCGAGTTTTGGGCAGTCTGGCTTTATGTGACCAAGCTTCTTTACTAGAAGCATGAAATTTTCATCTTCGGAAGATTCGTCAATTTTGTCATCCTTTGTGTCAGTCTTCAAGGCAATTCCTTTGGACTTCTTGTCTTGACTTTCATGTTTCTCAAGCCTTCCAAGTTCCAGTTCATGCTCTTGAAGTTTCCCGAATAATGAAGCGGATGTCATCGTTGAAAGACTTTTCTTTTCCGAAATGGCGGTCACCTTTGGTTGTCATTCTCTTGTCAAGGATCTTAGGACTTTTAAGTTGAGATCATCATTGGTGAAGGTCTTCCCAAGATTGCTCTTAATAAATATCAAACCATAAAATCCTAATTGGTGGTCTTCCCGTTGTTGCACCCCAAAATTTGCCCAACCTTTCTTTACCTAGCTTGTGTTTCATTGCAGTCATATTTGTAAGAACAGAGTATGCCTAAGAGGGGGGGTGAATTAGGACTTTTGAAATTTTTCCGGTTTTTATATGGTTCTTGGAAATATACTGGATGGTGTTCTTGGTTATGGAAAGCAGTAAATCAACAGAACGAAAGAAAGAAAGAAAGACACAGGATTTATAGTGGTTCCCCTCACAATCCGAGAGTACTCCACTCCCCTTTCAACATGAAAGAGAATTTTCACTATTGTTTTAAAACAGTACAACCTATCACACCATCAACCGGTGAGGCCTACTATCAAACAATAAAATCTCACAAGTGTACAAGAACAATCCTCTTGTAAACACTCACCCTTGTGTCCAACAATCCTGGATCACAAGTCAAATACAAAATAATTGTAATGAATTTGGATTGAGTATAATTGTCAAAGTGATCTTCTTCAATGAATCAAAATTCACTCTTTGTAATTTTTTCAATACAAGTGTTCAATGAATGTGAAACTTTCAATGCAGGTATGAACACTTTTGAAAAAATGAATTTGATTCTAAGACAATTTTAAAAATGAGTATTGGTTTTCTGTTGGTGTGTTTTTCAAAAAGAAAAACTCAGAATTTATATGAGTAAAATAACCTTTCACAAAAGGTATGATTTTAAAAGATTCAAACCATGAAAAGGTATGATTTTAAAAAATAATTTTGAACTCAAAACAAAGCAATTTTTCACTGCACGTTCAGTGTTAATCGGTTAACCCATATGGTTAATCGGTTAACACTGGTACGTTAGCCCAGAAAATTCAAAATTCAAAATGGTTAACCGGTTAACCCATATGGTTAATCGGTTAACACTGCTAATTTTCAGAAAAATGCTTTTTAAAATTAATGTTATACCATTTTTAAAGTTTCAAAAACATGTGTATGTATTATGCACAAAAGATTGATGTTTTTGAACACTTGTATATCAAAATTAAAAAGGTGGATTTGATATACCAGTAATGCAGGCAAGTCTGGAAGAATCAGTTCCATATAGCTTGACTTGAAAGATAGCTTGACTTGATCTTGATGACTTTGAACGGCTTGTCTTTTTGCAACCAAGAGATATTAACTTTGAGTAGCATTGACATCATCAAAACTTGAGACTGAAGCACGCTTCTACAATATTAGCATTATCATCTGCATTTCATTGACATGTGCGTAGGGGATCAAGAGGTATGACTACCAATCAAGGGCTAAAAAAGACTATGAAGCTAACTAAGAAGGTTATCCAAGTGGTCAAGGGTTGATATCCTCACCAGAGAAGCACAAAGATCCTCAGGAAGAGTGGTTGAAACCAAGTGTGTACATCTCCTAACTTGAGAGTTGTGGGAAGGTCATCAGATGATTCTGAGGCCATGAAGTTGGACTTGAGGCATTAAGAGAGCTCTTAAGAAGCATTAAAGATCATTTTGAATCCTAGATAGGCCAATGTGTGAAAGATAAGAGGATATACCAAGGTTGGTACAACTAGGGTTTCATCTGGTCAACCCTAGGGTAACTGGTGATTTGAAGAAGGTTGAGACCTAATTCCAAGGCCATGTGATCATGGATTGATATGTTAAGATACCTAAGGGATGATTCCAAGGTCAGCTTCTCATGGATCAAGAGTGTGAGAAGTTGGTAGGCTAGGGTTGCTATGCTTGACAGTGTAAAATCCCCTAGTTTGGTGCCCAACTTCAAGACCACTTGACTCAAGATGGGATTTTCATCTCACCTTGACCCCAACATGATTGTTGTAGAGTATGATCTTAGCTTTAATTTGAGTACTAAAAGTCCTTGATAGGGTTTATAGGACTCAAGTTATGAGTCAAACAAGTTACAGGTCATCAGAGGAATGCGAATTTGGAGCTTGAAAATTACCCAACTTGCATGACACTTTTGCCCTAGAAGGATGATTCCTATGAACGTTTGGTTAACAGGAATGTTGTTCCTTATCGTCTTAGCTTTCTATAAAGTACTAAAAGTCCATGATTGGATTTGTAGAACTCTAGTTACAAGCTTTGCAAGCTAAGAGTATTTTGGGAATTTGGAATTACAGGTCACATTTGGTTATGGGTCCATTTCACTATCTTAGGCACCTCAAATGAAAATTTGTTCAACTTAAAAGTTGTTCAAAGTGGTGTTTTTAGTCCAACCATGACCCTAGAACCCATTGATATGGATTCAATATGGAAGAGTATAAAGAAATTTTGGGAAAAAGATCATTAAAGACATAAAGAATGAAAAAATTCAAAATAAATCATAATGATTCAAAACTTCACAAGTTGGTGCATTTTTTTATTACAAATGGCATTTTGAAGAGTTTGGCAATGTCACATTTTTTATTTGAGGCATAATTCATGGGCTTTATGTGGATTACTTATAATGGAAGTAACATAACCAATCAACACCATAGGATCAAACCAAGCTTGCAATCTGAGCCATTCATATCAAAGGAGTGTGGAGCAATAAATTTGAGTGAAGTTTGAGCTGAAATTGACCCTGAAGGCACGACTGCCATAGTTGAACTTTGGAGAAAATGAAAAATTCAGATTCATCAAATTGGGCCAGGATTGGGCCATGTTAAGATCCAAATAGCTTCTATTTAAGTTCATAATGGTGTTCAGATCATTTTTTGGAAGGAATTGGTGAAGAATTCAGTTGTGGCAGTTAGAGATTGGAGCTTCCAACTCAAAATCGTGTTTTACAATTCATAGGGTTTCAAGGAGAATTGAGGATTCAGTTAGCACCAGGATCATTCATTGAAGGTTTCTGCAGCATTTGAAGCCAAGAATCACACTGCAACTGCTCCAATTTCAAGCTTTTTTCCAGGTTCTTATCTTTCACAATTGCTCTGGATGTAGGCATGTTTAGACTGAAATTGGCATGTGGTTAGGTTGTAGTGACAACATAGAACGTTTTAGGATCATAATTGAGAAGTTTGGTGATGATCCATGAGGTGATGCAATTTCTGTTTGGATCCAAACTTGGATGATTCTTGAGTGTTAGCATGAATTAGATAGGGATTCTTGATCCTTCAGAGGTGAGGAACATTTCTGTGTAATCAATTTGAAGTTTCGTGACACTTTTGGAATTGAGTAATTTTCTGTTCATCATCGTTTTTCAAGATTCTTGAGAAATTAATAAAATTGAGATAGATCATGATGATTAGTGAGAGATGACGAGAAGAATCATGTAATTTTCTTGGAGTTTGGTTGAGATTGGTTGCAGAGATTGATGGCTCTCGCCGGAGAAGACGGTGGCGCTCTTCTCCGGCCACCGTGGAATGTTTCCCTCCCCTTTTAGTGTTCAAACGAGGACGATGAACATGAGCCGTTGATTTCATTTGGATTTGTTGACTGAGTCTTTGCATCTGATGGACAAGGCTTGGTCTTATTAGGGTTTGGTGAGGTGGCGTGACAAGAAGCGTAGGATGATCATGCTTTTTCATTGAATATCTGTGATTAGGGAGTACCATGGGCTTTAGTCAACTGAAACACACATTGCCAGGGAATCAAAACACATAGTTTCATTTATGAGGTGTCACGCGCGTGGCTGTTAGATTGCTTGACTAGTAATTAGACCCAACGCCTCTAATATTTTCTGATTTCCTTAATTTCTTTAATTGAGTTTCTATTTTATTTTAATTGTTTTTTATTGTTTAGTTCATTTTAATTAGTTTTAATGATCAAAAAAATATGTGGTTGATCCTTGTTGAATTTCTGATTTTTCCATACCTTTGGATTTTATGTTGGTGCTGTTTTCAATTTAATGTCCATTTTCTATTTTTTGATAAATGATTAAAAGTGCATAAAATGACTTGTTGTTTGCTAATTTTATTCCAAATTCATGCTTTTGATTTTGATGTTGATTTTTGGCTGGCTGGTTATAGACATGTTGATGATGTTATAGGATTTTTGTTGTGATTTTTAGATGATTCTAAGTAGGATTTTGAGATAGATGTTTAGGAGTATTCCTTGATGGATCCCCTTTACTGCACTCTTTGGATTTGGATTTTGTTTGAACCTTTTGATTTAGGTTTGGCCCCTGGTTTTTGTACCATAGATTGTTAACACATGTAGGATAATGTAGGATTTTCCTTAGAATTTGTAGAATTGATTTTCTATTAGTTCCCTATTTTACAAGTTGGCCTTAGTTTAGGTGACCATAACTAGGTTAACTTCATAGATTAGTATTGTAAATGACCATTAGATGACTCTAAGTCTCATATCCTTCCTTGATAGAATGTTAGTTAGGTAGATACCTCTTTAGAGCTTTGAATCCTTAGTGTAGGTGATCCTTAGAAGGTAATCATTGAGGTTCTTTAGAAGTTCAATTACGTAGTTGATTCTTCCTGTAGAGTTAGTTTCCCTCACAATCTTCCTTGCTTAATTAGAATCCTCCTTGTGAGCATGTTTCCTCCTGTGGAGGAATTCATTGCATTATCATAAAGGGGTTGAGTCTATGAAAGCTCTCTCTAAGGAAGTGGAGTTGGTTGAGTGCCTGTGGTAAGTTCCTGTGGACCTTACCTTGCTGCCCATCTCCATTCTCCTAATATTCTCTTATTCAATTATTTTTAGGAACCTTCTTGGAGTAGCATACTCCCTCCTGTGGGGGGAATGTTGCACATCTCCTGAAGGAGCCAAACCTCTAGGATTTTCCCAAATCTCTTTTAGTTGGTTGAGTTCCTGGGATAAGTTCCTGTGGACCTTACCCTTGCCTCCCAACTTTCAATTTCTTTCCTTAGGATAGAAGCCTTGTATGATTACTTGTGGAATGAATTCCTTATTTGCCATAAATCCTTGCCTTCATTCATGATTGAGTGGTGTGTTGCATTATGATAGTTCATGTTTAGGATAGTTTAAGTGTAGGTACATGACTGCATTAAGAGGTTGAGTGGGTCTCCCTCTGCTTGTTTGCCTTAAGGGTTGAGGTGATCCTCCCCTTGCTTGTGTGTTATTTTTCTTTTTCTAATTGACGTATTTGCATATAGAGGTTGAGTTGAGCTCCCTCTGCTTGTCTGTTTTGACTGTTTTCTTTGCTTGATTGCTAAGAGGTTGAGTGAGTCTCCCTCTGCTTGTATTGTTGCATTGCATGTGCATCTTTACTATTTTCTTCTGTTTATCTGTTTATTGATGTTTGGCTGATGCTTTGTCTGTTTCTGTATCCCATTGACATGATCCCTTAGGAATCTCACTTCCTTTAATAAGGAAGTGATGATTAGAACTTTAGGTTGAAATCTATGCATGATAACTTCTAGGAGTTCCCTGCTTAAAAACTCAACCATAGGATGAATCCTTGGCATGACAACATTAGGACTTGACAGTTTCCCCCTTAGAGTTTGTTCTCTTCTCATCTCAAAACAACAGTAAAAAACGTAATAAAGGCAAGTTACTACAAGCGCGTTACGAGCCTTAAGCTACTTGGGAAATGATAATTGAGCGGTCTCCTCTCAATCATCTAGAGTGTTTAGTATATGTCCTTTGAATGATATGCGACACATTCGCTCCTAAGTCATAGTCTCTAGTGCTGTACAAACTACAGACAACCATAAAAAACACTTCTTTCATAAAAGATAGAAAACAAACTTCAAACCTTTTTGCCCCGTGGGCTCATAAATCAAAGAAAAACTTTTCTGAAGAAAAGAGTGTCGTTAACTTCCAGTTCTACTGCAAACGGTAACACACGAGTCTCTGACGAGCAAGCTGCATACACTAAACTGCTGGAACTGTTTGTTAACCCTACTCGGAAAAACAGATGAATCTGAATCCCTGTAATCTGTATTATCCCGAACTACGTAAGCTCTGATCTCTCATATCTGTTGAGAGTACGTAGGCACAATACTGACGTATTGGCGAGCCACCTTCCTCCATCTGTTACCCGTAGTTAGCTGAACTACGTTGACTCTGATTTCTTGTTCTCTGATGAGAATACGTAGGCATAAAGCGCGACGCTTTGCCGAGTCATTTTCTCTTTTCTTTTCAGACCAACCTTGATAGGTAGACAGATAAACACAACAAGCGTGGATCCCATCGAGTACGATGGACGTGAGGGGTGCTAATACCTTCCCCTTGCGTAACCGACTCCTGAACCCAGACATGGTTACGATGACCTTGTCTTATACCTTTTCGTCCGGTTTTTCCGATCGTTTCCTTTCCCTTTCTGAGGGATAAATAACAAAAGGTGGCGACTCTTCTGTTTTGCCGGCACCTTATTTTCGCGGTAGCGACAGTTGGCGACTCTGCTGGGGACCCAACGTCCCCTGTGCGAGTCAATCCTAGCGCTTGCGTGTTTATCTGTTGGGTTTGCATTTATTTATCGCATTTTACTTTCCGCATTTTATTTTTAGTATAATATGATTATTTGTGCTGTTGTGGGAAGGGTGCTCTGATGAGTGATAAGCCAGACTCAGGCTTGAGTATGTACATAGCTTTAGAAGCAGATTGGTGGTGAACCTGTATGTTAGGCATGCACTAGTTCCCACGAAATCTGCGCTCAGACGAGATTCTTTGAGATGATTTCCATTTCCAGCCTAGTGGGCCGTTGAAAGGATTTCAGATCTAAGGATTGTCGACTTTGGGGACCGATCATTTGTGATTCAGCTAAGTGAGGCCGCTTCAAGAGATGATGATGCCACACCTTCCTGGGTATCGTATCATCGTTTCTTGAAAGTCTGTGACGCTGATGAACGCATAAGATGTCGTGCCTTTGTCAGTGATTAGGTCCATACCTGTGAGCGGGGTCGGGTTATTGCAGGAAACTTTAACCTTCAGACAACTTGGTTTTCTCGACAGTGAATCAATATTGTTGGTATCAGTAGGCCCTTATTATCAGAGTTGTGTTATATTCTCGCCGAAGCAGAATTATGATTTGCCACTTCACAGCACAACACAACACTCTTGATCTCCTGCTGCATTTTGCATTTGCATTTACATTTTCATATTGCATTACATTTAACATGTATCTATGTTGCAGGTGTGCAGTTCCTTCTCGATTCTAGAAATCTTGTCCCTTCTGTGTTCATCATGGAACCTAACTTGAGAAGAACTTTGGCTTACAAGTTTCCTACTCCAGATATTACTACTCTGAGGGGTTTGATTTCTTTGGCTATTAAGGAAGTGATGAGGGATTTCAGGGGAACCTATGGGAAGCTGCTAAGTGTTGTGTGCAAGCCATCTGTGTATGAATTGAACGGACTTCAGACTCTGCTTCAGTTTTATGACCCTCAGTTGCGTTGCTTCACGTTTCCGAGTTATGTGCTGGCCCCTTCTTTGGAAGAATTTTCTGCCATATTGGAAGTACCCATTCTTGCTCAGGTACCATTTTGTCCCATTGACCAGGAGCTAGATCTGGCTAGTATTGCTACAACTTTGCATATAGAGGTTTTTGAGTTGAAAGGAAAGACAGTCAGGAGAAATGGAGCCTGGGGATTCCCATTACCTTTTCTGGCTGAGAAAGCCCGACACTTCGCCAAGAGGGAATGCTGGGTAGCTTTCAAAGCTATTTTGGCATTGTGCATATATGGTATCATGTTATTCCCCAATATCCCGGATTTTGTGGATGTGGACGCTCTTCATATTTTCGTCTCAAGGAATCTCATCCCTACCTTGCTCGGAGACGTGTATCATTTGGTGCACTACAAGAACGAGAATAGAAGAGGCAAAAGTGTGTCCTGCTGTGCTTCACTGTTTTACAGATGGTTTGTCACTCATTTACCTAAGGCGGGTTCTTTTATAGAGACTGCAGAGACGAAGGAATGGTCTGAGCGCCTGATGAGTTTGTCTGTCAAAGACATTGATTGGTTTGATAGAGATCGCCTAGGGAGTGAAATCATTTACAGTTGTGGGAAATTTCCTAATGTCCCCCTAGTGTAATTGATTTGTCTGCATCAATTACAATCCATCTATCGCTATCAGACAGTTCGGGTATGCCTTGAGGGACCCTCCTAAGGACGAGGAGGTACAGGAATCTCTGTACCTCACTGGCGCATTGGAAGGAGATGATCTGGTTAGATTTGAACATGCTTGGAATAGCGTTCACCGAAAAGGAAAGACCTCATTGGGGAAGAGCAACAATCAGGCTTATTCTCCTTATGTGGACTGGATTCATAGCAGAGCAGAAAAAGTGTTGATGCCTTTTCCTCCTGTAAAGCAGGACTTCCATTCAGAGCCTACCATGATTGAAATCCAGAAGTATGATCTACTTCAAGCGAAGAATGAAGAACTGATCAAAGCTAACGAATAGCTGGAAAACGAGATCGCTCAACTCCGAAGAGAAAAGAGCGAAGCCGTATACACCGGCAAGAAGCAGACAGAATTGATCAACCACCTGGGCGCTAATCTAACCAAGGAGACTGATTCTAGAGAGGGTCTTGGGTTGGACCTGAAGGTAGTGCACGTGGTATTGACCACCAAGAAGCAAGACCTGGATATAGTGTATCTGAAGTTGTCCAAGTTTGAGAAATTGTGGAACAACACTTTGACTAGCCACAAAGAGCGGGAAGAAAAGCTGAAGCTACAGATAGCCCAGTTGGAAGCTCAGATTGAGGTCAAAGATAAGAAGATAGAGGCTGAAGCCTCACTTTGACGAGACGTCTAGTATAGGTTGGTTGAGAATAAAGCAAACCTAATGGATTATTAACTCTGAGCTGATGCTAAGAGGAGTAGGGTGGAAAACTGTTCTAAAGAAGGTGTTTGTGAGAACATTGTCGAGGACCTCCCAGGTGCCATTAGGCAGAGGTATCTGCTGATCCAGGGTCTGCTCACCCAGCCTGATGATCCCACTACGAAGAAGTTACTAGAGGATTTCCGTGCCCGTAGCCGCACTTGATTTCTTTGTATTTCTTTGTACATTTTATGCATTGATATGCTGATCACCACCAGGCCTATTGGTTGAGGTCACGATTGTTGCTTCAGTTGTATTCAGTCACTGTTGTACGCTGCCCACGTGGGTTTTCTCTGATATATATGAGGGTTTTCTTTCCATGATTGGACGGTAGACTTTATTTGTCTTGGAAGCTAGAATCGAGGGGGACTTCCTCCTAGTGCATGGATACGTGTTTGCATTTGCATGAATCATTTGCATAACAGGTACCTTGAGCCGTTTTCCTAACCCTTTGTTCTTGCAGGTTATTTCAGGATTGAACAAAGACAAATCCATCGATACTCTACCAGAGCGAATCAAGCTAGAGCAATGGAACAAGTGCAGACTGACATTCAAGAACTCAGAAAGAGGATGGACCGCTTCATGGATCTCATGCAAGTGGTCGCTAACGGCCAGGATCCGCTCAGAACTTTGGTGCAACCTCTGATTGTACACGTCCACAGCAACGACGTGCTTCATGGTGGGCATGTGGTGAACCCTCCGCTTGTTGAGACCCCCCATGTTGGCATTCCTGTGACTGGAGGGAATGGAAGTGGTAACGGCAATGTTGTCACTAACATCGGACCTAATGGGAACACGACGGGCGTTGGCAACGACAACTTTGAGGCCAATGGCAATACTGGGATAGGCCATGGCAATACTGGAGGAACTGGTAATGCGGGGAACGCTGATGCTGGTAATCTGTATAGTATTGATACTGATGGGTTTGCTGTTGGCAATGGCCATCAACCATGGCAAGAGGATCGTCAAGAGGACTTGTTCTCGCAGAAGGGAGCTGAGGTCGAATTAAACTCTAAAGCCCGTCTGAGGTTCAAGGCACTCGAGGACAAGATGAAAAGTTTCGAGAACTTGAGTATTATGGGTGTTGACATGACCAAACTGGGACTGATCTCATACTTCAAGGTGCCTCCCAAGTTTAAGGTACCCGACTTTGAGAAGTACAAGGGCACCACTTGCCCCCGTGTCCATCTGAGGTCGTACTACCAAAAGATGTCCGCACATTCCGAAGATGAGAAGTTGCTGATGCACTTCTTCCAGGACAGCTTGTCTAGCCCCTCATTGGAGTGGTATATGGGTTTGGAACCCACTAGTGTGCGTACATGGAAAGACCTTGCTGAAGCATTTGTATGCCATTATAAGTATAACAGTGATCTGGATCCTAACCGGGTTCAACTGCAAAACTTATCTCAAAAGAACAACGAGGGATTTAAAGAGTACGCCTGGAGGTGGCGTGAACTGGAAGCGAGAGTTCAACCGCCGATGGTTGAATGAGAACTTGTTGAGATGTTCGTGGCAACCCTTTCAGGGGTTTATTATGAGAAACTGGTCAGTGGTATGTTGGGAAGCTTCTCCGATCTCATCATCACTAGAGATTATGTAGAAAATGGCATCAAACTGGGAAACATCCAGGGTGTAGATATATCCTCAACTGGAGGAGGAAAGAAACCTTACAGTGGTAAGAGACGGGAAGGTAAGACGAGCTCAGTACCTAACGCTCGGGGAAAAGGGAAAGGCCAGCGCCAGCAGGTCGCTAGCATTACTATTCCTGCTGTTCAGCAACCTCAACAGCAGCAGCAACAGAACCAGCAAGGGTACCAGAGGTACCATAACAAAGCTTCATTATCCAATCGTCATCTAGAGACCCCTCCTATGTCGTATGCTCAGCTTTTACATACTTTGCTTCAGTTACAACTAGTTCAGAAGAGAACTTTGGCTCCCTTGACAGGGACACCTCCACTGGGCTACAATGCGAATGCAAGATGTGAGTTTCATTCGGGGGCACCTGGCCACTCGATTGAAAACTGTAAGGCATTCAAGCACAAGGTGCAAGATATGGTTGACGCCAAAATCATCAACTTTTTTATAATGTTCCAAATGTTACAAAGAACCCTATGTCGAACCATGGGGGAGGTGGGGTTAATGCCATTATTGGAGAAGAAGATTCAGATTTACTGACTGGTGTCAAAGACCTGAAAACACCACTTGGTTCGTTAAAGCCAAGTTGATGAAGAAGGGTATTTTCCCGGGCTGTGGGAAGTTGTGTATGGATTGTGCGAATCATTCAGACGGTTGTGAACAACTGGTAGCAGGGATCCAGAGTCTGATGACCGAAGGAATTCTACAGTTTAGTCGGAGGGCTGAGAACAGATCAGGGGAGGTAATGCTGAAGCAGAATGATGAGATTACCACTATCACCATCCCTCGCAAAATAATAACCATTTCTGCATCGAGGCCATCTACGATCACCATCACGAAGGCTGGGCCTATACCATTTGAGAGTACTAACGCTGTTCCATGGCACTATGGGGATGATATCTACTGTAATGGACAGAAATTAGAGTTGGAGCCATCTGGGCAATTGGTTGAAAACCTAGTTGGAACTGGCGGAATAACACGTAGCGGAAGAGTGTTCGCTCCACTAGAGGTTGTGGCTGACAGAGCTGACAAAGCTGAGAAAGCTGACAGAGGTAAGAATAAGGTCGCCGAAGAAACCTCCCGTGGGGTAGAGAAAGACCTACTGGTGAAAGACGCTGAAGAATTCATGAGATTAATCAAGAAAAGTGATTATAAGATCGTTGATCATCTTTATCAGACATTGTCTAAGATCTCCATTCTGAATTTGTTGTTGTGTTCTGAGGCACACTGCAACGCTCTGCTGAAGGTTCTGAACGCAGTGTATGTACCGCAAGAGATCTTCGTCAACTAGCTAGAGGGAGTAGTTGCTCATGTGAATGCTAGGAATGGATTAAGGTTCACTGACCTAGAGCTGACGCCGAAGGGAAGAAACCACAATAGCACCCTGCATATCTCGATAGAATGTCGAGGAACAGTCATGTCCCATGTGCTGGTGGACATATGATCATCTCTGAATGTTCTCCCAAAGAAAGCTCTGATGAAGTTGGATACGAGAGGGCTAATTTGTACACCCAGTGATCTGGTGGTAAAAGCGTTCGATGGAACTAAGCGTCACATCTTTGGAAAGGTAACTCTACCCATTCAGGTTGGGCCGGAAACTTTCGACGTGGTATTCTATATCATGGATATCATGCCAGCCTATAGCTGCCTGTTGGGCCGACCATGGATCCATTCCGGTGGCGCAGTGACCTCCACTTTGCACCAGAAGCTGAAGTATGCTGTGAGGGGCAGCATCGTAACCTTCTGTGGTGAAGAGGACATAATGGTGAGCCATTTGTCATCTTTTAAATATGTTGAGGTGGATGGAGAGATCCACGAAACCTTGTGCCAGGCGTTCGAAGCTGTTAAAGTCAAAGATGTGACTCCGGTAATGATGGAGAAACTTGAGATGACTCTCTCTTCCTTCAAGGAAGCTCGAGTTGTTGTTCAAGCTGGCTCTGCTCCAGACTGGGGGCAAGTTCTGGAAATCCCTACCAAGCAGGATAAGTTTGGGTTAGGGTATTCTCCTTCTGCTGATGCTTCCTCCTCTCGCAGTGTGCCGTGCGTTAAAGGGCCAATTCAGTTCACAAGAGGTGGGTGATATTTGAGAATGCCAACACCGTGTCTGAAGACGATGAAGATACTGATTGCGACCTAGACTCCTGGATTCAGCCGAGCAAACCAGTCCAGAGCCTCAACAACTGGTTTGTCCAGGATGTCATCCAAGTGACGCGCAAAGAGTAATGCTTTGTATTTTCCAATTATTGTACAACCTTATGCCCTACCTGGGGCATAACGGTTTTATTATCAAGGCCTTGATAGCTTATGCATGTACAATTTATCAATAAATTAAAAGGGAGTTTTCTTTGCATTCGAATTTTGTGATCTCTGTTATTCCTGTTTTTATTTGTTGTTTTGAAAAACAATAAAATGGCAATATGGTTTGTGCTAACCTGCATATCCTTGTTTTAAGCTTAACCCTTGTTATTGCAGGATTCACATCACAGATGACATCGACTCTGAACCTTCTATGACTCACTTCGACTTTGATTGCCCGATATACCAAGCCGAAGAAGAGATTGATGAAGACGAAGACCTTCTCGAAGAGTTGGCCCGTTTTTTGAAACAAGAAGATAAGATCATTCTGCCTCATGAGGAAGAGATTGAGATTGTTAATCTGGGTTCTGAGGAACTTGTCAGAAATGTCAGGATAGGGGCCGCATTGCAGAGCGATATCAAGCAGAGATTGGTCGAGATGCTTCGAGAGTATAGTGACATATTTTCTTGGTCGTATGAAGATATGCCCGGACTCGACACTGACATAGTGGTCCATCATCTACCACTGCGAGAAGATTGTCCTCCCGTTAAGCAGAAGTTTAGAAGGATACAACCAGATATGACCGTTAAGATCAAAGAAGAAGTGAAAAAGCAGCTGGATGCTGGCTTTTTAGCAGTCACTACTTACCCTCCGTGGGTCGCCAACATAGTACCTGTACCGAAGAAGGACGGTAAGGTGCGAATGTGTGTTAATTATCGGGATTTGAATAGGGCGAGCCCTAAAGATGATTTCCCGCTCCCTCATATTGATGTGTTGGTCGACAATACAACTCAGTTTTTCGTGTTTTCATTCATGGATGGCTTCTCCGGCTATAATCAGATCAAGATGGCGCCGGAAGACATGGAGAAAACCATGTTTATTACACCTTGGGGAACTTTCTGCTACGAGGTAATGCCCTTCGGTCTGAAGAACACAGAGGCCACTTACCAACGAGCGATGGTTACTTTATTTCATGACATGATTCACCATGAGATTGAAGTCTATGTTGATGACATGATTGCGAAGTCCCAAACGGAGGAGGGACATATGGTCAATTTGCTGAAGCTTTTTGAGAGGCTTAGCAAGTTTAGGTTGATGCTGAATCCTAACAAGTGTACTTTCGTAGTACGGTCTGGAAAACTACTGGGGTTTATTGTGAGTGAAAAAGGCATTGAGGTAGATCCTACGAAGATAAAAGCAATACAAGATATGCCAGCGCCAAGGACTGAAAAAGAAGTTCGTGGTTTCCTGGGCAGAATAAACTACATTGCAAGGTTTATATCTCAACTCACGGCCACGTGTGAACCGATGTTCAAATTACTGAAAAAAGATCAGGCGATTATCTGGAAAGAGGATTGCCAGAAGGCATTCGACAAGATAAAACAGTATCTGCAGGAACCTCCGATTTTGATACCCCCAGTGGCCGGAAGACCCTTAATCATGTACTTGACAGTTCTTGAGAATAGCATGGGTTGCATTCTCGTTCAGCACGACGAGATTGGCAGAAAGGAGCATGCCATTTATTACTTGAGTAAAAAGTTCACAGATTGTGAGTCCCGTTACTCGATGCTGGAAAAAATGTGTTGCGCACTCGCGTGGGCTGCCAAGCGTTTACGGCAGTATATGCTCAATCACACAACCATGCTAATTTCGAAGATGGATCCGATCAAGTACGTCTTCGAGAAGCAAGCGCTTTCAGGCAGGATTGCCAGATGGCAAATGGTGTTGACAGAGTATGACATTCAGTATGTTTCCCAGAAGGCCATCAAGGGAAGTGTATTGTCTGAGTACCTTGCCGAACAGCCTATCGAAGATTATCAGCCGATGAAATTTGAATTCCCTGATGAGGATATCATGTTTCTCAAAGTGAAAGATTGTGATGAACCGTTGCCCGACGAGGGGCCAGATAGGAAGTCCTAGTGGAAATTGATATTTGACGGGGCTGTTAATTCGTACGGAAGTGGTATTGGGGCAATCATCACGACTCCCCAGGGATCCCACATCCCGTTTACTACCAGATTGACTTTTCCAGTCACCAACAATGAAGCAGAATACGAGGCATGCATCATGGGTTTAGAAGAAGCTACTGATTTGAGAATCAAAAACCTAGATGTATACGGTGACTCGGCACTTGTTGTTAACTAGATTAAAGGGGAGTGGGAGACTCGCCAGTTGAATTTGGTCCCGTACATGAATTATGCCAGAAGGCTACTTCCGTTTTTTGATCGAGTGGAACTCCATCATGTGCCCAGAGCTGAAAATCAAATGGCTGATGCCTTAGCCACATTGGCTTCGATGTACAAATTCAATTTTTGGAATGAAGCCCCAAGAATTGTCATTTCTCGTCTTGGTAGACCTGCATTCATTTTTGCAATTGAGGAAGCCTCTGATGGCAAGCCATGGTTCCATGACATCCAGACTTTCCTTATGACTAAGGAGTATCCTGCGGGAGCGTCAACCCAGGATAAGAAGACTCTAAGGAGGCTGTCTGGAAATTTCTATCTCAATCCTGATGGAGTTCTGTATAAGAGAAATCACGATCTCGTGCTACTCAGATGTGTGGACGAAAAAGAAGCTAGTTTGCTCATGGAGGAAGTCCATGAAGGCATATTTGGTACGCATGCCGGCGGACATACTATGATGAGAAAGATCCTACGAGCAGGATATTACTGGATGACGATGGATTCAGATTGTTTCAAATTCACGAAGAGATGTCATAAATGCCAAATTTATGCTGATAAAATTCATGTGCCGCCGTGCCCGTTGAATGTCATGTCATCCCCGTGGCCGTTCTCCATGTGGGGAATTGATATGATAGGCAAGATCGAGCCCACTGCATCTAACAGTCACCGCTTCATTTTGGTAGCCATAAACTACTTCACCAAGTGGGTGGAGGCAGCCTCGTATGCTAACGTGACCAAGAAAGTGGTATCCAGATTCATAAAGAATGACATCATCTGTCGATACGGAGTTCCCAAGCGGATCATTACTGACAATGGTTCGAATCTGAATAACAAGATGATGAAGGAGTTATGCCAGAGCTTCAAGATTGAACATCACAACTCATCACCTTACCGACCGAAGATGAATGGTGCGGTTGAAGCGGCCAACAAGAACATTAAGAAGATAGTCCAAAAGATGGTTGTGACCTACAAAGATTGGCATGAGATGTTGCCATTTGCATTGCACGGTTATCGTACAACGGTACGGACATCAAACGGGGCAACTCCTTTCTCACTAGTGTACGGTATGGAGGCTGTCCTACCGTTGGAAGTTGAGATTCCTTCTTTGCGAGTTTTGGTTGACGTGAAACTCGATGAGGCATAATGGATTTAGAACCGATTAAATCAACTTAGTCTGATGAATGAGAAGAGATTATCATCAATTGCATATGGTCGTCTATACCAGAGCCGAATGAAGAAAGCTTATGATAAGAAGGTGCGTCCTAGAACCTTTCAGACGGGTGATCTCGTCCTGAAGAAGATTCTTCCACCATATTCCAATCACAAGGGCAAGTGGACTCCTAACTATGAAGGTTCGTACATCGTCAGCAAGGTCTTCTCGGGAGGAGCCTTGTTGTTATCTATGATGGATGGCGAAGATTTTGCATCCCTTGTAAACGCGGACGCAGTTAAAAAATACTTTGCTTAGAAAATGACCCATTGGAAAGAAAAGAATATCCAGGCAAAAATGGGGCATCCCGGCGAACCATAAAAAAGGAAAAGGTTCGGGCAAAAATTAGGGATATAAATGAAAAATGTACACCCGCAAAGTCGAAAACCTGAAAGGGAGACTTTGGAAAAAAAGGGTATCCCGGTGAATCGAAAACCCGAAAGGGCGATTCAGGCAAAACTTAGGGATTAAAAGCAAATGACTGCGTTCCGCGTATGAACTTTCATTGTTTAGTGGTTTGGAAGACCTGAGGGCCATTTATCTGAATCAATCTCTTCTGAAGCTGAAGCGTTGGAGAAGTATCGAAGTCGAGTAGGTCATAGAGGGATCAACTCACGGTGTTCGTCTACGTCACATTGCCAACATTTGTGTATACTGATGTATATTTATGTTATTATGCTTGCGCAGCTTCCTCATTTCAGGGGCTTGCATCTGTTGTAAAACATTTTGCCTATTCAGGGGCTCGTTATCAATAAAACGTATACTATTCAGCATTTCTGTTTGTTTGTTTACCTTTTATCTGTTTTGTTTGCGAATAAGAACGCCCGATGTTTTTGATAAAATGCGCATACATAAACTTGCTGGCCTAGGCCAATAAATTGTCGAAAAATTGAATTACCTGAACATTGTCACAGGATGATAACCTTGATAGGTCCCTTTGTGAAAGGTATCTCGCCTATTTGTCCATGTTGTTGCAGGGATGTCACCCTCCAGGCAGTACGCCAGATGTTTTCCAAGTAGGATGATTCCTTCTTCCCTAGTGAGTTCAGCAGTGTTTCCCCACCGAGTCTGAACATAGATCGTGAGCATTGATATGTCTTTCCCAAGCAGAGATAGATTCTCCCCAACCAAATGTATCCTGAGACAGGATCATCATTTCTCCAGCTGAGTCATGCGCAAAAGTGTATACTCGTTCCCGACACTGGGTCAATGTGCAGTTGCTCGTGGAAGACTATTCGCAAGTTATCAGCTTCCGATAGTTCAGACTGAAGTCTCCAGCAGAATTGAAATTCCTCACAGAGTTGTATTCTCCCTGGCAGATAGGAGTTCATTCCAGCGTCTGGTTGCCTATCCCCAGCTGAGTTTGCAGTTTCCCCAAGAGAGCCGAGTCCTTGGAAGCCGTTCAAGGCATTATTGGTTTTCCCCAGTAGAGTGTTGAATAGATGATGTTGTATTTCCCCATCGGAGTCCGTGTCTCCAGGAAAATTCTATTTGTGAAGTTGTCGTGCTGTTTATTTCTGCGATTGACATCGTTACCTCAGCAGTTTGTGGTTCGTGTACCCAGTTGAGCGAGTACAGGTTCTCGTGGAACTTTGTCCCAAGCAGCAGTCGCCTGAAGCCGTTTCCCCATGTTTAGTCCAATTGAGATTGGTGTGACTTCTTTTCCTCGGCAAGATGATTCCTTCCTCCCTACCAGAGTGGTCCTTTCTCCTTGACATGAGGATTTTCCCTTCAGCATTTATTTTGCTGATGGGGTCATAACATTTTGCATGATTGCATAACATTCACACTAAATGCGTAGCATTTCCATCGTGTGGAGCATTACGCCATTGTCAAGCATATGCATATGAAGCATGAGCTAGGTCGTTACCGGTCTTGTTTTGCAGGTGTTCCCTAGCAGAGTTGTTTGCTCAAGATGATTCTTAGAGTCCCCAGCGAAGTTGTTTGCTCAAGATGATTCTTGAAATCCCCAGTGAAGTCACTAGAGTTGTTTGCTCAAGATGATTCTTAGAGTCCCCGACGGAGTTGTTTGCTCAAGATGATTCTTGATTTCCTCAACAGAGTTTATTCATTCAAAATGATTTTTGAATCCCCAAAGCAGAGTTACTTGATAGTTCTCCAGAATCCCCAGCGGAGATGTGCCATCCCTAGCAGGATTTGAACAGAGAAGTTGAGATTTCCCTTGAAGACTTACTGACGAAGTTCGACTGCAGCGTCGAAGCAACTCTCTCAGCTGACGCAGAGTGCCTGACGGCAAAAGATTGTATATCCTTATTGGTTCATGATTGATCGAGGATTCTATCTCCGACTTACTGACGAAGTCCGGAGGATGCCTGAGAATTTCTTTGAATGCCCGACGGCATAATTATAGAGATTATCAAAAGTTCCTAATGACCTGATGAGTCCCGAGGAACTCTTCTGCTGCCGTGCCGCAGAATGCCTGACGGCAATATCAGCTATGTATTACTAGTTACCGTGTAACCAGTGAGCCATTGATGACTTGAGGAAGGAGCTGCAGTGAAATCTAATGATCATCCTGATGGAGATTTAAGCAAGTTGCCATGCAACTGCCATTTCAGACTTCGAAGATTGTCCTGCCGATCAAAGTATCGTTTACTTGCGCGGTTGACAAATTTCCGGTTACCGTGTAACCGATTCCCCGGCAAGTTGTTGTGCAACTGTCATTTTCAGTTTCGAAGATGTCCTACCAATCAGAGTATCGTTTACCTGTGCGGTTGGCAAATCACCAGTTACCGTGTGACCAGTGATCCCTTGATGATTTGAGGACACAGTGATATTAGATATATCAGATAAGTAATTCTCCAGCAAGTTTCCATGCAACTATCATCTTAGTTTCCAAAGATTTGTCCCCATCAGAGTACCGTGTACTTGCGTAGTTGGCAAATTTCCGGGTTTATTGGTATTCAACCGTCTTTTACCTTGATTGTATGAGAGTCGTTCACTTCTCACCCAGTCAGGTCTAAGCCGTTTAAATAGGGGCAGCTGTTGCACCCCAAAATTTGCCCAACCTTTCTTTACCTAGCTTGTGTTTCATTGCATTCATATTAACATTATCGTCTGCATTTCATTGACATGTGTGCAGGGGATCAAGAGGTATGACTACCAATCAAGGGCTACACAAGACTATGAAGCTAGCTAAGAAGGTTATCCAAGTGCTCAAGGGTTGATATCCTCACCAGAGAAGCCCAAAGATCCTCAAAAAGAGTGGTTGAAACCAAGTGTGTACATCTCCTAACTTGAGAGTTGTGGGAAGGTCATCAGATGATTCTGAGGCCTTGAAGTTAGACTTGAGGCATTAAGAGAGCTATTAAGAAGTATTAAAGATCATTTTGAATCCTAGACAGGCCAATGTGTGAAAGATAAGAGGATATACCAAGGTTGGTACAACTAGGGTTTCATCTGGTCAACCCTAGGGTAACTGGTGATTTGAAGAAGGTTGAGACCTAATTCCAAGGCCATGTGATGATGGATTGATGTTTTAAGATTCCTAAGGGATGATTCCAAGGTTAACTTCTCATGGATCAAGAGTGTGAGAAGTTGCTAGGATAGGGTTGCTATGCTTGACAGTGTAAAATCCCCTAGTTTGGTGCCCAACTTCAAGACCACTTAACTCAAGATGGGATTTTCATCTCACCTTGACCCCAACATGATTGTTGTAGAGTATGATCGTAGCTTTAATTTAATTACTAGAAGTCCTTGATAGGGTTTATAGAACTCAAGTTATGAGTCAGACAAGTTACAGGTCATCAGAGGAATGTGAATTTGGAGCTTGAAAGTTACCCAACTTGCATGACACTTTTTCCCTAGAAGGATAATTCCTATGAACTTTTGGTCAACATGAATGTTGTTCCTTATCTTCTTAGATTTCTAGAATGTACTAGAAGTCCATGATTGGATTTGTAGAACTCTAGTTACAAGCTTTACAAGGTAAGGGTATTTTGGGAATTTGGAATTACAGGTCACATTTGGTTATGGGTCCATTTCACTATCTTAGGCACCTCAAATTAAAATTTGTTCAACTTGAAAGTTGTTCAAAATGGTGTTTTTAGTCCAACCATGACCCTAGCACCCATTGATATGGATTGAATATGGAAGAGTATGAAGAAATTTTGGGAAAAAGATCATTAAAGGCATAAAGAATGAAAAAATTCAAAATAAATCATAATGATTTAAAACTTCACAAGTTGGTGCATTTTCTGATTGCAAATGACATTTTGAAGACTTTGGCAATGATACATTTTTTATTTGAGGCATAATTCATGGGCTTTATGTGGATTACTTATAATGGAAGTAACATAACCAATCAACACCATAGGATCAAACCAAGCTTGCAATCTGAGCCATTCATATCCAAGGAGTGTGGAGCAATGAATTTGAGTGAAGTTTGAGCTAAAACTGAGCCTGAAGGCACGACTGCCATAGTTGAACTTTAGAGAAAATGGAAAATTTGGATTCATCAAATTGGGCCAGGATTGGGCCTTGTTAAGATCCAAACAGCTTCTATTTAAGTTCATAATGGTGTTCAAATAATTTTTTGGAAGAAAATGGTGAAGAATTCAGTTGTGGCAGTTAGAGATTGGAGCTTCCAACTCAAAATCGTGTTTTGCAATTCAGAGGGTTTCAAGGAGAATTGAGGATTCAGTTAGCACCAGGATCATTCATTGAAGGTTTCTGCAGCATTTGAAGCCCAGAATCACACTGCAACTGCTCCAATTTCAAGATTTTTTCCAGGTTTTTATCTTTCACAATTGCTCTTGATTTAGGCATGTTTAGACTGAAATTGGCATGTGGTTAGGTTGTAGTGACAACATAGAATGTTTTAGGATTATAATTTAGAAGTTTGGTGATGATCCATGAGGCGATTCAATTTTTGTTTGGATTCGAACCTGGATGATTCTTGAGTGTTAGCATGAATTAGATAGGGATTCTTGATCCTTGAGAGGTGAGGAACATTTCTGTGTAATCAATTTGGAGTTTCGTGACACTTTTGGAATTGAGTAATTTTCTGTTCATCATCGTTTTTCAAGATTCTTGAGGAATTAATAAAATTGAGATAGATCATGATGATCAGTGAGAGATGACGAGAAGAATCATGTAATTTTCTTAGAGTTTGGTTAAGATTGGTTGCAGAGCTTGATGGCTCTCGCCGGAGAAGACGGTGGCGCTCTTCTCCGGCCACCGTGGAATGTTTCCCTCCCCTTTCCGTGTTCAAACGAGGACGATGAACATGAGTCGTTGATTTCATTTGGATTTGTTGACTGAGTCTTTGCATCTGATGGACAAGGCTTGGTCTTATTAGGGTTTGGTGAGGTGGCGTGACAAGAAGCGTAGGATGATCATACTTTTTCATTGAATGGTTGTGATTAGGGAGTACCATGGGCTTTAGTCAACTGAAACACACATTGCCAGGGAATCAAAACGCATAGTTTTATTTATGAGGTGTCACGCGTGTGGCTGTTAGATTGCTTAACTAGTAATTAGATCCAACGCCCCTAATATTTTCTTATTTCCTTAATTTCTTTAATTGAGTTTCTATTTTCTTTTAATTGTTTTTTCTTGTTTAATTCATTTTAATTAGTTTTAATGATCAAAAAAATATGCAAAAAATATGTGGTTGATCCTTGTTGAATTTCTAATTTTTCCATACCTTTGGATTTTATGTTGGTGTTGTTTTCAATTTAATGTCCATTTTCTATTTTTTGATAAATGATATAAAGTGCATAAAATGACTTGTTGTTTGCTGATTTTATTCCCATGTCATGCTTTTGATTTTGATGTTAATTTTTGGCTGGATGGTTATAGACATGTTGATGATGTTATAGGATTTTTGTTGTGATTTTTAGATGATTCTAAGTAGGATTTTGAGATAGATGTTTAGGAGTATTCCTTGATGGATCCCCTTTACTGCACTCTTTGGATTTGGATTTTGTTTGAACCTTTTCATTTAGGTTTGGCCCCTGGTTTTTGTACCATAGATTGTTAACACATGTAGGATAATGTAGGATTTTCCTTAGAATTTGTAGAATTGATTTTCTATTAGTTCCCTATTTTACAAGTTGGCCTTAGTTTAGGTGACCCTAACTAGGTTAACTTCATAGATTAGTATTGTAAATGACCATTAGATGACTCTAAGTCTCATATCCTTCCTTGATAGAATGTTAGTTAGGTAGATACCTCTTTAGAGCTTTGAATCCTTAGTGTTGGTGATCCTTAGAAGGTAATCATTGAGGTTCTTTAGAAGTTCAATTACGTAGTTGATTCTTCCTGTAGAGTTAGTTTCCCTCACAATCTTCCTTGCTTAATTAGAATCCTCCTTGTGAGCATGTTTCCTCCTGTGGAGTGGTATGTTGCATTAGGATAGTTCATGTTTAGGATAGTTTAAGTGTAGGTGCATGACTGCATTAAGAGGTTGAGTGGGTTTCCCTCTGCTTGTTTGCCTTAAGGGTTGAGGTGATCCTCCCCTTGCTTGTGTGTTGTTTTTCTTTTTCTAATTGACGTATTTGCATATAGAGGTTGAGTTGAGCTCCCTCTGCTTGTCTGTTTTGAATGTTTTCTTTGCTTGATTGCTAAGAGGTTGAGTGACTCTCCCTCTGCTTGTATTGCTGCATTGCATGTGCATCTTTACTATTTTCTTATGTTTATATGTTTACTGATGTTTGGATGATGCTTTGTCTGTTTCTGTATCCCATTGACATGATCCCTTAGGAATCTCACTTCCTTTGATAAGGAAGTGATGATTAGAACTTTAGGTTGAAACCTATGCATGATAACTTCCAGGAGTTCCCTGCTTCAAAACTCAACCATAGGATGAATCCTTGGCATGACAACATTAGGACTTGACAGTTTCCCCCTTAGAGTTCATTCTTTCTCATCTCAAAACAACAGTAAAAAACGTAATAAAGGCAAGTTAGTACAAGCGCGTTACGAGCCTTATGCTACTTGGGAAATGATAATTGAGCAGTCTCCTCTCAATCATCTAGAGTGTTTAGTATATGTCCTTTGGACGATATGCGACGCATTCGCTCCTAAGTCATAGTCTCTAGTGCTGTACAAACTACAGACAACCATAAAAAACACTTCTTTCGTAAAAGACAGAAAACAAACTTCAAACCTTTTTACCCCGTGGGCTCATAACTCAAAGAAAACCTTTTCTGAAGAAAAGAGTGTCTTTAACTTCCAACTCTACCGCAAATGGTAATGCACGAGTCTCTGATGAGCAAGCTGTATACACCAAACTGCTGAAATTGTTTGTTGGCCCTACTCGGAAAAACAGATGATTCTGAACCCCCGTAATCCGTATTATCCCGAACTACGTAAACTCTGATCTCTCATATCTGTTGAGAGTACGTAGGCACAATACTGACGTATTGGCGAGCCACCACCCCCATCCTTTACCCGTAGTTAGCCGAACTACGTCGACTCTGATTTCTCATTCTCTGATGAGAATACGTAGGCATAAAGCGCGACGCTTTGCCGAGTCATTTTCTCTTTTCTTTTCAAACCAGCTTTGAAAGGTAGACAGATAAAACAACCCGTCAGAGAAACACAACAAGCGTGGATCCCATCGAGTACGATGGACGTGAGGGGTGCTAATACCTTCCCCTTGTGTAACCGACTCCTGAACCCAGACATGGTTGCGATGACCTTGTCTTATACCTTTTCGTCCGGTTTTTCCGATCGTTTCCTTTCCCTTTCTGAGGGAAAAATAACGAAAGGTGGCGAGTCTTCTGTTTTGCCGGCACCTTATTTTTGCGGTAGCGACACCCGTACCGAGTGCATTTTCAAATTTCTTTTTATAGCAAAAATTTGAATGGTCGTGGAGTGGTTAGGCGTAGGCCTTCTCCTATCCCGAGTGCTGACGTTTACCGTAGGGTTCTTTGTCGCAAAGCACTTACTATTCAAAACCAAAAACACTTTAATAAGAGAACGGGGTTCGCTTTGCATTGAATTAAAGAGAGAGGATTGAGTGTAGACTTCTTCCTCTCCAAGCGTCAGGATACTCACTATAGTGTGTATGGTCTTGATACTCGTCTTTCAATACAAAGACGCTACGTTCGCCACACCTTTTTATAACAAAAAACTGAGTTAAAGAATTGGGTACTACCCGCAAAGGGTTACTATCTGAGGACCTATCTCGCCCCAAAAACAATCCCACCAATCAAACGTGACTTCTTGCCTCACATGGCAAAAACTAATCTCTTCAAAAAGGATATGTTACGTCCGTTCTACCGCAAACAGGTAACGCATAAGTCTCATCACATGCGAGAAGCAAAACACCTAAATTGCTAGAATGCGCATGATAACATCATCCACAAAAACACCAGTTACCTGTAGTAGCACGATTTACGTTGCTCTGATTTCTCTTGCATGTTGAGAATACGTAGGCATAGGATTGCAATATCCTAGCGAGCACTCTTTTCTCTTTTCCACCCTTTCCCAGAAAGGCATGCTACGTTCGTTCTACCGCAAACAGGTAACGCTTAAGTCTCATCACATGCGAGCAACAATACACCTAAACTGCTAGAATACGCATGATAGCATCATCTACCAGAACTCACCCGCAATCCGTAGGATGAACTACGGCTGCTCTGATTCTTTACTTCTTTTAAGTAAAGATACGTAGGCACAAGGGCCACAATCCTTGCTGAGCACATTCCCCCATATTTTTAGTTCCCCGAACTACATCGAATCTGACTTTCTCATGTCTATTGAGAATACGTAGGCCTAGGACCGCGAAGTCCTACCGAGTCTGTTCTTTCTCCTCTCATCCCCGTTATCTCCTTTTTCCCTATTTTTAAACCCTTCTCTTTACCCCTAAGGACACTCTTTTATAGCATAATATTTTAGCAAATATAATCACACATCGACAAACAAATGGTTCCCATCGAGTACGATGGAGGCGAGGGGTGTTAATACCTTCCCCTTGCATAACCGGCTTCCGAACCTATTATTGGTTGCGAGACCATCTTATCCATTCCTTTCTTTAGGTTTTCTTGATATTTTCCTTTCCCTTCATGGGATCAATAAAGTTCGGTGAAGACTCTTGTGTCCTTTCTTTTTCGCCTCCCCGTCGTTGCACGATGCATTTTTCAAGTAGCGACAGCTGGCGACTCTGTTGGGGACTCATAGCAAGCCAAGCCTAGTTTATTTGTCGCGTGTGTGATTTTGTTTGCTTTTATCTATTATATTATGCTGTGTTCTTTTCTAACCTGTTGGGTCTATTGGGATGGGTTGTAAGGATAAAGGCTTTCTACCCGAGCTTTCTAGTATACACTAAGAGTAGGAGGTGGTTTCTTTCTGATTTGCGAGACTTAGGACTCGTTGAGTTAGTTTGAATTCCACCGCTCAGATGAGACCCCTTTGGGATGATTATGTCTTACATGTAGTCGTAATGGCATCTTTATTTCCAACTTGGGAGTCCGTGACTCTGAGGAACTTTTGTAGAACCTTATTCCGAAGGTTACTAAAATATAACTCTATGTTCATCCTTTAAAGGGATTACCGTCTTACGAATCATCGTTATGATGGAAAACTTTTGAGGGTTAGTGCATGGGACTTTGTTTAAAAGCCTTTGGGATACCCTCTTATAAACCAATAGATTGCCCACCCGAGGGAGAGATACCTTTTGTTGTTGTCTTGCAGGATTTGTGACTTTAATCCTTGATGTGGATCTGTTCTCGTGTGCACTCATAACATTGCATTTGCATAAGCTTTTTTGCATCATTTTGCATTCTCTTCCCTAACCAGTGCCAAAAGCTTACCCATCCTTTGTTCATAACCCGCAGTTGATTTCCCGACACTCTCATTGAACTCGTGAGAGCTGTGAAGCATTTGAAGAAAGAGGAACGTAGACGCCTTGACAGGCTAGTCAGATAAAACAAGCTAAAGTAGCTATGCCAGAGAATGATCGCTAGAATGTTGATCCCCCACAAGGATTTAATGTGAAAAATAATCCACTGTATGATCTTTCGTCGAATGACCATCCTCTGCAAGTAAACGTTCCTACTCGACCCCAGAGGATGCCAACGACTGATCCCATGAAAGAAAAGCTTCGTGCCCTTGAGAAGAGACTTCAAGCAATGAAAGTGCCTGATATGCCCGGACTTGATGCTGCTGATATATGTCTAGTGCTAGACTTGGTGATTCCTCAGAGATTCAAGATGCCTAACTTCGAGAAGTACACAGGCTATAGTTGCCCAAAGCGTCATTTGGTGATGTACTGTCGAAAAATGACCCCCTACACTCATGACGATAAGCTGATGATCCACTGTTTTCAAGAAAGTCTGAGTGGGCATCATTAAGTTGATACATGGATTTAGACAGAAGCCATATCCAATCATGGAGGGACCTAGCTAGCGCTTTTCTAAAGTTTTATCAGTTCAATCTAGACACTCCTCCCGTCCGCATGCAGTTGCAAAGCCTATCTCAAAATGAAAATGAATCTTTTAAGGGATATGCACAATGGTGGAGAGAATTCGTAGCAAGAGTGCAACCACCACTCTCGGACAAGGAGCTGAATGACATGTTCATCAACAGTTTGCATGGTACTTATCTTGAAAGAATGGCTGGTTGTACGCCATCAAGCTTCTCTGACCTTGTGATTATAGGAGAGCGCATCGAAAGCTACCTTAAAAGTGGACTAATCCAAGACGCCTCAAGCAGCCAGGCCAATTAGTTTGAATCTCTCGACAATTTCCGTGAGGAATATAAGGATGAAACCAATGCATGCATAGCAAACGTTGAGTATTCTCACGATGTGCTAGCAAAACTCTGTGGTCCCTCATCTGCTCAACAGGCATCATTACCAGTGTGTCGCACCTCGAAAAATCACGGAGACATTTCGGAGAACGCCACCCTCGCGCAAAAGGCGCGGAAATGCGGTTCGACAGAGTCGCCACCGAACTTTATTTTTCCCGAATAAACGGGAGAGGAAAATATCGAGAAAACCTCTTAAAAACGAAAGGATAGGAACAGGGCTGTCGCAACCATGTTCCGGGTTCGGGAGTCGGTTACGTGAGGGGAAGGTATTAGCACCCCTCACGTCCGTCGTACTCGACGGGAACCTCTTAAGGTAAATGTGGGGAGTGTTGTTTAGGTTTACTTGTTTTCTTCTCGATGATAAAGGTAGAATTGGTAGGTTAAAAGGTTAAAGACGCAAAGAAGAGATGGGTGGTTAGAGGATAGGGTGCTCGCCAAGGATTGGGGCCCTTGTGCCTACGTATGCTCATTTGGACGAGAATGAGAAATCAGAGCGTCGTAGTTCGACTAAGGGAAAGGTTGGGAATGTGTGGACGAAATAATGGAGGAAGATAGAAGTGTGGAATAGGGGAGAAAATGGGAAATGTGCTCGCCAAGATCATCGTAATCTTGTGCCTACGTATCTTATATTCAAAAATGAATAAAGAATCAGAGCATCCGTAGTTCGTGGTAACAACCACGAAAAGAAACGGGTTTGAATTGGATTTGATGTTTGAGTTTGAAACGAAAGAGTGACTGACAAGCAACCCAAGAGCGTGTCTCGAGAGCTTGTCACTCAAGAATTCAAAGAATGCAAGATTCCAAGAACTCAGTTCTTTCGGAGATTAGGTTGAAAAGAGTTGGATGTTTTGAAATCGAAAGAATGAACTAATAACAACTCAAGGGCGCACCTCGAGAGTTACTCATTCGAATACTCAAAGAATGCTAGATTCTGAGAATATCCCTCTTTCGTAAGTTTTAAAAATGTTTGTGAAAAGATCGAATCGAAGAATGGCATGCGAGGCCAAAGGAAGTTGGTTTGGAAGTAGTTCGACGACGTGTCGAGGATTTGATTGAAAATGAAACCGACTTGACGACGTGTCAAGGGTTAGGATTGTGAGAAACGATATTAGTCCCTGAGGGTGCCCCTAATATCGAAAACCACGAGGAGTTGTGAATGAAATGGGTTGCAAATGCGGACGAGCATTCGACTTAGGAGAATGTTTGAAAATGATTGAATTTGAAAGAGTCGAAAGGTTGAGTGAATAACAACTCAAGAGCGTGCCTCAAGAATTAATCACTCGAAGACACAAGGAATGCTAGATTCCAAGTATCTCCTTCTTTCGAAGTTTTGATCGAGAAAGAAGACATTTTGAAAATAATTTGAAACGAAATGGGGTATGAAAATAATTTGTGAATGTACGAGATAAGGATATGAATTTGAATTTGAAAATGACAATTATTTAGTAAATGAGACGTCGGTCTCACAACCAATTAACTGGGGTGTTATCGAAATGCTAGATCTCGACAACGCCTTTTTCATTTGGAAAATGTTCGAATGAACGACAGAAATATCCCACAGAATGCTTGATTCCTATGACATTTCTTTGTTCAAAAGGAGTGTGTTTTAAAAAAACGAAAAGGTTGGATAATACATTATTTAAGGTGTACACCTTGCTAATGATCATCAGAAAATCCAAAAAGTGCTAGACTTCAAAGATTTAATTTGTTTCGTGATTTGATAAAAATAAGTTGGATAAAGATTAGAAAAATTATTGGTTTTGAGGATGGTTTTGATTTAATTTAGGAAATATTGTTTGAATAAACAATAAAAATATCACACGGAGTGCTAGACTCCTATGATATATTTTTGTTCAAATGATTAAGAGCATAACGAAAAACGAACAATATTATCCAAGGCGTACGCCCCAATAATAATTACTCAAAAACCCAAGAGGTGCTAGACCTTAAGAGTTTAATTTTCGTTGTTGATTAAGAAAATGATTTGTGTGTTGAAAATAAATTAGATTAATAATTTAGTGTATAATTAATCACATTTTGAAAATACACCTTAAAATTGTCCATGTCTTTTAGAAAAAATAATTTGAACTGTCTTTAATTAACTAGTGTGTTGAATAAAATCTTCCAAATTTGAAAAAAAAACTTATTGAATTAACTTAAGATAAATTGCTAATTAGCTAGTAAAAATTAAGATCTAAAAAACAATTGTAATTAATCACTAAGCTAATTAATTAACATTAAAATGAGTGAACATGCTTTCCTAACCAATTCCAAAATCCACAGGATTCCTCACGCCAACTTTGAAATTTCACTTTTGATATCTAATACCAGGCAATGACACATGACCACCGAAACCAATTAATCTTCTGCATAAAATGGTTCCTTTAATTTTTGATTAGTTTATTTTACAAACATGATGATTATTTAACAAAGCCAATCAGAGAAAATAAAGACCAAACAACGTATCCACGGTACCTCACGTAGCTACCAATATAACAATGTTAGCGTAAATCACCGGCATACTCTATCCATTTGCTCCAAAATGCACATAATCTGCCTCAGCTCCAATAACAACAGACCATATCTTTTGCAGAACTGATGCTTTAATCAAAGCGAACAACATAAACCCACTCACAGTTAATGTAAAAAAAAACCACTCTAAATTCATATTTAAACAAAAACAATGTGAACTCAATATTGGTCTGAAAACAGAACATCACAACTAGAGAATGTAACATCATAAATATCTAACCGTTCATAGCTCATGAAGCTACAATCTTAACACAGACAGTTGGTATTATGCAGAAAATAAATCAAATTTTTGAACCCACTCAAATTCACAACTAAATCAGTTACAAATATTACCAAATGTGAGGTTGTTACCGATGAAAACTTTTGTGATTGAAAACGTCAGTTGCCACGTATCGCAAATGCCGACTGCATCCAGTTTGCTATTGCCGTGCAGTCGTGAATTGGAAACGTTATGCTGAACCTTGTTGCTGTTGTTAGTCGCGAAACCGAAATGCCGAATGCCTTGTCATTGGAAGTGGTGTCGTGCTGTTGAAATTGGATGGAACCAATATTGCTAACCCCCTCTCAACCTGTACACAAACAAACAGAACAACACACAATACAAAAAGTTAAAAACGAAAAAGTAAAGAGCTAAGCATACACGTCCATTCACTCTTTTCGCTTCGCCTCCGTCTTGTCTCAAAACGTGACTATAACGTGACGAGGATGGTCGAAGATGCTGTGTTAAGGTCCTGCTGAGCTACGGTCACCGAAACCTTGTGATACGACTGTTTTACTTCTATCTTGATGGACCTATTCGACTCCATAATGTTATTAAACAATCTTAATCCGGCAACGTCATAACCTACACAAAAAAAAAATCACCATCCAAATAGAAGCAGAAAACAGAATTTAGTAAAAACTAATGACTCAAAAAAAACCAATTGCTTTGTATATCACAGCCAGCCCGCAATCAATTCCAACCGAGTCTCGAGTTTAGACCTTAAAACCTGCACATAATAGATAATCATCCAAGCAAACACAGAATACGAGTTTCACAAATATAAACCGTCGATCCAATACTGAAGCATTTACAATACAACCAGGATATCTTTGTGCAGCGAAGAATGATATAAATATTTATTAAACAGCAGCCATATTTTTAACAGGTCTTAACAGAATAAACCAAAAAAATAACAAATGTGAACTCAGGTCCCTCTCGTTCATGATCTTATTTCGATGGTATCGCAACCTGCACAGAATTTTACAGCAGACAGCAACACAATCTAGTATACAGCCATACCAACCGTAAGTGTTAAAGCAAATGGTAGGGAAAGCATAGAGCCTCCATATTGAAATGTTACCGAAACACTGAATGCTTTGCCGTCGAAAACAGGGCTGCGAAATCCAAGCTTACGATGCTGCTGCAGCTGCTGTAGCTACCGTAGATAAATCGGCAGCGTCAAAACCTCTACACCTCGCGCAGGTTCCAACTGCTGCAACCTATATGTTTAAATCCTATATACGAACACCTCCAACATGAAGAAGTAAATCAAATTTAAACCAGAATTATACCAGTAGGTTTCTTATGACAAGAATACAATCAATCCCTGTGAACACTATAATAACAGCAGATTAACAGGAAAAATATTCAAAATGCTCACAATGATTTCAGCAATACAATACCTATTTCGAGGGATTTGTGACATGAATTGCAAAGGCAATCAACTATAAACATATTATGGGTTAAATCAGAAACAACGATTACCGCAAAAGTCGATGTCGTCTCTAAACTAAGACCTTCCTTGTCATTGCTATCAGTATCGAGCTGACGAACTCCCCGTTGAGATGTTACTTTGTTACAAAGTCGAGTTGTTGCCGCTGTTGATCGTGACATTAATGAAGTTGTGTCGCGGTGGAGGGTTTACATAGTGGTGATGGAGAAGAAGGGTTTGTATCGAGGGAGAAGAAGGGTTTTGTGGCTATTAGGGTTTCGGTGGGATTAGCGGCCGTTTTCCAATGGGGGAGGAAGATGAACAGTAACCTAGGGTTTTTGTTCGTTCAACCAATTTTCCTCTTCCTTATAACATGCTGTGGTATCGGGCTGCTCTATTGGGCTTTGCTCAAATCCACAATCCTTCTCCTCTTTTTTATAATTTCTAGCAAATAATCCATTAATTAGAAATAAATAAAGACTAAAATAAATTAATAATTAAAATATGACTAAATAATAAATAAATATTAACAAAACGATTAAATATAAACAAAAAATAAATATTAATTACTTAAAAAATATTTTTAGTAATATTTTAAAAAAAGAAAAAATTTAAGAAACTGAGAAAAATTAATATTCACAAAAAGTTTTTTTTTAGGCCACTGGTCACACCGAAGAAAGGAAAATTTTGAAAAACGCCCAATCTCGGGTGGACGCGTGTCTAAACGGCATGGAACAATAAAATGCGAAAATATTTACGAAAGGGGTAGGACAAATTTAGGGTATGACAGATGCCCCTATCTAATAGGCTTAAACCCAAGGAAATAAACTGCTACAATGTTCGTTTTCCAGAAGTAGAAGTCAATTAGATATAAAGAAGACCCTGAATTTGTCCGAAAGAAAAAAAAGATGTTTGAGAGTTGAAAATGCTGGATGAAGTAAACCCCTGGGTAAACTGTGAATAATAGGCAAAAAGTCGTCATCATCAAAAGGATGATGGAAAGAAATGAACACAACTACTACCACCAAAAGGACGGTAGAGCAAAACTCACACCAATCACTACCACCAAAAGGATGATAGGACAAACACAATCGCGCAATCTGACATCGACGAAATGCCAGACCCACCACCAAAAGGATGACGGAGCGAAACTCACACCAATCACTACCACTAAAAAGATGATAGGACAAACACAATCGCACAATCTGACATCAACGAAATGCCAGACCCACCATCCAAAGGATGACGGAGCGAAACACAAACAAAATATCGCGTAATCTGACATCGACGAAATGCCAGACCCACCACCAAAAGGATGGCAGAGTGAAACACAAATAAAATATCGCACAATCTGACATCGACGAAATGCCAGACCCACCACCAAAAGGATGGCAGAGCGAAACACAAACAAAATATCGCACAATCTGACATCGACGAAATGCCAGACCCACCACCAAAAGGATGATGGAGCGAAACACAAACAAAATATCGCACAATCTGACATCGACGAAATGCCAGACCCACCACCAAAAGGATGGCAGAACGAAACACAAACAAAATATTGCACAATCCGACATCGACGAAATGCCAGACCCACCACCAAAAGGATGATGGAGCAAAACACAAACAAAACATCGCGCAATCTGACATCGACGAAATGCCAGACCCACCACCAAAAGGATGGCAGAGCGAAACACAAACAAAATACCGCACAATCTGACATCGACGAAATGCCAGACCCACCACCAAAAGGATGGCAGAGCGAAACACAAACAAAATATCGCACAATCTAACATCGACGAAATGCCAGACCCACCACCAAAAGGATGATGGAGAGAAACACAAACAAAATATCGCGCAATCTGACATCGACGAAATGCCAGACCCAACACCAAAAGGATGATGGAGCGAAACACAAACAAAATATCGCACAATCTGACATCGACGAAATACCAGACCCACCACCAAAAGGATGGCAGAACGAAACACAAACAAAATATCGCACAATCTGACATCGACGAA
The DNA here is from genome assembly GCA_963859935.3 of Lathyrus sativus. Taxonomy (NCBI): domain Eukaryota; kingdom Viridiplantae; phylum Streptophyta; class Magnoliopsida; order Fabales; family Fabaceae; genus Lathyrus; species Lathyrus sativus. The sequence goes on along the minus strand of OZ012740.1, from coordinate 639,088,514 downwards.
ATGCTAGACCCACCACCAAAAGGATGGCAGAACAAAACACAAACAAAATATCGCGCAATCCGACATCGACGAAATGCCAGACCCACCACCAAAAGGATAATGGAGCGAAACACAAACAAAACATCGCGCAATCTGACATCGACGAAATGCCAGACCCACCACCAAAAGGATGGCAGAGCAAAACACAAACAAAATATCGCACAATCTGACATCGACGAAATGCCAGACCCACCACCAAAAGGATGGCAGAGCGAAACACAAACAAAATATTGCACAATCCGACATCGACAAAATGCCAGACCCACCACCAAAAGGATGATGAAGCGAAACACAAACAAAACATCGCGCAATCTGACATCGACGAAATGCCAGACCCACCACCAAAAGGATGATGGAGCGAAACACAAACAAAATATCGCACAATCTGACATCGACGAAATGCCAGACCCACCACCAAAAGGATGGCAGAACGAAACACAAACAAAATATTGCACAATCCGACATCGAAGAAATGCCAGACCCACCACCAAAAGGATGATGGAGCAAAACACAAACAAAACATCGCGCAATCTGACATCAACGAAATGCCAGACCCACCACCAAAAGGATGGCAGAGCGAAACACAAACAAAATATCGCACAATCTGACATCGACGAAATGCCAGACCCACCACCAAAAGGATGGCAGAGCGAAACACAAACAAAATATCGCACAATCTGACATCGACGAAATGCCAGACTCACCACCAAAAGGATGATGGAGCGAAACACAAACAAAATATCGTGCAATCTGACATCGACGAAATGCCAGACCCAACACCAAAAGGATGACGGAGCAAAACACAAACAAAATATCGCACAATCTGACATCGACGAAATGCCAGACCCACCACCAAAAGGATGGCAGAACGAAACACAAACAAAATATCGCGCAATCCGACATCGACGAAATGCCAGACCCACCACCAAAAGGATAATGGAGCGAAACCCAAACAAAACATCGCGCAATCTGACGCCGACGAAATGCCAGACCCACCACCAAAAAGATGGCAGAGCAAAACACAAACAAAATATCGCACAATCTGACATCGACGAAATGCCAGACCCACCACCAAAAGGATGACAGAGCGAAACACAAACAAAATATTGCACAATCCGACATCGACGAAATGCCAGACCCACCACCAAAAGGATGATGGAGCGAAACACAAACAAAACATCGCGCAATCTGACATCGACAAAATGCCAGACCCACCACCAAAAGGATGGCAGAGCGAAACACAAACAAAATATCGCACAATCTGACATCGACGAAATGCCAGACCCACCACCAAAAGGATGGCAGAGCGAAACACAAACAAAATATCGCACAATCTGACATTGATGAAATGCCAGACCCACCACCAAAAGGATGGCAGAGCGAAACACAAACAAAATATCGCACAATCTGACATCGACGAAATACCATACCCACCACCAAAAGGATGGCAGAGCGAAACACAATTAAAATATCGCACAATCTGACATCGACGAAATACCAGACCCACCACCAAAAGGATGGCAGAGCGAAATACAACACACATCGCACAATCTGACATCGACGAAATGCCAGACCCACCACCAAAAGGATGATGGAGCGAAACACACACCAGTCACTACCACCAAAAGGATGATAGGACAAACACCAATTTGAGGTTTACCAACACCAAAAGGATGCAGGCTAGGTTGAACTGACGAAGTTCGACTATCACCAAAAGGATGATAGGAAGGAAATTGACAACAGTCACGCTTGCTGGGTACAACTCGTTGGGGAACCCCCAAGAGGAAGATTGGATTGAAATGAGTCAACGGGGTACGCCCACCGTCTTGTTTGGAGATCATAGTTTTGCTGAAATGGTTACGCCCATGAATTCTGAAAAGGTTGCCCCTGACCGGGTTGAGTTTGTCCTGGAATTTTGTCTTGTCCTACTCAGCAAAAGGCTGAACAACTTCATGAGGTACGCTCACGGTTTTGCTGAAGATGCCCCTGCTCGGGCTGGATCTTGCATTAAACTTCTTGAATTTGCCCAACAAAAGGTTGAACAACTTCGTGGAGAACGCCCACGGTCTTGAATGGTATGCCCCTGACTGGGATGTATATTAACTTGAAGATCTGATCAACCACGAGGTTGAAATACGTCATGGGAAATACCCATGGTATTGAAAAGAATGCCCCTGACCAGGCTGAATCTTGCTTTGAATACTTTGAAATTTTGTGGGAGAAACCCATAATTGCAGAAGATTGCCCCTGACTGGGCTGATGATTGCTTTGAAGCTCTTGAAAATCATGGGACAAACCCACAATCTTGCGGAAGATGCCCCTGACTGGGCCGATGATTGCTTTGAAGATGTTGAAATCCATGGGAGAAACCCATAGTCTTGCGGAGAATGCCCCTGACCGGGCCGATGACAGTCTTGGAAGTCTTCGAGATTGATCCTGGACCTTGACTTGCATATATGAATGTTGGATGATAAACGATGTTCCATACAAGTGGAAGTGCAAATGCAAATGCTGACACGCGGAGGTGAAAGAGCTAGGGAAATATGATATGATTGGTATGCATATGATGTAAGATGCTTATGAGGTTGAATGCAATGGGTATGATACAGATGATGCAGACGGGTAATTTTGGAAATGCCGGGAGACGCCAGCATGGTGGATCTTTGGTAGTTGCCAATGCAGATTGGACTTCAGGTGGTGGGAGGGATTGACTTCCTCGACACGCCGTTTGCTGAAGATGTCTTGATTGAAGCAGACGATTAGATGCCTCAAGTCTGGGATATTTGGTGACTATGAATTTGCTTCAGAGAGGGTTGCAACTCTGCTTGTTGGTCAGGACGACCTGGTCTTGCCCTAGTTCGAACATGGCAATGGTCTGTTCCAGATTAATCAGTTCTAACATATGGAAGTTGAACTCGGATGACTTGCCCCTGCTCGAGCTGTTGAGTGATTTGCCCCAGCCTGTGGGTTCTGAGGTAGTCTTGCTTCGTGTCAGCCACTGAAAGTCAAGTTCCTCCTTGATTGCCCCCTCGCTGAGATGTCTTTGAATACCTAGCACTAATTTGCAATTAAAATTGTACATTCATAAATGGTAATATTAATGCAAAGTTCAATGTAAGTTTCGAAAAAGTGTGTCATTTATTGAGAGTGTCGTGGTAGTGAGACGAAATTATCTCAAACGTTGTATTGATTTTGATTGGTGTGCAAGATATAGCAAGCAAAATGACACCAATATTGATGATTAGAAATCATGTGAGGAGTCAGGTTACACAACCTTGCGATAGTATGCTTTTAGAATAAACCTCGTCTCAATTAGGTCTTTCAAGGGTTGTAACGTGGTCTGTTTCACGGTTATGAAACAAAAGGTTATTAGGCTCAAAGTATGATTTGTACCCACCCCTTCTTCGTAATGATCTCCAGTCCTACGCTCAGTTAATTCTACACTTGTCTGGATGGTGTAAGCTTGAAGGTTCAAGATTTTGCTCGACGTGGCAGTCACCTTATTTTGGTTTTTTGGATGGATGTTAGTGCCCCTTTGATTTGGGTGGCCACTGAATCTTTTTTGTTTTTGTTGAGGATTTCGGGGTCCTCTTTTGCTTTTGTTTTGATCCCTAACTTTTGCATGGATTGACTTTGTTTGTCAGATCCATCGGGATTGCCTTGATTTTGTCTAAGTCCCCTCTGAGGTGTTTGACTTAGCAAGCTTTTGATTTTTCCTTTTTTTTTGGATTTTGTTGTGACTGCCTTGTTGTGAGTCATTGGTGAACAACCGCCTTTTGGATTTTACTTTGTTGATTCGAGTGCGGGGTTGAATTAACTGAACACTACCCTGCCCCAGGTTAAGTGTAAGGTTTGAATATCCGAAGGAAACTGTTACTTCTAGGCTCGAAGTGGTTTACTAGGGATTAACTCCTTATATCTCCGGTGTATGGGGAATTGAAATAATGCATGTACATCATTGACGAGATTCTGTCTGAAAGCATACGGTTTGCAATTATGGGTATCTCGTTTTCATCATCCCCCCTCAAATCATGCTAAATAACAGTGAATAGAATGGAGTGAATGTGTCGGTGATAAGTAGAAAATGAGTGAATACGACATAACTAATTAAAAACATGCATAAACGATACATTAATGAAACCAAATTCGAATGACAATTGTTCAAAGCATACAGTACTTAAACACACAAAGACAAAATATAAGAAATGCGAAAGATTAAATGGCAGCATGACGGCCTTCTTCAGCGAATGGACTTGACTTGATTGGATTTGACGTTGGCACTAGTTGGCTGGTGGCATCGGGTCATTGATGGCACTGAGATAATTCCCATCAAAGGTGAGAGCTTCCTTGTCAATCAGGTCTTGAATTTTGTGCTTGAGAAACCTGCAGTTCTCAATGTTGTGACCTGGAGCGCCCTTATGGAACTCACAATGAGCATTCGCGTCATAATCGGCAGGAAGGACAGTTGGGGGAGCTAGATCTCTCGGGACGATAGCCTTTTTCTCCATTAATTGAGCAAAGATATCTGCATATGTCATTGGAAGACTATCAAATACTCTTTCTGGCTTCCATGTTCTGTGTTGATTTTGCTGACGCGGTCGTTGAACGGTTCGCTGTTCTGATTCCTTTCCAGTTATGGAGAGGGCTTCGAAGATCTGATCCATCTTTCTATTGAGGGATTCCAGCTCCTTCCTGATAGCAACTTGTTCTCGCTGAATCTGCTCCATCGTTTGTCTTGTACTGGCTCTAGTTGCGTACTGGTGTCGAGGAATCAGCTTGATTTACTGGGGAGGAAGGAACGAAGACATAAGATACTGTTGGAGGACTAGAAATGCAAAATGCACAACATATGAAATGCAATGCAAATGATATTCAAGATGCAATGCAAGATACAGGATCCAGAATCACAGGATCATAATTCAAGCAATTCTGAAACTGGTAACTATAACAGATAATTAACCACAGTTTCTGACAAAAGAAACCTGACAGGTACAACCTATACGGGAAGGTCTAAACATTCTACCCATAAACCCACTTACGGGATGGTTTCTACGTTTGGTTCCCAGGATCACAAACACTAGTCGTATTAGCATCACGCAACAGGCTGGCTGTATTACGACGATAATGACGATAAGGTCTCTCCTGAGCGGGGTCCTCATGCTAGGCGCACAAGGAGCGAGTCCTTGGAGACTAACATTACACGACCACCAATATCGGAACTGGTGCTAACAAAAGGTTCCCAGAATCACGGACCCTTCATTAATCAAGTCGTGCAACAGGCTAGCTGTGTTACAACAAGATTTACGAATAGGCCTCCTCTGGAGGAGCTTTCATGCTAGGCCCACAAGGAGCAAGTCCTCGGAGACTAACACTACTCGACTACTAATTCTAAACTATGTGTTCTCTCTGCTTTTACCAAAGCTCGGGTGTAGAGCTTTACTCATGATGTTATCCCAAGAACCAACAGGCAGCCAAGATAACAAGCGCAAATAAAATCTACAAGAGAACAAATATAAAAAGAAAACAAATAAAAACAAACACTCCTCACAAACCAAAAGATAGGCTCGACTCTCTCTTTGCATGGAGCAAAAATGTCCCCAGCAGAGTCGCCAGCTGTCGCACCTCGAAAAATCACGGAGACATTTCGGAGAACGCGACCCTCGCGCAAAAGGCGCGGAAATGCGGTTCGACAGAGTCGCCACCGAACTTTATTTTTCCCGAATAAACGGGAGAGGAAAATATCGAGAAAACCTCTTAAAAACGAAAGGATAGGAACAGGGCTGTCGCAACCATGTTCCGGGTTCGGGAGTCGGTTACGTGAGGGGAAGGTATTAGCACCCCTCACGTCCGTCGTACTCGACGGGAACCTCTTAAGGTAAATGTGGGGAGTGTTGTTTAGGTTTACTTGTTTTCTTCTCGATGATAAAGGTAGAATTGGTAGGTTAAAAGGTTAAAGACGCAAAGAAGAGATGGGTGGTTAGAGGATAGGGTGCTCGCCAAGGATTGGGGCCCTTGTGCCTACGTATGCTCATTCGGACGAGAATGAGAAATCAGAGCGTCGTAGTTCGACTACGGGAAAGGTTGGGAATGTGTGGACGAAATAATGGAGGAAGATAGAAGTGTGGAATAGGGGAGAAAATGGGAAATGTGCTCGCCAAGATCATCGTAATCTTGTGCCTACGTATCTTATATTCAAAAATGAATAAAGAATCAGAGCGTCCGTAGTTCGTGGTAACAACCACGAAAAGAAACAGGTTTGAATTGGATTTGATGTTTGAGTTTGAAACGAAAGAGTGACTGACAAGCAACCCAAGAGCGTGTCTCGAGAGCTTGTCACTCAAGAATTCAAAGAATGCAAGATTCCAAGAACTCAGTTCTTTCAGAGATTAGGTTGAAAAGAGTTGGATGTTTTGAAATCGAAAGAATGAACTAATAACAACTCAAGGGCGCACCTCGAGAGTTACTCATTCGAATACTCAAAGAATGCTAGATTCTGAGAATATCCCTCTTTCGTAAGTTTTAAAAATGTTTGTGAAAAGATCGAATCGAAGAATGGCATGCGAGGCCAAAGGAAGTTGGTTTGGAAGTAGTTCGACGACGTGTCGAGGATTTGATTGAAAATGAAACCGACTTGACGACGTGTCAAGGGTTAGGATTGTGAGAAACGATATTAGTCCCTAAGGGTGCCCCTAATATCGAAAACCACGAGGAGTTGTGAATGAAATGGGTTGCAAATGCGGACGAGCATTCGACTTAGGAGAATGTTTGAAAATGATTGAATTTGAAAGAGTCGAAAGGTTGAGTGAATAACAACTCAAGAGCGTGCCTCAAGAATTAATCACTCGAAGACACAAGGAATGCTAGATTCCAAGTATCTCCTTCTTTCGAAGTTTTGATCGAGAAAGAAGACATTTTGAAAATAATTTGAAACGAAATGGGGTATGAAAATAATTTGTGAATGTACGAGATAAGGATATGAATTTGAATTTGAAAATGACAATTATTTAGTAAATGAGACGTCGGTCTCACAACCAATTAACTGGGGTGTTATCGAAATGCTAGATCTCGACAACGCCTTTTTCATTTGGAAAATGTTCGAATGAACGACAGAAATATCCCACAGAATGCTTGATTCCTATGACATTTCTTTGTTCAAAAGGAGTGTGTTTTAAAAAAACGAAAAGGTTGGATAATACATTATTTAAGGTGTACACCTTGCTAATGATCATCAGAAAATCCAAAAAGTGCTAGACTTCAAAGATTTAATTTGTTTCGTGATTTGATAAAAATAAGTTGGATAAAGATTAGAAAAATTATTGGTTTTGAGGATGGTTTTGATTTAATTTAGGAAATATTGTTTGAATAAACAATGAAAATATCACACGGAGTGCTAGACTCCTATGATATATTTTTGTTCAAATGATTAAGAGCATAACGAAAAACGAACAATATTATCCAAGGCGTACGCCCCAATAATAATTACTCAAAAACCCAAGAGGTGCTAGACCTTAAGAGTTTAATTTTCGTTGTTGATTAAGAAAATGATTTGTGTGTTGAAAATAAATAAGATTAATAATTTAGTGTATAATTAATCACATTTTGAAAATACACCTTAAAATTGTCCATGTCTTTTAGAAAAAATAATTTGAACTGTCTTTAATTAACTATTGTGTTGAATAAAATCTTCCAAATTTGAAAAAAAAAACTTATTGAATTAACTTAAGATAAATTGCTAATTAGCTAGTAAAAATTAAGATCTAAAAAACAATTGTAATTAATCACTAAGCTAATTAATTAACATTAAAATGAGTGAACATGCTTTCCTAACCAATTCCAAAATCCACAGGATTCCTCACGCCAACTTTGAAATTTCACTTTTGATATCTAATACCAGGCAATGACACATGACCACCGAAACCAATTAATCTTCTGCATAAAATGGTTCCTTTAATTTTTGATTAGTTTATTTTACAAACATGATGATTATTTAACAAAGCCAATCAGAGAAAATAAAGACCAAACAACGTATCCACGGTACCTCACGTAGCTACCAATATAACAATGTTAGCGTAAATCACCGGCATACTCTATCCATTTGCTCCAAAATGCACATAATCTGCCTCAGCTCCAATAACAACAGACCATATCTTTTGCAGAACTGATGCTTTAATCAAAGCGAACAACATAAACCCACTCACAGTTAATGTAAAAAAAAACCACTCTAAATTCATATTTAAACAAAAACAATGTGAACTCAATATTGGTCTGAAAACAGAACATCACAACTAGAGAATGTAACATCATAAATATCTAACCATTCATAGCTCATGAAGCTACAATCTTAACACAGACAGTTGGTATTATGCAGAAAATAAATCAAATTTTTGAACCCACTCAAATTCACAACTAAATCAGTTACAAATATTACCAAATGTGAGGTTGTTACCGATGAAAACTTTTGTGATTGAAAACGTCAGTTGCCACGTATCGCAAATGCCGACTGCATCCAGTTTGCTATTGTCGTGCAGTCGTGAATTGGAAACGTTATGCTGAACCTTGTTGCTGTTGTTAGTCGCGAAACCGAAATGCCGAATGCCTTGTCATTGGAAGTGGTGTCGTGCTGTTGAAATTGGATGGAACCAATATTGCTAACCCCCTCTCAACCTGTACACAAACAAACAGAACAACACACAATACAAAAAGTTAAAAACGAAAAAGTAAAGAGCTAAGCATACACGTCCATTCACTCTTTTCGCTTCGCCTCCGTCTTGTCTCAAAACGTGACTATAACGTGACGAGGATGGTCGAAGATGCTGTGTTAAGGTCCTGCTGAGCTACGGTCACCGAAACCTTGTGATACGACTGTTTTACTTCTATCTTGATGGACCTATTCAACTCCATAATGTTATTAAACAATCTTAATCCGGCAACGTCATAACCTACACAAAAAAAAATCACCATCCAAATAGAAGCAGAAAACAGAATTTAGTAAAAACTAATGACTCAAAAAAAATCAATTGCTTTGTATATCACAGCCAGCCCGCAATCAATTCCAACCGAGTCTCGAGTTTAGACCTTAAAACCTGCACATAATAGATAATCATCCAAGCAAACACAGAATACGAGTTTCACAAATATAAACCGTTGATCCAATACTGAAGCATTTACAATACAACCAGGATATCTTTGTGCAGCGAAGAATGATATAAATATTTATTAAACAGCAACCATATTTTTAACAGGTCTTAACAGAATAAACCAAAAAAATAACAAATGTGAACTCAGGTCCCTCTCGTTCATGATCTTATTTCGATGGTATCGCAACCTGCACAGAATTTTACAGCAGACAGCAACACAATCTAGTATACAGCCATACCAACCGTAAGTGTTAAAGCAAATGGTAGGGAAAGCATAGAGCCTCCATATTGAAATGTTACCGAAACACTGAATGCTTTGCCGTCGAAAACAGGGCTGCGAAATCCAAGCTTACGATGCTGCTGCAGCTGCTGTAGCTACCGTAGATAAATCAGCGGCGTCAAAACCTCTACACCTCGCGCAGGTTCCAACTGCTGCAACCTATATGTTTAAATCCTATATACGAACACCTCCAACATGAAGAAGTAAATCAAATTTAAACCAGAATTATACCAGTAGGTTTCTTATGACAAGAATACAATCAATCCCTGTGAACACTATAATAACAACAGATTAACAGGAAAAATATTCAAAATGCTCACAATGATTTCAACAATACAATACCTATTTCGAGGGATTTGTGACATGAATTGCAAAGGCAATCAACTATAAACATATTATGGGTTAAATCAGAAACAACGATTACCGCAAAAGTCGATGTCGTCTCTAAACTAAGACCTTCCTTGTCATTGCTATCAGTATCGAGCTGACGAACTCCCCGTTGAGATGTTACTTTGTTACAAAGTCGAGTTGTTGCCGCTGTTGATCGTGACATTAATGAAGTTGTGTCGCGGTGGAGGGTTTACATAGTGGTGATGGAGAAGAAGGGTTTGTATCGAGGGAGAAGAAGGGTTTTGTGGCTATTAGGGTTTCGGTGGGATTAGCGGCCGTTTTCCAATGGGGGAGGAAGATGAACAATAACCTAGGGTTTTTTTTCGTTCAACCAATTTTCCTCTTCCTTATAACATGTTGTGGTATCGGGCTGCTCTATTGGGCTTTGCTCAAATCCACAATCCTTCTCCTCTTTTTTTATAATTTCTAGCAAATAATCCATTAATTAGAAATAAATAAATACTAAAATAAATTATTAATTAAAATATGACTAAATAATAAATAAATATTAACAAAACGATTAAATATAAACAAAAAATAAATATTAATTACTTAAAAAATATTTTTAGTAATATTTTAAAAAAAGAAAAAATTTAAGAAATTGAGAAAAATTAATATTCACAAAAAGTTTTTTTTAGGCCACTGGTCACACCGAAGAAAGGAAAAATTTGAAAAACGCCCAATCTCTGGTGGACGCGTGTCTAAACGGCATGGAACAATAAAATGCGAAAATATTTACGAAAGGGGTAGGACAAATTTAGGGTATGACACAGTGCCATGTTATCCTTATGGGAAATCAGCCATGCCTAAAGCTCCATTCTGTAAGCCATGGGTCGCTCCTCATGCAAATCAACAAGTCCATGGCCGAAGTTATCAAAATCAGCACCGAAATCAGCATAGGCCTAGCAACAACTTGGAAAGAAGGACTGCTCCTCTTCATCCAGTCCCTATGTCGCACAATCAACTTCTCCCACATCTGACTCAAAAATCATTGGTGGAGCCTAAAACCCTTAAGCCTGTACCAGAACCTTACCCTCTTGGGTACAATCCCAATGTTCAGTGTGAATATCATAGAGGATCCATGGGGCACTCGACTGAAGAATGCAAAGCCTTCCAAGCCAAGGTGCAACAACTGATTGACAAAGGGTACATATCTTTTCCCGAAGGGAGTTTGGTTGTCCATGTCAACCTCTCAGCTGTATAAGCTCGAAGATTTCAAGGGTCATTTCCAGAAGCCAGTGGTCCAGACAGGTAGACGTCCTCAACATTGGTAGTCCTTGAGCGCTTTTACCATTTGCACCTTGTAGTTTATTTCCTGTTAATTGCTACTTGTGTTTAAACATTGTTATTTTTGAATGGTAATATTAATGAAGTGATTATGCATTTTCGAATCAGTCACGTCATATTCACTCATTATTTCCACTTATCACATATACATACACTTTTATCCACTCCACTTTATCACTATTGTTTAGCAAAGATTGGAGGGAGGATGAAGAAAACGAAATACCCATAATTGCAAATTGTATGCTTTCAGACAGAATCTCGTCAATGATGTACAAGCATTGTTTCAAATCCCCTAAACACCGGAGTTATAAGAAGTTAATCCCTAGTCAACCACTTCGATCCTAGAAGTATGAGTTTCTTCGGATATTTAAACTCTTACACTCAACCTAGGGCAGGGTAGTTGTTCAGTTAATCCAACTATGCACTCAAGTCACGAAGCAAAATCCAAAAGACGGTTGTTCATCAATGTCCCATGACATGGCAGTGACCATCCTCCAACAAAATAAAAAAAAATCGAAAGCTTGCTAAGTCAAACACCTCAAAAGGGGACTTAGGCAAAATCAAGGCAATCCCGATGGATCTGACAAGCAAAATCAGTCCATGCAAAAGTTAGGGATCAAAAACAAAATCAAAAGAGGTCCTCAAAACCCTTAACAAAAACAAAATAAGATTCAGTGGCCATTCAAATCAAGGGGCACTGACATCCTTCCATCAAAATAAGGTGACTGCCATTTCGAGCAAACCTTGAACCATCAAGCTTACACCGTCAAGTCCGTAAGTGCAGAATTAACTGAACGTAGGTATGGAGATCATCAAGAAGAAGGGGTGGGTACAAATTATACTTTGAGCCTGATATCCTTTGTTTCTATAACCGTGAGCCAGACCACGTTACAACCCTCAAAAGACCTAATTGAGGCGAGGTTTATTCTGAAAGCATATTATCGCAAGGTTGCGTAAACTGACTCCCCACATATTTGCTAATCATCAGTGTTGGTGTCAATATCCATGATATATCTTTTGTACCAATCAAGTTAGCACAACGTCTGGACTAACGGTCCATTCGTCTCACTACCACGAACTTAATAAACGACATTTCTTTCTAAAACTTGCATGAACTTTGCATTAAGATTACCATTCGCGAACAAACAAATTTATTTGCAAGTTAGTAGTTGGCATCGAGGAAATTCCAACAGAGAGAAATCAAACAGGATTGGATCATTCAGTAGTCTGGATCAGAATCGAGCATGCCTTATAGCCTTATGGATCTGGGGTATTGACATCCCATAAATATGGAATCAGTCAGCCTGAGGCTAATCCCCAAGCATCAGTTGATCACGGGGCAAAATCATCAAGAAGCGGTTGATCGAAAGTGAATCATACCAATAGGGGCAGACCACCCAAAGTTTCTTTGACTTGAGGATATATCCCTCCAATGTTCAATCAGGATAAGTTAAGCCGCTTCAACGCTCTTTCAAGGGCAAGCTACTCCAAAGAGTACATTGAAGCCAACCACCAAGAGTCGTTTAATCAATGATGAATCCTTTCGTGGTACAAACTCTGGGGCAAGCCATCTCGAGGTCGTTTCATGGCAAGTTACTCAAGCAAGTTCATCCTGTTGCACCCTAAAATTTGACCAACCGTTTCTCGTTTTCGGCTTATGTTTCGTTTCATCAGCATTTGCATTTACATACCGCATACTGTGCATTTTTGCAGGCAGATTGATTTAATCGGGATTACAGCCCTTTCTGTCGTGTTACAGACAGTTCAAACCGTTTCGGATACAGAGTTTTATTGTGGAATTTGCGCCCTGCCCGGTTATTCAATTTGTGCTGTTGGTTTTGGTGTTATTTCGGTATCAGGTTTTTCTTACTGTTTATTTTGTCGTATTTTTGGATTTTATCGCTCACTGATTTTATTCTATTTTTCTATATTTATTTCCTATTTTCGGCACATTTTTTTGAATTTTTAAATAGGTTTATTTTTATTTTTTAGAGGTTTTAGAATTTATTAGAATATTAATAGATTTAATATAGATTTTTTTTTTAGAATTTTAATTGTTTTATTATTCTTTTTTTTAATTGATTTAATTTTTTATTAATATTAATTAATTTTGGTTATTATTTTCTATTTTAGAATTTTATTTCTTTTCTAGATTTTATTAGCATTTTCTTTTATTTTTATTAATCTAATTTTTTAATTAGCATTTTAATTGAGTTAGTTTAATTTAAGTTAGTTAGTTTTAATTTCTTCAGTTTGGTTTTTAGCGTGCCAAGTGTTCTTTAATTTTTAGCTTAATCAATTAACTGTTTTAGTTAGCTTTTCAGATTTATTCAATTTGACTATTAATTTAATTAATTAATTATCATTATCAGCTTTAATTGTGTCATTAATAAGTGTTGCAGGCCACTTGGCATTTTTTTGCAGGCCCAAGGCTGACGCTTATCAGCGGTATAAATACCATCATTAATGCAGGGCACGAATTCTAGGGAGCTCGCCGCCGGCCATGCAAACGCCGAAAATTTCATCGGCAAAATTAAAATGAATCAAACTCGCCGGAATTCATCACCGGAAACTTCATACTCCATCAACATCGTTCAACAACCTTCATACACTCTTCATCGTTTTTTCCAGAAATTCATCCAACCTCCATCAATTCCCTAGAAAATCATCAACCTCATCGTGTTCATCCACAAATCTCCAGAACTTCGTCATGTTCTTCGTATCTTTCCAGAACTTCATATGTTCTTCGCCAGTTATCCCCAGAAACACATGAGTGTTCATTCAGTTCATCATTAATTCCCAGAAACATCATCTGTTCATCTTTAAACTTCCAGATCTAAACCTCCAAACACCAGATCACCAGATCCAAATGCAAAACCTAGGTCTAACCAACTTCGTTTGAACCGTTCAACTCTCCATATTCAACCTTCGTCGGTTCTTCATCATCTTCATGAACGCGTTACCAGATCCATCTTCAATCATCTTCATACCTCCATTAGATTTTAACCGAAAGCATAGATCTTCATAGAGCAATCCAGATCTGAGGATTTTCCACCAAATCGCCATGAACGGACATTCACCACTTCACACAAAGCAGAAATTTCTTCAAACGAGCTTCGTTAATACCTTCAAGGATCATCACCCAACCTTTAACAAGGAATTCCAAATGTCATCGTATTCCCCTGATACGCCTTCTTTTGCGAACAAACGATAGTAAACTTCATAAATCTCCAAGTCCAAATGTCACGGATCTTCTTCGCGAACCTCAAGCTTCCATTGACATCACGGTTTCCCAGATTCATACGAAGCCATCACATATAGAGAGTGAACGAGAAGACTGAGGCAACAGAGAAAAGGGTTCGTGTTTGAGAGGCTCGATTTTGAGACGAAAATGGGGAAGGTTTCAGACGGAGCAGATTTGAGACGGCGTTTTTGTGGTCGGCGGCGGCGGAAATTGAGAGGGAGGAATTAGGGTTTCGTATGCCAAGCAGAACTGAATTGAGTGAAGAAGATGTTGAGGCCTCAAGTGGTTAGTGGGGCGCATAGCCATTTGTTTTTTTTAATTATTTTTATTTTCTGCACCCCCGTTTTTCCTCGTTACCTCCCCTGGATTGTAATTTTTTCTGCACTCTCCGTTCCGTCACGCACCCCCCCCCCCTTTGCTGTGTGTTTTTTATTTTCGGATTTGGGCTGAAGGCCCACTGTGTGGCTTCTAGATAGCCCAACCTTATTTTCAGTTTAGTACACCCCTGTGTTGCTGCTGTGTTCCCCCTGCTGTTTTTATTAAATCTTAATTATTTCTTTTTGTAATACTTTAATTATTTTGTACTTTTGTGTGTGTGTGTGTGTATATATATATATATATATATATATATATATATATATATATATATATATATATATATATATATATATATATATATATTTTACTATTATTCTTAGAAAATTTATATAGTATTTTATTTTATTCTTAGAATATTATGTATATATTAAACATATAGACTTTATATTTTAAATTTATTTTCTATATTTTGTCTTATATTCAATTTTCTTTTTAATTTCTTTTATATTTCTTTTAGAGTTTATTTGTCTATTAGAGATTTTATTTCATTTTAGAGTTTGAATTCTTATTTCCATTTTGTTATTGGATTCTTCGCACCATTTCATTTTTATAGGTCGATGACGAGACCTCCGTAATGCGTTATTAATCAGAATATTGATGGATAATGTAGGATCCGAGACCTTTTTTCTCTCCTCATCTTTTCTTCTTCTTTTGATTTTATTTTGCCTTTCTGCTGTGCTGACCGTATGACATAATTTAATCGGAGAATGATTCTCAATATCATTTCTCCATTTGTCTGACACGAATATCAATACGCCACCTCTTGGGGTTTGACTTCTTTTATAAGTCAAATTATGACGGTTCAGCATCACATTGGTTCTGGTTCGAAACGTCATCATCAAGGATAAAAGAGCCGAGCTTGGAAATGGAATTTGCACGCAAAAGTCAAGGGTCAACGGAACCACTCCGTTCGGTAACATTGTTTTTACTTCACTTCATTCATCTCTTTCTTTTCAACCTTCGAGCATTGTGAGCCGTAAGCTTTAGATACGTGGGAAATGATGAGTGGGTGGCTGCCTCTCACTCGTCTAGGGTGTTTAGCGTATGTCCCTTGGATAATATGCGATGCATTCGTTCCTACGTCTTAAGACTTTGCGTGTGCGTCCTGTTTCCCCCTTACTCTCGCGTTCTGGCGATTGAGACCTCCCATTTTCTCCCGCGTTCTGGCGATTGAGTTCCCTTCTCTTGCCCCCGTGCAATCGAGACTTGCTTTCCTGTAGTTGGCCGAACTACGGCTGCTCTGATCTCTCATTCCGGTTGAGAGTATGTAGGCATAGGATGCGATATCCTAGCGAGCACACTAACAAATAACTTCTTTGTTCTCTCGCTTTCGTGCGATTGAGACTTTCTCGTTGACGGCTAATCTTTCCCTTTCTCTTGCCCTAGCGCAATTGAGACCAGACCGTAGTTCTAGAACCCGTAGGTTCCCGTACCTCTAAACCTGACATACTATGTCCGTTCTACTGCAAACAGGTAACGCCTAAGTCTCCAATGGTCGAGCAGCATGCACCTAGCTGCTAGAATGCGTACACTAGTATCGTCAATCTTTTCTCTCACCCCCGTGTGATCGAGAACACCCTTGTTTACCCGTAGTTAGCCTGAACTACGTTTTGCTCTGATTTCTCATGCTAGATGAGAATACGTAGGCACAAGACGCGACGTCTTGGCAAGCAATCTTCCCCCCGTAGTTTCCCGAACTACATTGACTCTGACTTTCCCATTGCACGAGGGAATACGTAGGCATAGAGTGTGACACTCTATTTAGTCAGCAATTTCTGTTTAGCTTTAGCAGCCGTAGATAGATTGTTTTTCACCCGTAGACTAGACAACCCAAGCGTGGATCCCGTCGAGTATGATGGACGTGAGGGGTGCTCATACCTTCCCCTTGCGTAACCGACTCCCGAACCTAGTGTTGCACCCCAAAATTTGACCAACAATTATTTATTCATTGAGTGTTTGAAAATGGATACCTTCATCAGACAGTTCAAGAGATCCTCAGAGGAGTGGGTTGAAACCAGGGTTGTGTGCTTCATAGCTTGAGAGTTGTGGGTGCTCCTCAGATGATTCTGAGACTTTGAGAATGAACTTGATGTTTTGAGAAAGCCTATGAGATGTCTTGATAGCCATCATGAATCCCAGAGAGGTCATTATGCAAGAATTCAGGAGATTCAACCATGAATGGTAGAATTAGGGTTTTTGACTGGGTCAACCCTAGGATAACTGAAGATTTGGAGAAGGTTGAGACCTAATCCAAGGGCCATGGGATCATGGAATGATGCATAGAGATGTTATAAAGAGGATTCCTAGACCAACTCATCATGATTGAGGGGTTTGAGAAGTTTTGAGTCAGGGTTTCCAAGGATTGTCAGTGAAAAAACCCTAATTTGATCCCTATCTTCCAGGCGGTTTTAGCTCTAGATGTGATTGATATCTCATCTTCCCCACAACATGAATGTTGTAGAGCTTGTTCTTAGCTTTAATTTTAGTGGTGGAACTCCTTGATAGGAGTTGCAGAGCTCAAGTTATGGTTTTGACAAATTACGGGTCAACTGAGGTGTGTGAATCTGGGTCCTTGAAAGTCTCCCAATTTGCAGACAACTTTTGCCCTAGTAGGATGATTCCTATGATCTCTTGGTCAACATTAATGTTGGAGGGCATCTTCTTAGCTTTAATTTGAGTTGTAGAAGTCCTTGATAGGATTTGTAGAACTCAACTTATGGTTTGAACAAGACAGGGGTATTTTGGTCATTTGGTCATTATAGGTCCTTTTAAGCACAAGGCTATGTCTCCTATTTCCAAGCTTCAAATGAAAAAGTTCAAAACATGAAAGTTGCTCAAAATGACATTTGGAGTCTAAAAAAGTGGTCATGAATTGTTGGAAAAGCTCATAGCATGAGATGACAAGATTGGTAAAAAATGAACTAAAAAAGGCTTATAAGTTAATTCATGCCAAGTTGGAATATTGGTTTGGAGGATCTAGAAATCCAATATAGGTCATCCAATAGTCCATTTTGCGTGTAAGACACATTTTAAGAACTTTGGTTCAAGTGGATTTTTCATCTGAGGCTTAAAAAATGAGGTTCCTTTGGAAAAGTGTTACTTGCAAAAGAAGGCAACTTTGAAAAGGCTTGCACAAGGAAAAGTAAAGGGCTGATTTCATTCCTTATCACTCAATATCTCATATTAAGGCATTTTGGCAAGGCTTAATGCAAGGGATATGAGATTTTCAAAGTCTCTTTTAAGGAGAAGTTCATGAACTTTCTAGAGGATTCTAGATGTTTCTAGTGACTTCCATCCACTACTATAAGAAGAGTGTATCACATAGTGTTCAAGGTTGGTGAGGGTTGGTGATAGCAAGAGAATTCAGAGGGGAGAGAGAGAGAGAAGCATCCATTGAAGAGGTTTCTTCAAGTTGAAGCAATTCTGGTTTCCTTCCATTGCAGACCTTCTCCTTCATCACAAGTGCAAACAGAAGGCCATTGATCATCCAAGGATCCTTTTGAAGAAGTTCCAAGGCTTGAAAGCATCCACACGAGTCTCTACCATAACCTCTTGACAGGTTCTTTTTCCATCACCATTCTCTTAAATTATATAGTCTTGATTAGTTTTATAGGTTTAGAATCAATGTACTAGGGTAGATGATGAAATCCTAGGAAGTATAGCTCATTCCATGACAATTCACAACAGAGCCAAGAATCTTAGATCTTCAAGAATTGATGGAATTTGGAGTTTTAGTTATCAAGATTTGGTTTAGAGTAGTTAGGCTAGCTTGTAGAATATCTGTAGACCATTAGATGTAAGGATGATGAAGGTTGATAACAGTTGATATCAGGTGAATTTCATTTGGACCACGATCTTGCAGCTGTTGCACCCCAAAATTTGCCCTCACAATACAAGACTTTGTGTTCTAAGAAGGTTCACAAGGTTCACAAGTTCTCCAACAACTTGCATAACCTTTCATGAAGTTCATAAAGTCCACAAGCTACTTTATGAAGGTTCACAAGGTTCACAAGTCCCACAGTGCTTTCAATACCTTTCATGAGGTTCATGAAGTCCATAGGTTGCTTCTTGAAGGTTCACAAGCTTCACAATGCCTCCCATGAGTATCACAAGATATCTTATGAAGATTCACAAGGTTCACAAAGTTCACAATTGGTCAGAAGAGTTGACAATTCCCTCAGACAATGCACCTCCTAAACAGTGCATCCAAAACTAGGGTTTTGACTTTAATCAGGCTAAATGGACTTCCAAGACTTCAAGTGAGCTTCATAACATCTTATATGTGTATAAGAACCCCCATGTCAAGTTTCAAGACTTTTCTCAAAAGTTTGCTCAGTCAGATGATCAGATAAGTCAAAAGCAGTCAATGCAGTTAAAAAGTCAAACTGAGGTCAACTGTGGTCAAACCAAAGTCAAACTTCATGATTTTTTGCCAACATCAAAGAGAGGTTGGGTGAGAAATATTATCATAATAACTGTAATACCCCAAATTTTGCCCTAAGATTTGTCGTCGCATTTCATTGCATTTAATCAATTACTAACAAATTTGTGTAGTCGTTTGACTTTTTGCAGGTAAATATCATATGGCATGCATTTTTTTTCTAAAAAGTAAAAATGGCACAATTGGCAGGAGGACATGTGTAAGGAGTTATGAGTGTGAGAGGTTGAGAGTTCGAATCTCACCTTTGTCACTTTTTTTTGTTTTTTATTATTTTTACTCTAAATTTTTCTATCTTTCTTTCATTAAAAAAATAACAAAAATAGTTTTTTATTATTATTTAATTATTATTTTCGTATTTTAATTAAATCATTTTTTAAAATATTATTTTTTTCACTTTTTTCTAAATTATTCATAAAAATATCCAAAAAATCATAAAATAAAAAATATTGAAAAAATTTTGTTCTTTTTATAATATTTTTTATTTTAGGAATCAATAGGATTATTAGTTTTTATTTTAAGTTTATTTTAATTATTTTAAATTATTTAAATTTTATTTTTTCTTAACTAATTATTTAGTTTGGGCTTTAAAATGGGCTTTAGGGACATTATTGACAATTTGGTGTTAACCCTAATTTGTTCCCTATATATACATGTGTTGCCTTGTTGGAAAAGAGGGAAGAATGAAAAAAACCTAAGAGGAGTGAGTGCCGTTTGCCGTTATTTAGTTTTCTTCTTCATCCATTACTATTGTTTCTTTTTCTTCATCGTTTACCGTTATTTCTTTTCCTTCATCTATTACTGTTGTTTCTTTTTCTTCATCTTTTACCGTTATTTCTTTTTCTTCATCTATTACCGTTATTTCTTTTTCTTTATCTATTACTGTTACGTTTATATATATATATAATTTTTTAAATTGTTAGAGTTTATATATATAAGATTTTTGATCGAATTATGTCGATACGATGTTTGCACATTTGTGTGCATGACGCGTGACATTTGTGTTAGTTCGATCTGGTTGCGATGATCGCATTTTTGTGTGAGCAATAATACTATTTTTTGCTTAATTTCTTTTTCTTTGCGATAAATTTTGTTTCGTCCGATTTAGATCTGGTTGCGATGAGCGCATTTCTGCGTTAGCAACATTGTTGGGTTATTTGGCACATTTAAAATTCATTATTGCCTTATTATTATTATTATTATTATTATTATTATTATTATTATTATTATTATTATTATTATTATCATTATTTATTATTATTATCATTATTATCATTATTATTACCATTATTATTATTATTGTTATCAATAATTTATTAAAATTTGTTATAATATAAAAATCTGTTTTTTAAAATAAATAACATTAACGTCTTTTCCAAATTAATATGAAAACCCATTATTTTTAAGAAAAAACTTTTTTTTAGATAAATTTAAAATAATAACTAAAATCTTTTTTTAAAATAATAACTAGAACCGTTATTTATTTTATTTTATTATTGTTCAATTCAAATTTCATTATCATATTGTATCTGCTCCTCTCATGTAACCTCGCGAACTTAACAATCGCTCTTTAAATTCTGCCTTTAAATTTCTGCTTGCATGGTTTAAATTATGACATTATCTCTCTGTTTGCATGATTCAATTATCTCACGCGTTTACTATTATTTCTGTCACATTGCACACATCCGAAGGTTAGGTCTAACTGTTTGGGCGCCGCGCCAATAGTCCGTAAAACTTCACACATTCAATTTCAAATCCTCAAAACTACAAACTACAAACCCTAATTTTCACAAATGCCTCGCCGCAGGCAAAATTACAATTTTACCCTTAGCATTAGGTCAAAGAGCCGCCGCGCTCATTTTAGGGTTTCCCGCCGTGGAATCCCTAATTTAACCCTAATTACAACTTAACATTTCAACGTAGAGATTTGGAGTTTCTACACTCCACGTAAGCGTGTCCTTAAGATGCGTTTATTCCCCTTGAGACCTTGACCACAGTCAAGAAGTTTCTAACCTCCCTATTGAGGGGAACTACGATTACTCTGATTCCACTCCCGTAAGGATACGTAGGCACAAGATGCGATGTCTTGCCGAGTAAACTTAGAATTAACCCCCTTTATTATTTATTATTGCTTATTTATATTTTATTTATCTTTGCTATTTAATTATTTTGCTTATTATTTTGTAATTGTTTCTTGGATGTAAAGTTGTTTAATTATTTAATTATTATTATGGTTAGTAATTAGGGAGTGTAACAACATGTATGTAATATTAAAATAAATTTAGATCACTTTTAAATAAAGATAATTAAAATAAACACGTCACACACGTAAGTCGATTTTAATCGCCGTCTCACTTCCTAAGGATATCCCTCAAGTTGCCTACGAATAATGGTTAAGTGGGGTGTATAAAGCAAGTCCCTCAAATAGAAAAATCATCAAAGTCCCTTATGGTTGCCTTTACGAATCGAGTCCCTTTCGAAAAATGATGATGGTCCCTTATATGTGCTTATTACATCCCACAATGGCCTTCAAAGTCAAATTGTCCCTCACATGTCCCTTAACATCCAAAGTAAGGACTACCTACTCCATTATAGTAGGGATAGTCTTACTAAAGGAAAGAATAAAGAATAAGAAAGACCTTTAAACATTAGGGTAGGTTACTCCTAGGTGCTTGCTCACTTCAAAACGGTTTCACACTTAAACAAATTTTCAACAAGTTTTCAAACAAGTTCTTAACACATCCTTACATGGATTATTTATTAACTATTCTGAAAATTTTCTATTCACACACTATACTTTTAAAACAATTCAAAAGTGAGCTTAAGTACCTAAGAGCCCATGGATAACCATGGATGAAAAGGGTGCTAACACCTTCCCTTTTCATAACCTACCCCCCGGACCCAAAATATTCTCTAAGGTCTTTCCTGTTCTTTTATAACCTTTCCTTATGGATAAAATAAAAGTCGGTGGCGACTCTTGCTATCGGCAACATTGTTTAAAGTCAGTTCTCCCACCGTGTTACAGAACTGGCGACTCTGCTGGGGACCTATTTAAGAGGGGTACCCTTAGGAATTAAGATCACTTTAAATTGTTTGCCTTGTTTGCTTTATTATATTGTTGGGGTGCTCTTATGTGTGAAAGGTCCTAACCCGGATCTAGTGTACCTTAGGTAAATGGCAATAGACCAAGGAAACTGTACGACGTATATCGATACGGTTAATCTGGTGGCCATAGTTAGTGCGACTTCTTGGTTGGTGCTTATATTCCTTAAGTCAAGTTGAGGATAATATTGAGGCTGCCATATGTTGTCAATGCACTAACTGACTTTTAGAACCCTAGTTAACTCATCTTGGCCTTTAGAAAGTAGTGAGGTAACCGGCTTTGGTGCAGACTGAAGTTGGTTGACACTCGATACTACGCTCATTGAGATCTTAAACTTGGAGGGTTTTGGTTGGCAAGTAAGTTGCCTTCTGAACAACCACCCTTGTGAAGGATCAATGATATTGAGATCCCTTAGAACCTGGTTACTTTTGTAGGGCAGGATGAACCATCTAACTTCAGGGGAGGGTACTTGCCTTTGAACCTCATGCAAGCCTTTAAACCTAGGGCTATGGTGTGACTTGTTTGTGTGTGCCACATGTTTGTGATTGAGCATGACATCATGACATCATCATGCATCATAAGCATATCATTTTCCCTAACCATTTCAAGGACCAAAGGATTTATCTTTGTTCTTTGTTGCAGGTCATGGCTTCTGCTCGTAGAAACACCATCAGGATCAACTTTGTAGGGATACCTGCTAAGCTCAAGGAGTTGGTTTCCCTAGTGCCTGATCATTCCCAGTTTAACAAGAGACATGGTCACTTATTGGGTCTAGTTACTTCAGGGTTCAGTGAAGACATGATGAGTGTGCTGTTTCAGTTCTTTGACCCTAAGCACCATTGCTTTACATTTCCTGATTATCAGCTGGTTCCAACCATGGAGGAGTTCTCTAAACTTCTGGGCATACCTGTTCTTGATCAGAAGCCATTCACAGGCTTAGAGAAGGAGCTTAAACCAGAAGTTATTGCTGCAGCTCTACATCTGAAGAAGTCTGACATTGTTCTAGAGACGAGAAGTGGAGTTAAAGGTATTCTTGCCAAGGTATTAGTAGATAAAGCTCAAATATTCTTGCAGGCTATGAGCTACGATGCTTTTGAGGAGATCTTAGCCTTATTGATTTATGGCTTAGTGTTGTTCCCCAATCCTGATCAGTTCATAGACGTTCATGCCATCAACATATTCCTGAGTCACAATCCAGTGCCTACCTTACTTGGAGACATCCTACATTCTCTTCACACCCGTACTACAAGGGCAAGAGGAACTTTGATGTGCTGCATACCTTTACTTTCTAGGTGGTTTATTTCTCACCTTCCTCGCTCAGTAATGAAGAATGAGCAAGGGTTCAGATGGTCCAAGAGGATCATGTCACTTTCTCACTCAGACATCCATTGGTGCTCCAGATCTATGGAGAATGTCACCATCATTGACCGTTGTGGGGAGTTTCCTAATGTGCCACTTCTAGGCATAAGAGGAGGCATCACCTACAACCCATCTCTAGCTTTACGACAGTTTGGTTACGCCCGGAGCGATGGTCCACATGACATGTTGATTCAGGGCATTGTGTTTGACTACGACAACGATCTTCAGGGTTACCGTCAGAGATTCATCCGAGCTTGGGGAAAGGTAAACAGGATTGACAGCAAGACACTGGAGCCTAAGTACACTATTCCTATGGAGGCTTATCTCAGATGGGTACGATCTCGTGCTCAGACACTCATGATGCCATATCCTGCCGTCCTACCAGTTACCATGGAACCTGTTGCTGAAGGAGACACAGCTTATACCATCCTTCACCCAGACATGCCTACTGATATGGAAGACTTGCAGAGATCATGGATCCAACTGAAAGAACAAAGGGATACTTTCGAGGCTCATTACAAAGCAAGCCAAGCAAGGATCCTAGAGCTAACAAAGTTACTTCATGAGGAACGAAACCTCAACTCATACCTCAACACAAAGAGGAAACGTCCATGGGAGACTTAAAACCCCATCTTTTGTACTTATTTCGTTTTCATTTTTGTAAGCCTAAAAGGCAAAACAAGTTATTACTAATAAAAAGTTACTTTCTTGTTTGTTTAAGCAAATTTAAATCCTGCGGTCCTTGAAAACATTGCATATGCATTCCCATATCATTGCATCACAGGTTTATAATTGTGCACAGGTTTCTCATCTTCTCGCTGTTTATTTCAGCAATGGCTCTTGAACAATCAGTTAAGGATCTCCAGGCACAGAATGCACAGTTCCAAGAGCTGATCCTGAACCTATCCAAGGGGCAGGATGAATTGAAGACACTGCTGGCCAAGAAGACTAAGAAGGCTAGAAGGTCTGCTGGGTTGCTCAACATGGGAAGAAGGTTCAAAGGTCCTGTCAGGACCAAGAAACAGGTTGAAGACTATGAATCTGAAGAATCTGAGCAGGAGAGAGGCAGTCTCCACAACACTATGGGGGACTCTGATTCTGAGGCTAACTACTACCATGAGCCTAACGAAGACAAATTCAAGATGCTGGTGGATAGAATGGATGCTATGGAATTACAGAAATCATCTGGGCTGGATTTTGAGGATTTGAGCTTGATATCTGGGGTGGTCATACCCATTGGGTTCAAAGTTCCTACATTTGTTGTCTATGATGGGGTCTCTTGTCCCAAATTGCATCTGAGGTCTTATGTCAGAAGAATTCAACCCCACACTGCTGATAAAAAGTTGTGGATCCATTTCTTTCAAGAGAGTTTATCTGGAGCTCAGCTAGAGTGGTATTATCAGTTGGAGAGTGTCAACATCAGAGATTGGAATGACCTTGCTGAAGCTTTCTACAAGCAGTATCAATACAATGCTGACTTAGCCCCCACTCGCATGCAGCTTCAGAGCATGTCTATGGGTGCCAAAGAAAGCTTTAAGGAGTATGCTCAGAAGTGGAGAGACTTAGCTGGAAGAGTTCAACCCCCTTTGACTGATAGGGAGTTGGTTGATATGTTCATGTGTACGCTGAATGGTCCGTTTTACAGTCATCTCATTGGAAGCTCATCATCTGGCTTCACTGAGTTGATCATGACAGGAGAGCGAGTAGAGAATGGTATCAAGAGTGGTAAGATCCAAGTGGGCACTTCTTCATCCGGTGCTGCAAAGAAGCCTCCCACTGGGAAGAAAGAATCTAATGCTGTGTATGGTCAGCCTGATCGTAACAGAAGGCATCAGTCTGTTAGTGCAGTTCATATTTCAAATCCAACTCCTGCAACAACAGAGCAGCCTCAAGGCAACCAACAGAGGGCTAGAAGACAGTTCACGAAGATCAACATGTCAATGGCTCAGGCATTGCAACACTTGTTGAAAGCTGAACTTATTACCCTGAGGGAGGCCCCTCAGAATCCCAACGTTACCTCTCCCAAGTACAATCCCAATGCACGATGTGCATATCATTCAAACTGTCCAGGACATGATACTAATAACTGCTGGGTCTTGAAGAACAAAATTCAGGATATGATTGATGCTGGAGAAATTGAGTTTAATCCACCAGGTACTCCAAATGTGATTACAGCTCCAATGCCAAATCACGAGAAGACTGTCAACGCCATTGATGAAGATATTGATGAAGATCTGCATGTCTATTCAGTTATGGAGTTGAGCACACCATTGTCTGTTATCAAA
Organism: Lathyrus sativus; assembly: GCA_963859935.3. Lineage (NCBI taxonomy): Eukaryota > Viridiplantae > Streptophyta > Magnoliopsida > Fabales > Fabaceae > Lathyrus > Lathyrus sativus. Next base: position 639,062,574 of record OZ012740.1, on the reverse strand, counting down.
AAGAGGTTAGTACAAGCTGGGATCTTTCCAGGTTGTCATGAAGATTGTCTATATTGTACCTATAAGCCGGATAGTTGCTTCATTTTGAGAGATGGGATTCAACGTCTCATGGATAAATATACTATAGTGTTTGAAAGAAGACCAGCATCTGTAGAAAGTATGGTGGATCATCTGACTCAGGGTAAGAAGATTGAAGAGGTTGACATGGTTGACAAAGTACCACTAAGAATCACTTCAAAGGGTCCCATTAAAACCACTCATCAGGGCCCAATCAAGATTACTGCTGAAGGTCCTGTGAAAGTTGTTGCTGAAGCCAGAGTAGCTCCTCTGATCATTACCACTCCTGGTCCTATTCCTTATACATCTGACAAAGCTGTGCCTTGGCACTATGGGTCTGATGTTTACATCCATGGTGTCAAGCAGGAACCTTTACCTGATATGCCTGTTGACATTGATAATATTGCTGGATCTAGCAAGATCACTCGTAGTGGAAGAGTCTTCTCTCCTCCAGTTGCTTCTAAGAGTGCAGTTACTCCTGCTGTTACTTCCACCACTGATGCTCGGGGCAAGGGTCCTGGTATTGAGCCTGTATCTACTGATGTGCCAGCTGCTGATGACCTCTCTAAGCAGATGGAAAAAGTATTGAAAATCATTCGCAAGAGTGATTATGATATTGTTGATCAGCTGGGGCATACTCCCTCAAAGATTTCTATGCTCTCCCTGTTATTATGTTCTGAGGCTCATGCCGAGTCATTGATCAAGTTTCTAAAGATGGCTCATGTACCCAGTGCAATTTCTGTGGACCAGTTTGAGAATTGTGTTGCTCACCTGACCTATGACAACGGGTTAGGATTTTCTGATGCTGACTTGACCCCTGCCAAGAGGGATCATAACAGGGCCTTGCATATTTCAATTGAATGCAGGGGCACTACCCTGTCTCATGTGCTGATAGACAATGGTTCCTCTCTGAATGTGTTGCCTAAGGAAGTCCTGAACAAGCTGAGTCCTGAAGATACGGTATTGAAGCCCAGTAATATTGTGGTAAAGGCTTTTGATGGTTCTAGAAGAGTAGTGCATGGGGAAGTTGATCTTCCAATCAAGGTTGGCTCTCAGGTGTTTACTGCTACCTTCTATGTGATGGATATTCGTCCTTCGTACTCATGTCTGCTTGGTCGTCCCTGGATCCATGGGGCAGGTGCTGTGACCTCCACATTACATCAAAAGTTGAGATATCCGGTGAATGGAAAAGTTGTTACTGTCTTTGGAGAGGAAGAATACTTTGTCAGCCATGTAAGCACTTTCAAGTATCTGGAAGTAGAAGGTGAATACATTGAAACTCCATGTCAGTCATTTGAAGTGGTTCCCTGGGCTGTTAAGGATTGTGTGACTCCTCCTGCTGTGAAGAAGGTTCCTGTGGTCATCAGAAACCCTCCAACAATGGCAATGGCCTCCCTCAATGATGCAAAAGCTGTGGTGGAAGAAGGTGGTTGTACTATTTGGGGTCAGCTTCCTGATATTCCATACAAGTCTGACAAGTTTGGTTTGGGTTTCACTGCAGAGTCCCAGAAGGCTGTTCGTCGTGCTCGTATCACCAATCAAGGGGTTATCAATGCTGTGGGAGATCAAGATGAAGACTACAACTTGGAGGCATGGATTTTTCCTACTGTGGGTGCTGGACTCAATAATTGGACAGCTGAAGATGTTATCCCTATCTCCTTTAGTCAGGAGTAAATACTATTACTGTGTTATGTTTTTAAATTTATAATTTCTGGAACAATTAAAACTTTCAAGCCATGTGCCTTACCCGGGGCACAATGGTGTGCTTGTTACGGGTTGTCATTTCATTTGCATACATCATTCAATAAAATCAGTGGACGTGTCGTTTTCGTAAATATTGTGTTCCTTGTCTTTCTTTTTCTTTTATTTTTGCTTTATCAGCTATGTGTTCTTACACACACCCACGTCACTAAAATGCAGATCCTCATCCACTCTGGATCCAGTTGATAACAGTTCTACTATTGCCAGTTACAATTTCGAGAATCCGATCTATCAAACTGAAGACGGAAACGAGGACGATTGTGAAATACCTGTAGAGCTTGCTAGGTTGTTACAACAAGAAGAGAAAGCTATACAGCCACATGAAGAGCCAGTCGAAGTTGTGAATCTGGGAACTGAAGAAAACAGAAAAGAGGTCAAGATAGGGGCTTATTTAGAGGACAGTGTCAAGAGCAGGTTGATTCAGATGCTACGTGACTATGTGGAGATCTTTGCTTGGTCTTATGAAGATATGCCAGGGTTGGATACAGACATTGTGGTTCACCGTTTGCCAGTGAAAGAAGATTGTCGTCCAAAGAAGCAGAAGGTTCGTCGTATGCGTCCTGAAATGACAGAAAAGATCAAAGCAGAGGTAATGAAACAGTTCAATGCAGGGTTCTTGGCCGTAACTTCTTATCCTCAGTGGGTTGCAAATGTGGTACCGGTTCCTAAGAAAGATGGTAAGGTACGTATGTGTGTAGACTACAGAGATCTGAACAAGGCTAGCCCTAAAGATGACTTTCCACTTCCTCATATTGATATTCTGGTAGACAACACTGCTCAGCATAAGGTATTCTCTTTTATGGATGGTTTCTCTGGTTACAATCAAATCAAGATGGCACCTGAAGATATGGAGAAGACTACATTTGTGACACAGTGGGGCACCTTTTGCTATAAGGTAATGCCATTTGGTTTGAAGAATGCAGGGGCAACATATCAGCGTGCTATGGTGGCTTTGTTTCATGATATGATTCATCATGAGATAGAGGTATATGTGGATGATATGATAGCCAGGTCTCAGAATGAAGAACAACATCTTGATCATCTGCACAAGTTGTTTGAGAGGTTGAAGAAATACAGGTTGAGATTAAATCCAAACAAGTGTACTTTTGGAGTTAGATCTGGAAAGCTCCTGGGTTTCATTGTCAGTGGAAAAGGTATTGAAGTGGATCCTGCAAAAGTGAAAGCTATACGAGAGATGCCAGCTCCCCGTACTGAGAAGGAGGTTAGAGGTTTCTTAGGACGATTGAACTACATTGCAAGATTTATTTCCCAATTAACTACCATCTGTGAGCCAATCTTCAAGTTGTTGAAGAAAGATCAGGTGATGGAATGGAATGATGAGTGCCAGACTGCCTTTGATGAAATCAAGAGATATTTGCTAGAACCTCCAATTTTAATGCCACCAGTTGATGGAAGACCCTTGATTATGTATTTAACAGTATTAGACAACTCAATGGGGTGTGTATTGGGGCAACATGACGAGTCTGGTCGAAAAGAGCAGGCAATATACTACCTTAGCAAAAAGTTTACCGACTGTGAAACAAGATACTCACTGCTCGAGAAAACTTGCTGCGCTTTGGCATGGGCTGCTCGCCGACTAAGACAGTATATGTTGACCCATACTACCTTGTTGATTTCGAAGATGGATCCAATCAAGTACATATTTGAGAAACCTGCTCTCTCCGGAAGAATTGCAAGATGGCAAATGATCTTGACGGAATATGATATACAGTATACTACTCAGAAGGCCATTAAGGGGAGTGTTGTTGCTGATCATTTGGCTCATCAAGCAGTAGATGATTACCAGTCAATGAATTTTGAGTTCCCTGATGAAGACATTATGTCTGTTACCAAAGAACCTGGACAGTATGACGGACCTGAACAAGGATCCCGATGGACTATGGTTTTTGATGGTGCCTCCAATGCACATGGTAATGGTGTTGGTGTTGTGATTAGTTCCCCTGAAGGTTGTCATACCCCGATTACTGCCAGACTTTGTTTCTATTGTACCAATAACATGGCTGAGTATGAGGCATGTATCATGGGTATGCAAGTTGCTATTGATATGAAGATTCAGTTCCTTGAGAATTATGAAGGATGCAGGCTTGGATGAAGATGAGTGGATTCAGACTCGACTTGACCAGATAAATTTGATTGATGAGAAAAGGTTAGCAGCAGTTTGTCATGGCCAGATGTACCAGAAACGGATGATCAAAGCTTTTAACAAGAAGGTTAAGCCAAAGGTATATCAGGCTGGTGACTTGGTAATCAAGCGTATCATATTACCACAGGGTGATCCTAGGGGCAAGTGGACTCCAACATATGAGGGACCATTTGTAGTCAAGACAGTGTTCTCAGGAGGTGCCATGATACTGACTACAATAGATGGTGAAGACTTCCCACAACCTGTAAACGCAGACATAGTTAAAAAATACTACGCATAAAAAGAGACCCGCTAGGTTGACAGGCCTAGGCAAAAATAAGGGCATCCCGGCAAACCAAAAGGGTTTGGGCAAAAATTAGGGATATATATATAAAAAGATGTACACCCGGCAAGTCGAAAACCTGAAAAGGCGGCTTGGGCAAAAAAGGGTATCCCGGTGGATTGAAAACCTGAAAGGGCAATCCAGGCAAAAGTTAGGGATTAAAGCGTATGACTATGTCTCGTTTGGATCACTCATGAAACTGCAACCAGTTGTACTACTTACTCAAGCTCAAACAGATAAAGCTCAATCCAATCGTTTCCGTCTCAACAGCAAGAAGATGAGATACTTGAGTGGCAATAGTAGAATTGAAACTCAATAGGATTATTTCCCACATAGCTGATTCTTTTTGTAAAACTTCATGACAAAATTCTCTTACTAGGGTTTATGTCTCCTTGTACAAACTTACCCGTGCATGGGTCACTTTTGATATAAATAAATTCCATCTTTTGAATCCAGATTTACTTTTACCCTATTTACATAAGCGAAACGTCCATTGGTTGTGTTTGAATGTATGTATGCCTTTGAATATGATTGATGTTTACCAGAAATGCATGTATGCTTTTAATATGATTGATGTTTACCAGAAATGCATGAAAATGCAGTAATAGTATTTACTAAGGACGAACGAGGGAAGGATTTCAACGAAGCTTCGTCGGTTCATCTTTACAAGACAATTACAAACCATCAGTAGGACTAATCCATTTTCACAAAGTCTAATCTCCCCTGGAATTTATATCCATCTCTTTTATCCTCATACGGATATACGGGAAATTACTTTCCAATAAGGGCACGATGAACGAAGACGGGATGTTATACTTATCCTACTATCAAACGAAAGCGAAGGTTATCTATACCCTACTATCCCCAACAACGGGAGGTTATCTATACCTTGTTATCCCCAACAACGGGAGGTTATCTATACCTTGTTATCCCCAGCAGACGGAGGGTTATATATTCTTCAACAACGAATCGGGATTTATTTTCCTTGGCCAGCAGTTGTTATACAAGGATATCCAGACACTTCCAGCAGTGTCATATCATACATACATCATTTACATCATACCATAACATATATGTCTATAGTACATTACCTAAGTGCATCATGTCATACATGCATACATAAAGCATAAACTAATGTTGTTATACAGAATGCTACCTTGTTTTCAGGTTAATTATCCAACAAACAAGCTTATGATCTTTGGGACTGCTTTATTGTAACCTCAGGGTTACTTTATCCTCCTGAAGAGCTTCTTATTACTTTGGACTGCTTTATTGTAACCTCAGGGTTATTTTATCCTCCTGATAGCCTCTCATGACTTCAAGACTGCTTTGGAGCTACTGATTGCTCTATCCTCCTGAAATCATCCTATTACTTCAAGACTGCTTTAGAGCTATTCATTGCTCTATCCTCCTGAAGCCATCTAATTATTTCAAGACTGCTTTAGAGTTATCCATTGCTCTATCCTCCTGAAATTACATTATTATTTCAAGACTGCTTTAGAGCTATCCATTGCTCTATCCTCCTGAAATCATTACTTCAAGACTGCTTTAGAGCTATCGATTGCTCTATCCTCCTGAAGACATATCACATTATTATTTCAAGACTGCTTTAGAGCTATCCATTGCCCTATCCTCCTGAAATCATTACTTCAAGACTGCTTTAGAGCTATCGATTGCTCTATCCTCCTGAAGACATATCACATTATTATTTCAAGACTGCTTTAGAGCCATTCATTGTTCTATCCTCCTGAAATCATATCATTGCTTCAAGACTGCTTTAGGGTTATCACTATTTGCTCTATCCTCATGAAGACATGCTGCTACATCATTATTATTCCAGACTCCTGACAGCTTTCATCATACACCCATATTTTGAACTGCTCCCCCCCTAGTGGCATCTTTAAGCCCACTCAATCATATTCAACTAGCCATCTGTACCACTCTAGTGCACTGGTGAGTGCAAATTTTTGGGCTTTTGTGTTCAATCCCCTTCAACCTTCCAGGTTACGACTGGCAAATATACCAATCTAACCCCTCAGGTTTCAGAAAATTGAACAGGGGCAGCTGTTGCACCCCAAAATTTGCCCTCACAATACAAGACTTTGTGTTCTAAGAAGGTTCACAAGGTTCACAAGTTCTCCAACAACTTGCATAACCTTTCATGAAGTTCATAAAGTCCACAAGCTACTTTATGAAGGTTCACAAGGTTCACAAGTCCCACAGTGCTTTCAATACCTTTCATGAGGTTCATGAAGTCCATAGGTTGCTTCTTGAAGGTTCACAAGCTTCACAATGCCTCCCATGAGTATCACAAGATATCTTATGAAGATTCACAAGGTTCACAAAGTTCACAATTGGTCAGAAGAGTTGACAATTCCCTCAGACAATGCACCTCCTAAACAGTGCATCCAAAACTAGGGTTTTGACTTTAATCAGGCTAAATGGACTTCCAAGACTTCAAGTGAGCTTCATAACATCTTATATGTGTATAAGAACCCCCATGTCAAGTTTCAAGACTTTTCTCAAAAGTTTGCTCAGTCAGATGATCAGATAAGTCAAAAGCAGTCAATGCAGTTAAAAAGTCAAACTGAGGTCAACTGTGGTCAAACCAAAGTCAAACTTCATGATTTTTTGCCAACATCAAAGAGAGGTTGGGTGAGAAATATTATCATAATAACTGTAATACCCCAAATTTTGCCCTAAGATTTGTCGTCGCATTTCATTGCATTTAATCAATTACTAACAAATTTGTGTAGTCGTTTGACTTTTTGCAGGTAAATATCATATGGCATGCATTTTTTTTCTAAAAAGTAAAAATGGCACAATTGGCAGGAGGACATGTGTAAGGAGTTATGAGTGTGAGAGGTTGAGAGTTCGAATCTCACCTTTGTCACTTTTTTTTGTTTTTTATTATTTTTACTCTAAATTTTTCTATCTTTCTTTCATTAAAAAAATAACAAAAATAGTTTTTTATTATTATTTAATTATTATTTTCGTATTTTAATTAAATCATTTTTTAAAATATTATTTTTTTCACTTTTTTCTAAATTATTCATAAAAATATCCAAAAAATCATAAAATAAAAAATATTGAAAAAATTTTGTTCTTTTTATAATATTTTTTATTTTAGGAATCAATAGGATTATTAGTTTTTATTTTAAGTTTATTTTAATTATTTTAAATTATTTAAATTTTATTTTTTCTTAACTAATTATTTAGTTTGGGCTTTAAAATGGGCTTTAGGGACATTATTGACAATTTGGTGTTAACCCTAATTTGTTCCCTATATATACATGTGTTGCCTTGTTGGAAAAGAGGGGAGAATGAAAAAAACCTAAGAGGAGTGAGTGCCGTTTGCCGTTATTTAGTTTTCTTCTTCATCCATTACTATTGTTTCTTTTTCTTCATCGTTTACCGTTATTTCTTTTCCTTCATCACTGTTGTTTCTTTTTCTTCATCTTTTACCGTTATTTCTTTTTCTTCATCTATTACCGTTATTTCTTTTTCTTTATCTATTACTGTTACGTTTATATATATATAATTTTTTAAATTGTTAGAGTTTATATATATAAGATTTTTGATCGAATTATGTCGATACGATGTTTGCACATTTGTGTGCATGACGCGTGACATTTGTGTTAGTTCGATCTGGTTGCGATGATCGCATTTTTGTGTGAGCAATAATACTATTTTTTGCTTAATTTCTTTTTCTTTGCGATAAATTTTGTTTCGTCCGATTTAGATCTGGTTGCGATGAGCGCATTTCTGCGTTAGCAACATTGTTGGGTTATTTGGCACATTTAAAATTCATTATTGCCTTATTATTATTATTATTATTATTATTATTATTATTATTATTATTATTATTATTATTATTATTATTATTATCATTATTTATTATTATTATCATTATTATCATTATTATTACCATTATTATTATTATTGTTATCAATAATTTATTAAAATTTGTTATAATATAAAAATCTGTTTTTTAAAATAAATAACATTAACGTCTTTTCCAAATTAATATGAAAACCCATTATTTTTAAGAAAAAACTTTTTTTTAGATAAATTTAAAATAATAACTAAAATCTTTTTTTAAAATAATAACTAGAACCGTTATTTATTTTATTTTATTATTGTTCAATTCAAATTTCATTATCATATTGTATCTGCTCCTCTCATGTAACCTCGCGAACTTAACAATCGCTCTTTAAATTCTGCCTTTAAATTTCTGCTTGCATGGTTTAAATTATGACATTATCTCTCTGTTTGCATGATTCAATTATCTCACGCGTTTACTATTATTTCTGTCACATTGCACACATCCGAAGGTTAGGTCTAACTGTTTGGCCGCCGCGCCAATAGTCCGTAAAACTTCACACGTTCAATTTCAAATCCTCAAAACTACAAACTACAAACCCTAATTTTCACAAATGCCTCGCCGCAGGCAAAATTACAATTTTACCCTTAGCATTAGGTCAAAGAGCCGCCGCGCTCATTTTAGGGTTTCCCGCCGTGGAATCCCTAATTTAACCCTAATTACAACTTAACATTTCAACGTAGAGATTTGGAGTTTCTACACTCCACGTAAGCATGTCCTTAAGATGCGTTTATTCCCCTTGAGACCTTGACCACAGTCAAGAAGTTTCTAACCTCCCTATTGAGGGGAACTACGATTACTCTGATTCCACTCCCGTAAGGATACGTAGGCACAAGATGCGATGTCTTGCCGAGTAAACTTAGAATTAACCCCCTTTATTATTTATTATTGCTTATTTATATTTTATTTATCTTTGCTATTTAATTATTTTGCTTATTATTTTGTAATTGTTTCTTGGATGTAAAGTTGTTTAATTATTTAATTATTATTATGGTTAGTAATTAGGGAGTGTAACAACATGTATGTAATATTAAAATAAATTTAGATCACTTTTAAATAAAGATAATTAAAATAAACACGTCACACACGTAAGTCGATTTTAATCGCCGTCTCACTTCCTAAGGATATCCCTCAAGTTGCCTACGAATAATGGTTAAGTGGGGTGTATAAAGCAAGTCCCTCAAATAGAAAAATCATCAAAGTCCCTTATGGTTGCCTTTACGAATCGAGTCCCTTTCGAAAAATGATGATGGTCCCTTATATGTGCTTATTACATCCCACAATGGCCTTCAAAGTCAAATTGTCCCTCACATGTCCCTTAACATCCAAAGTAAGGACTACCTACTCCATTATAGTAGGGATAGTCTTACTAAAGGAAAGAATAAAGAATAAGAAAGACCTTTAAACATTAGGGTAGGTTACTCCTAGGTGCTTGCTCACTTCAAAACGGTTTCACACTTAAACAAATTTTCAACAAGTTTTCAAACAAGTTCTTAACACATCCTTACATGGATTATTTATTAACTATTCTGAAAATTTTCTATTCACACACTACACTTTCAAAACAATTCAAAAGTGAGCTTAAGTACCTAAGAGCCCATGGATAACCATGGATGAAAAGGGTGCTAACACCTTCCCTTTTCATAACCTACCCCCCGGACCCAAAATATTCTCTAAGGTCTTTCCTGTTCTTTTATAACCTTTCCTTATGGATAAAATAAAAGTCGGTGGCGACTCTTGCTATCGGCAACATTGTTTAAAGTCAGTTCTCCCACCGTGTTACACACCCCCATCCCCTTTATTTTGTTTTCTTTTATTTTTTATTCTTTTAATATTTTCTTGTTCTTTAAAAATTCATATAAAACTGATAAATAATGATTTTTTGTTCATTCTTTTTGCTATGTTTAGATAATAATGTGTAGAAAATTATAAAAATAAAAATAGGATTTTATTTTTAATGTAGAATTTTTGGTGATATTTTCTTTTTAATAGTGCATTTAATTTCTTTTGTTTGATATCATGATTTTGTAGAATTTGTTTTAGGACCTTCCTTTAGTCTTTTTAACTCATTCTTTTTTGTGTAATTAGATATTGAACCATAGTTCCCCATAGGATTTAATTCTTGATTTTTAGATTAAAATTTGGTTGGTTTAATTAGGGTAGCTTTAGGGTATCCTAATTAGGGTTTAGGTTGTGCATAGGTGAAGAAATCCATTTTATTTAGATAGTTTTGTATTGATTTTTTGGGTAGGGGCCTATGTGGATGTTATGGGTAGATGTTGTAGACCCTTGTGAATAATTGTAGATTTTTCCCCCTTGGTTTAGTATTTTTAGGTATTTTCTGAAGTTGCCTGATGGTTTTGTCTGTTCTGTGGTTATCTGTTCATCTCTGGGGTTTGTTTTGGAAAATTTGTTGTGGGGTTTGTGTTGTCTTGAAGATCTTGTTGGAAAGCATCATGAAGAGAAGATTGTAGATCAAGACTCAGAGACCCAGAGCTTGGATTTCTCCCTGTCTGTGAGGTTTGAGATCCTGAAGTTTGGAGGAAGTTCATGGTACTTTCCTGAGGAAGGCACTATGAATGACTTTCATTCTTTCTTCTCACCTCTTTCTTAAGTATCCAATGATGTTGGAGCCAACTTGTGAGTTTAATTTCTCCTGAGGAGGAATGTAAACTGATCACATGTTGTTGAGCCTGTTGCACCCCAAAATTTGCCCAACCTTATTCATTGGGTTTATGTTTCATTATCATTAGCATTTGCATATAGAGTCATGTACATAGACTAATCATCTGCATAGCATAAGCATAGCAAGTCATACAGCAGGGGGATCAAGCATTATTCTCATCTCTAGAGGCCTATCAAGAGGCTATTATCCCAATTCAATCTCATTCAAGTCATCAGGAAAGAATTTGAAAGCAAAGAGTGCAGCAGATCAAGCCTTGAGTCCATCTCCTAGCTGAGGGTATCTGAGGGTCAACAAGAGGATTGTGAGCTGTGAGTTGAAGGCATGGAGAGTATCTAGACATTAGGAGAGACTTAGAAAGTCATTTAAAGAAGGAGACAAGTCATTGATGAGAGCACAAGAGCTATAGCTGAAGGCAGTCAACTAGGGTTTCATCTGGGTCAACCCTAGGTCAACCCTAGGTCAATTGACTGATTTAAGGGGCATTCAAGTCTAGTGGAGAGATGTGGGGTTCATCATTGGATATATAAAGGAGGATATGGAGATATGCCAAGAAGAATCCAAGAGAAATCAAGGAGAAGAGGAGTTTCTAAATTAGGGTTTCTGTGTAAAATCCCCTAGTTTAGGTCAAATTTCCAAGCAAGATAAGTCAAAATGCTAGCTTCAAATGGCTTCTTGGCCAACATGAAACTTGTAGAGGATATCAAGACCTTTAATTTGAGTGGTGGAAGACATCAAGGAGATTTATAGAACTCAAGTTATGGTCCTTGCAAGTTACAGGTCATCTGAGGTATCTGAAATTTTGTCTGTGAAAGTGACTTGACTTCCAAGCTAGTTTTACCCCTCAAGGAGATTTCAAATGAATTCTTGGTCAACATAAGAATTGTTCCTCATTGTCTTAGCTTTCTAGAATGGTATAGCATGCCCTCATATGATGTGTGGAACTCAACTTATGGTCTTGGCAAGCAAAGGGTATTTTGGGCATTTGTGAATTACAGGTCATTTTAACCTATGTCCAAAACTCATACAAGGAGGCCTCAAATGGAAAAACTTACAACATCAAACTTGCTCCAAATGACATTTTGAGTCTAGAAAGAAGGTCACAAATTGTTGGAAAAGCTCATAACATGAAGTTGCATGATTGGTCCAAATTTGAACTAAAATGGCTTATAACTTGAATAAAGTCAAAGTGAAAAATGGTTTGAGAGATTTATAAGTCCAAATGGAGACTTCCAATATATGATTTTGAATGGAAAAGACATTCTAAGAACAATGGTTCAAGTACTTTTTTGAGCTTAGTGGAAAAAATCAAAGTTATTCATGGTTACTTGCATTTGAAGAAACATTTCAAAAATCAACCAATGTGGAATGCAAGGGAATGTGGCAAGATGGTTCTAGAAAGTTCATGTGAGCCCTATATATTCATGAGATCAGAATTGAGCAAGGGTTGGACTCATTTTTCACCAAAAATCTCACAAATTCCCTCCATTCTTTCTCATTGCATTTTCACCTCAATTTCTCAAATTCTTCACCAATCACCATCAAAATCAATTTCATCATACTGATTCATCATCATAGATCAGAATTCAACCAAGAACAAGGTGTGATCAATCCATTTTCGAGCACTATAATCATCAACATCAAAATTGCAATTTCCATTGGAACTCAAGATCCGAGGCAAGACTCCTCAAAGAGTTGCATACAGAATCAAGTAGTGCAATTGTAGATCAAGATCCAAGCCTCAAAAGCCTCAGATCCACAAGTTTCATCATCATCCACAAGATTTCACACCAGGTGCATTTTCTCTGCCACAGCTTGATTTAGTTAGTTTAGCATGGTTTTGTTAGTTTAGATATGATGTAGGATGTTAGTAGAGCAATTAGGATGAGTTTGGAGTAGTTTGGTGATGATTATTAGCAGGTTGTTAGAACTGTTAGGACCTAGAACTCTTAGGTTAGGCCATTATAATCTTAGTTTGATAGATCAGAATAATCACCATTAGTCATAGGTTGGATTAGTATAGGTTTGATGGAGAATTATGCTGATGAGTTGCAGAGCATTTTCATGGTGACCAGAGATTATTGCTATCGGGTTGAGAGTTGTGTTGAGTTTCAGATTGAACAAAGACCATAGACGTATAGAGGGAGAGATTCTGAGTAAGTTTCATGTTTGTATCGTGTTGATCCATGGACTGTAGAGTGAGAGCAGATTGGTGGAATTGTACTCGTGCATGTGCTTTCATGGCAGAAACCCTAAGTGTTCATGAACCAAGGAAGAAGAAGAAATCATGGCCGTCCGTTTTGTGTTAGACCATTGACCTGAGGAGCCATCGTGTGGCTGGAATTCAAGCTGAATTTTGGAGGGAGAGGCGTTGGTGCCCTAAACGCACCGTTTCATTAATTGAAACGGGCGGGCCTGAGTGTTAGTGATATCCCCACCCCCCATTAGTGAGCCCAATTCCATTTGAACGTGAATCCTATGCTATTTTCACCCCCAGCTTGTTTTTTTATTTTCTTTAATGCTGACTTCGTTCTGGGCTTAGTAAACTTGCTACGCGCACCCCCTGTTTGCTGGCCCATCCTGATTACAACTAAGCGTGTTTTCTATTAGTACCCCCCCTGTCATTTTACTTGATTTAATTGTTTTTAATTCCACTTTAATTTTTACCAACTTTAAAAATTCATAATAAATAGATAAAAAAATCATTTTTAATCCATTCTTTTTACATCATTTTCATTAGAATGTGTAGAAAATTGTCATTAAATAAAATTGCATTTTTATTTTTATTTGATATTTTTTTCATATTTTCTAAATAAATAGCATTTTAAATAGTTTCATTTCATGCATGATTTTGTTAATTTTTGTTCTATTAGATGCTTTAATATTTTTCATCCATTCTTTTTAGGTTGTTTAGATGAGATATTGAACTTGTAGAAACAATTTAGTTCCCATTTTTAGAAATTAATTTTAGGTGTTTAGTTTAGGTGTGAACAACATGAACAAATTAGGGTTTTTTAGGTGATGACTTAGGAAGTTTGATTCTTTCCCTTAGGACTTAGGGTTTGACTGGTTTAGTTATGGGACTATAGGGGTTATGGGTAGTTATTAGATCCCCTTAGAAAAAGTCAAGATTTCCCTACTGCTATTAATACTCTGTGTATGTCTGATTGTCTGGTGTGGTGTGCCCTCTGGGGAATATTGCTTGCTTGCTTGGGTATTGGGTTTGTCTGGGGATTTGGGAGAGCTGAAGACTTGAGGAGATGGAAGCCATTGGAGATCCAGAGATTGAAGATCAACTGCCAGAGTTGGAGAGGAGGTTCTTGCTAGCAGCTGCTGAGGAGACTAGGGTTTAGGAGCTAGGCAGAGCTCTAGATTAGAAAGCTTGCTTCTCAAGCATGGAATGCCTTGTCTGCATCCATCCTTTCTCTATGATTCAAAGTCTCTTTCAAATATCCACCTCCTTCCTTTGGAAGGATCAATGAATATATTTGAAAGATAGAACTTTTGAGAGGAAACTTTCTGTTTAATGTTAACAGTTGATGAACCACCCTTGGTAGGTAATTAACTGTCTAACATTCATTCACTTCATTCTTGTGACTAATTCCTCGTCCCTGAAGATGGAGATTGATGCTTGTTGAAGCCTGTAGCTGATTGGAGATTACTTGAAGCTAGATGTTGATTCAGAGCTGCTGATGCTGTTTCTTTTGCTGTTGTATTTCATTGCTGATGTATTGTTTGGATTTCCTGGTTGTATTGTTTGCTGGTTACCCTGTTGGGTTGAAAGTGAAGCCTGTTCACTTTCGCCTATTGTTTTCTAGGTTCGAGGTTGAGTGGGACTCCCTTGCCTCGCTTGTACTGTTGCATCCATGCATTTTACCGCTTTATTATATCTGTTATTGTTTCTGTTTCTGCCTATCCCGTAGGATCTCTGTTTCTCTCTGTGCAAGAGAGGAGCATGATAGACACTAGGTCTTAACCCATGCATGATAACATTAGGTTAGTTTGATTCCCTTCGCAACCGTAGGGTAGAGTTCTGTCTCTTTCTTTCTCAAAACAAACAGAAAAACACCATAAATATTTCAAACACAATAAAAGACACTTCTTCCGTAAAAGAATGTGAACTCATCAAGATGTCATTTTTGTCCGCTTGGACGGTTAATCAGAAAAACCTTTTTCAGAAAAAATAAAATCAATCAAGACAGACTTGTGTCGTACGTGGCCCGAACTACGTTTGCTCTGATCTTTCATGCTGTATGAAAGTACGTAGGCATAGGATGCGATATCCTAGCGAGCAACCTTCCCCTCCTTTCCCGTAGGTAGGCGAACTACGTCGACTCTGATTTCTCGTTCCAAGCGGGAATACGTAGGCATAAAGTGCGATACTTTGCCGAGTCATTTTTTTATTTTCATTTTCTTTTCTTTTAACCCCAGACCTTTAGCGTAGATAGAATAACAATCCATACCCGAAAACAAGCGTGGATCCCGTCGAGTACGACGGACGTGAGGGGTGCTAATACCTTCCCCTTGCGTAACCGACTCCCGAATCCAGGTTTTGGTTGCGACGACCATACCTTTCCCGTGTTGTGCGAGGTTTACTCTGAGCGTTTCCTTTCCCTCCCGTGGGATAAATAACGCACGGTGGCGACTCTTCTGTTCAGCCGGCGCCGATTTTCGCAGTAGCGACAGCTGGCGACTCTGCTGGGGATCCAACGTCCCCTGGCTGCTAAGAACTGCGATGGTTCTTATGCATTTGGGATCCAACGTCCCTTTGAGCGAGTCAATCCTAGCGCTTGTTTTCCCGTCGAGGATTTTGTATGGAGTTATTGTATATTTCTAACCTTGTATTTTCAGCTTTATATATTGTTTATTATTGCTGTATTGGGGTGTGACGGGTGTTCTGATACTGAGAGATAAGCCGGACCTGGGCTTGAGTGCACCTAGAATTAGCGTAGAAAGTAGTGGGCGCGTGCCGGCTTTGCTTGCATTAGTGTCTCATGAAATCTACACTCGGACGAGGTTCTTCTGGTTGGCTTCTTTTTCTACCCTTTGGGTCGAAGGGGTTGTTGGTCAGCTGAATTGTCGACTCCGGGAACCGATCATTTGGAAGTTGGCTAAGTGAGGCCTCTTCAGGAATTGATGATGCCACTCCTTCTGGGAATCGTATCATCAACCCTGAAAGTCTGTGACGCCGACGACCGCATAGGATGCCGTACCTTGTGCCAGTTATAGGGCCACCCACCTGTGAGGGGATTTGGGGGTTATGCAGGTAACCAGACCTTCAGATACCGGTTATTTCTTGATCAGAGATCCTGGTTATTTATGGAGAGTTATGAGGTCTGTCAGAGACCATTTGGAGATGTGTTCTGAGGTCTGGCAGAGACCAATTAGAGATGTGATTTGAGGTCTACCAGAGACCAGTGGGAGTTATGGTTTGAGGTCTGTCAGAGACCAGTATTGGAGCTTTGTTTTAGGTCTATCTGAGACCAGGGTTTGATGACTTCTGGATGGTCTATCTGAGACCTTTCTTGATTGGGTTCAGGCTATTCAGCTACCGCTTTGGTCCCTGTTGCATGTTACTTGCATTGCATTGCTTGCATATCCATTACCATTTGCATTTCACTAATGTGTGTCTGTGCTGCAGGTGCATTTGCATTTCCCTAGTTCTAGTGCCCGGACTTCTGAGTATTGACTATGGCTAGTTTGAGGAAGACAGTTGCGTATAAGCTGCCTTCACCTGATATTACTTCTTTGCTTGGTCTGATATCTCTTGCCGATGACGAGGTTAGGAGGAGCTTCAGAATGAGCCATGGGAGATTACTGAGATTAGTCTGCAAGCCCACTGCTGATGAGATGAACGGGCTATACACCTTGATGCAGTTCTATGACCCCGCATTGAGATGTTTTACCTTTGCTGACTTCATTTTAGGACCTACCATTGAGGAGTATGTGGAGTTTACTGAGCTTCCCGTGCAGAACAAGGTTCCCTTTATTCACTCTGCCGCTGAGCCCAAGTTGGAGGACTTAGCCAAAGCCTTGCATATGAACGCTGCAGATCTGTTATTGACTTCTTGGCTTGGGGTTTCAGGTTTCTCTCTTGATTTCTTAGTTGTCAAAGCTCGAGAGTACGCCAAGAACGGTTGTTGGGTGGTTTTCAATGCTATTTTGGCTTTATGCATCTATGGAATTGTGCTGTTTCCTAACTTGCCCAACTTTGTGGATCTGGACGCTTTCTATCTGTTTGCTGCAGGCAACCCAGTGCCAACTTTGATTGGAGACTTCTACCACTCATTGCACTACAAGAACGAAAACCGAAGGGGAAAAGTTGTTTACTGCTGTACTCCTCTATTGAATATGTGGTTCAAAAGTCATCTCCCCATGAAGGGACCATTTGTAGACAGTGCAACCTCAGCCAGTTGGTCAGAGCGCCTGATGAGGCTATATTCCGAAGACATTGTGTGGTTTGATCGAGACCTGTTGGGATCTGAGCTCATCTTCAGTTGTTCTGGGTACCCTAATGTACCGCTGATAGGAAGAAAAGGGTGTATCAATTACAACCCTTCTCTATTCATTCGTCAGTTCGGATATGCGCTGAAGAATCCACCTCAGGAGGAAGAAGTACAGGAATCTCTGTACTTCACAGGTGATGTGAAGGGGGAGTTATTGGCCAAGCTGCAGCATGCCTGGACGCGTATTAACCAAAGAGGGAAGCCGTTGTTAGGGAAGAATGACTGTCAGGCCTATGCACCTTACAGGGTTTGGATCCAGGAGAGGGCTAGTCAGTTGAGGATGCCGTTTCCAGATGCCCCAATTCTTGTTCCTATTCCGGCAGAAGAGCCAACTACTGTTTCTAGGGAAGTCTATGAGCAAGTTGTGAGAGAAAAAGAAGCCTTGATGAAGATCAACGAAGGGTTAGAGCAAGAGCTAGCTCAAGTACGCAGTGAGAAAAACAAGGCCGTATATGCTTTCCAACAACAGATCGAGCTAGTAAACAGGTTAGGGGCTGAGTTGACTGAAGAAAAGAAAAAGCGTGAACGTCTGGGGCAAGAGTTCAGAAGCTCCCATGACATGCTGGAAGCCAAAAAGAAAGCGCTCGACGCAGCACACCGAGAGATCTCTTCTTGCAATAAGACCTGGAATGCCACACTCACCAACAATAAGAAGAGGGAAGATAAGCTGAAGCAGCAAATCTCCGACCTCGAAGAGAAGTTGAAGTCTAGCATCAAGAAGTGTGAGGAAGAAGTGATGACCCGGTATAGTGTCCAGCATGCCCTGAACAGGGCAATCAAATCCAGAGATGAAGCAGTGTCTCAGAAGCGAAAATTAGAAGATTGCTTCGGAGAAGCAACATGGGAAGAAACTGCTGAAGACGTACGCCGTGTCCTTAAGAGGAGAAACCAGCTTGTTGAAGGGCTGCTTGATCGACCAAGCCATCCGGAGAACAAGAAGTTGATAGAGGAGTACCAGACTTTTGGGAGGATTTGATCATTTCATGTAGTAACTTATATGCTTTATTTGCATAGTGCTGACCATCACCAGGATTGTTGGTTGAGGTCATGCCTTCTTTGTACTCTCAGTGATATTGTACCTTGGGCTTATTGATTCTCCCTGCAATATATGAGGCTTTCTATGTTTCAGCTCCGATATTCCTATTGTCAGCACTGTCACTGCACCGGCACCTTCGCACTAGAACTGGGGGAATGAACTTCCCTAATGCACGGACACATTGCATTGCATTCATATACATATTGCATTACAGGTAATCTTTGGATGGTGTCTTATTTCCTGCTCTGTACCAGGTACACCAGGATTGCAGATCAGCATCCGCACCGCTATTCTACACGCTCCAATTGTCGAAAAATCATGGACCAAATGCAGAACGAGATGCAAGATGTGCGCGAGAAGCTCGCCCTCTTCATGCAGACCATGGAGGCTATAGCGAAAGGGCAGGAGAATTTGCAGGCCATGGTCCAGCCTCTGTTGGCTCGAAACGCTGGTCATGGTAATGAAGATCATCAGTCTGTCCGGGTTGATACTGCTCATGGAGACGGTACTCCCACGCCAGTGGCGCCACCCGTAGTCAATATACCTGTTGCTAATGTCAACAACGCTACCGCTGCTGTGAATGGTAACGTTGGAGTGGGGAATGAGACCGCTGTCCATAATGCTGGGCTGGGTGATGTCAATTTGGGAGATAATCTAGGAGGCAATGGCTTTGTCAATACTGGGTTCGGATTCAACGATCAGGGATTCGATAACACTGGTAAGTATGGCTTTAATGCTCAAGGCTTTGGGCAAGATGGTTATGGTATGGTCAATCAGGGTTACGGAGGTTTTGGAAACGGAAATGGTACTGGATTTATGGCTTTTGGTCCTGCTGGAGGTGTTCAAGGGTACGGCAACAGAGGCCGAGGTCCGGGGATGAATCAGATCAGAGCTGGACGTAATAATGGATATGATGGGTACGGAGCTGGAAACGGTCTGTGGCAAGAAGATCAGCAGGAGGACGCCTTCTCCGGAGGAGGTTTTGAAGGGCCGATGGATGATTCCCAAAAGATTAGAATGCTAGAAGAGCAGATGAAGGGAGTCCTAAATCAAAGTGCTGTGGGATTGGACATGGCAACCATGGGCTTGGTACCTGGCTTGAGGGTGCCAATTAAATTCAAAGCTCCTGCGTTCGATAAGTATAAAGGAGACACATGTCCAAAAGTGCATGTACGAGCTTATTACAGAAAGATGTCTGCATACTCCACTGATGAAAGAATGCTAATGCATTTCTTTCAGGATAGTCTGTCGGGCCCTTCCCTAGAGTGGTACATGGGGTTGGAGCCAACTGATATCAAGACTTGGAAGCAATTGGCGGAGGCGTTTGTAGCCCATTACAAGTATAACAGCGACCTGGCACCCAATCGGGTCCAGTTGGCCGGGCTGTCGCAGAAGAAGGGGGAGAGTTTTAAAGAGTACGCGCAAAGGTGGCGCGATATGGCTGCCAGGGTCCGTCCTCCTGTAGAAGATAAGGAAATGAATGACATGTTTGTCGGCACATTCACAGGGCTGTTTCATGATATGTTGTTTCATACGTCTCTGGCCAGTTTTTCAGACCTGATTCTGATGGGGGAAAAGATTGAGCGTAATATTAAGCAAGGAAAGTTCCAAGTCGAGGAATCAACTGCATCTGGCAGTAATAGGAAAGCTTATGGTGGGCGCCGTCAGGGCGAGGCAAGCGCGGTATTTGGAGGCCGAGGCTGAGGCCGAGGCAGGGGACGAGGTCAATATCGTCAGCCGCAGCAGGTGTCGAGTGTTACTATTCCCTATCAACAACAACCACTCCAGCAACAACAATCGGTTCAGCAGCAGCCGATGCCACAGCAGCAGCAGCCTCAGCAGGGGGCACAGCAAGCTCAGCGAAGATTCCAGGGCAGTAAACCGAGAAGAGTGTTTGAGAAGCCTCCCTCAACCTATGCTGATTTATTGCAGACATTGTTGGGATTAAACCTGGTAGAGAAAAGAACTCTGGCACCAATAACGGGAGCTCCCCCGTTCGGCTACGATGCAAGCAGGCACTGTGAGTTTCATTCTGGGGCTCCAGGCCACGATATAGAAGGTTGCCATGCTTTTAAGCACGTTGTGCAGGATCTTTTAGACAACAAGACTATCAATTTCGGAACGGCAGGTCCGAATATAGTCCAGAAACCCATGCCTAATCATGGGGCAAACGCCGTTCTGACTGAGGAGGGCCTGAATCTTATTATGAATGTGGAAGATTTGAAGACGCCGCTGAGCGAGATAAAGAGCCGACTGTTACAAGGAGGTGTCTACCCAGGATGTAACGAGTATTGCTTAGACTGTTGGACCCTAGCTGGGGGGTGTGAGGATTTGAAGAAAGGCATTCAGGCTTTAATTGATGAAGGTATATTGCAGTTTGATCGAGCGGCAACTGACGAGCCTGCAGGGGCAGTAGTGAATAATCGGAGTGATGTGGCCACTGTGACAATTCCTCGGAAGACGATCACTATTGCAGCACCGGCTCAGCGACCACCGATCACCATAACTAAGGCCGGGCCAATCCCGTACGAGAACACGAAAGCAGTCCCATGGTCATATGGGTTAGAGGTGTATTGTGATGGGATAAAGATTGATGTTAACAAGCAGCCAGCGGAGATTGTGGATAATGTTGTTGGTTCAGGAGGCATGACGAGGAGTGGCAGGATCTTTATATCTCCTGAAGTGGAGGCTGAAAGACTAGCGAAAGGAAAAGGGAAAGCGGTTGAAAATGTTCCGGTACAAGCAAGTGAAAAAGAAGCAGCATCGAAGGATGTAGAAGAGTTCATGCGCTTGATTCGGAAAAGTGATTATAAGATTGTGGAGCATCTGCAGCAGACACCGTCCAAAATATCTATCTTGTCATTGCTCTTATGTTCGGAAGCTCACAGAAATGCTTTGCTGAAAGTCCTGGACACTTCTTTTGTACCCCAAGACGTCTCCGTGAATCAGCTAGAAGGAGTATTGGCACATGTGAATGCAGGCCACAGCTTGGGCTTTACCGATTTCGACTTGACTCCGAAAGGGAGAGATCATAATATGGCATTACACGTATCGGTTGAGTGTAGAGGATCAGTAATGTCGCACGTATTGGTGGACACCGGATCATCTTTGAATGTGCTGCCCAAGAAGGCGATGATGAAGCTGGATGTTCGAGGGATTTTGTGTACACCCAGTGATTTGGTAGTCAGAGCATTTGACGGCACGCGGAGAACAGTCTTCGGATCGATTACTTTGCCTCTGCAAGTGGGGCCGGAAGTGTTTGCAACGGAATTTTATATCATGGATATACAGCCCGCGTACAGCTGCTTGCTTGGAAGACCTTGGATTCATGGAGCAGGGGCTGTCACGTCCACCCTGCATCAGAAGTTAAAATATATGGTCGGAGATAGCGTAGTCACCGTGTGCGGAGAAGAGGACATCCTGGTCAGCCATTTATCGTCGTTTAAATATGTGGAAGTCGACGGGGAGATCCACGAGACGCCATGCCAGGCGTTCGAAGGTTTGCGCATCAAGGACAAAGGTCCCGGGCCGAGCAAAGTGCCAGAGATAGCTGTCTCATCGTATAAGGAAGCTCAAGCTCTAGTAGAAGCAGGAGAAGCCAAGGGCTGGGGCAAAGTGCTGGACATTCCTGTGAAGATGGACCGGTTCGGGCTGGGGTACCAACCGTCGTCATCGACTCCTTCCGTGGGGGCCCCCCGTTTCAGAAAGCCAATTACCATCTCTGCCGGTGGAGTATGTCATGAAACTGTCAATGCTGCTTCAGAGTCTGATGAAGGAGACAGCGACTGTGATATGGATGCCTGGATTCAGCCAAGCACGCCAGGACAAGGACTGTGCAACTGGTCTATTCAGGAGCTTGTTCCTGTGACTTTTAAACAGTAATGCTTTGCTTTATTAATTGTTGAATAATCTGATGTCTTGCCCGGGGCATCAGGATTTGCTTAGGGCTGTGTTGTTATAAACATTGCGTGTTAATCATTAAATAAATGGCGTTTTTTCATGTGCAAATACTGTAATCTCTGTCCTTCTTGTTTTATATTTTTCAATAAAATGGCAACGTGGTTATTCGCTTTATACGCATTTTGAAGCACTTAACCATTCCTTTTGCAGGATAACATTTTCAGATGACATCCTTGCACCACCTATGACTCGTCCCGACTTTGAGCGCCCGGTGTTTCAGGCTGAAGAAGAGGTTGTCGAAGATAGTGACGTTCCTGAAGAACTGTCTTGGTTGGTGAAGCAAGAGGAAAGAGCCATTCTGCCTCACGACGAGTTCATCGAAATTATCAATTTGGGGTCGGAAGGGGTTGAGAAAAATATTCGTATCGGAGCCGCACTGCAGAGTGATATCAAGCGAAGACTGGTTGAAATGCTCCGAGAGTATAATGATGTATTCGCTTGGTCATATGAAGATATGCCGGGGCTCGATACTGATATGGTTGTGCATCGCCTGCCACTGAAAGAAGATTGCCCGCCGGTCAAACAAAAGCTTCGCAGAACGCGACCAGATATGGCAATGAAGATCAAAGAGGAGGTGCAGAAACAGTGGGACGCTGGTTTCCTGGCTGTGACAAAGTATCCCTCATGGGTTGCCAACATCGTACCAGTGCCAAAGAAAGATGGCAAGGTTCGAATGTGCGTGGATTATCGAGATTTGAATAAAGCAAGCCCAAAAGACGATTTTCCACTTCCTCACATTGACGTGTTAGTTGATAGTACTGCTCAGTACTCCGTATTCTCCTTCATGGATGGCTTTTCAGGCTATAATCAGATTAAAATGGCGCCAGAGGATATGGAGAAGACTACTTTCATAACGCCGTGGGGAACATTTTGCTACAAAGTGATGCCCTTTGGTTTGAAAAATGCTGGGGCAACGTATCAGCGTGCGATGACGACTCTTTTCCATGACATGATGCATAAAGAGATCGAAGTTTATGTTGACGATATGATTGCCAAATCCCAGACGGAGGAAGAGCATCTGGTGAATCTGCTGAAGTTGTTTAAAAGACTTAGGAAGTTCAGGCTGAGGCTGAACCCTAATAAATGCACCTTCGGGGTGAGATCGGGTAAACTGCTGGGGTTTATCGTAAGCGAAAGAGGAATAAAGGTCGATCCTGCTAAAATAAAAGCGATTCAAGAAATGCCGACGCCTAAAACAGAGAAAGAGGTGCGCGGGTTTTTAGGGAGATTGAACTACATTGCCCGGTTCATATCTCACCTAACGGCCACGTGTGAACCGTTATTCAAGCTCTTGAAGAAAGATCAAGCTGTGACGTGGAACGAAAATTGTCAAAAGGCGTTCGATAAAATAAAGAAGTATCTGCAGGAGCCTCCTATTTTGATACCCCCAGTGGCAGGGAGACCCTTGATAATGTATTTGACGGTTCTTGAGGGAAGCATGGGTTGTGTTCTCGGTCAACACGACGAGACAGGAAGGAAAGAGCATGCGATCTATTACTTGAGTAAGAAATTTACAGACTGTGAATCTCGATACTCAATGCTGGAGAAAACTTGTTGCGCGCTAGCCTGGGCCGCCAAGCGTTTGAGGCAGTACATGCTGAATCATACAACCATGCTCATCTCGAAGATGTATCCTATCAAATATGTATTCGAAAAGCAGGCGTTGTCAGGTAGAATTGCCCGTTGGCAGATGGTCTTGACTGAATATGATATCCAATACGTCTCGCAAAAGGCTATAAAGGGGAGTGTGCTGTCTGAGTATCTGGCGGAGCAGCCTATTGAAGAATACCAATCGATGAGGTTTGATTTTCCTGACGAGGATATCATGTACCTAAAGATGAAGGATTGTGAAGAACCATTGCCAGACGAGGGACCAGAGCTGGGTTCCAAATGGAAGATGATATTTGACGGAGCTGTGAATGCTTACGGTAGCGGAATAGGGGCAATTATCACTACGCCGCACGGGTCGCACATCCCGTTTACTGCCCGGTTGACCTTTGCCGTTACCAACAATGAGGCCGAATACGAAGCTTGTATAATGGGGCTTGAAGAAGCCATTGATTTGCGAATCAAGCATCTAGACGTATACGGAGACTCAGCTCTGGTAGTGAATCAAATCAAAGGGGAATGGGAGACACGGCAGCCTAATTTGATACATTACATGAATTATGCAAGGAGATTGTTGCCTTTCTTCGACAAGGTTGAATTGCATCACGTACCGCGGGTAGAAAATCAAATGGCTGACGCCCTTGCCACTTTGTCTTCCATGTACAAAGTCAACTTCTGGAACGAAGCTCCCCAAATCACTATCTCTCGGTTGGACAGGCCAGCTTACGTATTTGCTATTGATGAAGCATCTGATGACAAACCGTGGTATTTCGATATCCTTAATTTCCTGAAGAATAAAGAGTATCCGGCTGGGGCATCCAGTCAAGATCAGAAGACTCTCAGGAAATTAGCGGGTAATTTCTACTTGAATCCAGATGGCGTCTTGTACAGAAGAAACCACGATTTGGTGTTGTTGCGTTGTGTAGACGAGAAAGAGGCAAAGCTTCTCATGGAGGAAATTCACGAAGGTACATTTGGTACGCATGCTGGTGGGCATGCTATGACGAGAAAGCTGCTGAGGGCAGGTTATTTTTGGCTGACGATGGAAACGGATTGTTTCAAGTTCGCAAGGAAGTGCCACAAGTGTCAAATCTATGCTGACAAGATACACGTGCCTCCAAGTCCTCTGAATGTGATGTCATCTCCATGGCCATTCTCGATGTGGGGAATCGATATGATTGGAAAGATCGAGCCGACGGCTTCTAACGGGCATCGGTTCATCCTAGTAGCAATCGATTATTTCACCAAGTGGGTGGAAGCGGCGTCTTACGCGAATGTCACGAAGCAAGTGGTGGCCAGGTTCATCAAGAGAGATATCATTTGCCGATATGGGATTCCCGAGCGCATAATCACGGATAATGGTTCAAATCTGAACAACAAAATGATGAAGGAGCTCTGTCAGAATTTCAAGATCGAACATCACAACTCCTCCCCTTACCGACCCAAGATGAATGGCGCTGTTGAGGCGGCCAATAAAAATATCAAGAAAATTGTTCAGAAAATGGTGGTGACCTATAAGGATTGGCATGAAATGCTACCTTTTGCTTTGCACGGTTATCGTACGACGGTACGCACATCAACCGGGGCAACTCCGTTCTCGTTGGTATACGGAATGGAAGCGGTATTACCATTGGAAGTTGAGATCCCTTCTCTGAGGGTATGGCGAGACGTTCAGCTGGACGAGGCAGAATGGGTAACGAATAGATTGAACCAACTGAGCTTAATGGACGAGAAAAGGCTAGCTTCCCTAGCATACGGTCGTTTGTACCAAAGACGAATGAAGAAAGCGTACGACAAGAAGATACTTCCGCGAAGCTTTCAGACGGGCGACCTTGTGCTGAAAAGGATTCTCCCGCCGCAAGCAGATCACAGGGGCAAGTGGACCCCCAACTACGAAGGGCCATACGTTGTCAGGAAAGTCTTTTCAGGAGGAGCTTTGTTGTTGTCCACCATGGACGGTGAAGACTTCACGTCGCCTGTGAATTCGGACGCAGTTAAAAAATACTTTGCTTAAAACAGACCCGCTGGACAGAAAAAGAGAGTCCAGGCAAAAATGGGGCATCCTGGCGAACCAAAAACAGAATGAAAGGTTCGGGCAAAAGTTAGGGATAAAATTGAAAAAAATGTACACCCGCGAAGTTGAAAACCTACACTGGGCGGCTTCGGCAAAAAAGGGTATCCCGGTGAACTGAAAACCCGTAAAGGGCGGTTCACGCAAAAGTTAGGGATTTGAAAAGCAAATGACTGCGGTCCGAATTCAATGAGCATCAATGCGGGAGAATATATTTGAGGAGCCAGTTATCGGATACAATCTCTTCAGAAGTGGGGATACCGGGAAAGCATTAGAGTCGGACGAGTCATGGGAGGATCAGTTCGTGGTGTTCATCTGCATCCCGTTGCCGACATGTGTACAAATTTAAGTTGTCAATATTTATGCTTCTCGTGCATACTTGCATACTTGTATATTTTCTTTGCGTAGCTTCCTCTTTTCAGGAGTTACATCCCGTGTACAAAACTCCGCCCATTCAGGGGCCCAATCAATGAAAACACGTTATTCAGTACTTGATGCTGGTTCTTTACTGTTTTGTGCATGATAAAACGCCTAAGTTTAGTGAAGCTAGCATGAGTATAACATCACTGGCCCTTGCCGACAATTGCCAAAGCTTTGAATTAACTGAAAGTAACGTCACTAACCTGAATTGATTTGATTGCATAGGCTTGTCGTGTCTTGTTTGTGTTGTTGCAGGTTTCATAACCATACGAGGAAGATGATCAAAAGATCGCGATAACGAAAGACTTGATCCCCACATAGGTCATGCATGTTCCTCCCGAAGAAGGATAGAATTCCCCAGCTAGCCGTAGCTTATCCAAAGGACGTGCTCCAGAAAAGTTATTCGTCCTCAGCAGAGTTTGGCGATTCTAAGATCATAAGGCTGTATTCATACAGGTTCATCTTTCCCCACAGGGTCATGCACTCTCCCCCCAGCGGAATCAGGTAATTTTCCCCAAGAGAACCATCCCATCCCCAGCGGAATTCTCTTTGCAAGTGTTTTCATTCCTTCCAGTGGAACCCGGAGATCAAGACGCTCCCAAGCAGAGTTGATGGTGGTTCCTGACATTTATTTTGTCAAGGATACTGTGTAATATCAGTTCACTCGCCAGCAGAAGTTCAATCATACCAGGCACATCCGCTATTCCCCAGCAGGAGGTTACCTCAACAAGGCGTTTGGTTTGAGTTCCCAATTTCCCAGCAGGGTTGACTTCACCCTTCCAGCATTTATTTTGCTGGAATAATTCTGTAGCATCTGGCTATCCCCGGCGGAGTCGGCATTATCCTTCCAGCATTTATTTTGCTGAAGCAGTTCCTGTATTTTAGCAGTTCAGGTAGAGAGAGTTCTTGCTCAAATGAACAACCAAACAGTCAAGATCTTGGCATGGGACATCCAATGTCAGTTTTGGCTGTATTCCCCACAGAGTTACCAGGATAAGTTTCTCTTTATTCCCAGGCAGAATTAGTTGTCATCAGGGGTTCTATGAATCAGAATTTCAGAGGCCACCGCCGGTTATCAGAGCAGGCGTCCGATAGTTGGTTTCCAGACATCCCCGGTAGAGTCCGCCTCAAAGTCGCTGTCACGTTGGTGCTAAGAAGTTTGTGGGTGAGAATCATTGGAGAACCAAGTCCTGACGCGGACAATTTACTCCTAGATTGACGGGATTTCTTCAGAAGTGGGCGTCCTAACGTGGACAGATTTATTTCCCCGGATTGGTGAGGTGTGTTAGTCCCAACGTGGATAGATGTGGGTTCTCGAAATTTGTGGAATAGGAGGTCATGACGTTGACAAAAGTGATTACTCTTTGTGTTGGTGCCCTGACGTGAACAGGTCAGACAAGGGTGTGAGTCCTTACGTGGACAAGTCTTATTTCCTCAGCAGGTCGAAGACGCCTGAGTCCTAACATGGACAAATCAAGACGAGATCAGTGTCCTGACGTGGACAAATCAAAGAGATTATTATTCCTAACGTGGAGAAGTGAGTCCTAACGTGGACGATGTAGTCCTTACGCGGACATATCAGAAGAGGATTCCTTACGTGGAAATGACAGCATTCCTGACGGGGAAAGAAATGGATTATTCCTGACATGGAAGAGTTTAGTCCCGACGCGGACAGATCAAAGAAGTTATTCCTAATGTGGAAGAAGAAGATTTACTCCTTACGTGGAAAAATTGGGGTCCTTACGTGGACAGATGCAAGGAAAGTTGATTCCTGACGTGGAAGAATGATGTACTCCTTACGTGGAAAGTTGAGTCCTGACGTGGACAGGTTTAGAACCAAAGTTGAATTCCTTACGTGGGAAGATTGGAGTCCTGACGCGGACGTGTCAAGTGGTATTGGAGTCCTTACATGGACAGATCGATACAGTTCTCCTTATGCGGAAAGAAGATTACTTCCTGACGTGGAAAGATGAAAGGGTTAGTCCTGACATGGACAGTTACAGAAGAGATGACTTCTAACGTGGACGATGTTATTCCTAACGTGGACAGGTGTTACTCCTAACGTGGAAGAGTTTTATTCCTAACGTGGACGATTCAGTTATGGAAATACAGACGAATTATCCCTAGCGGAGTTGCCGCGATTTCTCTGGGTTAACAGCAAGTGGAGTCCTAACGTGGACAGGTTTTAGTTGAGATTTCTCCGTATTGACGACAGACAGAGTCCTAACGTGGACAAGCAAGCAATCTGTTATGACAGAATCCTCTTCAGAATGATGAAGACAATCCCCATCACGCTCGCACGAGATCAGTGGGTTGCTGTAACAGTCAGGTTCAGCTGATGAATGTCGTTCCTCAAACAGGAGCGCAATTTAGTTTTGCGGTTGGCAAATTTCTGGTTTCACTAGTATTCAACCGTCTCGCACCGCGAATGTCTGAAGGCTCCGGGCTCTTCACCCAATCGGGTCCAAGCCGCTTGAATAGGGGCAGCTGTTGCACCCCAAAATTTGCCCAACCTTATTCATTGGGTTTATGTTTCATTATCATTAGCATTTGCATATAGAGTCATGTACATAGACTAATCATCTGCATAGCATAAGCATAGCAAGTCATACAGCAGGGGGATCAAGCATTATTCTCATCTCTAGAGGCCTATCAAGAGGCTATTATCCCAATTCAATCTCATTCAAGTCATCAGGAAAGAATTTGAAAGCAAAGAGTGCAACAGATCAAGCCTTGAGTCCATCTCCTAGCTGAGGGTATCTGAGGGTCAACAAGAGGATTGTGAGCTGTGAGTTGAAGGCATGGAGAGTATCTAGACATTAGGAGAGACTTAGAAAGTCATTTAAAGAAGGAGACAAGTCATTGATGAGAGCACAAGAGCTATAGCTGAAGGCAGTCAACTAGGGTTTCATCTGGGTCAACCCTAGGTCAACCCTAGGTCAATTGACTGATTTAAGGGGCATTCAAGTCTAGTGGAGAGATGTGGGGTTCATCATTGGATATATAAAGGAGGATATGGAGATATGCCAAGAAGAATCCAAGAGAAATCAAGGAGAAGAGGAGTTTCTAAATTAGGGTTTCTGTGTAAAATCCCCTAGTTTAGGTCAAATTTCCAAGCAAGATAAGTCAAAATGCTAGCTTCAAATGGCTTCTTGGCCAACATGAAACTTGTAGAGGATCTCAAGACCTTTAATTTTAGTGGTGGAAGACATCAAGGAGATTTATAGAACTCAAGTTATGGTCCTTGCAAGTTACAGGTCATCTGAGGTATCTGAAATTTTGTCTGTGAAAGTGACTTGACTTCCAAGCTAGTTTTACCCCTCAAGGAGATTTCAAATGAATTCTTGGTCAACATAAGAATTGTTCCTCATTGTCTTAGCTTTCTAGAATGGTATAGCATGCCCTCATATGATGTGTGGAACTCAACTTATGGTCTTGGCAAGCAAAGGGTATTTTGGGCATTTGTGAATTACAGGTCATTTTAACCTATGTCCAAAACTCATACAAGGAGGCCTCAAATGGAAAAACTTACAACATCAAACTTGCTCCAAATGACATTTTGAGTCTAGAAAGAAGGTCACAAATTGTTGTAAAAGCTCATAACATGAAGTTGCATGATTGGTCCAAATTTGAACTAAAATGGCTTATAACTTGAATAAAGTCAAAGTGAAAAATGGTTTGAGAGATTTATAAGTCCAAATGGAGACTTCCAATATATGATTTTGAATGGAAAAGACATTCTAAGAACAATGGTTCAAGTACTTTTTTGAGCTTAGTGGAAAAAATCAAAGTTATTCATGGTTACTTGCATTTGAAGAAACATTTCAAAAATCAACCAATGTGGAATGCAAGGGAATGTGGCAAGATGGTTCTAGAAAGTTCATGTGAGCCCTATATATTCATGAGATCAGAATTGAGCAAGGGTTGGACTCATTTTTCACCAAAAATCTCACAAATTCCCTCCATTCTTTCTCATTGCATTTTCACCTCAATTTCTCAAATTCTTCACCAATCACCATCAAAATCAATTTCATCATACTGATTCATCATCATAGATCAGAATTCAACCAAGAACAAGGTGTGATCAATCCATTTTCGAGCACTATAATCATCAACATCAAAATTGCAATTTCCATTGGAACTCAAGATCCGAGGCAAGACTCCTCAAAGAGTTGCATACAGAATCAAGTAGTGCAATTGTAGATCAAGATCCAAGCCTCAAAAGCCTCAGATCCACAAGTTTCATCATCATCCACAAGATTTCACACCAGGTGCATTTTCTCTGCCACAGCTTGATTTAGTTAGTTTAGCATGGTTTTGTTAGTTTAGATATGATGTAGGATGTTAGTAGAGCAATTAGGATGAGTTTGGAGTAGTTTGGTGATGATTATTAGCAGGTTGTTAGAACTGTTAGGACCTAGAACTCTTAGGTTAGGCCATTATAATCTTAGTTTGATAGATCAGAATAATCACCATTAGTCATAGGTTGGATTAGTATAGGTTTGATGGAGAATTATGCTGATGAGTTGCAGAGCATTTTCATGGTGACCAGAGATTATTGCTATCGGGTTGAGAGTTGTGTTGAGTTTCAGATTGAACAAAGACCATAGACGTATAGAGGGAGAGATTCTGAGTAAGTTTCATGTTTGTATCGTGTTGATCCATGGACTGTAGAGTGAGAGCAGATTGGTGGAATTGTACTCGTGCATGTGCTTTCATGGCAGAAACCCTAAGTGTTCATGAACCAAGGAAGAAGAAGAAATCATGGCCGTCCGTTTTGTGTTAGACCATTGACCTGAGGAGCCATCGTGTGGCTGGAATTCAAGCTGAATTTTGGAGGGAGAGGCGTTGGTGCCCTAAACGCACCGTTTCATTAATTGAAACGGGCGGGCCTGAGTGTTAGTGATATCCCCACCCCCCATTAGTGAGCCCAATTCCATTTGAACGTGAATCCTATGCTATTTTCACCCCCAGCTTGTTTTTTTATTTTCTTTAATGCTGACTTCGTTCTGGGCTTAGTAAACTTGCTACGCGCACCCCCTGTTTGCTGGCCCATCCTGATTACAACTAAGCGTGTTTTCTATTAGTACCCCCCCTGTCATTTTACTTGATTTAATTGTTTTTAATTCCACTTTAATTTTTACCAACTTTAAAAATTCATAATAAATAGATAAAAAATCATTTTTAATCCATTCTTTTTACATCATTTTCATTAGAATGTGTAGAAAATTGTCATTAAATAAAATTGCATTTTTATTTTTATTTGATATTTTTTTCATATTTTCTAAATAAATAGCATTTTAAATAGTTTCATTTCATGCATGATTTTGTTAATTTTTGTTCTATTAGATGCTTTAATATTTTTCATCCATTCTTTTTAGGTTGTTTAGATGAGATATTGAACTTGTAGAAACAATTTAGTTCCCATTTTTAGAAATTAATTTTAGGTGTTTAGTTTAGGTGTGAACAACATGAACAAATTAGGGTTTTTTAGGTGATGACTTAGGAAGTTTGATTCTTTCCCTTAGGACTTAGGGTTTGACTGGTTTAGTTATGGGACTATAGGGGTTATGGGTAGTTATTAGATCCCCTTAGAAAAAGTCAAGATTTCCCTACTGCTATTAATACTCTGTGTATGTCTGATTGTCTGGTGTGGTGTGCCCTCTGGGGAATATTGCTTGCTTGCTTGGGTATTGGGTTTGTCTGGGGATTTGGGAGAGCTGAAGACTTGAGGAGATGGAAGCCATTGGAGATCCAGAGATTGAAGATCAACTGCCAGAGTTGGAGAGGAGGTTCTTGCTAGCAGCTGCTGAGGAGACTAGGGTTTAGGAGCTAGGCAGAGCTCTAGATTAGAAAGCTTGCTTCTCAAGCATGGAATGCCTTGTCTGCATCCATCCTTTCTCTATGATTCAAAGTCTCTTTCAAATATCCACCTCCTTCCTTTGGAAGGATCAGTGAATATATTTGAAAGATAGAACTTTTGAGAGGAAACTTTCTGTTTAATGTTAACAGTTGATGAACCACCCTTGGTAGGTAATTAACTGTCTAACATTCATTCACTTCATTCTTGTGACTAATTCCTCGTCCCTGAAGATGGAGATTGATGCTTGTTGAAGCCTGTAGCTGATTGGAGATTACTTGAAGCTAGATGTTGATTCAGAGCTGCTGATGCTGTTTCTTTTGCTGTTGTATTTCATTGCTGATGTATTGTTTGGATTTCCTGGTTGTATTGTTTGCTGGTTACCCTGTTGGGTTGAAAGTGAAGCCTGTTCACTTTCGCCTATTGTTTTCTAGGTTCGAGGTTGAGTGGGACTCCCTTGCCTCGCTTGTACTGTTGCATCCATGCATTTTACCGCTTTATTATATCTGTTATTGTTTCTGTTTCTGCCTATCCCGTAGGATCTCTGTTTCTCTCTGTGCAAGAGAGGAGCATGATAGACACTAGGTCTTAACCCATGCATGATAACATTAGGTTAGTTTGATTCCCTTCGCAACCGTAGGGTAGAGTTCTGTCTCTTTCTTTCTCAAAACAAACAGAAAAACACCATAAATATTTCAAACACAATAAAAGACACTTCTTCCGTAAAAGAATGTGAACTCATCAAGATGTCATTTTTGTCCGCTTGGACGGTTAATCAGAAAAACCTTTTTCAGAAAAAACAAAATCAATCAAGACAGACTTGTGTCGTACGTGGCCCGAACTACGTTTGCTCTGATCTTTCATGCTGTATGAAAGTACGTAGGCATAGGATGCGATATCCTAGCGAGCAACCTTCCCCTCCTTTCCCGTAGGTAGGCGAACTACGTCGACTCTGATTTCTCGTTCCAAGCGGGAATACGTAGGCATAAAGTGAGATACTTTGCCGAGTCATTTTTTTATTTTCATTTTCTTTTCTTTTAACCCCAGACCTTTAGCGTAGATAGAATAACAATCCATACCCGAAAACAAGCGTGGATCCCGTCGAGTACGACGGACGTGAGGGGTGCTAATACCTTCCCCTTGCGTAACCGACTCCCGAATCCAGGTTTTGGTTGCGACGACCATACCTTTCCCGTGTTGTGCGAGGTTTACTCTGAGCGTTTCCTTTCCCTCCCGTGGGATAAATAACGCACGGTGGCGACTCTTCTGTTCAGCCGGCGCCGATTTTCGCAGTAGCGACAGAGCCATATGGGATACAACTCCTAAGTGGAAGCCTCCTAGTACTTTCCTGAGGAAGGTCCTATGGGTCTATTCACTTAGTTCCATTAGTTTATCTAGGATTTCTTAAGTATCCAATGATGTTGGAGCCAACTTGTGAGTTTAATTTCTCCTGAGGAGGAATATAAACTGATCACAGTTGTTGAGCCGCATAGGATACAACTCCTAAGTGGAAGCCTCCTAGTACTTTCCTGAGGAAGGTCCTATGGGTCTATTCACTTAGTTCCACTAGTTCAGATAGGATTTCCTAAATATCCAGTGATGTTGGAGCCTGCTTGTGAGTTTAATTCCTCCTGAGGTGGAATGTAAACTGATCACAGTGGTTGAGCCACATAGGGTATGACTCCTGAGTATACACCTCCTAGTGCTTTCCTGAGGAAGACACTATGAGTCTGCTTACTTAGCTCCCTTTCTTTGGTAAGCTTGTTCTGAAGCTTGAAAGACTGGGATTGATTTCTTTTGGTTAGGTTTTGCTTTAGGGATTTGCTTAGATTTGATTCAGATTCTGTGTTAGGGTTAAGATTAGAGAGTAGATTCTTTCTTTCTCAAGCATGTGTGTTGTTTGCCTGATGGCACTTCATTCCTTTTATCTGTTCATTGCTTGATAGCATGTTGTTTATCTTCAGTATGATTACTGTTATTTCATGACTGGCTTGAGGTCGAGACGAGCTTGTGGAGGCTGAAGCCCCACACACATTTCCTCCCTCACTTGCATCGCATGCATTTTACTGTTAAAGCTGATGCTTTTGTCTGTTTTGGTGTATCATTGACATGATCCCTTAGGACTCTCATTTCCTTTGATAAGGATTTGATGATAGACTTTTAGGTTGAAACCTATGCATGACAACATCTAGGAGTTCCCTGTTCAGACCTCAACCATAGGATGAATCCATGGCATGACAACAGTAGGACT
Organism: Lathyrus sativus; assembly: GCA_963859935.3. NCBI lineage: Eukaryota > Viridiplantae > Streptophyta > Magnoliopsida > Fabales > Fabaceae > Lathyrus > Lathyrus sativus. Next base: position 639,027,992 of record OZ012740.1, on the reverse strand, counting down.
TGATAGTCTCCCTCCTAGTTGGGCCTGTTCTCTCCTCATCTCGAAGCAGTTTAAAATACAGTAATCATGAAGGATTTATTTCGTACGTTACGAGCCTTAAGCCATCTGAGGATGGATGTTTAGTATGGTACCCTTTGGGTGACATGCGACGCATTCACTCTCAGGTCATAGTCTCTAGTACGGTTGAGATCGCAAACAATAAAAAACACTTCTTTCAGGAGATAACCCGTAGTTTCCCGAACTACGTTTGCTCTGATCTTTCATACCAGATGAAAGTACGTAGGCATAGGATGCGATATCCTAGCGAGCAACCTTTTCCCCGTAATCCTTCGTAGGCCGAACTACGTTGACTCTGATTTCTCGTTCCAGACGGGAATACGTAGGCATAAAGCGCGATGCTTTGCCGAGTCATTTTTCTTTTCTTTTTCAGCCAGCCTTGATAGGTAGATAGATTATAACCAACCCGTCCAAGTAAACAAACAAGCGAGGATCCCGTCGAGTACGACGGACGTGAGGGGTGCTAATACCTTCCCCTTGCGTAACCGACTCCCGAACCCAGACAATGGTTGCGATGACCTTGTCTTACCCTTATTCGTCAGGTTTTTCCGATCGTTTCCTTTCCCGCTCTGAGGGATAAATAACGAAAGGTGGCGACTCTTCTGTCATGCCGGCACCTTATTTTCGCGCAAGCGACAGCTGGCGACTCTGCTGGGGACGTATAACATCTAGGGACTTTTCCCATCCCTTATGCTGGGACCGTTTCCCATCCCCTACGCGAGTCAATCCTATCGTTGTGTGTTTGCTTGTTGGGTTGCGTTTATTTATCGCATTTTTTACTTCCCGCATTTTTACTTCCCGCACTTTACTTCCCGCATTTTATTTCCCGCATTTTATTTCCAGTTTGATATGATTATCTGTGCTGCTGTGGGAGAGGGATGTTACTGTGAGTGAAAAGCCGGACCTGGGCTTTGAGTACACACCTAGATATAGTTGCGGAGAAGTAGTAGACGAACCTGTCTGCTGAGCAGGCACAGTTCCCTACGAAAATCTGCGCTCAGACGAGATTCTTGCAGAGGTGCTCCTTTCCGGTCCTGAGGATCTGAGGGGAGTCCAGACGTGAGGATTGTCGACTCTGGGGACCGATCATTTGGAAGTCAGCTAAGAGAGGCCTCTTCATGACTTGACGATGCCACTCCTTCTGGGAATCGTATCGTCACTCATGAAAGTCTGTGACGCTGACGACCGTATAGGATGCCGTACCTTTGTCCGTGGATTAGGTCCATACCTGTGAGTGGGGTCGGGATATTGCAGGAAACTTTGACCTTCAGACTACCTGGTTTTCTTGACAGTGAATCAGTTATGTTGGTATCACGGTTCTCGGTGGCAGATTCGACTGTTCTTGACAGAGCTAGTTTTGATCAGAGGATCTTATTGCCGGATGTTTGTCTGTTCTTGATAGAGCAGGCTTTGATCAGTGTATTATCGTCAGTGGTTTGTTCTGGACGGAGCAGATTTTGAGTGAGTTCTGAAGACCTCATCGGCAGATATTATTTGTTCTTGAGAGGGCAGATTTTTGATTTGGGGTCTGAAGACTTCATCAGCGGACATTTTCTGATCATACATCCCGGGGTCCTTATTATCAGGCACTTATTCTTGTCAGGGCAGAATTTTGATCTCGATCCTATCAGATGGTTATTCTCAGCAGATCAGATCAGTGGGTTTACACCGGGGTTTCCTTCTCATCAGTGACTATTGGCACCGAATCTCCACAGCAGCCACCTGGATATATTGTTGCATGCCTGTATTTTGCATTAGTTTGCATTATCATTCGCATTCCATTGGCGTGTGTCTGTGACATGTACCGTTTCCCCGATCCAGGATCTCTCGCCTCTTATTGCGCTACTGCAGCCTCTCTCAGAAAGACTGTTGCGTACGAGTTCTCGATCCCTGATGTGTCGGAGTTGGCTATCACCAATGCTATAGGCTTCCCGTGTATGTGTGAGGTTGTTGTTTCCATGATTGGGCCCAGATTCCTCTCCTTATTATTGTCAGCAGGCGCCAGGATCGGGGGAAAATCTCTCAAGCACACAAAAACACGCCTGCATCTGCATGAAGCATTTTTGCATGACATACATTCTGTTGCTTTTCCTGACCTTTGATGTTGACAGGTTTTTCAGGTACTCAGGTTCCAAGCTGCTTTCGATCTCCAGGATTGATCTCATCCACCGCTACTCAACTCGCGCTAATCAGACAAGGATAATGGACCAGGTACAGTCAGATGTTCAAGAGCTCCGTGAACGGATGGATCGTTTTATGGAGCTGATGCAAGTGGTCGCGAACGGGCAAGACCAGCTTCGTACTTTGGTTCAACCTCTCATCTCCAGGGTTGACAGTAATGGAATACTTCACGGCGGGGCCGTGCCCACTCCTCCTCCAGGGGATACTCCACAGAACGTTGTTCCTGCTGCCGGGGGCAACGGCAGTGCTAACGGCAATCTGATGACTAATCTCGGACTCAATGCGGCAGGCGTCGGCAATGGTAGTTTGGGAGCCAATGTTAACATAGGGCCGGTCAACGGCAATGCTGGTGCAGGAAATCTGTTGGTGCCTCAACCGTGGCTGGAGGACCATCAGGATGACGTATTCTCTCAGAGAGGTGTAGAAGCAGAGTTGAATGATGAAGCTCGACTCAAGTTCAAGGCGCTGGAAGACAAGATGAGAAACATAGAAAATCAGAACACATTGGGCGTTGACATGTCCAACCTCGGGTTGATTGCTGACTTTAAAATACCTCATAAGTTCAAGGTGCCTACCTTTGAGAAGTATAAGGGTACTACCTGCCCCCGTGTTCACCTCCGATCTTATTATAGAAAGATGTCCGCTTATTCTGACGATGAGAAGCTGCTGATGCACTTCTTTCAGGATAGTCTTTCTGGTCCATCGCTCGAATGGTATATGGGTTTGGAGCCCGCTACTGTGCGCACCTGGAAAGATCTTGCAGAAGCGTTTGTTCTCCACTATCAATATAATAGCGACTTGGCTCCCAACCGAGTTCAGCTTCAGAATCTCTCACAGCGGAACAATGAAAGCTTCAAAGAGTACGCCCAGCGGTGGCGTGAATTGGCTGCTCGAGTTCAACCGCCTATGGTTGAGCGTGAGCTAGTGCAAATGTTCGTGGCTACCCTTCCTGGAATCTATTATGAAAAGCTGGTCAGTGGCATGATTGGAACATTCTCGGCTCTCATCACTCTGGGAGAGCATGTTGAGAACGGTATAAAGATTGGAAAAATTCAGGGCGAATCATCCTCAGTTGGAGGAGGTAGTAAGAAACCCTATACTGGCAAGCGTCGAGAGGGAGATGCCAGTGCTGTCACTAATGCTAGGAGAAAGGGCAAGGGTCCTCAGTCTCAGATTGCTAGCATAAATATCCCAGCTGCCCCACCGCAGCAGCAGCAGCAGCAGCAGCTGCCTCACCAGCAGAATCAGCAGGGGTATAGGAGATATCAGAATCGGGCTCCTATGACAAGTCGTCAGTTTGAAACTCCACCTATGTCGTATGCACAGCTTCTGCAAACGTTGCTTCAGCTCCAATTAATTCAAAAGAGGACGTTGGCTCCCTTAACAGGGGCACCACCACCGGGGTATGATGCTAATGCTACTTGTGAATTCCATACTGGGGCACCAGGCCATACGATTGAGAATTGTAAAGCTTTTAAGCATAAAGTCCAGGACTTGGTGGACGCCAAGGTTATCAATTTTTCTGACAACGTGCCCAACGTTACCAAGAACCCTATGCCTCATCATAAGGGGGGCGGAGTGAATGCTGTTATCACTGAGGAGAGTTCAGACTTGCTGACGGATGTCAAAGATTTGAAGACACCGTTGAGTTTTGTCAAGGCTAAGTTGCTGAAGAAGGGCTTCTTCCCTGGATGTGGGGAGCTATGTATGGCTTGTGCTACACTTCCTGATGGGTGTGAGCAGCTGATCGAAGGTATCCAAAGTCTGATGTCCGAGGGTATTTTGCAGTTCAGCCGGAGCGTTGAGAATGCATCAGGGGAAGTCGTGCTGAAGCAGGCAGATGAAGTTGCTACCATTACTATTCCTCGTCACCCTATTACCATTGCTGCGCCTCGTCCGCCTACTATCACCATCACCAGGGCCGGACCGATCCCATTCGAGAGTACCAATGCCGTTCCATGGCATTATGGCGCCGAAGTTTATTGTAATGGTCAGAAGATAGAGCTAGAGCCATTCGGATCGACTGTGCAGAATCTTACTAAAGTCAGTGGTATCACTAGAAGCGGTAGAGTGTTTGCGCCAGCAGAGGTTGCAGCAGAGAAAGTGGTCCGAGCTGACGCTGTGGATAAGGGTAAAGGTAAAGCTGTTGAAGAGGTCCCTGCAGGGGCAGAGAAGGACTTGCTGGTTAAAGATGCTGAAGAGTTCATGCGACTAATCAAGAAGAGTGACTACAAAATTGTAGATCATCTTCATCAGACTCCGTCAAAGATCTCGATTCTTAACTTGTTGCTGTGTTCTGAGGCGCACCGCAACGCCTTGCTGAAAGTATTGAATGTTGCATACGTGCCGCAGGAGATATCAGTAAATCAGCTCGAGGAGGTAGTAGCCCATGTTAATGCGGGTAATGGGCTGGGATTTACAGATCTGGAGCTGACTCCTAAGGGAAGAGATCACAATAGCGCCTTGCACGTCTCAATAGAGTGCAGAGGCACGATTATGTCACATGTCCTCGTGGATACGGGTTCCTCGCTTAACGTGCTTCCGAAGAAGGCACTGATGAAGTTGGATACCCGTGGACTGCTTTGCACGCCCAGTGATCTGGTCATGAAAGCCTTTGATGGAACCAAGCGCCACGTCTTCGGAGAGTTGACCCTGCTAATTCAAGTTGGTCCAGAGACGTTCAATACGGTTTTCTATATCATGGATATCATGCCCGCCTATAGTTGCCTCTTAGGTCGGCCATGGATCCATTCCGCTGGTGACGTGACGTTCACGCTGCATCAGAAGCTTAAATATGCTGTCGGGGGCAGCATAGTAACCGTCTGTGGAGAAGAGGACATCATGGTGAGCCACCTGTCGTCCTTTAAATACGTCGAAATGGATGGCGAGATCCATGAGACTCTTTGCCAAGCATTTGAAACCGTCAAGGTGAAGGAGGTAGCTCCCGTCGTCGCAGAGAAGAAGGAGTTGAATCTCTCCTCGTTTAAGGAAGCTCGGGCCGTTGTCGAAGCCGGTTCCACCCCAGGCTGGGGGCACGTCTTGGATATACCAATCAAGCAGGATAAGTTTGGATTGGGGTATTCTCCTGGAGCTGAAGCTTCATCTTCTTCTGGCAGCTCGTCTCGTGGGAAAGGGCCGATCCTATTCACCAAAGGGGGAGTAATTTTCGAGGGCATCAACGCTACGTCGGAGGACAGCGGGGACAGTGATTGCGATCTTGACGCCTGGATTCAACCGAGCAAGCCGGGCGAGCGCCTCCACAATTGGACCATCAAGGAGACCAGACATGGCTGTAAAAATCAAAGAAGAAGTCCAGAAGCAGTTGGACGCAGGATTTCTAGCCGTTACCACTTACCCTCCGTGGGTCGCCAACATAGTACCTGTACCGAAGAAGGACGGTAAGGTACGTATGTGCGTCGATTATCGGGATTTGAATAGGGTGAGCCCTAAGGATGATTTCCCGTTGCCTCATATCGATGTGTTGGTCGACAATACAGCCCAGTTTTCCGTGTTTTCGTTCATGGATGGCTTCTCCGGTTACAATCAGATTAAGATGGCACCGGAGGTCATGGAGAAAAAGACGTTCATCACCCCCTGGGGAACATTCTGCTATAAGGTAATGCCCTTCGGTCTGAAGAACGCAGGGGCCACTTACCAGCGAGCAATGGTAACTTTGTTTCATGATATGATTCATCATGAGATCGAGGTCTATGTTGATGACATGATTGCAAAGTCCCAAACAGAGGAAGAGCATCTGGTCAACCTATTGAAGCTGTTTGAAAGGCTTAGGAAGTTCAGGCTGAGGCTGAATCCTAACAAGTGCACTTTCGGAGTGCGGTCCGGAAAGTTATTGGGGTTTATCGTTAGTGAACGAGGTATTGAAGTTGATCCTGCAAAGATAAAAGCTATCCAAGAAATGCCAGCGCCGAAAACAGAAAAAGAAGTTCGTGGTTTCCTGGGCCGAATAAACTACATTGCAAGGTTTATCTCTCAGCTCACGGCCACTTGTGAACCGATGTTCAAGCTTTTAAAGAAAGATCAGGCGATTACTTGGAATGAGGATTGCCAGAGGGCATTCGACAAAATAAAGCAGTATCTTCAAGAACCTCCAATCTTGATACCCCCAGTGGCTGGACGGCCATTAATCATGTACCTGACGGTTCTTGAGAATAGTATGGGGTGTGTTCTCGGTCAGCACGACGAGACGGGCAGGAAAGAGCATGCCATTTATTATTTGAGTAAAAAGTTCACTGAGTGTGAATCTCGATACTCGATGCTGGAGAAGACGTGTTGTGCATTAGCCTGTGCCGCCAAACGTCTGCGACAGTATATGCTCAACCACACCACTATGCTAATTTCGAAGATGGATCCGATCAAGTACGTCTTCGAGAAGCAGGCTCTTTCAGGCAGGATTGCCAGGTGGCAAATGGTGTTAACCGAATATGATATTCAGTACGTCTCCCAGAAAACCATTAAGGGAAGCGTATTGTCTGATTACCTTGCCGAGCAGCCAATCGAAGACTACCAGCCGATGAAGTTCGAATTCCCTGACGAGGACATTATGTTTCTCAAGGCGAAGGATTGTGATGAGCCATTGCCCGATGAGGGGCCAGATAGGAAGTCTCAGTGGAAGTTGATATTCGACGGAGCGGTTAATTCCTATGGGAGTGGTATCGGGGCTATCATCACGACTCCTCACGGATCCCACATCCCGTTTACTGCGAGACTGACGTTTCCAGTTACCAACAATGAAGCCGAGTATGAAGCATGTATTATGGGTCTAGAAGAGGCAATTGATTTGAGAATCAAGAATCTAGACATATATGGTGACTCAGCGCTTGTAATCAATCAGATTAAAGGGGAGTGGGAAACTCGTCAAGCGAATTTAGTGCCGTACATGAATTATGCCAGGAGGCTGCTTCCGTTCTTCGATCGAGTGGAACTTCATCATGTACCCCGGGCTGAAAATCAGATGGCTGATGCTTTAGCCACGCTGGCTTCAATGTATAAAGTCAATTATTGGAATGAGGCTCCAAGAATTGTGCTTTCGCGTCTTGATAGACCAGCATTTGTCTTCGCAATCGAGGATGCCACTGACGGCAAGCCATGGTTCCACGACATCCAGAACTTCCTTAAGACTAAGGAGTATCCTGCGGATGCGTCAACCCAGGATAAGAAGACTCTGAGGAGGCTATCTAGAAACTTTTATCTCAATCCTGATGGAGTGCTGTATAAGAGAAACCACGATCTCGTGCTACTCAGATGTGTGGATGAGAAAGAGGCAAGTATGCTCATGGAGGAAGTCCATGAGGGCACGTTTGGTACGCACGCCGGCGGGCATGCCATGACGAGAAAGATCCTGAGAGCAGGATATTACTGGCTGACTATGGAGTCGGATTGCTTCAGATTCGCGAAGAAATGTCACAAATGCCAGATTTATGCTGATAAAGTTCATGTGCCGCCGTGCCCATTGAATGTCATGTCCTCCCCTTGGCCGTTCTCCATGTGGGGCATCGACATGATAGGCAAGATCGAGCCCACTGCATCCAATGGTCATCGTTTCATTCTGGTAGCTATCGACTACTTCACCAAATGGGTGGAGGCAGCCTCGTACGCTAATGTGACCAAGCAGGTGGTAGCTAAATTCATAAAGAGGGACATCATCTGTCGTTATGGAATTCCCGAGCGGATCATTACTGATAATGGTTCGAACTTGAATAACAAGATGATGAAGGAGCTGTGCCAGAGCTTCAAGATTGAACACCACAACTCATCTCCTTACCGGCCAAAGATGAATGGCGCTGTTGAAGCAGCCAACAAGAACATCAAGAAGATCGTTCAGAAGATGGTTGTGACGTACAAAGATTGGCACGAGATGCTGCCGTTTGCCTTGCACGGTTATCGTACTACGGTGCGTACGTCGACCGGGGCAACTCCTTTCTCCTTGGTGTACGGTATGGAAGCTGTCCTACCGTTAGAAGTGGAGATTCCTTCTTTACGAGTTTTGGTTGATGTGAAACTCGACGAGGCAGAATGGATTACGAATCGCTTGAACCAGCTCAGCCTGATGGACGAGAAGAGGTTAGCATCGATTGCATTTGGTCGCCTGTACCAAAGCGGAATGAATAAAGCTTATGATAAGAAGGTGCGTCCTAGAAGCTTTCAGACGGGTGATCTCGTCCTGAAGAAAATTCTTCCGCCACACTCCGATCACCGGGGCAAGTGGACTCCGAATTACGAAGGGCCGTATGTCGTCAGCAAGGTCTTCTCGGGAGGAGCTTTGTTGTTATCCACGATGGATGGTGAGGATTTTGCATCCCCGGTGAACGCGGACGCAGTTAAAAAATACTTTGCTTGAAAGAGACCCGCTGGACAAAAAAGAAAGAGTCCAGGCAAAAAAGGGGCATCCCGGCGAACCAAAAACAGAATAAAAGGTTCGGGCAAAAATTAGGGATATATTGAAAAAATGTACACCCGCGAAGTCGAAAACCTACACTGGGCGGCTTCGGCAAAAAAGGGTATCCCGGTGAACTGAAAACCCGTAAAGGGCGGTTCACGCAAAAGTTAGGGATTTGAATAAGCAAATGACTGCGTTCCGCGTGTGGACTTTCATCGTTTAGTGGTTCGGAAGACCTGAGGGCCGTTTATCTGAATCAATCTCTTCCAAAGCTGAAGCGTCGGAGAAGTGTCGAAGTCGAGTGGGTCTTTGAGGGATCAACTCATGGTGTTCGTCTGCGCCTCGTTGCCGACATTTGTATATACTGGTGTATATTTATGTTTTATTTTTGCGCGGCTTCCTCATTCCAGGAGCTTGCCTCTGTTGTAAAACATTTTTGCCCATTCAGGGGTTCATCATCAATAAAATGCACATTATTCAGCGATTTCGCTTGTCTGTTTAGCATTTATCTGTTTTGTTTGTGAATGAAAACGCCGATGTTTTTTGATAAAATGCGCATACATAAACTCACGGGCCTAAGCCCATTGATTGTTGAAACAATTAATTAACTGAATATTGTCATGAGATAATAACCTGGATAGACCCCTTTGAGGAGGGTATCTTGTCGGTTTGTTTGTGTTGTTGCAGGTGTAGCGCCTTCCAGAAGATGTGCCGTGCGCATCCCCGAAGCAGGGCGAGCCCTCCTTCTCCAGCAGAGTTCACGTTCTCCTCAGCAGGATTCTTCCCCAGCACCGGGTCACAAGTGCAGATTTCATAGAAGTGTTCGGGTGCAGAAGCTCGTGTTTCCCCAGTAAAGTCTCCAGCGGAATTGAGATTCCCCACCAGATTCGTATTCTCTCCTGAAGTTGGATGATTCCCTCTTCCTCAGTAGAGTGTTGGGACAGCTGATATTGCATTCCCCTGCAGAGTGGTACTCTCCCCCGAAGTCAGATGATTCTTTCTTCCCCAGCGGAATTGAAATCCCTCATCAGAGTCGTACTCTCCAGTGAAGTAGAGTGATTTCCCTCCCCGGCTGAGTCCGCAGAAAAGCAGAATCCTTGGAAGTTGATCAGATCATGATCAATTTTCCCCAGCAAAGCGTGGGGCAGTTAATGATGTGTTTCCCCAGAGTCGCACTCTCTCCAGCGAAGCAAAATGATTTCTCCTTCCCCAGCCGAGTGTGCAGATGCCCGAGAGAGCCGAGTCCTTGGGAGTTGATCAGATCATGATTGGTTTTTCCCCAGTGGAGTGTGAAGCAGCTGAAGTTGTTTCCCAACAGAGTGGTTATCCCCAGAAGAGTAGCCGAAGCGGCCGCGCAGTTCATTCTCGCGATTGATATCAGCAGGTCCAAGTTCTCGTAGAGTTTCGTCCCCCGCAGCAGTCAGCTGAAGTGGTCTGCCCTGCAGCAGTCAACTAGAAGATCAGTTCCCCAGACAGAGGCCAATTGATATTGGCGTGTTCACGTTCTCCCCAGCAGGATGATTCCTCTACCGGAGTGGTGCTTGTCTCCTTGACAAAAGGGGTTTTCCCCCCAGCATTTATTTTGCGGACGGGATCGCATCATTGTACATGACTACATAGCATTTGACACTGCACAGCATTTAGCGTTGCATGGCATTTAGCATAAACGCATAGCATTCTCACCGTGTGGGGCATAGCGCAGAAGCATATGCATCATAAGCATGATCTAGGTCGTTATTATTCTTGCCTTACAGGTGTTCGGCCGAAGGATCGGTTGCTCAGGACAATTCCTGATATTCTCTCCAACAAGGTCGCTTTCTTAAGATGATTCTTAAGACCCCGGTGTAATCCCCACAGTCGCTCGCTCAAGATGATTTTTGAGATCCCCAGCGAAGTCAGTTCAAGACGACCCTCGAATTCCTCAGCAGAGTCGTTTGCTTAAGATGATTCTTAAGACCTCAGTACAGCTTCCCGAGATTATGTGCTCCCTAGTAGCATCCCCAGCAAGAGTTACCCAGAATAATTCTTGGAATTCCCAACAGAGTGGAGGGCTTTTCCCCCAGCAGGTGGTTGGCACTTCCCCAACAGCAGGCAGGTAGATTGATATCCCCAGCCGAGCACAGTCATGATTGGCAGATGAAATGTTTCCCCAAGCGGATCCTGTAGCCTGAAGGCTATGTTCCCCCGGAAGGGTCGTTCCCCCAGAGAGCCGTTCAGAGCATTTACCGCTTTCCCCGTGCAGAGTATAGCAGAGGATAGTGTGTTGATCAGCCTGATGTGCTGTGTTCTCCGAAGGAGCCCGTCATCCTCAAGTGCAAGTCCAGAGGAGATCGGCAGAAAATGCAGTTCACTTGAAGGGTAGCTCTTCCTCAGCATAAGGGTTACTCTCCCTGAGTGGATGGTTCCTCTTCCCAGCATTTATTTTGCTGGGGCATTTCCTTGCATGATTGCATAACATTTACCCAAAAGCGTAGCATTCCGTTTCGCACGGAGCATTACGCTCATTCTTCCAGCATTTGCATATGAAGTATAAACCAGGTGATTATCGTACAGAAGTACTTGCTCCCTAGTAAAGATGGTAGGAATCGGCTGAGTGAACTCTGTCGTTATTCCCCAGCAGTTGTTGAAGTCATTTGGGTGAACTCTCTCGTCTTTCTACAGCAAAGTCTACAAGGTTGTTTGGGTGAACCCTTCTTCCTTTTTCCCCAGTGGGTCGTCAAGATTGTTTGGGTGAACCCTCATTCCTCTCTCCTCCACAGAGTTGTTAACTTGACGATTATGTCCGGTGACCCGGCGTGTGTGCTTTTATTTAGCAATGACTCGACAAGATGTCAAGATGACAACAGTGTGTTTGCTTCCAAGCTCAGGTTTAGTACCTTTGGATGTGTTTGATTCCAAGCTCAGGTTTCGTACCTTTGGATGCGTTTAATTCCAAGCTCAGGTTTAGTACCTTTGGATGTGTTTGATTCCAAGCTCAGGTTTCGTACCTTTGGATATGTTTGCTTCCAAGCTCAGGTTTCGTACCTTTGGATGTGTTTGATTCCAAGCTCAGGTTTCGTACCTTTGGATGCGTTTGATTCCAAGCTCAGGTTTAGTACCTTTGGATGCGTTTGATTCCAAGCTCAGGTTTCGTACCTTTGGATATGTTTGCTTCCAAGCTCAGGTTTAGTACCTTTGGATGTGTTTGATTCCAAGCTCAGGTTTCGTACCTTTGGATGCGTTTGATTCCAAGCTCAGGTTTAGTACCTTTGGATGCGTTTGATTCCAAGCTCAGGTTTCGCACCTTTGGATATGTTTGATTCCAAGCTCAGGTTTCGTACCTTTGGATGTGTTTGCTTCCAAGCTCAGGTTTAGTACCTTTGGATGTGTTTGATTCCAAGCTCAGGTTTCGTACCTTTGGATGTGTTTGATTCCAAGCTCAGGTTTCGTACCTTTGGATATGTTTGAATCCAAGCTCAGGTTTCGTACCTTTGGATATGTTTGATTCCAAGCTCAGGTTTAGTACCTTTGGATATGTTTGCTTCCAAGCTCAGGTTTAGTACCTTTGGATATGTTTGCTTCCAAGCTCAGGTTTAGTACCTTTGGATGTGTTTGAATCCAAGCTCAGGTTTCGTACCTTTGGATATGTTTGAGTCCAAGCTCAGGTTTCGTACCTTTGGATATGTTTGAGTCCAAGCTCAGGTTTAGTACCTTTGGATATGTTTGAATCCAAGCTCAGGTTTCGTACCTTTGGATATGTTTGATTCCAAGCTCAGGTTTAGTACCTTTGGATATGTTTGCTTCCAAGCTCAGGTTTAGTACCTTTGGATGTGTTTGCTTCCAAGCTCAGGTTTAGTACCTTTGGATGCGTTTGAATCCAAGCTTAGGTTTCGTACCTTTGGATATGTTTGAGTCCAAGCTCAGGTTTCATACCTTTGGATATGTTTGAGTCCAAGCTCAGGTTTAGTACCTTTGGATATGTTTGAATCCAAGCTCAGGTTTCGTACCTTTGGATATGTTTGATTCCAAGCTCAGGTTTAGTACCTTTGGATATGTTTGCTTCCAAGCTCAGGTTTAGTACCTTTCGATGTGTTTGCTTCCAAGCTCAGGTTTAGTACCTTTGGATGCGTTTGAATCCAAGCTCAGGTTTAGTACCTTTGGATGTGTTTGCCTCCAATATTAGGATGTGTACCGTGGAAGTGTTTGTTTCCATCCCAAGCTCAGGTTTTGTACCTTTGAGATGTATACTTCAGATTCCCGGACCGGGTTTGTGTTCGACGGCGAGGTTGAATGTTTGTTTGACGGTGAGGTCAGACTCTTTAAATCCCCATCAGAGATGATGTTTGTACAACGGCGATGTCGAGTGTCTCTAAGAGGATGTTTGTTTCAGACGGCGATGGTAGATTCAGTTTTCCAGCGGCGATGTGGGGCATTCTGTCAGATGTGTTTCTCCAGCGGAGATGTTGGGTGTTGCGGTTGTCTGAAGGCAATATCAGAAGAATTTAATGTGGGTAACTGACGGTGACGTCAGATCTATATTTCTCCAGCTAGTTGCCGTGCGGCTAGTGTTGCAGTATTCAAAGATTTGTTCCCCGCAGAGTACCGTGTGCTCGTGCAGTTGGCAAATTTTCGGGTTTACCGATATTCAACCGTCTCGTACCTTGATTGGTTGAGAGCCGTTCGCTTCTCACCCAGTCAGGTTCAAGCCGTTTGAATAGGGGCAGCTGTTGCACCCCAAAATTTGACCAACAATTATTTATTCATTGAGTGTTTGAAAATGGATACCTTCATCAGACAGTTCAAGAGATCCTCAGAGGAGTGGGTTGAAACTAGGGTTGTGTGCTTCATAGCTTGAGAGTTGTGGGTGCTCCTCAGATGATTCTGAGACTTTGAGAATGAACTTGATGTTTTGAGAAAGCCTATGAGATGTCTTGATAGCCATCATGAAGCCCAGAGAGGTCATTATGCAAGAATTCAGGAGATTCAACCATGAATGGTAGAATTAGGGTTTTTGACTGGGTCAACCCTAGGATAACTGAAGATTTGGAGAAGGTTGAGACCTAATCCAAGGGCCATGGGATCATGGAATGATGCATAGAGATGTTATAAAGAGGATTCCTAGACCAACTCATCATGATTGAGGGGTTTGAGAAGTTTTGAGTCAGGGTTTCCAAGGATTGTCAGTGAAAAAACCCTAATTTGATCCCTATCTTCCAGGCGGTTTTAGCTCTAGATGTGATTGATATCTCATCTTCCCCACAACATGAATGTTGTAGAGCTTGTTCTTAGCTTTAATTTGAGTGGTGGAAGTCCTTGATAGGAGTTGCAGAGCTCAAGTTATGGTTTTGACAAATTACGGGTCAGCTGAGGTGTGTGAATCTGGGTCCTTGAAAGTCTCCCAATTTGCAGACAACTTTTGCCCTAGTAGGATGATTCCTATGATCTCTTGGTCAACATGAATGTTGGAGGGCATCTTCTTATCTTTAATTTGAGTGGTAGAAGTCCTTGATAGGATTTGTAGAACTCAACTTATGGTTTGAACAAGACAGGGGTATTTTGGTCATTTGGTCATTATAGGTCCTTTTAAGCACAAGGCTATGTCTCCTATTTCCAAGCTTCAAATGAAAAAGTTCAAAACATGAAAGTTGCTCAAAATGACATTTGGAGTCTAAAAAAGTGGTCATGAATTGTTGGAAAAGCTCATAGCATGAGATGACAAGATTGGTAAAAAATGAACTAAAAAAGGCTTATAAGTTAATTCATGCCAAGTTGGAATATTGGTTTGGAGGATCTAGAAATCCAATATAGGTCATCCAATAGTCCATTTTGCGTGTAAGACACATTTTAAGAACTTTGGTTCAAGTGGATTTTTCATCTGAGGCTTAAAAAATGAGGTTCCTTTGAAAAAGTGTTACTTGCAAAAGAAGGCAACTTTGAAAAGGCTTGCACAAGGAAAAGTAAAGGGCTGATTTCATTCCTTATCACTCAATATCTCATATTAAGGCATTTTGGCAAGGCTTAATGCAAGGGATATGAGATTTTCAAAGTCTCTTTTAAGGATAAGTTCATGAACTTTCTAGAGGATTCTAGATGTTTCTAGTGACTTCCATCCACTACTATAAGAAGAGTGTATCACATAGTGTTCAAGGTTGGTGAGGGTTGGTGATAGCAAGAGAATTCAGAGGGGAGAGAGAGAGAGAAGCATCCATTGAAGAGGTTTCTTCAAGTTGAAGCAATTCTGGTTTCCTTCCATTGCAGACCTTTTCCTTCATCACAACTGCAAACAGAAGGCCATTGATCATCCAAGGATCCTTTTGAAGAAGTTCCAAGGCTTGAAAGCATCCACACGAGTCTCTACCATAACCTCTTGACAGGTTCTTTTTCCATCACCATTCTCTTAAATTATATAGTCTTGATTAGTTTTATAGGTTTAGAATCAATGTACTAGGGTAGATGATGAAATCCTAGGAAGTATAGCTCATTCCATGACAATTCACAACAGAGCCAAGAATCTTAGATCTTCAAGAATTGATGGAATTTGGAGTTTTAGTTATCAAGATTTGGTTTAGAGTAGTTAGGCTAGCTTGTAGAATATCTGTAGACCATTAGATGTAAGGATGATGAAGGTTGATAACAGTTGATATCAGGTGAATTTCATTTGGACCACGATCTTGCAAGCTTCTGTTAGGATTACTTAGAAAGAATTAGGAGAATTGGTACGTATCATCTTGTTCTTCTTAATGAGTAGTGCATCTTTTATTTTGGAATCGTGGAAAATCATGGCCTGTATAGAGAGAACAAGATGCTAGAACATTAGTGCATGGAAGCATTTTTCTGAAACTTAGGGTTTGTGTTTGGGGACGAAAGCCCTGGACCCTTGGATCAGTTCCAATCCCTTGACTTTGGCTCTCAATCTCACGGCCCAGATTCATTCAGAAACGGAGGGAAAAAATTCAAATCAAAACGCCGTCGTTTTGATTAGTGAGGCGCGTGTGGGCTTACCCGGATCACTATCCCCACCCCCTTGATTTCAGCCCATTCAGAATAATAACTAGCGTGCATTGCTTATTACACCCCCATCCCCTTTATTTTGTTTTCTTTTATTTTTTATTCTTTTAATATTTTCTTGTTCTTTAAAAATTCATATAAAATTGATAAATAATGATTTTTTGTTCATTCTTTTTGCTATGTTTAGATAATAATGTGTAGAAAATTATAAAAATAAAAATAGGATTTTATTTTTAATGTAGAATTTTTGGTGATATTTTCTTTTTAATAGTGCATTTAATTTCTTTTGTTTGATATCATGATTTTGTAGAATTTGTTTTAGGACCTTCCTTTAGTCTTTTTAACTCATTCTTTTTTGTGTAATTAGATATTGAACCATAGTTCTCCATAGGATTTAATTCTTGATTTTTATATTAAAATTTGGTTAGTTTAATTAGGGTAGCTTTAGGGTATCCTAATTAGGGTTTAGGTTGTGCATAGGTGAAGAAATCCATTTTATTTAGATAGTTTTGTCTTGATTTTTTGGGTAGGGGCCTATGTGGATGTTATGGGTAGATGTTGTAGACCCTTGTGAATAATTGTAGATTTTTCCCCCTTGGTTTAGTATTTTTAGGTATTTTCTGAAGTTGTCTGATGGTTTTGTCTGTTCTGTGGTTATCTGTTCATCTCTGGGGTTTGTTTTGGGAAATTTGTTGTGGGGTTTGTGTTGTCTTGAAGATCTTGTTGGAAAGAATCATGAAGAGAAGATTGTAGATCAAGACTCAGACCCAGAGCTTGGATTTCTCCCTGTCTGTGAGGTTTGAGATCCTGAAGTTTGGAGGAAGTTCATGGTACTTTCCTGAGGAAGGCACTATGAATGACTTTCATTCTTTCTTCTCACCTCTTTCTTAAGTATCCAATGATGTTGGAGCCAACTTGTGAGTTTAATTTCTCCTGAGGAGGAATGTAAACTGATCACATGTTGTTGAGCCATATGGGATACAACTCCTAAGTGGAAGCCTCCTAGTACTTTCCTGAGGAAGGTCCTATGGGTCTATTCACTTAGTTCCATTAGTTTATCTAGGATTTCTTAAGTACCCAATGATGTTGGAGCCAACTTGTGAGTTTAATTTCTCCTGAGGAGGAATATAAACTGATCACAGTTGTTGAGCCGCATAGGATACAACTCCTAAGTGGAAGCCTCCTAGTACTTTCCTGAGGAAGGTCCTATGGGTCTATTCACTTAGTTCCACTAGTTCAGATAGGATTTCCTAAATATCCAGTGATGTTGGAGCCTGCTTGTGAGTTTAATTCCTCCTGAGGTGGAATGTAAACTGATCACAGTGGTTGAGCCACATAGGGTATGACTCCTGAGTATACACCTCCTAGTGCTTTCCTGAGGAAGACACTATGAGTCTGCTTACTTAGCTCCCTTTCTTTGGTAAGCTTGTTCTGAAGCTTGAAAGACTGGGATTGATTTCTTTTGGTTAGGTTTTGCTTTAGGGATTTGCTTAGATTTGATTCAGATTCTGTGTTAGGGTTAAGATTAGAGAGTAGATTCTTTCTTTCTCAAGCATGTGTGTTGTTTGCCTGATGGCACTTCATTCCTTTTATCTGTTCATTGCTTGATAGCATGTTGTTTATCTTCAGTATGATTACTGCTATTTCATGACTGGCTTGAGGTCGAGACGAGCTTGTGGAGGCTGAAGCCCCACACACATTTCCTCCCTCACTTGCATCGCATGCATTTTACTGTTAAAGCTGATGCTTTTGTCTGTTTTGGTGTATCATTGACATGATCCCTTAGGACTCTCATTTCCTTTGATAAGGATTTGATGATAGACTTTTAGGTTGAAACCTATGCATGACAACATCTAGGAGTTCCCTGTTCAGACCTCAACCATAGGATGAATCCATGGCATGACAACAGTAGGACTTGATAGTCTCCCTCCTAGTTGGGCCTGTTCTCTCCTCATCTCGAAGCAGTTTAAAATACAGTAATCATGAAGGATTTCTTTCGTACGTTACGAGCCTTAAGCCATCTGAGGATGGATGTTTAGTATGGTACCCTTTGGGTGACATGCGACGCATTCACTCTCAGGTCATAGTCTCTAGTACGGTTGAGATCGCAAACAATAAAAAACACTTCTTTCAGGAGATAACCCGTAGTTTCCCGAACTACGTTTGCTCTGATCTTTCATACCAGATGAAAGTACGTAGGCATAGGATGCGATATCCTAGCGAGCAACCTTTTCCCCGTAATCCTTCGTAGGCCGAACTACGTTGACTCTGATTTCTCGTTCCAGACGGGAATACGTAGGCATAAAGCGCGATGCTTTGCCGAGTCATTTTTCTTTTCTTTTTCATCCAGCCTTGATAGGTAGATAGATTATAACCAACCCGTCCAAGTAAACAAACAAGCGAGGATCCCGTCGAGTACGACGGACGTGAGGGGTGCTAATACCTTCCCCTTGCGTAACCGACTCCCGAACCCAGACAATGGTTGCGATGACCTTGTCTTACCCTTATTCGTCAGGTTTTTCCGATCGTTTCCTTTCCCGCTCTGAGGGATAAATAACGAAAGGTGGCGACTCTTCTGTCATGCCGGCACCTTATTTTCGCGCAAGCGACACCTAGGACTTGGTTGCGATGACCTCGTCTTTTCCCATTTTCGTCAGGTTTTTTCCGATCGGTTCCTTTCCCTTCTTTGGGATAAATAACGATAGGTGGCGACTCTGTTAGTCATTGCCGGCCTCTTTTTTCGCAGTAGCGATAGCTGGTGACTCTGTTGGGGACAGGAACATCCCCTATGCGAGTCGGTCCTAGCGCTTGTCGGTTTGGTTTGTGGGTGTGTATATTTTTGTGTTGTATTTTGTATACTACTGTATTTACATTGCCGCATTATTTTTATTTGTTGCTGTTATGCTGTTGGGTGTTTGTTCCTCTGAGAGATAAGCCAAAACCCAGGCTTGAGTACGAACATAGCATTATAAGCGAAAAGTAATGGCGAACCTGTATGTTAGGCATGCACTAGTTCCCACGAAATTTGCACTCAGACGAGATATTCTTTGATTTCTTTCTTTCCAGCCCAGTGGGCCGTTGAGAGAATTTTAGATCTGAGGGTTGTCGACTCTGGGAACCGATCATTTATGAGTCAGCAAAGTGAGGCCACTTCAAGAGACGATGATGCCACACCTTCTGGGTATCGTATCATCGTTTCTTGAAAGTTTGTGACGCTGATAAACACATAGGATGACGTACCTTGTTAGTTTAGGTCCATACCTCTGAGTGGGAGGGTTTTTGCAGGAAACTTGACTTCCAGCCAACCCGATATTTTGGTTTTCTCTTTAGAGCGAACTTGCTCAGTCAGCAGCGCAGCAGTATTCAGAGCTTTGTGGGGGCTGTGATCCCGTGTTTGCTGCATCTTGCATTGCATTTGCATAAGCATCCTTGCATCATTTTGCATGTCATTTCTCCAGCTAGCCAGAGCTCTTATCCAGCCTTTGTGTTGATTCAGAAGGTGATTATCCAGTGACCATTCTGAGCAAGTGTTGATTGTTAGAAGACGACCAAGGGGTTGAAGCATAATCAAACAGTGCAGTCAGTTGAAGGTTGTTGATAGCTATGTCAGGGAACGACTCCCAGATTGTTGATACCTTTTCAGGTTTTACTGTGATGACCAATCCTCTGTATGGTTCTTTGCTCGATGAAGACTTGCTGCAAGTGAACAACCTCACTGTAGCTCAATCTGTGCAGCCTTCTGTTGAAGACCAAGATCAGCATGAACAGTCTGTTGTCCGAAGTGAACGTTCTTCTTCTCTTGATACCTCAGAATATCAGGATGTTATATCCACTGTGTTGAGTTCCCGAAGAGAAGTTCTAGTAGTGAAGACTGAAGACCCGAGAGCTCTTGAGTATGCTAAAATGCTTCACGCATGTAGTTGCAAGAATTGTCACAAGAGAACAATGAACCTTTCAGGAAGTATGTTCAGAGATGGAGAGAATTTGCTTCTAGAGTGCAACCACTGCTTCTAGACCGAGAGTTAGCAGACATGTTCGTAAACTCCTTGCAGAGCCCGTACTTCGAAAGAATGCTTGGGATTGCACCAGACTTCTTTGAATTGGTAAAAGCAGGAAAACATATTGAGTATGGTGTGAAAACTGGAAGAATTCATAATGTTTCAAACGGTCAGGCTAGTGAAACTGAATCTCTCTGTAGCTTTCAAACTGGAAGAAATCAGGATGTTTTAAGCGATCAGGCTGGTGAAACTGAATCTCTTTGTAGCTTTCAAGCTGAATACGAAACTGTGGTCAATGCGGTCATGACAGATGTTGGGTATTCTCTAGATGAATCGGTGAAATCTTTTGGTTCTTCATCTTCTCAGCGGTCAGTATCTTCTGTGTCTCGTTATTCTGGACAAAGAACTGCGCCTAAGGCACCACATCAGAAACTTCGGGTCGTTCCTCATGCAAATCACTGGGCCCATGGACGAGGTTATCAGAATCAGCGTCAGAATCAGAACAGGCCTCGTAACAACTTAGAAAGAAGAACTGCTCCTTTTCATCCAGTTCCTGTGTCGTATGGCTAGCTGTTGCCACATCTGATTCAGAACTCTTTGGTGGAACCTAAAGCTCTTAAGCCAGTGCCAGAACCTTACCCTCCAGGGTACGATCCCCATGCTCAGTGTGGATATCATGGCGGATCTATAGGGAATTCAACCGAAGATTGCAAAGCTTTTCAGGCAAAATGCAGCAATTGATTGACGAAGGGTGCATTTCCTTTCCAGAAGGAGTTTTGGTTGTTCATGTCAACCTCTCAGGTGTCTGAGCTCGTAGATTTAGAGTTTTTTCCAGAAGCCAGTGGTCCAGACAAGCAGACGTCATCAGCATTGGCAGTCCTCGGACTTTTTATCATTTGCATTTGTAGTTTCTTTTCTGTTACTTACTATTTGCTGTTAAACATTGTGTTCTGAATGGTAATATTAATGAAGTGATTTGCATTTTTCTGAATTAATCATGTCGCTTTCGCTCATTTATTGCACAACACAGACACATGCACCTTTATCCACTCCATTTTATCACTATTGTTTAGCAAGGAGGGAGGATGACAAAAACTGAATACTCATAACTGATGATCGTATGCTTTCGGATAAAACCCTGTTGATGATGTACATGCATTGTTTCAAATCCCCTAAACACTGGAGATATAAGGAGTTAGTCCCTAGTTAACCACTTCGAGCCGAGAAGTAGGAGTTTCTTTTGGACTTTTCAAACCCTCAAATCTTAACCCGGGGCAGGGTAGTTGTCAGTTAGCTTGACCGAGCGTTTAAATCTTCATAGAGGAGTGTTTCCTTTCAAGGATCCATCGCATCTTATCCCTCTCAAGAGGTCGTACCTCATCAGCCGCAATGGTTAAACCTCACCAATCAGGAGTGATACAGTTATATCCCTTCGGATAAATTAAGACAGCCAGTGTCACACGACTTGTTTCAAAGAAAAAAAAGAGAAAAAAAAAAGAGAAAGCCCGCTAAGTAAAAAGAAGAGAAAAGATGGAAAGCAAATATTTAGGCAAAAATCAAGGCATCCCGCTGGACTTCAAAATCGACGAGAACTCAAAAGATTTAGTCCAGGAAAAAATTAGGGAATCAAAAGAATGAAAAAAATACTCAAACAAAGAACAAAGTCGTGTGGATATAGACACCGAAGACGAAAAGGAGTAACTGTCACTCCGGAAACCTTGTGAGTTCCGTAACCATCACTCCTACCATTCAATTAAGCCTTTTGAGAGGTGAGTGCTTGTGCCAAGTTAACTGAACTTAGGAGTGGAGATCATCACGTAAAAGGGGTGGGTACAAATCATACTTTGAGCCTAATATCCTTTGTTTCACGAACCGTGAACCCGACCATGATACAACCCTTAAAAGACCTAATTGAGGCAGGGTTTAATTTAAAAGCGTACTACGATAAGGTTGAGTAACCTGACTCCTACATGATTTGCTAATCATATCCTTGTTGTATATCTTGCACTAATCAAATCAGCACTACGTTTGGACTTTTGGTTCATTCGTCACTCACTATCACGACACTTGATAAGTGACATTTCTTTCAAAATCTGCATGAACACCACATTAAAATTATCATTCAGGGACAAACAATTTTAATTGCAGGTCAGTGGTTGACGTGGAGGAAATTCCAACAGGGAATAGTCGAACGGGACTAGATTGTTCAGCAGTTTGAATCAGAACTTTGTATACTTTGAAACCCTGTGAATCAGGGGCATTGACATCCAGTGAGTTTGGAGTCAGTCAGTCTGAGGACAAGTCCTGAAGCGTCGGTTGATTATGGGACAATTTATTCAAGAAGTAGTTGATCAGCAGTGAGTCTTCTCGAGACCCAATCAGGGGCAATCATCCAGAGTTTCCGTGAGTTGAGGGCAGATCCCTCTGGTATTCAATCAGATCAGGTTAAGTCGCTTCAACGCTTATTCAGGGGCAAGCCATTTCAAGAGTATATTGAAACCAACCGTGCTGAGAGTGGGTCAGTTGAAGATGAATTCTTTTGATAACATGAAGTTTTGACTTTTGTGTTTCCACACACACGTACAGAGGTCATTGGAAATTAATAGTCATGTGTCCAAATGATAATACGGTGGTCGTCTTTTGTTCACTTCATCATGAACTTAATCAAACCATGAAGAAAATTGTTACAAGGTAAGTTTATCTTTTATGTTCACTTCATCCTATATACATAATTTGTTACAAAAGTAATATCATATGTTATGTGGCTTTATATGAATTTTTTTCTTCTGAATTAGTGCTTTTGGGGTTCATCAAGCGGCAAATGGGAATAGAAAAAAGGCTACATGGCTTCAACCCAATGTAAGCGTGGTGTAAATTATAATTATATATTTAATTTTATCATATAAGTATTCACTAATTATCTCATTCATTTATAGACAAGGAAACAACCTAACTCTAATGATTATGGGTATTATGTGATGAAAAATATGTTGGATATTGTCTTTGCCAATATAACCAATTCTTGGATGAAGGTAATAAAAATGACTTTAATTTGTTATTTACTTTATGTTTTGCAACTTAATGTGAATTTTCAAAGAATAACTCTATTGTTATTTACGTGTTGTAGGTATTTGATGACCCAACGAACTTAACAAAAGATGATTTGTATGATTTACGACTCCGTTGGGCAACATGTTTCTTTGAGTTATATAAAGGTTAAGCTTTTTGTTGTTGTAGTGGTCCATCGTGTAAACCTCCTTATAATTTAGTACATTTGTGTATATCCTATATCATTATTTTTGTAAATCAATTATGTGTATACTAGATATTTGGTGCAATGAAATTAGATTTGTGAGAAAAATATGAAAATAATGACATAAATATGCTCTATGTGATGTTGGAAAACTATGAAAATAGCGACCTAAATATGGTCTATATGATGTTGGGAAACTATGGAAAATAGCGACCTAATTATGGTCTGTGTGATGTAGGAAAAATATGAAAAATTAGGTACCAAAAAAGTTACAGGGAACGGCTAAAAAATAGGCAAATAATTTATACTCATAACAGTATATTTTACATCGGGCGAACGAAATAACCGATGTAAAAAACCACATTTCACATCGGGTTAACCACAAAACCGATGTTAAAAGTGTCACCTAAGACTTTTCAAATCGGTCAAACACGAGAACCGATGTAAAAAGTTAACCAGGCGCGTGTTTGACATTTTTATTTTGTTTACTACAATACTTTTTACATCGACTTAACCACACAACCGATGTAAAAAGTCTACCTTTTACATCGGTTTTGTCTTACAAACGATGTTAAAACACCCTTTTATAATTAAAACTTACAATTATATATTTTTTTCACATCATACTTAAAAATTTAACTGATGTGCTTGGTGTATTTCTTACATCGGGGCAAAACCCGATGTAAAATGTCTTTGATTTACTACATCGCCTGGCTTTACATCGGACCCATACCCGATGTAAAATGTCATTTTTGTCCGATGTAAGAAGTCATTTCTGCAATAGTGTTTAGAAATTTACGAAGTTTGATTTGAATGAATCTCAAGAACAAATACACAATATTATAATCACCCTCTCTTTAAAATATGTTCAGAATTTTGAAAAAATTTATGATGATTTAGCATATTTGATAGAGGTATAAATGAGATAAATACTCATGCTAAGTACAAGTAACTAATCGTCTCGGCATTATGCTCCAAGGTTTTACAGAAGAAATTTTTGACTGAAGCAGTTAGAAAAGATGTAAAAGACGATTTAAAAGAACAAAGACCAACTCAAAACAATTTAGATGTCGAAGACATGTGGAAGTAGACTAGAAGGTTGAAGCCCACGTAAGTGAGTACATGTCGAATTTTGTGAAAATAACCATTATCGACGGTTAACATTATAATAGTATATAAGACAGGTTCAATCATATAAACAGCGGTCGCAAAACTCATTAAGTATTCTCTATAAAACTTAAGTATCTAAGTCACATAGGGAAAAAAGTTAATGAGAAGATGTATGAATCTGCGTTCTTTCTTTTGATTCTTTAAATATGAAACATTTATTTGAATTATTTTTTATGTTCTTTGTTTATTCCTTACTTTCAAAGCAATTATGCATTATTTTAGTTAGAGTTTATGTCTAAATTTTCAACATTCAAACATCAATATTCAAAGCACAAGCATATTTTTTCAAATCTTTTGTAGAAAATTTAAAATAAATTGGCACGCCTAGTGGAACCCTTTTTGTGCAAGAAATTTAAAATTTTGTAGAAAAGTTTTGTGAATTTGTTTTAATTTTGTTCTTCATACATGAAATACTTTAATGTCTGGGTGTTTATGCGTTTGAGTAGTAAAACTTTAGTTGAGATGACACGTCCAAAAAAGACAATCATTCCCTAAAATAATGCTCTAGACAATGAATACACAACTACAATATAAGCATTCCGTAACACTAATTCAATTACGGTTATGCATTCCACCGTTGTAAAACCACAAACTGGATGCGCCTGATATATATATTTTTTAAGTTATTTAATCACGGTTGCTATAACCAACTCTGGTGATAAAGTAATAGTTACAAGTTTCGAATTCTATCAACTACATTTTTTCCATTTTTCCTATTATAAAAGTGTGTGTCACTTAAGTTTAGAAATAAATAAAAAATTGAAAACTATTTAATCACGGTTTTGTATATAACTGTTGTAATAATATGACAAAAATATTGTCTAGGTTCTTTAAGTTATTTTAAAATATCAAGTTAGTTCTTTAAGTTTTTTTGTGACGCTTTGGTCTTTTATGTTAAGTAACGTTTGCGCTGTTGACCTTTTTAAAAATCTTCATTCCAAGAAAGTCTATGTGGCACAAACGGAGCATATGTGGCATTTAACAACGATGATGTGTCATTTTTTTTAATTCCACATGGGTTTTAATTTTTTTTTATTTTATTATTATTATTATTATTTTTTTCATTATTTTTTTATTTTTTATTTTTTAAACTGGGAGGACTTGATTGTTACATTTTAAAAACATATGGAACGTGAATATTACAAATTAAAATATAATTGATACGTTATTTTACACTATTTTGAATCTCAAACAATAACTGATGTGTTGTTTTACACTATTTTGAATCTTAAACAATTACAAGACAGTATACCAAATACTAAATAATCTAAATATTGTCAAAACCATTTTTTAAATATGGTTATTTAATTATTGAAATTTGATATTCTACTAAGATAAAATGTGGCAACTAGATGAGAATACTATTGATGTTTTTTCTACTAAGAAGAAAGAGAAAGTTAACTTCCACAATTCAAATACTCTATGAAAGTAACTAGATGAGATTAAATTTTCTAGTAAGATTAAATTTTACATTTGTGTTCTATTGTCCAAAATGCAGAAGAAATTTTTTTTTGTCAGGTTTTATCTTTTCTCTCTCCTTCTCTAAAAATTAGGTTTCGTTTTATGTACTAATATGAATAGTTTTATTTCTTTGGTGCGCTATTATGAGAAATTTTCATAACAGTTTAATGATAGTTACTCATTTTATCATTATTATTAATTTATTTCCATGCCATTATAACATGACTTGAGTGTATATTCAATATGTTTACATTAAGTTTCTGAGATTTATGTATCAGCAATTTCTAAAAATCTGATAACACTTGATTGTAGTTTTTTTCATCCTCTTCTATCAAATTTTATTTTCTCTCATTCTTTCTACCACTTGATTGTTATTAAATACATATAAAGGTTTTACGGTGAAGATTGATGATAAATAATAAAGTTGAATATCCTTTAAATTTTTTTGTTTTAATTTAAATCATGTTTATTTTTTTATTCTAATGCTTTAGAGTGAGACTAATGTATCCTGATTGCACAATTAATTATTTTTATTATATTTGTTGCATTTATTTCTTTTACATAGTTTGTCACACTATGAAAGAGAAGTGAATCCAAAAAACTCTATTTTATTTCTTCTCTCTTTCTATCTATTTCTCAATCATCTTCATCTTTTTTCAATTTATCCTTTTCCATCCTATACTTATTTGTTATTCATTTCAATTTAATTTTAATTAACGATCTTTGTTATTGTAAATTCTTTATTTCTAATTTTTGTTCTTTGATTTTGATTATAAAAGAATTGTTTGATGTTTACATTTACATGAATTTTTGTTGTTATATTGTATGAAGTTATTTTGTTGTATGTATTAGTTTATGTATGTATTGGTTTATGCATGTATTGGTTTATAACATTATAACAATGTTTTTTATAATATTTAGATTATTTAATGTTTGGTATGTTGTCTTGTAATTTTTAATGTTCAAAATAGTGTAAAACAACATATTAGTTATTGTTTAAAATTCAATATAGTATAAAATAACGTATTAGTTATATTTTAATTTGTAACACTCACGTTCTATATATTTTTAAAATATAACAATCAGATCCTTTTGGTTAAAAATAAAAAATAAAAAAAAAGTAAAAAAAAATTAAAAAAATTAAAAATTAAAATTCACGTGGAATTAAAAAATAAATAAAAATAAAATAAAATGATACATCATCGTTGTTAAATGTCACACGTGCTCTATTTGTCCCACATAGGCTTTTTTGGAACGTGGATTTTTAAAAAGATCAACGGCGCAAACGTTACTTAACATAAAGGACCAAAGCGTTACAAAAAAAACTTAAAGAACTAACTTGATATTTTAAAATAACTTAAAGGTCCTAGACAATATTTTTGCCTAATAATATATATATTTCACTGCGGTTGTAAATATCAACCGTGATTAAAGTTTTTCCTAATATATGGAAAAAGAGGTATATGTTCTTTGATCTTCGATATTGGTCGAGTCTCAATGTAAGACATTGTCTTTATGTGATGCATGTGAAGAAAAATGTGTGTGATAGTTTGATTGGAACACTTCTAAACATTTTAGGCAAGACTAAAGATAGTAAACAATCTCGTCTCAATATGGAGGCGATGGGTATACGAAAATAATTGGCTCCAATAGAAAAAGAGAAAAGAACTTATCTGCCTTCGGCTTGTTACACTCTATGTAAAAAGAAAAAGAAAAGTTTTTACGAGTGTTTGCATAGTATCAAAGTTTCCCAATGTTACTCATCAAACATCAAGAAACTTGTATCAATGAAAGATCTCAAGTTAATTAGTTTGAAATCTCATGATTGTTATGTCTTAATGCAACAACTTCAACCAGTGGCTATCTGTGGCATCCTACCAAAAAATGTGAGAGTAAATATCACCAAATTGTGTTTCTTCTTCGATGCCATATGTAAGAAAGTTCTTGATTTCAAAAAACTAAATGAATTAGAAGATGAAGTTGCCACAATCTTGTGTCAATTGGAGATGTATTTTCCTCCATCATTTTTTGATATTATGGTTCACTTACTTGTTCATCTAGTTAGAGAAATCAGAATTTACGGTCTAGTTTATTTAAGGTGGATGTATCCAATAGAGCGATACATGAAGATCTTTAAAGGATATATAAATAATTATCACTGACCAGAAGCTTCAATTTTTGAAAGGTACATCATAGAAGAAGCTATTGAGTTTTGTACAAATTATTTGTCTGAAGTAGAGTCTATAGGAATTCCAAAGTCTCGTCATGCTGACACTGAAGGTAGAGGTATTCAATGTTTAAATGTTAAGTCAATAGCTTGAGACGTAGTTATTCAGGCACATTTCTATATATTGAATAATCTTGATGAAGTTCAACCTTACGCGGCTACTCACAAAAGACTTTTGAAGAAAAGATATCCACGAATGAGTGACAAGTTATTATTGATCGAGCATAACAATAAATTCCTAGATTGGTTTAATAAAAGGATACCAAAAGATCATAGTGCATCCGAGACAATTAAACGGTTGTCATTTATGCCAAAATTTAATGTGATAACTTGGACTGCATATAAAATTGGTCATTATACATTTTATACAAAATCAAAAGTTGATCATAGTACAATGCAAAATAGTGGAGTTATGGTTGAGACATAATCTATATATTTCTCTAGTTCGAATGATAAGAATCCAATATTGGCATCTAGTGCGTTCTATGGTGTTATTAAAGAGATTTGGGAGATTGATTATGTTATCTTCGGAGTGCCTTTATTTAAATGCAAATGGGTTCTCAATAAAACTAATGGTGTACAAACCAATGACTTAGCATTCACCCGAGTTGACCTTGGTAAGGAAAATTATATGACTGAACCATTCATCATGGCTTCACAAGAAAAATAAGTTTTCTATGTGACCGACCCTTCAGGCACATTAGGGAAATGGTCAATCGTTCTCCAAGGAAAAGACATTCTTAGTAGTGATGAAAGTTTTGACATTCCTTCCATTCCTTTTTACACAACAAAATTGCCTACCACTTATGATAAAGATGATGTGCATGTTATTCGTATAGATCATAATGAAGGCATATGGGAAAATTAACAAGTAATTAGTATTTTATTCTTTATTCATAATTTAATTAATGTAAGTCATTATTTCTAAGTATATTTACTAACAAGTATGATTATTTGAAATTGTAGATGTTTAAAGTAAATACATCAAGAGATAAGACACTGAGAGACAAGACACCAAGAGACAAAGAAACAAAACACTATAAGATACAAATATGTGATGTTATATAAAGTTTGTAGGTTATTTTGTGCCATTTTTCATTTGATGTAATACATATAAAGTATTTAGTTCTTAATACAATATATGGATTTGATCGATGTAATACAATACAGTACTTCATTATGATACAATTGTTGTTTCTGTTCTGATATGATTAAAAAAATACATGTTAAAAAATTTCAAAGTTTCAAAATGCAAAAAAATTATTTTAAAAAAAGAATATTATTTAACGACAGTTGTAGTATATAACTGTGGTTGTATAGTGAACGATGTCCAGAATAATGTATTACACCAAAAGATGCGCTGGTGAGAATCGAACTTGGGACCTTTATATATTACAACTGTTAGTTAGTGCAATCGTGATCATATATATCGCGCTTTCAGATATTCTACAACGGTCATAAGATTGTGATTGCAAGTAATGCATATACAATCACATCCTACGTAACAACGACAGATCACGCGTGATGTTATCCCATTTCCAACCGTTATTGTACATATTTTTTTTAGTAGTGAGAACAACCAATCAAATTGACAGTTGGTGGTGCAGGTACTTTATCAGTCGTTAGAGTAACCGCTCCTTTTGTAAGTCAGATGTCGATTTCAACAACATTACCAGAAGTGGTGGTTCCTCCACCACCAATAACAAGTATTATGAATACTCCCAGGGTCATGCAAGTGATTATAGAAGATCATAGGCCTTCTTTTCTTCCAAGTTTCACACTATCCACTGGTAGTAAAGAATATATGTATGACATGCCAATTGTAATGATGTCATACCTACAATTAAATACATCTACATATGCAGATAATGCAATGACTGTTGTATCTCCTCTTAATGAATATTTAGCGTTAAGATATGTTATAAGTAATCCTAGTCGAATAGCACAACCACAAGGAGGGTTAGAATACATCCTTAAAATAATGTCATCCTTAACCACTAGTTTACTCATGCCTGTGAGGCAACAAATGGATGAAAGCAGCCATGAGATAGTGAACATGCTTACACAAAAAAATTGGTACTATGTTTGATCCTTTGATCCAAAACACAAACCATACTTACCACTAATTGAAACATCCAATTGGTGGAATTTCTGATTTCTTTGGTGCTCCTCATACACCTATCCAACCAATCCCTCAAGTTCAGGAAGGTGGGAGAATTCAAAACCCATGTCTCCCTATTAACTAAGGGCAGCAACGAGTTATGTCCAAACAAGTCGAACATCGTGTACAAGGGGTAGTCGAACCAAATATATGTCAAAGTGGCCTAGAGGTGCTATCGGTCGATAGAAATCAGGATACAAACCAAGTGGTTAGAAGAGTCCAACAAAATATTTTTGGGGAAAAAAATAACATAACTGGAAGTGGGATTAATGTAGGTATGCATATGCAAAACTTTGTTTCTGCCTTGTTTGAGTAGGTATTGCAAACTAAACTTTATAGGGGTGGAAAGTCCCCAAATTTACTAAGTTTGCAAGTGACATCAGTGAGTCTACTGTCGAACATATTGCTCGGTACCAAACAGTGGTTGATGACTTTTCTAATAAAGAAAACTTATAGATGAAATATTTCCCTAACTCTTTGACCAAAAATTCTTTCACTTGGTTCACTACCCATCTCCCAAATTCCATATGTAACTAGAATCAATTAGAAAGGGTGTTCTATTAGCAGTTCTACATGATTCATTTGAAGACCAGTCTAAAAGAGTTAGCCAATTTGAAGAGAATGTTCTTTGAGTCAATAGAGTATTATCTCAATAGTTTTAAGCTAATGAAGTCAATATGTTTTACTTAAGTTCCTGAGCATGAGTTAGTCGAAATGGATGCTGGAGGCTAAAACTATTCCATTAGGAAGAAGTTAGATACAAAATACCCAAGGCATATGGACCAATTACCAGATAGAGTTAGGCAAGTTGAACGGTTAAAAGCTAAAAAGTCTAGGTCAAGTAAATACCATTAGAAAGAAAAAAATTCTTTTGTAGAAATAGATCAAGAGTCTGACATATTCCTTGAATATGTTGAAGAAAATGAGGTTAATTTAGCAAAACTAAAGTCAAAACCTCCATATGTTTGCAAGGTCATGAGACCTTCTAATGGAAAAAACCCTTTCAAACCTTGTAAACATGAAAAAATCAGTGCAAAAACTTATATGTTTGATGTAGCTATGTGTGATGAAATTTTTTACCTTTTGGTTGTTGATGGTTAGGTCATAGTGCTAAAAGGCCTAAAGAGGCCACCATTGGAACAAAGAAAGAAAATAGGTTTTTGTAAGTATCATAATTTTCTTGTCCATAAAACTTCTAAATATGTTCTTTTCAGAGATCTGATACAAAACACATTGAAAGATGGGAGGTTAAAGTTTGGAGACAATACCAAAATGCATATGAAGATTGACTATGACCCTCTGTAGGTTAAAGAAGATTGATTATGACCTCAGTCTTCTAGGAGGCCATAAGAATGAAAGAAGGCCCCAATATTCCTTCGAAAAAAGATGTGTTCCTTACCGAAATAGACAAGAACTCTCATGCTAATAGAGGGTCAAAAGAATTATGTGGCACCCATTGCTGCTTCTGTTGCAGAATGGGTTTAACTAGTGGTAAAGCCCAATGCCGACCAACATAATAGGAAGGTGATTAGGGTAAGCGCAT
Source organism: Lathyrus sativus (assembly GCA_963859935.3). Taxonomy (NCBI): domain Eukaryota; kingdom Viridiplantae; phylum Streptophyta; class Magnoliopsida; order Fabales; family Fabaceae; genus Lathyrus; species Lathyrus sativus. The sequence continues at coordinate 638,996,557 of OZ012740.1, read as the reverse complement.
GTTCCTTATTTAATGACAATTCTCAAGTATCTAACAAGAGCTCAAATGGTTCAAATATCTATTTTGGTAAAAATCTAATGACTCATACTTAATGGGAAAGATATTAGAGGAAAATGAAATTGGCTTTTGAAGCCGAAGGATCAAATAAAAATGGTAAAGTTCCAAAGATGGAAGAAGTACAAATGGAAAAGAAACCCTTAAAAGAGATATTATTCCCTCCTTTACAACCAGTGGACAAATCAAAAAACAAATAATCTTTTCAAAAAAAGATGACAAGATGTTGATAGATAACTTTGATTCAGGGTCTGAAGGGGGATTAGACATCATATGTAATATTGTGTATGTACTTCCTATAGAATACGACAATGTAAGTGAAAAAACATAGGAAGAAGATGATGGCCTTGCAAAAAAAATAGTGAACCACAAACCTCTTTATTACTATGTGATAAACAATGGTTGTGTCAAAGAAGAAAAGACCTCTTTTGAAATGCCCAATGAAGGAATGAAACAACATCTCAAACCAATGTTTGTTTGGGTTAAGGCATATGGAATGTGCATTAATAAAGCGTTAGTTGATGGCAGAGCGTGTGTAAATTTAATGCCGCATTTTTTGCTAATGAAAATTGGAAATTTTGACAGAGATTTGCAAGCTCATAATATGGTTCTATCAAATTATGAGGGAAAAACAATTTACTACTTAGAAGTTATTGAGCTTAACATTTCTATAAGGAAAATTACAATACCAAATTTATTTGTGATTAGTGCGTCCAAGGAGAATTATAATTTGCTGTTAGAAAGAGAGTAGATCAATGGTGTATGAGTGATACCTTCTACTCTACACCAAAGGATTTCCATAGTTAGAATTACTTTATAAAATATATTAATAAAGTAGATAAAAGGATGTTTTACTAGAGGTTGGCTAATATTTCCCCTGTGGCACCTTGTTTTGCAGGTGATATGGTTTCAACAAGTACATTAACTTTTGATGATGAAAACTAAAGTATTATGATGAGTCAAGCATGAATTATTAAACAAATATAGGTGCAAACCTATCTTCAGGGTTTTATACACTTGATGATTCGATGATGGAAAACAAAGAATAAACTAAAGCCTCATCTTAAAGCCACTCAAGCATGTGTCAACATAAAGAAAAGTATTTGAAAAAGGCTTGAATAAATATACGGTGATCTCCTAACTTAGTATTAGTGATCTCCTATTTTATGAATGAACGATTTTAAAGTAAAAAGACTTTAACATAAAAGTATATGGCTAAAATCATACACATATTAAAATATTTTTAAAATTGTTTTATCAAAGAAAATATCATCAAAAATGTCTTGAAGATGTGTTGGATGACTTGGAAGCAGTTAAAATAGCTAGATGAAAAATTTATATTATCTAATCGATTAGGTCCTTTGTCTAATCAATTAGATTAGTTCAAAATTACACCCCAAGAAATTAAGACAACGCCTTAATGATGTGCAACAACTAGATATATTTTATTTCCTTTTTGGAATTTACAATCGATTATATTTTAAAGATCTAATCGATTAGATAATAGTAAAAGAATTAATTTCAAATTCCTTTTTTAGTCATCCTCAAGGCTATAAATAGATGTGTTATTTCTCATTTCAAACTATCCAGAATCATGTTTTGACACTTCAATTTCTCTCTCTCTCTCTCTCTCTCTCTCTCTCTCTCTCTCTCTCTCTCTCTCTCTCAACCTTTCTTTAAATTTCTCTCAATATGTTATTAGCCTAGGTGATTTTGTGAGAAAATTTCTTTTGTGAGTGAGATTAGTTTGTAATTCTGGAATGGGTAGAATTGTAAAATTTACCAAGGGAACTTTTTGTGTATATATTGGTTGAATATTGTCCAATTAAGGATTTAATTTGGTTAAAGTTATACCCGTAAAAAGCTTTTGTTTTGGATTGGGTTTGTCAGTCCTAGTTTAGGTGGGACATTAACTTGTGATAAAATCTCCTAGGTTCTTGGTCAGCCCGGTGTTAAAACCAAGATACGTTGAAGCTCACCCCAGTTCTTAAAAGCTTTGTAGGTTCGAGATCAATCCGATGTTAAATCTCACATATTTTTGGTTAGCCCAGTTAAAACCAAGGTATCGAGCTCAAAGCTTATGGAAATTGAAGACTAACCACTCAAAGAATCGTGTTTGTGAAAAAAAGACTAACCACTTCAATCTAATCGTTTGGGAAGGAATATTGGTCCCTTCATTCTCAAGCTTACAATGAAGAAAAGACACAGACGCACACATCTGTCGTCTTGTATATTGTGATTAAAGATCAATCATCATTTCCTTATATAAGGAGGGGAGGGGGGGGGGGTTCATATGTCTTTCCTATAAAATGCCCTCACTGTTTGATGGAAACTCTCAAGATCAATTTTCAGGGAGAGGAGTAGGTCCTTTTGTTTTTATCGAACCTTTATAAATCTTGATGTTTCTTTTTTCCCTTAACTCCTTTTATTATAGCAATTTATTTTTATTTTGTGCTACTTACTTTTTAAATAGTATTAAACTCTGATTTTATTTCATAAATTTTTTTCAAATCCACGCAATTCATCCCCCTCTTATGTGTGGAGCCTAAGCCCAACAAGTGATATCATATTCTAATTCCTGTTTAAGGACTAATCGTCTCATGAGGAAGATGACTCCCGGCAAGAGATTTTATAAAAACACCACCTTTTGAAAAAAAACAACATTTTTTTTATTCTTGAAAGCTGGGTTTAGAATTTATCTTCAAAATATAAAACTATGAGATGAAGGAAATAAAATGGTTTATTTATCCTTACTCATCAAGTGAATGGTGAAAGAGTATATAAATCCAATTTTCTTTAGACCAAAGAGGAAAAGAGAAAATTTGAAATGATTTTCAAAACCAAAAAAAAAATTTTTTAATAACAAAAATTTTCACTGTGTTCATCTTTGCAAAACCGCCAAGAAAATTGGGATGCTCTTAAACTGATATTTAAAAATTCTCCAAGTATCAAATAAGAGAAGATAAACACACTAGGCGAAGACTATAATCTTGGGTGCTATTTTAAATATACAACTAAATTAAAACCTGCGCGATGCGCGATTGTAAATTATTTTATTCATTTTTTTTATTGAATTTTAAATATGTTAAGAAATTATTTTTTTAAATACATGATTACTAAATTTATATTACAATAATTTATTGTTAATTATAATTAAGAGAATGATATGAATTAATCACATCTAAAAAGATACATTTTGTTTGAAAGAAAATACATGCTTTTATATTGGGAATGACATTCTTAATTAGCTTTGCAAATTTAAATAATTATAAAATAATTTTTGTTTTATTTTGATTCTCTTGTCTTTTTAATAGTTATCTTTGATTTGTATATTTAATTTTAAGTTGTTAAAGGTGTGTAATCTCGGTATTAAATAAAATTAAAAGTTTATCTGTAGATATTATCAAATAAAACATTATTAGTTTCATAAAATTTATATCTATTTTTGTAAAACTTTAGTTATCAAATAAATAAAGGGTTGAAAATCCTAGTTATTATAGTAGGTTAATTGTTTTTTTAAATAATTATTTTAATTTGATTGATGAGATTGTAAAAATTTATTTGATTTTTTCGTTAATATCAATTAAAATATGAGCGTTGTTGTTTTTTATATATTATTCTCAATATTTTTATTATAGTCACATGCCTATTTTATATTTTAAATTTAAGAGAATATAGATAATTGGAATATTGATTGTCTTGTAAGATCGTTTTCGTTAAAAATGAAGAAAAAAATTCGTCTTTCTCAAGGTTCGAAAATATTGTATTTGTCTATTGAAAAGTGAAAATAAGATTTTGGAAGTGCCACATAGAACTATAAGATGATGTGACACAAATAGAATAGAATTATTAGCATGTGTCGTAACATAATCCGCCACTTCAGATTTAATATATTATATAGATTATTGGGAAGTTTACTAGAAACTGTATTACAAATAAATATTTTAGAATCAAGAATTGAAAGTTCAATCTAATTTTTAAATAAATAGATGGGAGCTTTCATGAATCTCAGGAGAAATCAAGAATGAAGAAAATTGTAAAGAAGATGAATTGACAAGTTCAACTACTCAAAGATAAGAGAATTCAAACTGTAAAATCATCATCCTCATGTTACTTTTAGAACTCCTATACAATCCTTTGAAGGATCTTCGAAAATTCAAACATCAAATAAAGGGTCCTCTTGTTCAAAGAAAAACAAAGAAGATAAAGAAATGTTTTCAATACTAAGTCAAAGCAACACATAATTATGTTAGCCTAAATTCCTTGAAGTTATACTCTTAAAGGAATTCTGACTAATTTTAAATTTATAACCAAATTGTTAGGGTTAACTTTTACAAATTAGTAGCATATTTAGTTTTTAATTTAAATATTGATCTCATATTTTTTATGTATTAATGTTAAATATTTATTGTTTTTTATATTTTATGTTTACTAAAGACAATTATTTATTTCGTATTTAACTTATATTTATCAATGATAAATTTTGTGTGTTTTTCAATTAAATGGGTTGCAAAAGGTCAACGTAAATGAAGGTAAAATTAACCTAGTGAGGGTAAAAATAAACAAAACTAAGCAGTGTCAAACCCAATCAAAAAAGTGATACAGATCAACGTAAAAAGTAAAGAAATCTCAATCAGACAAATTCGATAGATAAATAAAAATCCGACAGATAAATCGAAATCTGAAGAAAGCAAACATGCAAAATACCACAAGCATAGTCCAAAAGAATTTAAAGCCAAGGTTTTAACTTGCTTTTCAGGCTCATCTCCATTCAACTCCATTTCATGAATTTCGAGATTTCTAACAAGACTTTCAAATCTTAATGTATTCAAGTCTTTAGCCTCTTGAATAGATGTTACTTTGCGTCTATATTTAATAGGAATACTCCTAAGAATCTTCTTGACATGATCTGAAGTGGTGTAACTATTGTTAAATATCTGAAGACTGGACAAAAGAACTTGAAATCTTGAAAACTTTGTTACAATGCTCTCATCATCTTTCATTTTGAACAACACATATTGTTAAACCATAAGATTTGCTTTAGCATCTTGAACTTGTTGATTACCTTCATATGTAGCACATTAAGATTTAAAGATAGTCTTAGCAATAAATTTATCATTAATCTTTATATAATCAGAACGAGGTAAGACATTAACAAGAATGTCTCTCACTCTATGATGGTTTTTATAGATCATTTTCTGATCAAGAGTGAGAGACTATCTATCAGAAACTATTCCAACACCATTGACTTGAAAGTTAATGTCATCTTCAAAGATGTCCCACAACTCATCATCCAAACCAATGATATGAGTTTACATCTTGCTCTTCCACCATTCAAATTTAGTAGAGTCACTACTGACTATTGTTGGTCTAGTAATATAGTTTTTTTGACCAGACGTACTTTAATTGTGGTTGTTGCTTCCGAGAAGAGAATCTCCATCAAGACTAGTTATAGTAAACCTACCAGCCATGATAAGAATTTTATTCTTTTCAAGATCTTTTATGCACCAACGTTAAGTGTTAATGCACAGATCGTGCCCAAATGCCAACTAAAGGCGAGAACAATACACAAGAAGAGGGGTTGAATTGTGTATGCCAAGAATTCATTTCGCTTCTGATAAAGCAACTTCAGATTTTAAACCATGTTCAGTGTCTGATATTAGGAATAGTTATAGTAGCAGAAATAATAATGATCATAAGTAAACGCAAGAAACACACAAAGATTATCTTGGTTCCTCTCCTCAACTGAGAGTAGTCTAGTTCTCTTGACTCAACAAAAGTTTTTTATTAGATCAAACAAATTACAATTTGCTCAAGCGCAGTTGCAAGAGACTTCAATGCTCAATCAACCTAGAAAGAGACTTATGCTCAAGCAACCTTGTAAGAGATTTCTGCTCAATCAACTTAGAAAGAGACTTCACTTCTAAAGTACATCGGCAAGAGACTTCAATGCTCAAGCACGCAGACAAGAGACTCCCTCTACTTTAAACAAACAGTTTTGTAGAAAAAATAACTATTATACTTAGATACACAATCAGAAGTATAGCAGTTGTGCAACAACCACAACGGTTCTTAACCTCTTAAGATTTCTAAGATATACAAAGATAAGAAATTTTAAGATCTTATGCAATAACAATTACAAATAAAAGCTCAGAGTTATGCTCAAGATAATATATTGCGTTGTAGTGTTGTAACCTTCCTTCAAATCTTTAGCTTCCTTTTATAAAGGTGGAGAAATAGTCCTTGGAGGATTTGAGTATAAGATCTAACTTAGTGAAGAAGAATTCTAAGAGAGACGTTGGACAATGTATCTGGTTTGAAGCTTTGTCCACTGGATAAAGGCTTTGCTCACAACACCTTTCAAACTACCATGTATCTACCAAAAGGTAGAACGTACTGCAAAGGTCACATCACCATTCCTCGAGTCTTACAAACTTAAACCCTAGTTGACTCTTCCTAAAAATCTGGTGCTTTGACAACACTGGTCCGCTTTTGATACAGGATACGGATTAGGGGAACCTTTGGCCTACTGAGTCTAAGTTGTCACCAGAGGCTGGAAAGCATTACTAGAGTCAGAACCTTTAGAGGATAATGAACACATTGAGAGTCACAAAATTCTGATTATTCAGAACCACCAGATTTTGATCATTTAGAATCTGAGTAACATTGCTTATCCAGATATGCTTTCAACATGATTAGTTCATAGTGAGTTCTAAGTTTGTGATCTTGCACACTTGAACATACGTTAGTATATCAATTTATTCTCTAAATAATTTGTTATCATCAAAACGCAAGGGATATGAACAATCTTGATCCAACAGTTATAGTATGAAAAATTATTATTACTACATTATAAATGTTCTCATTTTTTTAAAACATATTAAAAAGACTTTAATTTTGATGAATTATTGTATAAATAAATATTTTTTTATTGAATGATTTTTATAATAATATCAAGTTAGTATAATATAATTATTTTCATTTTATTTAAAAAATAGTTTAAAAATTTAATTTTATTTATTGATCAATATCAAATAAAAATTGTCCCCCGTATAAAGAGAACATTAAAAGTTATAATTAAAGTATTTTATGATTATTTTTCCTTTTATATAAAAGTTATTAAAATATTAATTTAACCTAAATCTTAGTTGTGGCTCAAAAGATATTTATTCTTTTTTAACATATATAATAAATAATTATTAAATTAATATATAAATATTATTATTAAATTTAAAAAATGTATCAAAAATTAAAAATCAAGATAAAAGACTAAAAAAATTAATTTGATATAATCTTTTCTCATTACAATATTATTAAATATATTTAATGCAACAATAGTTATGATTTTATTAATTTAATAGTGTAAGAAAAAAATCTAAAATACCCTTGAAAAATACAGTGTGTCATAATTAAAAACAAAAGTTGGTTAAGCATGTCTATTTGAAAGTAATGTCAAAAGTTGGTTATTGTCAACCTTAACCATAAGTTTTAATATGTTACAACGTCTTTACATAAGGTTTTTTTTTTTGGCTATTGACAAAATTGTATTTACGATATTATACATGTGCGCATGTGTTTAAAGGGTTTGGATTCACTCTTTTTTTGTCTCTCTATTTTTTCTATTACTATAGTTTTGTGTGTAAATAACACATATTTCTAGAACATGTAACATATAATTAATATTTAGTTAATTTTATATATAACAAAACTATAGTAATAGAGAAAATAAAAGGACAAAGAAATAGAGTGGATCCAACCCAATTGATACATACTATTATTATCTTGAATTTCTAATGCACCACTATTTTATGTCTTAGACTAAACTTTAGATTATGATATTATTTGCCATTTTCCTTTACAATAATCTGGACCCATTGATCAACTATGAAGATTTCGCTGTCTCAGGTTGAACAGTTACTTTTGTACTTATTAGAAATTATAAAGGAAAAGCAATGGAAATATATATTTATATACATAATTTGAATCTATAGAATTGTAGGATTATTTAATTTTAGTTTTCAGACACATGCAATTCAGTTTCATCTTTATATCCGAGTTATTGGACTATGACCGCTTACGCATGTGTCTAGACGAGTTATTGGATTATGACCACTTACGGATGTGTACAAACATTTTTAATGGGAAAAGGAATATTGCTGGATAAAGTTTGCAATGAGATTGCTAAGTTTAAACTAATCTACTCTCTTATCATATATTTGCGACTTAGTCTATTTATTTAGTTTTTTTTAGCTTAAGGTTTAGATAACTTAGAAATTTATGAAATTTGACTTGAAAGAATCTCAGGGATACATCTACATATTAGAATCACTCTTTATTCAAAATATATTCAGAATCTTAAAAATATTTATGATAATTTAACATATTTGATAGAGATAGAAATGAGATAAATACTCAGACTAAGTACAAGTAACTAATAATCTTGATACTATGCTCCAATGTTTGATAGCAGAAACTTTTGCCTGAAACAATTATAGAAATTTAAAAGACGGTTTGAAACAACAAGATCAAGACAAAACAATTCAGATGTCTGTTATACCCCAAATTTTGACCCCTAGATCTCATCATCATTCTAAGAGCATCAGCATTGTTTATCTAACTTTAACCTCTTTCAAGTTTCTCTTTGTCAAGATGCAAATGAATTAGGGTTCCACACAGTCAGGAGTCGGGGTTTCTATGGTTTGATCAGTCAAAGTTTTGGATTGATTCTCCATGTAGCAACTCTCCACATCATCAAGAGGAATACGTTGGATCAAGTATGAATCCAATTTGAGTTTGTTCCCCAAAGAAGAATAACAGTACAGTCCAGGACCACCGATTAGGGTTTTTGATTAGAAAAGTCAAATGTAGTTTGAATTTTGATTTAAATGGCATTACAATGATGAAATCATGGTCCATAAAGGTTATATGACTTATTGAAGCCCCCTCAAGAAGTTTCAAGGCCTCAGGGAACCCAAAATACCAACAGTCGATTCGAAAGTTTTCGATCGTTCGGTTCGTCTGACTAAAAAGTCAATCCACTGACCAACAGGGTTTTGATCCAAAATTGAAGATAATTATGTTCCCAATGTTATGTCATATCTAATCATGAAGTTTGGTGACCATTGGATCAATAATTGAGAAGTAATCGAAAAGTCGGGAAATTAGGGCTTTGAAAAGGGTAAGGCCATAACTTCCTAACCGCACATTCAAATGGAGTGGTTCAAAACTTGTTGGAAAGGTTATGGAATTCTTACAAATGTGCCACAGTTACCTACGTTCAAAAAATGAATGGGTTTTGAGTTATGATCAAAGACAAGGCAAGAGGGGAAAAACACTTAGAAAATTTTTATGTTTTTGGCACTTTTAAGTCAATTTTTCAGTCAACTTCAAGGGGATTTTTAACATAGTTCCACTTGGAATTTGAATTTGTGTAAAACATGAAAGTTGTAGAGCATGTTGAGGGCTTTCTAAAAAGTAAAAGAACTACTCCATAGCATTTGTGATCTAGGAGTTTCAAAGGAGGGAAGTTGGGGTCCAAAAGCTTGAAATGCAAAGTCTCAACTTGTAATGACATGATATAAAACCATTTCTTTGTTGTCAATCAGGTTGGTTTAGGTTGATTAGTAGCAAGATAGAATATAAACAAGGTGTTACACGAAAAATCCAAGGATTACACAAAGATTAAAGGTTGGAACCAAGAGAAAGTTTCATTTATGGCATAAAGTGACCAATGCCATTTTGATAAAGTAACACTTTCCCTCAAAATCTGCCTTGAGCCACACCCTTATCTCCTTCCACACTCCAAATTCCCTCTCAAACTCAGAAGCATGTCTTGAAGCCATAAAGCTTTATACTTGATCACATAAATCAAGGGAAGTCATCATGGCAAGCAAGTTAGTTCTCAAGTGAACTAGTTAGCAAGAGACTTGAAACTCAACCAAATCCTTGCTCTCCACTCTCCCTATAAATAGAGAACTCTATATACATCAAACACACACCAAAATAACCATCAACCCAAGCAAAAACCACTCTCTCTTTTCTGTTTTACATTTTCTTGCTAACTAAGAAAACTCTAAAAATCACAAAAATCTGCCTTGGGCAGAATTCACTCCAAAACCATATACAACCTTTGAAATTCTCCAAAAACACTTATAACAATCCACAAATGATGTATTGAAGCTTTCTCAACCATCATTTGCACCAGAAGTACAGTTTTTCCAAAAGTCAACTCTTGAAACAAAGAAATTTGACTTTCTGTATTAACCAAGAAATCTCTTTGCTTAGACCTGTTCTAACTATTCCAACACCTCAAGCACCTCAAATATAAGGTGTAGTTACTGTCCAAGTCATCACAATCCAATTGTATCACCATTTCCCAAATCTTTCATAAGATCCATTGGTTACTTCTTGCCTAAGTCATTATGTTTGCACAAAGAGCTTGCTTGGAAGGAACTTCAATCTTTTAGACATTCCATTGGAGGTGTAGAGAAGCTTCTCAACGCATTTATACTCAACTAGAAGCTTTTCATAAAGAGCTTGCTATGAGGTCTTCAAGAGGTAAGTCAATCTTGTCACGTACACTTTTTATGAACCATGCTTATCTTTGATGTGCATTAGCTTGAACATACTTAGAATCCCTTACAAGTCATGTTTGAACTTTGGTAATGGTTGTTCTCATAAGTTTTTAAACTGTCATGAGATTAGGTGCTTGATATTAGGATTGTTTGGTTTCATTCCATGAGTCATATTGTGGTTCTGTCTAGAGTCAAGGTTGTAGTTGTGTTTAAGCTCATTTATAGGTCATAATGAACATGTAGGAGCAGTGTATAATGTGAAACTGATGTGTTTGTAAACTATTATGTTTGTGCCTATTGAAATGGTTTGAAGTTTTCACTTCCAAGTGCAATATTGTGATTCTGTTTGAACCAGTTGTTGGAGTGATCCAGAGTCTCATTTGTATGCCATTTAAGTTATGTGAATCACATTTAAATCTTGAGTTTGTTTTGTTTGAAAACTATCATGAACTTCCTCATTGACAACATGCTACAATTGCATTTACATATGCCATTTGATGTTCTGGTTGGGATTTGAGTTCTATGTGTTTATGAACACTTTGTATATGATATTTAGAATATGTTTGAACGTCCAATCTGGTTATAGCATGATTAAACTGATCATTGGTTTTGAAAATGCATTTTTATCTCAGTTTTGCATTTGTCTTCGAATTTCAAAATGTACTCACTTTCAGAAAAAACTAAGGATGTCATTGCATTCCTTATTTAATTTAACTCAAGTTTGACTAAAGTTTCATCAAAATCCATTAAAAATTGATTAAGTTTGTATTGTTCATGTTTTGATTCTTGCTTGGTTGGGCCTAGTCATTCTGCTCATAAATCCATAGTTTAAGGGTTACTATTTTATGGGGTGGTTTTATACAATTGATGTATTACCAACCTAGTGGTTAAAACTTGTGCGCATTATCCTCTCTTTGCCTTACCCACACGAGTTCGATCCTGCCAGGGATAACTCTTTTTGTATTTTTTATTATTTTCATGATTTTCATCAATATTTTGTTTCTCTCCCATTCTAATATCACACCCGCGTCATAGATGGTTTGGTAATGTTTTACACATGTGAACCATAGGGCGTGGGTTCAATCCTTGTGCAGGACATTTCCATATGTTTTTACCACTTTTTCTCATGATTTCTTCACAAATTTAATTTCATCATAACTTGTTTATTTTTCAACATTTTTGCACCATTCTTTTTGCAATTTGTTCTTCATCATGTCTATTTTCAAATAGTGGATAAAGAGTTCAAGGAATATCATCCTATAAATAATTTGACCCATTTGAAAATCATGTGTTTTTTTAGGGTTTTCACCTTAATGTTTTGAAACTTTTCTCAACTAATAATTTGATCTATCTTGTAAGATTGATTGTGTATGATCCATTTGTGTTTGTTAACATGGTTGAGTAATCAAAATTTCTTGATTCAATATCTTACAATGTTCAATCTTTGCTTTTGTAAGTGCATATATATGAAAACAAGAAGTTGAACTTTGTTTGCAAACTATACCATACTTCTTGATGTTGTAAATTCTTGAGTGTGTTCATCATACCTATTCCTACTTGTTTATATGTCTTGTTATAACCATAACATGCTAGGGCTTTCTTTGTCTTGGTTGTCACGATGAAATTTTTTTGCTTTTCCCATGAAACCATGAAATTATACTTGAATTGTTGTAACACTTCTTGTGTGCTCACTTGTTTGTTTGTCATCAATGCATAATTATTGATCTTATGTTGTTACATTTGATTTCCTTTGATCCCTATAACATGCTTGCCTCAATTGTAACTTTCTTGCATTAAACTTGTTTTAATTACATGTTTTTTTGTTTTCCTTATTGGTTGTTACCTCATTACTCTTCATCTTTGTTAAGATGTTCAAAGTTAATCTTGCTGTTTGGTCTTGTAAGAACCTCTATCATATTCCCCTTTTAAATATTGTGATATCTTTATTCATTAATGGTTGTACCCATTTGGTTTGATTGAAACCTTTGCTTGATGTTGTCACATTCTTGCATATCTTTTCTTGGTTGTTACCATGCTCTTTCATATGTTCATCATGTTTGAATGAATGCTTATGTGTGTTTTTAACTTTGTTAAGTTATTCCTCAAGTGATGGAACTTGTTAGTTCTCATCCAGCTGCCTTATCGTTTCCCCATTCCAAAGGAAAGTCTCCCTATTGACTTCACAGTCATAGATAGCTTATTACCCTCTTCATGACTTTGTTAAGTCACTTTGAAACCCTAGATTAGTTAAGTTATAACCCATATCCATTAGATTTTTGCTTTAAAGTCTGAAAGGCTTATCCCTTGTTAGGATTACCCTTCAATTAGAACTTTAAGATAGAGTTTGTTAACTCTATGTAAGAATCATTGTCATGATTACTTACTCCTCTTGGATTTGGTCTAAGTCAACATCCTTGAGTGTCTACAACTTAGAATAGAGTGTTTTGTTAAACTCTATATAAACATTGTTATGTTTGTTCCCTTTTGATCCTTGATTATGATCAAGTGTTCATCTATCCTTAGTAAGGTGAACTACGGTTGCTCTGATTCTATCCTAGTTAGGATACGTAGGCAGAAGATGATATATCTTTGCGAGCAAACTTAGAAACTATCTTTAGGTTTTCAACTTTTAACTTGTACCCCTATCCCAAGCCATAGCAAACCATCTAGCAAGTTTAGCATACAAACATATAAAAGGTTCCTGTAGAGTACTACAGATGTTTAGGATGTGAAATACCTACCCTATGCATAACCAACCCCCGATCCCCGATATCTTAGCATTGTTGTTACATCGCGCAAAAGGTTTTTCTTTCTTTAACCTTTCCTTTGGATAAATCAAAGTCCGGTTATGAATTTAATGAATTAAGATTCAAGTTAATCAATAGCTTGACATCACGATTCTCACTGTAACAGAAATGGCGACTTCATTGGGGAAGATTTAAAACTTAAGGGTTTAGCCTATTTTGTATGATTGTATGCTATATTTGTAAATATTTGCTTACATGTATATTTGTAAATATATTTGTTTGTATGCTATGGACATTGGGTATCTTGAGTGGTGAGATAAGTCCTAGCCCGGACTTGAGTGACACATATAATAGGATGTGATATGATCAATAGTTAACTGTTGGGAGTAGTCATAGCAAGTTTGACATATGATGTAATCACATTCAGTTGAGACCTCCTTGAGATGATTGGTGATGTATGACTAGTCATGCATTTTATTAATCGTTTCAACCTGAGAGTCCGTGAAACTGAGGACCTTTAGTAACACTTTTACCCCTCTAAGCCTTTTTAGGATGTGGTGCATAAACTATTAGGGAGTAGTCCCGAAATAGTTGTTACGCGATACTACACTCAGACGAGTTTATCTTGAGAATATTGTTGACTCACATGAGTAGTTGTGTTGGTTGATAATATTTGAAGGATTTACTATGACTCTGGGAACTTTGATAGAACCTGTTCTGCAGGTACAATTAACTTATAGTACAAATCCTTGGGGATGGGTACACCTTGTGACTCCATGCTTTAACCATGAGCTTAGGGAAGCCCTGTGTGTGCATGTGCATTATGTTTGTGAATATTTTCCTATGTGTTATGTGTGCATCATCTCGTCATCTCATCATGGCATCTCATGTTGCAACTGGTTTTGTAAAGCTCAGTTGATTTCTTTGTGTAAAATCCTAGATATATCATGGATATTGGAACAAGAAACACCAAGAAATACAATTTCAAGAAGCCTGGTACATCCGAGTTAAGAAAACTAGGGACTACAGTGTCAGAAGACTTTGGAAAAAGATATGGGAAGATAATGAGTATAGTTAAGACAGGGATGGAAGAAGGAATCCTTAAAATTTTGGTTCAGTTCTATGACCCATTGTATCACTGCTTCACTTTTCCCGACTATCAGTTGGTGCCAACCTTGGAAGAATATGCTTACCATGTGGGAGTCCCTGTAAAAGATCAGAAACCTTATAGTGGATTGGAAAGCTTACCTTCACCAAAAGAAATAGCAGATGCTCTTCACCTTGAAGTATCAGAGATTACAGCTAACCGTGCCACCAAAGGCGGAGTCAAAGGTTTCGATTCAGATTTCTTATTTAAGAAAGTTGTCTATCTTGCCAAAGAAGGTATTATGGATGCATTTGAAGCAGTAATGGCTCTCTTAATCTATGGATTGGTGTTGTTTCCAAAAGTTGAAGAATTTGTCAATTCCTCTTCCATCACCATATTTCTAAGTGGCAACCCAGTGCCTGCCTTGTTAGGAGACACATACCATTCTATTCATCATCAGATGCTTCAAGGAAAAGGAACTATTATTTGTTGTGCACCTCTACTGTACAAATGGTTCGTCAACCATTTACCAAAAACTGACACTTTTAAAGAAAATCCTAATGGATTGAGATAGTCTCAAAGGATAATATCTTTAACACAAGATGACATTCATTGGTCCAATCCTGCCTACGACAGAGGAGTTTATTTTGACCTATGTGGAACTTTCCCAAATATACCACTCATTGGAGTAAAAGGAGGAATTAGCTACAGTCCCGCCTTGGCCAGATGTCAATTTGGTTTTCCGATGAAAGACAAACCCACCAATGTGTTGTTATCAGGATTCTTCTATCTCAATACTGAAACAATAGAGAATGTGAGAAATAGCACAGTTGATGCTTGGTAGAATGTTCAGAAAAAGACTAGAGCTGACCTGGGGAAAAGGAAATGTGTAGCTTTTGAGCCGTTCACTCAGTGGGTCCAATCTAGAGCACGAGATTTGAAGATGCCATATCTCCCGGAAAAGAATGCACAGATTGTTATCGCGTCATCATCTTCTACCATTCTAGTTGAAAAAATGGAAGAATACCAAGAACTGCTTGAAAGCGCCCAACTTGAGAGAGATACTTGGGAAGGGAAGTATCATGCACTATTCTCCGAAACAACAAAACTCATAAGAGAGGTGTAAGACAAAGATGAACTGATAAGTTGGCTCGAACAATGTGTGATTAATGGGGAAACAATCAAAGAGAATTTATTTTTCTCTAGCATCAAGCCTACTCAAAGCATTCACAAATAATCAAACGTCCCACCTACCTCTGGAGCTTGGAAATGCATAGCTGACAAATTGGTAATGGAAAATGTAATGCTGAAGAAGTTGAAGAGGCCTCACAATTGAAGTCCTTGACTTAGACCATAAGACTTAGTTTCCCGATGTAAACTTAGGCTTCTTGTATTGTATTTCGAAAGTTGTAACTTTTTCCAATAATTAATGAAGTAAGGGGTTTGACTTAATTAATCTTCTGAGTTTTGTAAAACCAGTTGCTTTTTGCATTTGCATTCTAGCATTTTTGCTGACCATTCAAGGAATTCAAAAAATTTCTTTTGCAGACATTGTTATGTAACGCCGAAGCAGATTTTCATTTCTGAGCCTGAGATTGGACAATCTTAGGATTTTGGGAGGCCTTGTTAGGACCCCCGCTGCATTTATCGCCAAGTATGGAGATTTACTTCCACTACTAAACACAAGAGTTAACAAAGACATGCTGCTAGCACTCGCTGAATTCTATGATCTAGTGTATCATTGGTCCGTCTTCCCAGACTTTTAGCTGCTCTCAACTCTGAAAGAATACTCCGCCTACTTAAAAATTCCCCTGACCTTTACATCTCCTTATGGTAAACCAAGAAGGAAAGAGCTTGCCAAAACACTACATCTCGAACCAACAGAGTTGCCTTCTCATTTGGTAAATAGGGAAGGTTTCTCCAAAATGGAAGCAAAACCGTTCATGGAAAGATCAGAATTCCATTATGATAACAGAGACTTAGGAATCTTTGAAGCAATCCTAGCTTTCCTAATCTATGGACTATATCTCTTCCCTATCTGCGATGAGTTCATCAATGAAGAGGCCATCAAAATCTTCATAATCAGAAATCTTGTGCCTACGTTATTAGCTGATACCTACTTTGTTATCCATCATCGGAGGATGTATGATTTAGGGCTATTCTCATGTTGCGCGGTGCTCCTCAACAAGTGGTTTATTTCACACTTGCCCAAAACTCATATTCTCTGAATCTCCCTAATAAAAATGCTTGGATTGAAAAATTAGCATCACTCACTCATTATGATATCAGCTGGTACGATGTCAAAAATAGTGGAGTCACCATGATTCAAAGCTGCATAGACTTTCCAAACATACCTCTCATACGCACAAAAGGAGTCATTAGCTATAGCCCGATCCTTGCTCGTCGTCAGCTAGGATATCAAACTGGGCGAGAACCAGAGCCAGACCTGCTAAGAACCTATTTCTTTGAAAAATGCAATGATGAAAACTTTGAAACCCATGCCCGTTTAGCTTGGTATCGTCTTCATATGCAAGGGATGACTGCGAAGAGAATGTGAGCTTCCTAGCCACAAAAGCTTATCTCCTTTGGTCAAAGGAGATAGCTCTAAGAATGTTCTACAGTCACACTTACGAAATCTCTATGGAGCTTGAATTACTCATACCCAAAGATGAGCTGAAGTTCTCTTTATTCAAAGAAAAACGTGAAAACACCGAGTTATGGGAGTTGATCCGTTAGAGTCAACACAAGTTCAGGCCTCAAGAAGGAGAAGGATCGTCTTGTTAGAACGATCAAGGCTTCCCAATTTCCTTTTTCTTTAAGATTGTAATATTAGGAGCCTATAAATGTAATTGCTACTTATTGAAAACTTTTTTGTAGGAAAGGTTTTGTTTGTTAACAAGAGCCATCTGTTGTAACAAGCTTCGATTCATCAATAAAAATATGCTTTTCAAACATGTTTTTACGTGTGTTGTTAATTTTGTTTGTAAACAAGATTATTTCTTTTCCTTGAATGGTTAGTCTTACATTTGCATTTGCATATCATTTTCGTAGTCGTGCATGGGTTCCACAACTCATATGTTGTTCTTTTCCACCAGAGGGGGAGGAAGAAAGTCACACTGAGTCCCCATCACTACAACACCCGAGTCGTCGCTAAAAGAAGAACGGCTGATCAGGACCAAAGAATCGCCAAATTGACAATGATCTTGAAGGGATAAAAGGTGATGTTAGCCAGATCATGGAAGTCCTTCAGACAATAAAAACAAAGATGGACTCACAGACTACAGTGGTCTCTAAAATCAACACAACAATGACAAATCCTCCTCTAATAACAAATTCAGCAACTGAGCCTCCGTTTGGCATCACCAAGGATTTTTTGCCACCACTCATTAGTCCCCAACAATTTAATCTCCAATCGCAGGTTATTCCATTAACAACAGATCCTCTCTACACTCAAGCAGAAGGTCAAGCGCAGGTCCGACCCATCTTCAATAATCATCAACTGATATTCGACATACCTGGCTGGTCTGAAATTGAGGATGAAAAGCAGGAGAAATTAAGAGTTGAGATGGACATAATGGCCAAAAGAATGAAGGTCATAGAATGGAACAATGTCTTTGGGTCTGATCCCAAAGACATGTGTTTGGTCTCGGGCTTGGTGTTTCCTCCCAAGTTTGTAATGCCCATGTTTGAGAAGTACGAGTGATCAACCTTCCTGAAGGTCCATCTGATCATGTACTGCCGACGTATGGCCCCACATATTGAGAATGACAAATTATTAATACACTGCTTTCAAGACAGTCTCAAGGGTGCCTCCACCAAATGGTACTTAGGCATAGATCAAGCAAAAATACACTGCTTCCAAGACTTATCTGATGCATTCGTACAATAATACAAATACAATATGGATCTAGCATCAGATCGTCGTCAGCTTATCAACATGACACAAAAAAGTTCTGAATCCTTCAAGGAGTACCCACAAAGATGGCGCGAAACTACTGCCCAAGTGGAACCTCCTTTGACCGAGAAAGAACTGGCCGATTGGTTTGTAGATACAGTCAGGCCGAAATTCTATGAAAGATTGATTAATAGTATTACAACAAATTTTTCTGACATTGTGACTGTGGGCGTAAAAGTGGAAGCAGGCTTAAAAAGCAGTAAAGTATCAAACTCAGCTACTAGTGCCATCACAAGTACGACAAAGAGACCATCAAGCAGCTTCCACAAGAAAAAAGAAGGGGAAGTCAGCGCAGTGATGCGTGAAAAGAGGGTGCAGAATCAAAGAGGCTCGCGACAACAATATCATTAATCGCCATACGTAACGGCAGTAACACCAGTGTTCCAAAATCAGCAGAGTCAGCAAAACCCTCGGCCAGGGGAGCCTAATCCTTATCAACAATACAACCACCGGCCTTATAACAACCAACAGGCACAACAACCCAGAGTTCAAGCTCCTAGGTCAACCTACCAGAACGGGAAACCTAGGATACAACCGATACCCATGAGCTACACTGAGTTGTATCCAATGATGGTGGCGAGAGGACTCATTAAGACAAGGAAACTAGGTGCTCCACCTAGTCCCTTACTTCCTTATTACAACGCAAATGCACGTTGTCCTTTCCACGAGAATGTTGTTGGGCATGACCTAGAAGGATGTTTTGCACTCCAACATATTATTAGGGAGTTGATAGAAAATAAGATACTATCATTCGAGGACAATCACCTCAACATAAAAGATAATACTCTTCCAAACCACGGTGGAGTAAATGCTATAACTGAAGAGGGTGAAGACTCTGAGGTGAAGACGGTCACTGCAGTCTCCAAAGTTAAGATACCATTGGTAGAATTACACAAAATACTAGCTCAGGCATGGTTGCTCAAAAGCACCCATGAAGACTGTGAAGAATGCAGCCAGAATCCACAGGGTTGTGACCTTGTGCGAAGAGATATTCAATTGTTAATCAACAAAGGAATGCTACAGGTCAGTAGCAAAAAGAGGAAAGAGGATGTGGCAGTTATTGAACCAGTATTTAACATACCGGAAGAATCCAATAAAAAAGCATTTTTTAAAACTAGCAACGACAAAATGACCCGTCCCAAAGCCGTCAGACCAGTGTTCTACAATGATCCTGCGCGTAAATTTGGGAAGGACCAACCAAGGTTCGACCCAAGGAGAGGGCCTGGTCCTCACCCAAGAGCTATATCATGGAAGAGAGACTATTCTTGGTATGATATGAACGTTGGAAGAAAATAAGAGGATGTAACTAACATCGCTGGGGCGAGCAAAATGACCCGCAGTGGTCGAATATATCAGCCCAGGGCAAATCTTATTGTCCCTCAACCAGCTGCGGTTGCTCCCAAAGCCACTGTTACTGTTCCCAAAGAGGTTGCTCCAAAAGAAGTGATCTCCAAAGAACCCACCTGTAAAGGAAAAGAGATCCCCAAAGATGACGAAGAGGAGTTTTTTAGGATAATTCGCCGAAGCAATTATCGGGTGGAAGACCAACTCAACCAGACGTCATCCAAGATCTAAATCATATCATTATTGCTAAGTTCCCCTGCTCATCGACAATCCTTGTTGAAGATACTCACACAGGCCCACGTAACGAAAGATATCACTGTGTGGCAGTTTGACTATGTTGTTGCTAATATCAAAGCTTGCAATACACTAAGCTTCGACAACAATTACTTGACCACTGAAGGACGTAAGCACAACCGTGCATTACATGTATCTGTTAAATGTGAAGAGGACACGCTCGCTAGGGTGCTTGTCGGTACTGGGTCTACACTTAACATAATACCCAAAATAACCTTAGCAAAGTTGGCCTACAAAGGATCAGAGATGAGGCCTACGTCTTTAATTATAAAAGCCTTCGATGGATCCAGGAGAACGATGATAGGAGAGGTTGACTTACCAATTATGTTAGGACCCCAAGTCTTCGAGATCACCTTCCAAGTAATGGACATAAACCCTACATATAGCTGTCTGTTGGGAAGACAGTGGATACATACAGCGGGCGCTGTCACGTCTACATTACACCAAAAAATGAAGTGTGTCACTAATGACCAGCTAGTCACAGTACATGGAAAAGAATATCTAATGGTGAGAAATTTGTCCTCCTTCAGATATATCGAAGTTGATGAAGATGCTCTCGAAACAGCATTCCAAGCCTTGGAGATTGCTCATGGCGTGTTGGTCAATGATTCAGCCGTGGTCCGTGGTCCATCTTTTGCCTCTGTACGAAGCATGAAAGCTGCAATATAAAGAGGACTCTCGCTAGGATGGGGAGAGGTGATAGAGGTGAATGCTCGCACCAAGAACGACAGGCAAGGGTTGGGTTACAAACCAACTCTGGAAGACACATCTGAAGAAAGCACCTTGAAGCGGAAGACCCTGAAGGAAGTATTCGTAAGTGGCGAGGTACAAGCTAATGCCATTATTGACAAAGACGAAGAAAGTGATATCGACATCCTAGTGATCCAAGGCGGAGCAACTTTGTGCAATTGGGAGACAGTAGAAATTCATGTCATTTTGCCTTTAGAGTAATGCATTTGCTTGTTAGCTTTTGTTTTCTTTAAAAATTTCCTGGTCTTGCCCAAGGCCAGCGAATAATTTTTATGGGCCACTTTGCAATTTCAAAAGATTAATGAATGAAGAAGTGGTTTTGTTAAAACTGTTGTTTTATTTCTCCTAATCATTTTCACTTTTTGTAAAAAGGAAAAATGACAACTTTTTGAAAAATTAAAATCAACCCATCATCTGCATGATTTCTGTGTGTGTATGTGTGTGTCTGATCATTCTAAAAACTGTAAAACCATGCAGAAAACCTCAATCACCCACAAAAACCAATGATCATCTGATCCCTTCTGGTAGTGATCCGTTTGTTTTTCAAGCCGAAGAAGAGAGTGATGAAGATTCAGAAGTCCCTGAAGAAGTGATAAAGATGACTTGGTATGAGGACGCCTGTCTTCAGCCCTAAAAAGAACAAATTGACGTCATTAACTTAGGCTCTGAAGAAGAAAGAATAGGGGTTAAAATTGGGGCATCGCTAGGGCTAGAAGTCAAAGATAGACTGATAACGCTTCTCAAAGATTACGCCGACGTGTTCGCTTGGTCTTATCAAGACATGCCAGGGTTGGATACTAACATTATGATGCACAAGCTCCCCTTGAAACCCGAGTGTCCTCTGCTCAAGGAAAAGCTTCAAAGATCCAGACCCGACATGGCTCTCAAAATCAGAGGCGAAGTCAAAAAACAAATTGGTGCAGGCTTCTTAGCAGTATCAAAGTACCCAGAGTAGGTGGCTAACATTGTGCCTGTTCCTAAGAAAGATGGTAAGGTCAGAATGTGTGTAGACTACAGGGATCTGAACAAGGCAAGTCCGAAAGATGATTTTCCCTGCCACATATCGACACTTTGGTGGGCAACACCGCCAGCTTTGCGGTATTCTCATTCATGGGTGGATTCTCCAGCTACAACCAGATAAAAATGAACCCATCCAACATGGAAAAAACAAGCTTCATCACACCCTGGGGCACTTATTGTTATAAGGTCATGCCTTTTGGGTTGAAAAGTGCAGGAGCCACATATCAGTGAGCCATGGTTGCACTCTTCCATGATATGATGCATCAGGAAATTGAGGTGTACGTGGATGATATGATTGCAAAATCTCGAAACAAAGAAGATCACTTGGGGCATCTACTAAATTATTTGAAAGACTTCAAAAATATCAGCTGAGGCTAAATCTAGCTAAGTGTACATTTGGGGTTCGTTTCGGCAAGTTACTTGGGTTCATTGTTAGTCAATGGGGAATCGAAGTGGATCTCGACAAAGTTAGAGAAATTCAAGAGATGTCAGCTCCTCAAACAGAAAAAAATCAGAGGGTTCCTCAGACAATTGAACTACATCTCTAGATTCATCTCTAACTTGACGCCGACCTGCACACTGATCTTTAAGTTGTTACAAAAAGATCAAACGGTTGTATGGAATAAGAACTGCCAATCAGCATTTGAGAAGATCAAGGAGTATCTCCAAGAACCTCTTATATTGATCCCTCCAGTACCGGGAAAACCGCTCTTCATGTACATGACAGTGTTGGAAGATTTAATGGGTTGTGTCCTGGGCCAAACTGACGAATCAGGAAAGAAGGAACATGCAATATACTATCTGAGCAAGAAGTTCACTGATTGTGAGAGTCGTTACTCACCTTTAGAAAAGGATTGTTGTGCTCTAGCTTGGCGGCCAAACGTTTGAGACAATACATGATTTGCCATACTACTCTGTTAATCTCCAAGATGGACCCGATAAAGTACATCTTTGAAAAGACGGCTCAAACTAGAAGATTAGTCAGATGGCATATGCTCTTTTCAGAGTATGATATTCAATATGTCTCCCAAAAATCTGTTAAAGGAAGTGTCTTGTCAGAACACCTTGCTGAACATCTTGTAGATGATTATCAACCGCTCAAATTTGAGTTCCCAGATGAAGATGTAATGTATGTTCAAAGTTTAAAACCAGAACTTGGTCCTAAAGAAGGTCCCGAACCTAGATCCTGTTGGAAGATGATGTTTGATGGAGTGTCTAACAAAAATCGACATGGTGTTGGAGCTGTTCTGGAAAATCCAACTGGAGGGTATACAGCTATTACCGCCAGACTTTGTTTTTCTTGTACCAACAACATAGCTGAGTATGAGGCCTGCATCCTGAGACTAGAAGCTTCTATCGATCTTCGCATTAAGATTTTAGAAGTGATTTTCGACTCTGCCTTGGTGATCTATCAACTTAAAGACGAATGGGAGACTCAAGAGAGAAATTGATTCCATACAAGGATTACATTCTAGAGATGATTGAATACTTTGACAAAATTACCTTCAAACATGGTCCAAGAACCGAGAACCATATTGCAGATGCTTTAGCCATGTTAGCATCAATATGGAAGGTCCAGTTTGTCAACGAGGCACCTTTGATTTGCATTGAAGAAAGACCACACCAGCGTATGTCATGATGACAGAAGAAGAATCTGACGAAAAGCCTTGGTTTCATGACATCAAAAATTTTCTTCAAAATCAAGAATATCCGGTTGACGCCTCTAGAATCGACAAGAGAGTCATACGAAGATTGCCATCTAAATTTTTCATCAGCAATGATGTTCTGTATAAGAGGAATCATGATATGGTTCTGCTCAGATGTGTTGATAAGAAAGAAGCAGATCTACTGATGACAGAAGTGCACGAAAGAATGCTTGGTACTTATGCGGGCGACCATGTCATGGAAAAGAAGATATTAAGGGCTGGATATTACTGGTTGACTTTGGATACATATTGCATCCTTTTCGCTTGAAAATGCCACAAATGTCAAATCTACGCCGACAAAGTGCATGTTCCTCCACATCCTCTTAATGTGTTAACATCGCCTTGACCATTCGCAATATGGGGCATAGATATGATTGGGGAAATCGAGCCCAAAGCATCCAACGACCATCGTTTTATCCTCGTCGCAATCAATTATTTCACCATATGGGTAGAAGCGGCATCTTACGTGAACGTAACAAAACAAGTAGTTACACGTTTCATCAAAAGAGAGATCATTTATCGGTACAACATCCTCGACCAAATCATCACCGACAATGGGTAAAATTTGAACAACAAAATAATAAAAGAGTTGTGTGATAGTTTTAAAATCAAGCATCATAATTCTTCTCCATACAGACCGAAAATGAACGGTGTTGTTGAAGTTGCAAACAAAAACATCAAAAAGATAGTACAAAAGATGGTCGTAACCTATAAGGACTGGCACGAAATGTTACCATTTGCCTTACATGGATACAAAACATCAATGCTCACTTCAACAGGGGAAACCCCCTTTTCTTTGGTTTACGGGATGGACACTGTACTACCCATCGAGGTCAAGATACCTTCGTTAAGGATCTTAATGAAAGTCGGTCTTGAGGAAGCCGAATGTATAAAAGAAAGAGTTGATTCACTAATCCTCATTGATGAAAAAAGGATGATTGCCATGTGTCACAATCAAATATACCAGCAAAGAATAAAAAGAGCTTTTGATAAGCGAGTCCATCTCAAGGAGTATAAGGAAGGGGAGCTCGTGCTCAGAAAAATCCTATCAACACAAAAAGATCTGCGCGGAAAGTGGATGCCCAAATATGATGGCCCTTTTGTAGTGAAAAGTGTTTTCTCCGGAGGATCTCTAGTTCTTGAAATGATGGACGGCGAACAACTTAAATACCCCATCAACTCGGATGCAGTAAGAAAGTATTACGCCTAAGAAGAGGGTTTCTAAGTTGGAAACCTAGAAAGGTAACCCAAACAGAAGAAACATCTCGGCAAATTGAAAACCCGAAGGAACAATTCAGACAAAGTCAGGGGCAAAGCTTTAAAAGTTGTTTAAGCCTAAGAAAGATAATGAAGAAGATCATTATTCACCATTCTCGTCAGAAGCAGCAAATCATATGGACTACTAGTTGGTGGGGCCAGATCGTCATTGGATTTTTATAACCCATTTTGTTTTTTTTTCCATTTTTCTAAAAGTTTATTTGATCCCGAGACTTTTCCATTTGTAAGGTTCTCTCCTATTAATGAAATCATATTTTAGACCAATCATTGTCATGATCTGTGTTTTTTCTTGTTATGCAAATTCCACTTATTCATTAATAATGATTTTTGGAAAGCAAAGTGTTTTGGAAAATTAAATTTTTGATTTAAGAAAACTAATCTAACAAAACAAATTAAAGCTCTAAAAGGTGACATGACAGTATTAAACTTCCCCAAAAGTGGTAAAAAGTTTGACGCCATCTTCGGACAAGGTTGTGCCCAGCAGTCACCCCACTACTAAGTCATGACTGCTCTTCTGCAAGTTTGCAAGAGCAATGACCAAATAACTACTAGAAGTTATTCCCCTCCCCTGCAAAAGATTTTCATCTGGGGTGGTGACATTAAGACTCAGTTTGATGAGTTTCCCCCTGTGGGTGCTATTTTGTTTTCCTTCTCTCTTGTGGGTTGGTCTGCATTTGCATTTGCATCATATCATTAGCATACGCACTTGTTTGCATGCTTCTGTTTTTTCTGGCTTTTGCCTTTGAGATCTTTTGGTCGTCACAATCTTTTGTTCCAACCGATTGCCACGGGCTCGCTTCGTAGTTGATACCCCAACTTTGTCAAGTTGCTTGGATTAAGTATTATTGTGATAAAGGCTTATATCCCTAGGGACACTAGTCGTAACTAGGAATATTTGATTCTGCCTACTGTGATTTACCAAGATGATTAGTTGTTACTAATACTTGTCTTTGAGATCCGGTCGCCACCAACCTTTCTTTGTAAGTCCAGTGATTACTGGCACTGTTTAAAATCCAATTGTAATTGGTACCTTTGATTTGGTTGTTACCAATCTTTATAAGTCCAGTGGTTACGGGCATTGTTCGGATCCAATTATTATTGGTACTTTGAGATATGGTCATCACCTATCTTACCTTTGAAAGTCCAGTGGTTACTGGCATCGCTTAAATCCAATTGTTATTGGTACCTTGATTTGGTTGTTACCAATCTTTGTAAGTCTAGTGGTTACTGGCATCGCTTAAATCCAATTGTTATTGGTATCTTGATTTGGTTGTTACAAATATTTGTAAGTCCAGTGGTTACTAAAATTTGTTTAAATCCAATTGTAATTGGTACCTTTGATTTGGTTGATACCAATCTTTGTAAGTCTAGTGGTTACTGGAATTTGTTTAAATTCAATTGTAATTGGTACCTTTGATTTGGTTTTTACCAATCTTTGTAAGTCCAGTGGTTACTAGCATTGTTTAAATCCAATTATTATTAGTACTTTGAGATATGGTCGTCACCTATCTTACCTTTGAAAGTCTAGGGGTTACTGGCATCGCTTAAATCCAATTGTAATTGGTACCTTTGATTTGGTTGTTACCAATCTTTATAAGTCCAGTGTTACTAGAATTTGTTTAAATCCAATTATAATTGTTACCTTTGATTTGGTTGTTACCAATATTTGTAAGTCCAGTGATTACTGGCATTGTTTAAATCCAATTTTTATTGGTAATTTGAGATATGTTTGTCATCTATCTTAGCTTTGAAAGTCCAGTGGTTACTGGCATCGCTTAAATCCAATTGTTATCGGTACCTTGATTTGGTTGTTACCAATCTTTGTAAGTCCAATAGTTACTGGCATCATTTAAATCCAATTGTAATTGGTACCTTTGATTTGGTTGTTACCAATCTTTGTAAGTCCAGTAGTTACTGGAATTGTTTAAATCCAATTGTTATTGGTATTTTGATATATGGTCGTCACCTATCTTACCTTTGAAAGTCCAGTGGTTACTTGCATCTCTTAAATCCAATTGTAATTGGTACCTTTAATTTGGTTGTTACTAATATTTGTAAGTCCAGTGGTTACTGGAATTGCTTAAATCCAATTGTTATTGGTACCTTGATTTGGTTGTTACCAATATTTCGAAAGTCTAGTGGTTACTGGCATCACTTAAGTCCAATTGTTATTGGTACCTTGATTTGGTCGTTACCAATCTTTCTAAGTCTAGTGGTTACTGGCATTGCTTAGGTTCAATTGTTATTGGTATATGGCTCGGTTGTTATCGATTTCCCCAGTTAAGTCAAGTAGTTACTGGCATTTACATGAAACCTAATCGTTATTGGTATCACTATTTTGGTTGTCATCATATCCTCTTGAAAGTCTAGTCGTTACTAGCATCCCTAGGAAGTCCAGTAGTTACTGGCATTGTTTAAAACCAATTGTTATCAATACAATATCTGGCTGTTACCAGCCTGCTTTTCTAAGCCTAGCTATCGCTAGTCTGTGGTTATCAGGAATGCTCACTCATCTCAGCTCAGGATGTCTGGTTGTTACCAGTATCCCCAGTGAAGCCCTAGGTATCCCCAGTAGGTCTCGGAGATCTAGTGGTTACTAGTGTCCCCGGTGAGCCCGATCTTGTTTCTAGTCTTTTCTTGAAGATCCCGTTTGAACTCTTCGTTATAGGAAGTTCCGCATCTGGTTTGTCCCCCCGATGAGGTTCGTGTCTTTGGTATTCTGCTTCCCCCAGTGGAGCCTTTCCTTTTCCCCAGTGAAGATTTTTCTTCCCCAATGGAGTTTGCGTCCCTGTGTGGATGATCCCCTTGAAGTACCATCATTAGTCATGTATTAAATTATTGATTGTTATGCCTTGGATCTTTCCCCAGTGTGTCGGGTCCACTGTGAGTGGTTACTCGTTGCTTGGTTGTTCTTTTCTTTTGCTTGTGTGTCAGCATTTTCTTGTATCTAAGTATCATAAAACATCATTGAGGACTCTTTGCATGTTAGCATTTGTCCTTTTGCATACCATCGTATCTAAGGGACAAAATTTTCGGTTTGCTATATTTAAATACCTTTGACTACGATTCTCTGAGGATTGTTATCTCTCATTGCCATCTGGTGAATATATTTAAATAGGGCCAACTGTTATACCTCAAATTTTGACCCCTAGATCTCGTCATCATTATATGAGCATCAACATTGTTTATCTAACCTTAGCCTCTTTCAAATTTGTCTTTATCAAGATGTAGATGAATTAGGGTTCCTACAGTCAAGAGTCGGGGTTTCTATGGTTTGATCAGTCAAGGTTTTGGATTGATTCTCCATGTATCAATTCTCCACATCATCAAGAGCACTACATTGGATCAAGTATGAACCCAATTTGAGTTTGTTCCCCAAAGAAGAATAACAGTACAGTCCAGGACCACCGATTAGGGTTTCTGATTAGAAAAGTCAAATGTAGTTTGAATTTTGATTTAAATGGCATTATAATGATGAAATCATGGTCCATAAAGGTTATATGACTTATTGAAGTCCCCTCAAGAAGTTTCAAGGCCTTAGGGAACCCAAAATACCAACAGTCGATTCGGACCCACTAACTAAAAAGTCAACCCACTGACCAACAGGGTTTTAACCCAAAATTAAAGATAATTATGTTCCCAATGTTATGTCATATCTAATCATGAATTTTTGTGACCGTTGGATCAAGGATTGAGAAGTAATCGAAAAGTCGGGAAATTAGGGTTTTGAAAGGGGCAATGCCATAACTTCCTAACCACACATCCAAATGGAGCGGTTCAAAACTTGTTAGAAAGGTCTTGAGATGTCCTACAAAAGTGCCGCAGTTACCTATGTTAAAAAAATGAATGGATTTTGATTTATGATCAAAGACAATGCAAGAGGGGAATAACGCTTAGAAAATTTTCATGTTTTTGGCAGTTTTAAGTCAAATTTTCAGCCAACTTCAAGAAGATTTTTGACATAGTTCCACTTGGAATTTGAATTTGTATAAATCATGAAAGTTGTAGAGCATGTTGAGAGCTTTCCAAAAATTAAAAGAACTCCTCCATAGCATTTGTGAACTAGGAGTTTCGAAGGAAGGAAGTTGGGGTCCAAAAGCTTGAAATGCAAAGTCTCAACTTGTAATGACATGATACAAAACCATTTCTTTGCTGTCAATCTGGTTGGTTTAGGTTGATTAGTGGCAAGATAGACTATAAACAAGGTTTTACACGAAAAATCCAAGGATTACACAAAGATTAAAGGTTGGAACCAAGAGAAACTTCCATTTATGGCATAAAGTGACCAATGCCATTTTGATAAAGTAACACTTTCCCTCAAAATCTGCCTTAAGCCACTCACTTATCTCCTTCCACACTCTAAATTACCTCTCAAACTCAAAAGCATGTCTTGAAGCCATCAAGCCTTGTACTTGATCACATAAATCAAGGGAAGTCATCATGGCAAGCAAGTTAGTTCTCAAGTGAAATAGTTAGCAAGAGACTTGAAACTCAACCAAATCCTTGCTCTCCACTCTCCCTATAAATAGAGAACTCCCTACACATCAAACACACACCAGAACAACCATCAACCCAAGCAAAAACCACTCTCTCTTTTCTGTTTTACATTTTCTTGCTAACTAAGAAAACTCTAAAAATCACAAAAATCTGCCTTGGGCAGAATTCACCCCAAAACCATCTATAACGTTTGAAATTCTCCACAAACACTTATAGAAACCCACATATGATATATTGAAGCTTTCTCAACCATCACTTCCACCAGAAGTGCAATTTTTCCAAAAGTCAACTCTTGAAACAAAGAAATTTGACTTTTTATATTAACTAAGAAATCTCTCTGTTCAGACCTGTTCTAACTCTTCCAACACCTCAAGTACCTCAAATATAAGGTCTAGTTACTATCCAAGTCATCACAATCCAAATGTATCACCATCTCCCAAATCTGTCATAAGATCCATTGGTTACTTCTTGCCTAAGTCATTCTGTTTGCACAAAGAGCTTGCTTAGAAGGAACTTGAATATTTTAGACATTGCATTGGAGGTGTAGAGAAGCTGCTCAACTCATTTATACTCAACCAGAAGCTTTTCATAAAGAGCTTGCTTGGAGGTCTTCAAGAGGTAAGTCACTTTTGTCCACTACACTTATTATGAACCATGCTTATCTTTGATGTGCATTAGCTTAAACATACTTAGAATCCCTTACAAGTCATGTTTGAACTTTGGTAATGGCTATTCTTATAAGTTTGTAAACTGTCATTAGATTAGGTGCTTGATATTGTGATTGTTTGGTTTCATTCCATGAGCCATATTTTGGTTCTGTCTAGGGTCAAGGTTGTAGTTGTGTTTAAGCTCATTTATAGGTCATAATGAACATGTAGGAGTAGTGTATAATTTGAAACTGATGTGTTTGTAAACTATTATGTTTGTGCCTATTAAAATGGTTTGAAGTTTTCACTTCCAAGTGCAATATTGTGATTTTGTTTGAACCAGTTGTTGGAGTGATCCAGAGTCTCATTTGTATGCCATTTAAGTTATGTGAATCACATTTAAATCTTGAGTTTGTTTTGTTTGAAAACTATCATGAACTTCCTCATTGACAACATGCTACAATTGCATTTACATATGCCATTTGATGTTCTGGTTGGGATTTGAGTTCTATGTGTTTATGAACACTTTGTATATGATATTTAGAATATGTTTGAACGTCCAATCTGGTTATAGCATGATTAAACTGATCATTGGTTTTGAAAATGCATTTTCATCTCAATTTTGCATTTGTCTTCGAATTTCAAAATGTACTCACTTTCAGAAAAAACTAAGGATGTCATTGCATTTCTTATTCAATTTCTCTCAAGTTTGACTACAGTTTCATCAAAATCAATTAATAATTGATTAAGTTTGGATTGTTCATGTTTTGAGTTCTTGCTTGGTTTGGCCTAGTCATTTTGCCCAGAAATGCATAGTTTGAGGGTTATTATTTTATGGGGTGGTTTGATACATTGGATGTATCACCACCCCAGTGGTTAAAACTTGCGCGCATTATTGTCTCCTCGCCTTGCCCACACGAGTTTGATCCTGCCAGAGGCAACTCTTATTGTATTTTTTTTTTTTTATTATTTTCATGATTTTCAACAATATTTTGTTTCTCTCCCATTTTGATATCACACGCGCGTCATGGATGGTTTGGTAATGTTTTAAACATGTGAACCATAGGGCGTGGGTTCAACCCCTGTGGAGGACATTTCCATATTTTTTTGCCACTTTTTCTCATGATTTCTTCACAAACTTAATTTTAATCATAACTTGTTTATTTTTCAACATTTTTGCACCATTATTTTTGCAATTTGTTCTTCATCATGTCTATTTTCAAATACTGGATAAAGAATTCAAGGAATATCATCTTAAAAAGACTTTGACCCATTTGAGATCATGTGTTTTTTTAGGGTTTTCACCTTAATGTTTTGAAACTTTTCTCAACTAATAATTTGATCTATCTTGTAAGATTGATTGTGTATGATCCATATGTGTTTATTAACACGCTTGAGTAATCAAATTTGCTTGATTCAATGTCTTAACATGTACAATCTTTGCTTTTGTAAGTGCATCTATATGAAAACAACACTTTGAACTTTGTGTGCAAACTATACCATGATTCTTAATGTTATAACTTCTTGAGTGTGTACATCATGCCTATTCCTACTTGTTTATGTGTCTTGTTAGAACCATAACATGCAAGAGCTTGCTTTGTCTTGGTTGTCACCATAAAATTTGTTTGCTTTTTCCATGAAACCATGAAATTATACTTGAATTGTTGTAGCACTTCTTGTGTGCTCACTTGCTTGTTTGTCATCAATGGATAATTATTGATCTTATGTTGTTGCATTTTGTAACAGCCCAAATTTCATTAAATAATTAATTGTAGTAATTAATTTATTTAGTGGGATTTTATTAATGTTGGAAATTAATTTTTATTAATTGGGATTAATAGAGAATTGAGAAGGAAATTGGAAGGAAGGAAAATAAAGGAATTATATAAGAGAGAAAGAAAAGAAAAGAAAGATAGAAAACGTTTGGAAAGAAAGAGGAAAGAAGAAGAAAGGAGAGAAAGAGAAGAGAAGAAGAGGAAAAGTGGAAATCATCAAGAACCAACATCAAAGCTCCGATTAATCGAGGTAAGGGTGAGAAATGTTTCTATTTGATCATTGTATGATGTTATGTATGTTGGGTTGGGGTTTTGGTAGAGTTTTCATCACTTTCCAATTAGGGCAAAAGTTGGAATAATCGGTAGATTGATGATTTAATCGGTTGAAACTGAGCAATAACGCCGTAGAATAGTCGGGTAACATGTATTGATGCTATTTGTACTGATTTGGGCGTGTAAGAGAAGGTTGATGATGGATTGGTGAAGGAGAAGACAGAATAGGGTTCTGTTCTGCGCAGGTTCGCTGGCTCTCGCCGGGCGAGCGAAGGCGAAGCTTCGCCAGGCGAAGCCTAGCGAATGTTGGCGAATAATTATATTTAAGTCCCAGTGGACTTCGCTGGTGGGTTCGCCAGGCGAAGTTGAGTAGCGAGGGCTCGCCCAGCGAAGGTGCTGGCGAATGGTGGCGAATGAAGTCAGTAGCTACTGACTTGGGCTCGCTGGGGAGTCTCGCCAGGCGAAGCCTAGCGAGTGTTCGCTGAGAGAGTTCTCCAGGCGAAGGCCAGGCGAAGGTTCGCTGCGAGGGTTCGCCAGGCGAATGAAGGCGAATTTGACAGCATTTCTCTTTTGCTGTGTTGATCATGTGAAGATGGTTTGGTTGTTTCACATAGGTGGATACCTTATGATATGAATATGGATATGACCTGTTGTGATAATGTGTGCTGTGGGTAGCCTACGGGCGTGAATCCTAGAGTTGTGATATGAATGATTAATTGTAATCGGTTAAAATACATGAGAACATAATGATGATTATGTGTGTATTAATTGATGAGTTGTGAATGTTTGATTGTTGTGTACAATTATGTAATGAGTATGCATGAGAACATTTTGAATATGTGTGCATAACTTATAATTGTATGATTGGTATTGCGATGTGAATACCTTGATTGTTGTGATAATTAGAGATACATGGGAATACAATGAGGAATGTATGTGTATCGTCTAATGAATTGTGAGTGCATATATGTATGCGATTGTTGTATGAATGCATGGGAACATATGTGATATGTGTGCATTGTTGTTGAATATGATGATGTGTGAACTGAATACATTGATAAATGTTTGATATATGTTGTATGTGCAATCATGATGAAATTCTCGAAGGGGTGAATTATTCGAATGCATGGGATTAAGACGCGGGAACGGTCTTAAGTGCATTTATTGTGATTGGTTGATTGTACATGCATCATTCAGTCAAGAGGCAATGTCCGTTAGTTTCGTGGAAACTAGTGGCTTGTCCCAAACCTAGAAGGGTGGGTTTGAAGCCTAGGGGATGGGCTTGGTTGTTATCGGTCTAGAAGGGTGGACCCGGTTTAAAGTAAAAACCGAAAAATGATAACGAGTTATCGGTCTAGAAGGGTGGACCCGGTTTAGAGTGAAAACCGAAAAAAAAGATAACGAGAGTCGGTATCGCATAGCATTGAGTTGCATTGAATATGTTGAGTCACATTGCATAATATTGTTGTTGTACAAATGTGCTTGTGAATGATTGTGAAATTAAGCATGAAGGGATGTGCTTGTGAATGTTCATAATGTTGATATATATGAACGTGATATGATTTATGACTATGAGAATGAAGTGTGGTGAGAAATGTGAATATGTGCTATATGACTACCTATATATATATAATCTCATGCTTTGATTATTATGGTTATATTTCTCACCCTTCTGCTGTTTTATAATGCTCTATGAGGCATTGCAGATTAGGATGCTGGAGTCCTTTCGTGAAGTTAGTCTTCATTCTTTTGAGTCTGCTGCTCTGATATGTAACACCGGGTAGTTAGACTAGTATAGTCATTCTTTTGTGATACATTGTGATGTATCAGCTGATGTGGTTTTGTAATCTAACTGACATGATGTATTAA
This sequence comes from Lathyrus sativus, assembly GCA_963859935.3. NCBI lineage: Eukaryota > Viridiplantae > Streptophyta > Magnoliopsida > Fabales > Fabaceae > Lathyrus > Lathyrus sativus. Next base: position 638,962,687 of record OZ012740.1, on the reverse strand, counting down.
TCTGGATGACTTATGTGCATTTGAATTAATATTTTGAAAAACGATCAAATGATTTTATCTTCCGCTTAAATTGAAAATGTTACATATTTTATGGAGCAAATAGTAGAAGTGGTTTATTGGTGAAATTGTGGCATTCTTCTTTTATACCTTATTATAAAACCTTTTTACTCTGATAATTTGTATGTGCTTAATTGTTTTATATGCATTTATTTGGGGTATAGAAGGGGGTGTTACACATTTGATTTCCTTTGATCCCTATAACATGCTTGCCTCAAGTTGTAACTTGCTTGCATTAAACTTGTTTGAATTAAATGTTCTTTTGTTTGCCTTATTGGTTTTTACCTAATTACTCTTCATCTTTGTAAGATGTTCACAGTTGATCTTGCTTTATATGTTTGGTCTTGTAAGAACCTATATCATATTCCCCTTTTGAATATTGTGATATCTTTGTTCATTAATGGTTGTAACCATTTGGTTTGATTGAAACCTTTGCTTGATGTTGTCACATGCTTGCATATCTTTTCTTGGTTGTTACCATGTGTCGCTACTGCGAAAATCGGCGCCGGCTGAACAGAAGAGTCGCCACCGTGCGTTATTTATCCCACGGGAGGGAAAGGAAACGCTCAGAGTAAACCTCGCACAACACGGGAAAGGTATGGTCGTCGCAACCAAAACCTGGATTCGGGAGTCGGTTACGCAAGGGGAAGGTATTAGCACCCCTCACGTCCGTCGTACTCGACGGGATCCACGCTTGGTTTCTGGTACGGATTGTCATTCTATCTAAACTGAAGGTTAAGGGTTAAAAGAAAAGAAAATGACTCGGCAAAGTATCGCACTTTATGCCTACGTATTCCCGTCTGGAACGAGAAATCAGAGTCAACGTAGTTCGCCTACCTACGGGAAAGGAGGGGAAGGTTGCTCGCTAGGATATCGCATCCTATGCCTACGTACTTTCATACAGCATGAAAGATCAGAGCAAACGTAGTTCGGGCTACGGAAGACACAAATTTGTCTTGATTGTTTTTATTCCTTCTGAAAAAGGGTTTTTCCGATTAGCAGTCCCAGCGGACAAAAAATGACGTTTTGATGAGTTCACATTCTTTTACGGGAGAAGTGACTTTTATTGTGTTTGAAATCTTATTGTATTTTTCTGTTTGTTTTGAGGAAGAAGAGACAGAACTCTAACCTACGGTTGCGAAGGGAATTAAACTAACCTAGTGTTATCATGCATGGGTTAAGACCTAGTGTCTATCATGCTCCTCTCCTGCACAGAGAGAAACAGAGACCCTAAGAGAATAGACGGAAACAGAAACAATAGCAATTACATAGTAAAGCAGGAAAATGCATGGATGCAACAATACAAGCGAGGCAAGGGAGTCCCACTCAACCTCGAACCTAGAAAACAATAGGCAAAGGTGAACAGGATTCACTTTCAACCCTACAGGTTAACAGCAAACAATACAGTCCAGAAAACCAATCAATACATCAGAAATGAATAACAACTAAAATAAACAGCCACAACAGCTTTGCATCAACACCTATCTTCAAGTCATCTCCAATCAACTACAAGCTTCAGCAAGCATCAATCCCCATCTACACAACCTTCAAGCAAGGTCTTGATTATCAATCTTCCATCTGCAACGACTTTTCTTCAAGTCTCAATCTCCAGGATGAACATCAGTCAACAAGATGAAGTGAATGTTAAACAGTAAATTGCCTACCAAGGGTGGCTCATTAACTGTTAACATTATATGGACAATTTTCTCTCAAAAGTTCTATCTTTCAAATACATTCACTGATCCTTCCAAAGTAAGGAGGTGGGTATTTGAGAGAGACTTTGAATCATAGAGAAAGGATGGATGCAGACAAGGCATTCCATGTTTGAGAAACAAGCTTTCTAATCTAGAGCTCTGCCTAGCTCCTAAACCCTAGTCTCCTCAACAGCTGCTCGCAGGAATCTCCTCTTCAACTCTGGAAGTTGGTCTTCAACATCTGGATCTCCAATGGCTTTATCATCACAAGTCTTCAGCTCTCCCAATCCCCAAGCAATCCCAATACCCACACAGACAAATCATAATCCCCAGAGGGGGCACACCACACCAGTCAAACAAATATAGTAGTATACTAATAGCAGTAGGGGAATCCTAATATTTTCTAAGGGATCTAATAACTACCTCTAACCCCTATAGTTCCATACCCCAAACTTTCAATCTCTAAGTCCTAAGGGAAATGAACTAATTCACCTATGTTGTCACTTAAACCCTAATTTTGTTCATGTTGTTCACACCTACACAAGTCTCCTAAAATTAATTTCTAAAATTGTGAATTAAATCCTATATACAAGATACATGTCTAACCTAATCAACCTAAAAAGAAGGGATTAAAAATACTAAAGCATCTATTAGAACAAAAATCATCAAATTTAAGCATCAAACTAAACTTAACAAAATGCTATTTACAAGAAAAATGCATGAAAAATATTAAAACAAAATAAAATGCCATTTTTATTTTTTCATATTTTTCTAGACAGAATTATTGACCTAGAGAAAAAAGAACCAATTAAAACTAAGCTATTTTCATTTTTTTATGATTCTTTAAAGATGACAAAAATATTAAAGGAATTAAAAAACACAAAATAGAAATAAAAGGGGAGGGGGGTGCTACCAGCAACTCGCTCAGTTGAAATCTCCATTGGGCCATGAAACCAGGGGTGTGAATATCAATAACATTAAGCCCAACACGCTCAGAAAAATCAAATGAAAAAATGCCAGAAAAAGAATAAATCCTCGGTGTGGATAGCAGCAATATCATGTGTATTTTATTGGGCTTCTCAAAATGGGGGTGGGGATAGGAATTGTGGGACCCAGCCCAGACGCGCGTTTAAGTGAAACGCTGCGTTTCACTTTGGTCTTTCCCTCCGTTTCTTAAATTGAATATTAGCCACACGATGCAATGAAAATGTCAAATAACCAGGATGATCGGACGGTTATCCCTCATCGTCCCCAAACCAAACCCTAGAACTCAGAAATTCATGTCCATGCAGGAATCTTCATGCTTTTCGTTCTCTCTCCATAGTCCACCAAATCCTTCGATCTTAAAACCAAAATTGGCCTACTCAAAGCCCTCTACAAGATCCCACACTTAGATTTTCCTGAAACCCCCTCTATGCTTAAACCCGATAGCTTGAAGTCTTGGACACCACTGAATTGCACCTGATGTGCATGATCATCAAACGTGCTCAAACTACCCTAGAACAATCTATGGACTATGCTGAGTATTCTGAGCCAAAAATCTAGCATTCTCTTGCCCTAATTCAGGAGTTCTTGATCATCAAAGTTTCATCACCATTAATCCAATTGTCTCTAATGGCCATAACAGATGGGGTAAATGCTCCTCTACCTAACCCTAACAATCTTATACCAATAATCTAACCTAGCAACACCTAGTTATGGAGATATGAAAGAAAACACCAACCTGCTATTCTTGCTGAAACAGATGAGAAGGAGCTCGATTCAACACTTGTAAGCTTTCACCAATGATCTTTAGATGATGCTAGGGTTTCTGTTTGCAAAAAGTAGGGAGAAAAATGCTTGTGGTGATGGCTACAATTCTGATATGGATTCTTGCAATGCTGACTCTAACTCTTCAATCCTCCATTGTTGGACCTCTGACCTTGCTTGTTCCCACTCACAAACTTCAATGGATGATGGATGAAGAAAAGAAATGATCAGAAATGGTGTAGATTGAAGATTCTTACACTTTCTTACAATGGAAGCAATCTCTTAATTCTCTTTATTCTCTCCCTCTTTTCACCAACCCCGTGAACCAATTATTTACTCTCAATATATAGATGATGATTAACAAATTGAGAAGTTTCTAGATTGATCCTAGAGGATTCTAGAAAGTGGTGGAAAATTCATGAACTTCTCATGTGATAACATGTTGAATATCTCTTATCTCATGCTTGCACCTTTGTAAACTTGTGTTAAAATATCCTTTCATGAGATATTGGAGGTGTATGTGAAAAAAACCAAGCCTTTCCTTGCCTTGTGTTGAGTTTTACCAAGTTGCCTTATGATGCAAGAAACAATATTACAAAGCAAGTCCAATTTTTAAACCCTAACTCAAAATAGTGGCTGAACCAATGTCTTTAAAATGATGTTTGGAATCAATTTGGTATATTGGATGACCCATATTGGATTTGTAGATCTCTCAAACCAATTTTCATTTCAACTTTTTCAACTTATATGCCTTTTTAGGTCATTTTTCACCAACTTTGGTCAAGTCTCATTCCATGAATTTCCAAACTTCCATGACTTCTTTTCTAGACTTAAAATTGCATTTTGAGAAACTTTTATGTTGTGAAGTTTTTCATTTGAAGCTTCCTTGTATGAGTTTTGGGCATAGGCTTGAAATGACCTGTAATTCTCAGATGACCAAAATACCCTTTGCTTGCCAAGACCATAAGTAGAGTTCCATAAATCATATGAAGGCATACTATACCATTATAGAAAGCTAAGACAATGAGGAACAACTCTTATGCTAACCAGAAATTCATTTGAAATATCCTTGAGGGGTAAAAATAGCTTGGAAGTCAAGTCACTTTCACAGACAAAATTTCAGATACCTCAGATAACCTGTAACTTGTAAGGACCATAACTTGAGTTTTATAAATCTCCTTAGTATCTTCCACCACTAAAATTAAAGGTCTTGAGATCCTATACAAGTTTCATGTGGACCAAGAATCCATTTGAAGCTTTCATTTTGACTTATCTTGCTTGGAAATTTGACCTAAACTAGGGGATTTTACATAGAAACCCTAATTTAGAAACTCCTCTTCTCCTTGATTTCTCTTGATTTCTTCTTAGCATAACACCAAATCCTTCTCCATATGTCAAATGATGAACCCCACATCTCTCCAATAGCCCTTAATGCCTTTCAATCAGTCAATTGACCTAGAGTTGACCTAGAGTTGACCCAGATGAAACCCTAGTTGGCTGCCTTCAACTGCAATTCTTGTGATCACACCAATGACCTGTCTCCTTCTCCCAATGACTTTATAAGTCTTCTATGAGGTCCACATACTCTCCATGACCTCCATTTACAGCTCACAACTTCTTTGGTGATCCCCAGACACCCTCAGATAGGAGCTAGATGCCCTGCTTGATCCATTGACTTCTCAACTTTCAAATTCTTCCTGATGACCTGAATGAGATTGAATTTGAATAATAACCTCTTGATAGGCTCATAGAGATGAGAATAATGATTGGTCCCCTGTTGGATGACTTGCTATGCTTATGCTATGCAGATGGTTAGGCTATGTACATGACTCTATATGCAAATGCTAATGATATTGAAACATAAACCAAGTGAATAAGGTTGAGCAAATTTTAGGGGGCAACAGCTGCCCCTATTCAAGCGACTTGGACCCGATTGGGTGAAGAGCTCGGAGCCTTCAGACATTCGCGGTACGAGACGGTTGAATACTAAGAACCCAGAAATTTGCCAACCGCAGAAATGAACTACACCACTGCTTGGGGATTATTTCGTCAGCCCGAAAAGCTTCTATCATTGCAAGAATAAAGCTTTGCTTGTCCACGTTAGGACGCCTGTGTCGTCAACACAAAGAAATCTCAACCAAACTTGTCCACGTTAGGAAAAATCTCGACAGCTTCACTGGGGATGGCTCGTCTGCCTCTCATCAGAAATAAATCGTCCATGTTAGGAATAAACTCTTCCACGTTAGGAATAACATCTTTCCATGTTAGGGATACCTCTGCTTTCCACGTTAGGAATGCGTCTTTCCACGTCAGGAATCATCATCTTTCCACATAAGGAAACCTCTCTTCTTCCCACGTAAGGAATACAACTCCGTCCACGTAAGGACCCACCTTTCCACGTCAGGAACACAATCTCTTTTCCACGTAAGGAATCATTTTTCTTCCACGTAAGGAATACATCGTTCTTCCACGTAAGGAATCAATCTTTCCACGTAAGGAAACCACAATCTTCCCGATTTGTCCACGTAAGGACTCCCTTCTTGATATGCCCACGTAAGAACTCAATCTTTCCACGTAAGGAATACATCGTCCACGTCAGGACTACATCGTCCACGTTAGGACCCACTTTTCCACGTTAGGAAAAAATAATCTTCTTGATTGGTCCACGTAAGGACTCCCATTTTTTCACGTAAGGAATACTTCTTCATCTGTCCACGTAAGGACTCCAGTCTGATACGTCCGCGTAAGGACTCAACTTTCACCTTGCTTTGTCCATGTAAGGACTCCCTTCTTTCCACGTAAGGAAACCGTGTCGCCTTGATTTGTCCCCGTCAGGACTCACCTCTTGACTCGCTGAGGAAATAAAACCTTGTCCACGTCAGGACTCATGCACCTTCGACCTACTGGGGGAAGTGAGACTTGTCCACGTCAGGACTCACATCTCAACCTGCTGAAGTAATAGAACCTGTCCACGTCAGGATTCGCGCGTCTTCGACTTGCTGGGGAAATAAGACTTGTCCACGTTAGGACTCATACTTTGCCAACAACACGAAGAAGGATAAATTTGTCCGCGTCAGGACTCTAGTATCTTGCCATCACAAAGAACTACAAACTTGTCCACGTCAGGACGCACATTTCACCATTACGAATAAAGACATCTGCTGGCAATAAACGGTCCACATTAGGACATCAACGCGAAGAGTAACTAACTTTGTCCACGTCAGGGCTCCACCTTCGATCAATACCAAGAAATCAAATCCATCCATGTTAGGACTAACACATACCGTCAAACTGGAAGAAATGTCCACGTTAGGACTCCACATTCCAACAATTCTGAAAAATCGAACCTGTCCACGTTAGGACTAGCACCTCTTATCAACCATGAGGAAATAAATCTGTCCACGTTAGGACCCCACTTTTCTAGCACGAAGAAAACCTGTCAATAAAATTGTCCTCGTCAGGACTCATCCTTCCGTTGGTCCCAAACCACAAACTTCTTAGTACTGACGTGGCAGCGACGTTGAAGCGGACTCTACTGGGGATATTTGAAAACCGAACTACCGGACGCCTGTTCTGATAACCGGCGGTGGCCTCTGAAATTCTGATTCCTGAAACCCTTTAATGACAAATAACTCTGCTTGAGAATGAGGAGAAATCTTGCCTACCCACTCTGGCGGGGAAAACACGAGAAATTCATAAATAACTCTGTTCGGAGACAAAGAGAACTTCATCATGACAACTCTGTGGGGAGTAATGCCGAAGCTGACACTTCGTTGCATGTCTCACGCCGAGACCTCGAATGTTTATTGACTCACTTGAGCAAGGGCTCTCTCTACCTGCAAGAGAAACAATACTTGAAACAAAAGGTTAGCCAACCTGGTTTATGTTTCAAAATGCATGCGTTTGACGATGATGCAATGCTCCATTCGACATGGAAATGCTACGCTTTTATTTGGTGGATGCAAGTATGACACTATATGTCAATGCAAATACAGACTCGAATTGTTGGGATGCAGAAACTGCTTCAGCAAAATAAATGCTGAAGACAATGCCGACTCCGCTGGGAATAGCCAGGTGCTACAGGATTATTCCAGCAAAATAAATGCTGGGAGAGTGAAGTTGACTCAGTTGGGAAATTGGGAACTTAAACCAAGCACCTCATTGAAGTAACATCCTGCTGGGGAATATAGTTCTGCTGGAGAATAGCAGACGCGCCTGGTATGATCGAACTTATGCTGGAGAGTGAACATATATCACACGGTATTTTGACAAAATAAATGCCAATGCGCCACACCAACTCTGTCGGGGAGGGTCTTAATCTTCGAGTTCCACTGGGAGGAATGAAAACACTGGTTGGAAAGAAAACTCCTGCTGGGGCGGGATGATTCTCTTGGGAAGATCAACTGACTCCGCTGGGGGAGAGGTAAACTGACCCTGCGGGGAAAGGTGAACTTGTCTGAATACAGCTCACCAACATTAATCTTCTGAGACTAAACCAACTCGGCTTGAGATACACTGTCTGAGTACAACCTTATAATCTTGGAATCGCCAAACTCTGTTGAGGATTAATGACTTTGCTGGAGCATGTCCTTTGGATAAGCTACGGCTAGCTGGGGAATTCGATCCTTCTTCAGGAAGCACATGCATGACCTGCGTGGGGGTCGAGCCTTTCGTTATTGCAATCTTTTGATCGTCTTCTTCGTACGACTATGAAACCTGCAACAACACAAACAAGACAAGACAAGCCTATGCAACCAAATCGATTCAGGTTAGTGACGTTATTTTCAGTTAATTCAAAGCTTCAGCAATTGTTGGCAAGGGCCAGTGATGTTATACACATGCTAGTTTCAGTAAACTTAGGTGCTTTATCATGCACAAAACAGTAAAGAACCAGCATCAAGTATTGAATAACATATTTTATTGATTGGGCCCCTGAATGGGCGGAGTTTTTGTACACGGGATGTAACTCCTGAAAAGAGGAAGCTACGCAAAGCAAATATACAAGTATGCACAAGAAGCATAAATATTTTGACAAACTAAATGTGTACACATGTCGGCAACGGGATGCAGACGAACACCACGAACTGATCCTCCTATGACTCATCCGAGTCTAATGCTTTCCCGATATCCACACGTCCGAAGAGGTTGTATCCGATAATCGACCCCTCAGGTATATTCTCCCGCACCAATGCTCAAATGCAGTATCAAATTCGGACCGCAGTCATTTGCTTTTCAAATCCCTAACTTTTTCGTGAACCGCCCTTTACGGGTTTTCAGTTCACCGGGATACCCTTTTTTGCCGAAGCCGCCCAGTGTAGGTTTTCAACTTCGCGGGTGTACATTTTTTCAATTTTATCCCTAACTTTTGCCCGAACCTTTTATTCTGTTTTTGGTTCGCCAGGATGCCCCATTTTTGCCTGGACTCTCTTTTTTTCTGTCCAGCGGGTCAATTTTTAAGCAAAGTATTTTTTAACTGCGTCCGAATTCACAGGCGACGTAAAGTCTTCACCGTCCATGGTGGACAACAATAATGCTCCTCCTGAAAAGACCTTCCTGACAACGTATGGCCCTTCGTAGTTGGGGGTCCACTTGCCCCTGTGATCTGCCTGCGGCGGGAGAATCCTTTTCAGCACAAGGTCGCCCGTCTGAAAGCTTCGCGGATGTATCTTCTTATCATACGCTTTCTTCACTCGGCTCTGATACAAACGACCGTATGCTAGAGAAGCTAGCCTCTTCTCATCCATCAAACTCAATTGGTTCAACCTGTCTTTCACCCATTCTGCCTCGTCTAGCTGAACGTCTCGCAATACCCTCAGAGAAGGGATCTCAACTTCCAACGGTAGTACTGCTTCCATTCTGTATACTAACGAGAACGGGGTTGCCCCGGTTGATGTGCGTATCGTCGTACGATAACCGTGCAAAGCGAAAGGTAGCATCTCATGCCAATCCTTATAAGTCACCACCATCTTTTGAACGATCTTCTTGATATTCTTATTGGCCACTTCGACAGCGCCATTCATCTTGGGTCGGTAAGGGGAGGAGTTGTGATGTTCGATCTTGAAATTCTGACAGAGCTCCTTCATCATTTTGTTGTTCAGGTTTGAACCGTTGTCCGTGATGATCCGCTCGGGGATCCCATATCGGCAAATGATATCTCTCTTGATGAATCTGGCCACCACTTGCTTAGTTACATTTGCATATGACGCCGCTTCAACCCACTTAGTGAAATAATCGATTGCTACTAGAATGAACCTGTGCCCATTAGAAGCCGTCGGCTCGATCTTTCCAATCATATCGATTCCCCACATCGCGAATGGCCATGGCGATGACATCACATTCAGAGGACTCAGAGGCACATGGATCTTATCAGCATAGATTTGGCACTTGTGGCACTTCCTTGCGAACTTGAAACAGTCAGTCTCCATAGTCAGCCAAAAATAACCTGCCCGCAGCAGCTTTCTCGTCATAGCATGCCCACCAGCATGCGTACCAAAGGTACCTTCGTGTATTTCCTCCATGAGCAGCTTTGCCTCCCTTTCGTCTACACAACGCAACAGCACCAAGTCGTGGTTTCTTCTGTACAAGACACCATCTGGGTTCAAATAGAAATTACCCGCTAATCTCCTGAGAGTCTTCTGATCTTGACTGGATGCCCCAGCCGGATACTCTTTATTCTTCAGAAAATTAAGGATATCAAAATACCACGGTTTATCGTCGGATGCTTCATCAATAGCAAATACGAAGGCAGGCCTGTCAAGCCGAGAGATAATGATTAGGGGAGCCTCGTTCCAGAAGTTGACCTTGTACATGGAAGACAAAGTGGCCAGGGCGTCAGCCATTTGATTTTCTGCTCTCGGTACGTGATGCAATTCAACCTTGTCGAAGAAAGGCAACAATCTCCTTGCATAATTCATGTAATGTATCAAGTTGGGCTGACGTGTCTCCCATTCTCCTTTGATCTGATTCACCACCAGAGCTGAGTCTCCGTATACGTCTAGATTTTTGATTCGCAAATCAATGGCTTCTTCCAACCCCATAATACAAGCTTCGTATTCGGCCTCATTATTGGTAACTGCAAAGGTCAATCAAGCAGTAAACGGGATGTGCGACCCGTGTGGCGTAGTGATGATTGCCCCTATTCCGCTACCGTAAGCGTTCACAGCTCCATCAAATATCATCTTCCACTTGGAACCCAACTCTGGTCCTTCTTTCTGGCAACGGCTCTTCACAATCTTTCATCTTTAGGTACATGATATCCTCGTCAGGAAAATCAAACCTCATCGATTGATAATCTTCAATAGGCTGCTCTGCCAGATACTCAGACAGCACACTCCCCTTTATAGCCTTTTGCGAGACGTATTGGATGTCATATTCAGTCAAGACCATCTGCCAACGGGCAATTCTCCCTGACAACGCCTGCTTTTTGAATACATATTTGATAGGATCCATCTTCGAGATGAGCATGGTTGTATGATTCAGCATGTATTGCCTCAAACGCTTGGCGGCCCAGGCTAGCGCGCAACAAGTTTTCTCAAGCATTGAGTATCGAGATTCACAATCTGTAAATTTCTTACTCAAGTAATAAATTGCATGCTCTTTTCTTCCTGTCTCGTCGTGTTGACCGAGAACACAACCCATGCTTCCCTCAAGAACCGTCAAATACATGATCAAGGGTCTCCCTGCCACTGGGGGTATCAAAATAGGAGGCTCCTGCAAATACTGCTTTATTTTATCGAACGCCTTTTGACAATTTTTGTTCCATGTTACAGCTTGATCTTTCTTCAACAGCTTGAATAATGGTTCACACGTGGCCGTTAGATGAGATATGAACCGAGCGATGTAGTTCAACCTCCCTAAAAACCCGCGCACCTCTTTCTCTGTTTTAGGCGTCGGCATTTCTTGAATCGCTTTTATTTTAGCGGGATCGACCTCTATTCCTCTTTCGCTTACGATAAACCCCAGCAGTTTACCCGATCTCACCCCGAAGGTGCACTTGTTAGGGTTCAGTCTCAGCCTGAACTTCCTAAGCCTTTTAAATAACTTCAGCAGATTCACCAGATGCTCTTCCTCCGTCTGGGATTTGGCAATCATATCGTCAACATAAACTTCGATCTCTTTATGCATCATATCATGAAAAAGAGTCGTCATCGCACGCTGATACGTTGCCCCAGCATTCTTCAAGCCAAAGGGCATCACTTTGTAACAAAACGTTCCCCACGGCGTTATGAAAGTAGTCTTCTCCATGTCCTCTGGCGCCATTTTAATCTGATTATAGCCTGAAAAGCCATCCATGAAGGAGAATACGGAGTATTGAGCAGTATTATCAACTAGCACGTCGATATGAGGAAGTGGAAAATCGTCTTTCGGGATCGCTTTGTTCAAGTCTCGATAGTCCATGCACATCCGCACCTTACCATCTTTCTTTGGCACTGGTACGATGTTAGCAACCCATGAGGGGTATTTTGTCACAGCCAGGAAACCAGCATCCCACTGCTTTTGAACCTCCTCTTTGATCTTCACCGCCATATCTGGTCTAGTTCTGCGAAGCTTTTGTTTGACCGGTGGGCATTCTTCTTTCAATGGCAGACGGTGCACTACCATATCTGTATCGAGCCCTGGCATATCTTCATACGACCAAGCGAATACATCACTATACTCTCGGATCATTTCAACCAGTCTTCGCTTGATATCGCTTTGCAGCGCGGCTCCGATAAGAATATTCTTCTCAACCCCTTCCGACCCCAAGTTGATAATTTCGATGACCTCTTCGTGAGGCAGAATGACACTCTCTTCTTGTTTCACCAACCAAGACAATTCTTCAGGGACGTCACTATCTTCGACAACCTCTTCTTCGGCCTGAAATACCGGGTGCTCGAAGTCGGGACGAGTCATAGGTGGTTCAAGGATGTCATATGAAAATGTTATCCTACAAAAAGAATGGTTAAATGCTTCAAAATGCGTATAAAGCGAATAACCACGTTGCCATTTTATTGAAAAATACAAAATAAGAGAAACAAAGATCACAATATTTGCACATGAAAAACGCCTTTTATTTAATGATTAACACGCAATGTTCATAACAGCACAGCCCTAAGCAAATCATGATGCCCCGGGCAAGACATCAGATTGTTCAACAATCAACAAAACAAAGCATTACTATTTAAGAGTCACAGGAACAAGCTCCTGAATAGACCAGTTGCACAGTCCTTGTCCTGGCGTGCTTGGCTGAATCCAGGCATCCATATCACAGTCGCTGTCTCCTTCGTCAGACTCCGAAGCAATATTGATGGTCTCATGGCATACTCCACTGGCAGAGATGGTTATTGGCCCTCTGAAACGGGGTGCCCCCACAGCAGGTGTTGACGACAACGGTTGGTACCCTAGTCCAAACCGGTCCATCTTCACTAGAATGTCCAGCATTTTGCCCCAGCCCTTTGCTTCTCCTGCCTCCACCAGAGCTTGAGATTCTTTATACGACGAGACGACTATCTCCGACACTCTGCTCGGCCTGGGACCTTTGTCCTTGATACGCAACCCTTCAAATGCCTGGCAGGGTGTTTCGTGGATCTCTCCATCGACCTCCACATATTTAAATGACGACAGATGGCTGACCAGGATGTCTTCTTCTCCGCATACGGTGACTACGCTGTCTCCGACCATATATTTTAACTTCTGATGCAGGGTAGACGTGACTGCCCCAGCCCCATGAATCCAAGGTCGTCCGAGCAGGCAACTATATGCAGGCTGTATATCCATGATATAGAATTCAGTCGCAAACACCTCCGGCCCCACCTGTAGAGGCAATGTTATCGATCCAAAGATTGTTCTTCGCGTGCCATCAAACGCTCTAACTACCAAGTGACTGGGCGTGCACAAGATTCCTCTGACATCCAGCTTCATCATCGCTTTCTTGGGCATCACATTTAAGGATGATCCGGTATCGACCAATACATGCGACATTACTGATCCTCTACACTCAACAGATATGTGCAGCGCCATATTATGATCTCTCCCCTTCGGGGTCAAATCGAAGTCGGTAAAGCCCAAGCTGTGGCCTGCATTCACATGTGCCAACACTCCTTCCAGCTGATTCACGGAGACGTCTTGGGGTACGAAGGAAGTATCCAGAACTTTCAGCAAAGCATTTCTGTGAGCTTCAGAACACAAGAGCAATGACAAGATGGATATTTTGGACGGCGTCTGTTGCAGATGCTCCACAATCTTATAATCACTTTTTCGAATCAAGCGCATGAACTCTTCTACATCCTTCGATGCCGATGCTTTTTCGCTTGCCTGCACTGGGACATTCTCAACTATCTTCCCCTTTCCTTTCGCTAGTCTTTCGGCCTCCACCTCAGGCGATATGAAGATCCTACCACTCCTTGTCATGCCTCCTGAACCGACCACATTCTCTACAGTCTCGGCTGGTTGCTTATTAACATCAATCTTTATTCCGTCACAATACACTTCCAACCCATATGACCATGGGACTGCTTTTGTGCTCTCGTACGGGATTGGTTCGGCCTTAGTTATGGTGATCGGCGGTCGCTGAGCCGGTGCTGTTATAGTGATTGTCTTTCGAGGAATCGTTACAGTGGCCACATCACTCTGATCATCTGCTACTGCCCCTGCAGGCTCTTCGATTGCTGCTCGGTCAAACTGCAATGTGCCGTCATCAATTAAGGCCTGAATGCCTTTCTTCAAATCATCACACCCCCCAGCTAGGGTCCAGCATTCTAAGCAATACTCGTCACATCCTGGATAAACACCCCCTTGCAACAATCTGCTTTTTATCTCGCTCAGCGGCGTCTTTAAATCGTCGACATTCATAATCAGATTTAACCCTTCCTCAGTCAGAATGGCGTTTGCCCCGTGATTAGGCATGGGCTTCTGCACTATATTCGGCCCTGCTGTTCCGAAATTGATAGCTTTGTTGTCCAAGAGATCCTGCACAACATGCTTAAAAGCATGGCAACCCTCTACATCGTGGCCCGGAGCCCCAGAGTGGAACTCACAGTGCCTGCTTGCATCATAACCATACGGAGGAGTTCCCGTTATAGGTGCCAGAGTTCTCTTCTCTACCAGGTTCAAACCCAACAATGTCTGCAACAAATCTGCATAGGTTGAGGGAGGCTTCTCAAAAACTCTTCTTGGTTTACCACCCTAGAATCTTCGCTGAGCAGGTTGTGCCCCCTGCTGTGGCTGCTGCTGCTGCTGTTGTTGTTGTATGGGTTGCTGCTGAAACGGTTGTTGTTGATATGGAATAGTAACACTCACCACCTGCTGCGGCTGATGATACTGATTTCGACCTCTGCCTCGGCCTCGGCCCTCAAACACGGCACTTGCTTCTCCCTAACGGCGCCCACCAAAAGCCTTTCTGTTACTGCCAGATGCAGTTGATTCCTCAGCTTGGAATTTTCCCTGCTTAATGTTACGTTCAATCTTTTTTCCCATCAGAATTAAGTATGAGAAACTGGCCAGAGATGTATGAAACAACTTGTCATGAAACATGCCTGTGAATGTGCCGACGAACATGTCATTCATTTCCTTGTCTTCTAAAGGAGGACGGACCCTAGCAGCCATGTCGCGCCATCTTTGCACGTACTCTTTAAAGCTCTCATCCTTCTTCTGAGACAACCCTTGCAATTGGACCCGATTGGGCGCCAAGTCGCTGTTATACTTGTAGTGAGCTACAAATGCCTCTGCCAGTTGCTTCCATGTCTTTATATTAGTTGGCTCCAACCCCATGTACCACTCTAAGGAAGGACCTGACAAGCTATCTTGAAAGAAATGCATTAGCATTCTCTCATCAGTTGAGTACGCCGACATCTTTCTGTAATAAGCCCGCACATGCACTTTCGGACAGGTGTCCCCTTTATACTTATCAAACGTAGGAGCTTTGAATTTGATTGGCACCCTCAAGCCAGGTACCAGACCCATTGTTGACATGTCTAAGCCCACAGAACTTTGGTTCAGGACCCCCCTCATCTGCTCTTCTAGCATTCTGATTTTCTGGGAGTCATCCATCGGCCCCTCGAAACCTCCGCCAGAGAAGGCGTCCTCCTGCTGATCTTCTTGCCACATACCATTCCCAGCTCCATACCCATCATATCCATTATTGCGGCCAGCTCTAATCTGATTCATCACCGGGCCTCGCCCCCTGTTGCCGTACCCCTGAGCAACTCCAGCAGGCCCAAAAGCCATTAACCCAGCGCCGTTTCCATTTCCGAAACCTCCGTAACCCTGATTGGCCACACCATAACCATCTTGCCCAAAGCCTTGAGCATTGAAACCATATTTCCCAGCATTATCGAATCCCTGATCGTTGAACCCGAATCCAGCATTGCCGAAGCCGTTGCCTCCCATATTATCACCCAAGTTGATATCACCAAGCCCAACGTTATGGACAACAGTCTCGTTCCCAACTCCGACGTTACCGTTCCCAGCAGCGGTAGCGTTGTTGACATTAGCAGCAGGTATATTGACTACAGGTGGAGCCACTGGTGTGGGAGTGCCATCTCCATGCACAGTATCGACTCGCACAGACTGATGATCCTCATTACCGTGACCAGCATTTCTGACCAACAGAGGCTGCACCATGGCTTGCAAATTCTCCTGACCTTTTGCAATAGCTTCCATGGTCTGCATAAAGAGAGCTAGCTTCTCGCGCACATCTTGCATCTCGTTCTGCATTTGATCCATGATTCTTCGACAGTTGGTGCGAGTGGAATATCGGTGCGGGTGCTGATCTGCAATCCTGAAAATACCTGGTACAGAGCAGGAAATAAGGTACTATCCAATGATCACCTGTAAAGCAACATGAATATGAATGCAATGCAATGTGTGTGTGTCTGTGCATTAGGGAAATTCACTCCCCGATTCTAGTGTGAAGGTGCCAGTGCAGTGATAGTGCTAGCAATATAAAGATCGGAGCTGAATCACAGGAAATCCTCATATATTGCAGAGAAAACCAATGAGCCAAGAATACAATATCACTGTGAGTACAATAAGAAGGCATGACCTCAACCAACAATCCTGGTGATGGTCAACACTTATGCAAATAAATCATACAAGCTAATACATGAAATGATCAAACACTCCCATAAGTCTGGTACTCTTCTAGCAACTTCTTGGTCTCCGGATGACTTGGTCGGGTAAGCAGCCCTTCAACAAGTTGGTTTCTTTTCTTAAGAACACGTCACACGTCTTCAACAGTTTCCTCCCATGCCCCTTCTCCAAAGCGATCCTCTAGTTTACGCTTCTGAGACACAGCTTCATCTCTGCCTTTGATGGCCTTGTTCAGTGCGTTCTAGAGACTATACCGGGTCATCACTTCTTCTTCACACTTCTTGATGCTAGACTTCAACTGCTCTTCGAGGTCGGAAATTTGCTGCTTCAACTTATCTTCCCTCTTCTTATTGTTGGTGAGCGTGGCATTCCAAGTCTTATTGCAAGAAGAGATCTCTCGGTGGGCTGCGTCGAGCGCTTTCTTTTTGGATTCAAGCATGTCATGGGAGCTTCTGAAATCTTGCCCTAGACGTTTGCGCTTCCTCTTTTCTTCAGTCAACTCAGCCCCTAGTCTGTTCATTAGCTCAATCTGCTGTTGGAAAGCATGCACGACCTTGTTTCTCTCACTGCGTACTTGGGCTAGCTCCTGCTCTAACCCTTCGTTGATCTTCATCAAGGCTTCTTTTTCTTTCACAACTTGCTCGTAGGCCTCCCTAGAAACAGTAGTTGGCTCTGCTACCGGAATGGGAACGAGGGCTGGTGCATCTGGAAATGGCATCCGCAACTGACTTGCTCTATCCTGGATCCAAACTCTGTATGGTGCGTAAGCCTGACAGTCATTCTTCCCTAACAACGGCTTCCCCCTTCGGTTAATACGCGTCCAGGCATGCTGCAGCTTGACTGATAACTCCCCCTTCAAATCACCGGTGAAGTACAGAGATTCCTGTACTTCTTCTTCCTTTGGTGGGTTCTTCAGCGCATATCCGAACTGACGGACCAACAGGGATGGGTTGTAATTGATACACCCTATTCTTCCTATCAGCGGGACATTAGGGTACCCAGAACAACTGAATATAAGCTCGGCCCCTAGCAGGTCTCGATCAAACCACTCAACGTCTTCGGAGGATAGCCTCATCAGTCGCTCTGACCAGCTAGCTGTGGTTGCACTCTCCACAAAAGATCCCTTCAGGGGAAGGTGACTCTTAAACCACATATTCAACAAAGGAGCACAACAATAAACCACCTTTCCCCTTCTGTTTTCATTCTTGTAGTGCAAGGAGTGGTAGAAGTCTCCGATCAACGTTGGCACTGGATTTCCGGCAGCAAATAGATGGAAAGCGTCCAAGTCTACGAAATTGGGCAAGTTAGGGAACAACACAATTCCATAGATGCATAGAGCCAAAATAGCATTGAAAACCACCCAACATTCGTTCTTTGCATACTCCTGAGCTTTGCCAACCAGGAACTCAAGAGAGAAACCTGAAACCCCAAGCCAAGAAGTCACTAACAGTTCTGTAGCGTCCATATGCAAGGCTTTAGCTAAGTCCTCCAACTTGGGCTCAGCAGCAGAGTGAATAAAGGGAACCTTGTTCTGCACTGGTAGCTCAGTAAACTCCACGTACTCCTCAATGGTAGGCCCTAGAATGAAGTCAGCAAACGTAAAACATCTCAATGCGGGGTCATAGAACTGCATCAAGGTGTACAGCCCGTTCATCTCATCAGCAGTGGGCTTGCAGACTAATCTCAGTAATCTCCCATGACTCATTCTGAAGCTTCTCCTAACCTCCTCATCAGCAAGAGATATCAGACCGAGCAAAGGAGTAATATCAGGTGTAGGCAGCTTATACACAACTTTTTTCCTCAAACCAGCCATAATCAATACTCAGAAGTCTGGGCACTAGAACCGGGGGATATGCAAATGCACCTGCAGCACAGACACACGTTAATGGGATGCAATGATAATGGGTATGCAAACAATGCAATGCAAGTAACGTGCAACAGGGACCAACTGCCGTAGCTGAATAGCCTGAACCATATCAAGAAGTCTCAAATAGACTCTTTTAGAAGTCCTCAAACCCTGGTCTCAGATAGACCTAAAACAATGCTCCAACAACGGTCTCTGACAGACCTCAAACCATAACTCCAACTGGTCTCTGGTAGACCTCAAATCACATCTCCAACTGGTCTCTGACAGACCTCAGAACTCTCCAACTGGTCTCTGACAGACCTCAGAACTCTCCATAAATACCCAGGATCTCTGATCAAGAAATAACCGGTATCTGAAGGTCTAGTTACCTGCATAACCCCAAACCCTCTCACAGGTGGATGTCCTAGTAACTGACAAAGGTATGGCATCCTATGCGGTCGTCGGCGTCACAGACTTTCAGGGTTGATGATACGATTCCCAGGAGGAGTGGTATCATCAAATCCTGAAGAGGCCTCACTTAGCCAACTTCCAAATGATCGGTTCCCGGAGTCGACAATTCAGCTGACCAACAACCCCTTCGACCCAAAGGGTAGAAAAAGAAGCCAACCAGAAGAACCTCGTCCGAGTGTAGATTTCATGAGACACTAATGCAAGCAAAGCCGGCACACGCCCACTACTTTCTACTCTAATTCTAGGTGCACTCAAGCCCAGCTCCGGCTTATCTCTCAATCAAAGAACCACCCATCACACCCCAATACAGCAATAATGACAATAATAATATGCTGAAAGTAAAGGTCAGAAATATAAATCCATACAAAATCCTCGACGGGAAAACAAGCGTTAGGATTGACTCTCTTAAGGGACGTTGGATCCCAAATGCGTAAGAACTATCGCAGTCCTTAGCAGCCAGGGGACGTTGGGTCCCCAGCAGAGTCGCCAGCTGTCGCTACTGCGAAAATTGGCGCCGGCTGAGCAGAAGAGTCGCCACCGTGCGTTATTTATCCCACGGGAGGGAAAGGAAACGCTCAGAGTAAACCTCGCACAACACGGGAAAGGTATGGTCGTCGCAACCAAAACCTGGATTCAGGAGTCGGTTACGCAAGGGGAAGGTATTAGCACCCCTCACGTCTGTCGTACTCGACGGGATCCACGCTTGTTTTCTGGTACAGATTGTCATTCTATCTAAACTGAAGGTTAAGGGTTAAAAGAAAAGAAAATGACTCGGCAAAGTATCGCACTTTATGCCTACGTATTCCTGTCTGGAACGAGAAATCAGAGTCAACGTAGTTCGCCTACCTACGGGAAAGGAGGGGAAGGTTGCTCGCTAGGATATCGCATCCTATGCCTACGTACTTTCATACAGCATGAAAGATCAGAGCAAACGTAGTTCGGGCTACGGAAGACACAAATCTGTCTTGATTGTTTTTATTCCTTCTGAAAAAGGGTTTTTCCGATTAGCAGCCCCAGCGGACAAAAAATGACGTTTTGATGAGTTCACATTCTTTTACGGGTGAAGTGACTTTTATTGTGTTTGAAATCTTATTGTATTTTTCTGTTTGTTTTGAGGAAGAAGAGACAGAACTCTAACCTACGGTTGCAAAGGGAATTAAACTAACCTAGTGTTATCATGCATGGGTTAAGACCTAGTGTCTATCATGCTCCTCTCCTGCACAGAGAGAAACAGAGACCCTAAGGGAATAGACGGAAACAGAAACAATAGCAATTACATAGTAAAGCAGGAAAATGCATGGATGCAACAATACAAGCGAGGCAAGGGAGTCCCACTCAACCTCGAACCTAGAAAACAATAGGAAAAAGTGAACAAGATTCACTTTCAACCCTACAGGTTAACAGCAAACAATACAGTCCAGAAAACCAATCAATACATCAGAAATGAATAACAACTAAAATAAACAGCCACAACAGCTTTGCATCAACACCTATCTTCAAGTCATCTCCAATCAACTACAAGCTTCAGCAAGCATCAATCCCCATCTACACAGCCTTCAAGCAAGGTCTTGATTATCAATCTTCCATCTGCAACGGCTTTTCTTCAAGTCTCAATCTCCAGGATGAACATCAGTCAACAAGATGAAGTGAATGTTAAACAGTAAATTGCCTACCAAGGGTGGCTCATTAACTGTTAACATTATATGGACAATTTTCTCTCAAAAGTTCTATCTTTCAAATACATTCACTGATCCTTCCAAAGGAAGGAGGTGGGTATTTGAGAGAGACTTTGAATCATAGAGAAAGGATGGATGCAGACAAGGCATTCCATGTTTGAGAAACAAGCTTTCTAATCTAGAGCTCTGCCTAGCTCCTAAACCCTAGTCTCCTCAACAGCTGCTAGCAGGAATCTCCTCTTCAACTCTGGAAGTTGGTCTTCAGCATCTGGATCTCCAATGGCTTTATCATCACAATTCTTCAGCTCTCCCAATCCCCAAGCAATCCCAATACCCACACAGACAAATCATAATCCCCAGAGGGGGCACACCACACCAGTCAAACAAATATAGTAGTATACTAATAGCAGTAGGGGAATCCTAATATTTTCTAAGGGATCTAATAACTACCTCTAACCCCTATAGTTCCATACCCCAAACTTCCAATCTCTAAGTCCTAAGGGAAATGAACTAATTCACCTAAGTTGTCACTTAAACCCTAATTCTGTTCATGTTGTTCACACCTACACAAGTCTCATAAAATTAATTTCTAAAATTGTGAATTAAATCCTATATACAAGATACATGTCTAACCTAATCAACCTAAAAAGAAGGGATTAAAAATACTAAAGCATCTATTAGAATAAAAATCATCAAATTTAAGCATCAAACTAAACTTAACAAAATGCTATTTACAAGAAAAATGCATGAAAAATATTAAAACAAAATAAAATGCCATTTTTATTTTTTCATATTTTTCTAGACAGAATTATTGACCTAGAGAAAAAATAACCAATTAAAACTAAGCTATTTTCATTTTTTTATGATTCTTTAAAGATGACAAAAATATTAAAGGAATTAAAAAACACAAAATAGAAATAAAAGGGGAGGGGGTGCTACCAGCAACTCGCTCAGTTGAAATCTCCATTGGGCCATGAAACCAGGGGTGTGAATATCAATAACATTAAGCCCAACACACTCAGAAAAATCAAATGAAAAAATGCTAGAAAAAGAATAAATCCTCGGTGTGGATAGCAGCAATATCATGTGTATTTTATTGGGCTTCTCAAAATGGGGGTGGGGATAGGAATTGTGGGACCCAGCCCAGACGCGCGTTTAAGTGAAACGCTGCGTTTCACTTTGGTCTTTCCCTCTGTTTCTTAAATTGAATATTAGCCACACGATGCGATGAAAATGTCAAATAACCAGGATGATCGGACGGTTATCCCTCATCGTCCCCAAACCAAACCCTAGAACTCAGAAATTCATGTCCATGCAGGAATCTTCATGCTTTTCGTTCTCTCTCCATAGTCCACCAAATCCTTCGATCTTAAAACCAAAATTGGCCTACTCAAAGCCCTCTACAAGATCCCACACTTAGATTTTCCTGAAACCCCCTCTATGCTTAAACCCGATAGCTTGAAGTCTTGGACACCACTGAATTGCACCTGATGTGCATGATCATCAAACTTGCTCAAACTACCCTAGAACAATCTATGGACTATGCTGAGTATTCTGAGCCAAAAATCTAGCATTCTCTTGCCCTAATTCAGGAGTTCTTGATCATCAAAGTTTCATCACCATTAATCCAATTGTCTCTAATGGCCATAACAGATGGGGTAAATGCTCCTCTACCTAACCCTAACAATCTTATACCAATAATCTAACCTAGCAACACCTAGTTATGGAGATATGAAAGAAAACACCAACCTGCTATTCTTGCTGAAACAGATGAGAAGGAGCTCGATTCAACACTTGTAAGCTTTCACCAATGATCTTTAGATGATGCTAGGGTTTCTGTTTGCAAAAATTGGGAGAAAAATGCTTGTGGTGATGGCTACAATTCTGATATGGATTCTTGCAATGCCGACTCTAACTCTTCAATCCTCCATTGTTGGACCTCTGACCTTGCTTGTTCCAACTCACAAACTTCAATGGATGATGGATGAAGAAAAGAAATGATCAGAAATGGTGTAGATTGAAGATTCTTACACTTTCTTACAATGGAAGCAATCTCTTAATTCTCTCTATTCTCTCCCTCTTTTCACCAACCCCTTGCACCAATGATTTACTCTCAATATATAGATGATGATTAACAGATTGAGAAGTTTCTAGATTGATCCTAGAGGATTCTAGAAAGTGGTGGAAAATTCATGAACTTCTCATGTGATGACATGTTGAATATCTCTTATCTCATGCTTGCACCTTTGTAAACTTGTGTTAAAATCTCCTTTCATGGGATATTGGAGGTGTATGTGAAAAAAACCAAGCCTTTCCTTGCCTTGTGTTGAGTTTTACCAAGTTGCCTTATGATGCAAGAAACAATATTACAAAGCAAGTCCAATTTTTAAACCCTAAATCAAAAAAGTGGCTGAACCAATATCTTTAAAATGATGTTTGGAATCAATTTGGTATATTGGATGACCCATATTGGATTTGTAGATCTCTCAAACCAATTTTCATTTCAACTTTTTCAACTTATATGCCTTTTTAGGTCATTTTTCACCAACTTTGGTCAAGTCTCATTCCATGCATTTCCAAACTTCCATGACTTCTTTTCTAGACTTAAAATGGCATTTTGAGCAACTTTGATGTTGTGAAGTTTTTCATTTGAAGCTTCCTTGTATGAGTTTTGGGCATAGGCTTGAAATGACCTGTAATTCTTAGATGACCAAAATACCCTTTGCTTGCCAAGACCATAAGTAGAGTTACATAAATCATATGAAGGCATACTATACCATTCTAGACAGATAAGACAATGAGGAACAACTCTTATGCTAACCAGAAATTCATTTGAAATATCCTTGAGGGGTAAAAATAGCTTGGAAGTCAAGTCACTTTCACAGACAAAATTTCAGATACCTCAGATAACCTGTAACTTGTAAGGACCATAACTTGAGTTCTATAAATCTCCTTAGTGTCTTCCACCACTAAAATTAAAGGTCTTTAGATCCTCTACAAGTTTAATGTGGACCAAGAATCCATTTGAAGCTTGCATATTGACTTATCTTGCTTGGAAATTTGACCTAAACTAGGGGATTTTACATAGAAACCCTAATTTAGAAACTCCTCTTCTCCTTTATTTCTCTTGATTTCTTCTTAGCATAACACCACATCCTTCTCCATATTTCAAATTATGAACCCCACATCTCTCCAATATCCCTTAATGCCTTTCAATCAGTCAATTGACCTAGAGTTGACCTAGAGTTGACCCAGATGAAACCCTAGTTGGCTGCCTTCAACTGCAATTCTTGTGATCACACCAATGACCTGTCTCCTTCTCCCAATGACTTTATAAGTCTTCTATGAGGTCCACATACTCTCCATGACCTCCATTTACAGCTCACAACTTCTTTGGTGATCCCCAGACACCCTCAGATAGGAGCTAGATGCCCTGCTTGATCCATTGACTTCTCAGCTTTCAAATTCTTCCTGATGACCTGAATGAGATTGAATTTGAATAATAACCTCTTTATAGGCTCATAGAGATGAGAATAATGATTGGTCCCCTGTTGGATGACTTGCTATGCTTATGCTATGCAGATGGTTAGGCTATGTACATGACTCTATATGCAAATGCTAATGATATTGAAACATAAACCAAGTGAATAAGGTTGAGCAAATTTTAGGGTGCAACACCATGCTCTTTCATATGTTCATCATGTTTGAATGAATACTTATGTGTGTTTTTAACTTTTTTAAGTTATTCCCCAAGTGATGGAACTTGTTAGTTCTCATCCAGTTGCCTCATCTTTTCCCTATTCTAAAGGAAAGTCTCTCTATTGAATTCACAGTCATAAAGAGCTTATTGCCCTCTTCCTGACTTTGTTAAGTCACTTTGAAACCCTAGCTTAGTTAAGTTAGAACCGATATCCATTAGATTTTTGCTTTAATGTCTGAAAGGCCTACCCCTTATTAGTAGTACCCTTCAATTAGAACTTTAAGATAGAGTTTTTTTTTTAACTCTATGTAAGAATAATTGTCATGATTACTTACTCCCCTTGGCTTTGGTCTAAGTCAACCTCCTTGAGTGTGTACAACTTAGAGTAAAGATTTTTGTTAAACTCTATATAAACATTGTTATGTTTGTTCCCTTTTGAACATTGATTTTGATCAAGTGTTCATCTATCCCTAATGAGGTGAACTACGGTTGCTCTGATTCTATCCTAGTTAGGATACATAGGCAGAAGATGCGATATCTTTGTGAGCAAACTTAGAAACTATCCTTAGCTTTTCAACTTTTAACTTGTACCCCTATCCCAAGCCATAGCAAAGCATCTAGAAAGTTTAGCATAGAAACATATAAAAGGTTTCTATAGAGTACTAAAAATGTTTTGGATGTGAAATACCTATCCTAGGCATAACCAACCCCCTATCCCCGATCTCTTGGTGTTGTTGTTACATCATGCAAAAGGTCTTTCTTTCTTTCTTTAACCTTTCCTTTGGATAAATCAAAGTCCGGTTGTGAATTTAATGAATTAAGATTCAAGTTAATCAATAGCTTGACATCACGATTTTCACCGCAACAATGTCGAAGACTCGTAGAAGCAGACTAAAAGGTTGAAGCCCATGTAAGGGAGTACATGTCAAATTCTGGGAAAATAATAATTATTGACTACTAACATTGTAATAGTATATAAGACTAGTTCAGTCATATAAACAGGGGTCGCAAAATTCATTAAGTATTCTCTATAGAACTTAAGTATCCAAGTCACATAATAAAAATAGTTTATGAGAAGATGTTTGAATTTGCGTCCTTTCTTTTGATTCTTTAAATATGAAGCATTTATGTGATTGGTTTTTTATATATTTTATTTATTCCTTATTTTTAAAGCAATTCTGCATTATTTCAGTTAAAGTTTATGTCTAAATTTTCAAAAGCAAAAACATATTTTTTCAAATCTTTTGCACAAATATGTCATATGATTTTTTCGAGTTTAATCCTTTAAGTGGACGAGAACTTGTGATTTAATTTACCAAAAACAACAATAAATAAATTAGCACGCCCAGTGAAACCCTTTTTATGCAAGAAATTCAACATTTTGTACAAACGTTTTGTGCATTTGTGTTAATTTTGTTCTCCATACATGAAATACATCAATGTCTTAGTGTTTATGCGTCTAAGAAGTAGTAAAACTTTAGTTGAGATGACGCGTCCAAAAAAGACATCACTTCCCTAGAATAATGCTCCAGACTATAAAGAACAACCAAGCAAATCAACAGTTGATGGTGCAGATACTTCAGAAACCGTTGGAGTAATCACTCCTTTTGTAAGTCAAATGTCAATTTCAACGACATTACCAGAAGTGGTAGTTCCCCCACAACAAGTAACGCTTATTACAAATACTCCCAGTGTCACACAAGTGATTATAGAAGACCATAAACCTTCTTTTCTTCTAAGCTTCACACTACCCACTGGTAGTGGGGAACATCAATATGACATGCTAATTACAATGATGGCATACCTACAAAATAATGCATCTACATATGCAGATACAACAATGACTGATGTATATCTTATTAATGCATATTTAGCGTTAGAATATGTTATAAGTAATCCTAGTCGAATGACACAACCCCAAGGAAGGTTAGGATATATCCCTAAAACAATGTCATCCCTAACCACTAGTTTCCTCATGTTTTTAAGGCAACAAATGGATGAAAGCAACCATCAAATAATGAACATGCTTACACAACAAATTGGTAATATGTTTGATCCTTTGATCCAAAACACAAACCATACTTGCCACAAAATGAAACATCAAATGGGTGGAATTGTTGATTTCTTTGGCGCTCCTCATGCGCCTATCCAACATATCCCTCAAGTCCAAGCAAGTGGGGAAATTCAAATCCCATGCCTCCCTAATAACTAAGGGCAACAACGGGTTATGCCCCCATCAAGTCGAATAGTCTGTACGAGGGGTACTTGAACCAATTATAGGTCAAAATGGCCCAAAGGTGGTATCGATCAATATAAACCAGGATGTAAATCAAGTGGTTAGAAGAGTCCAACAGAATAAATTTTTGGGGGGAAATAACATAGCCAACATGGTTGAACAAATCCTAGCCCGAAGTGGGATTAATGTTGGTCTGCATATACAAAACTTTGTTGTTGCCTTGTTTGAGTAGGTATTGCAAACTAAACTTCCTAGGGGATGGAAAATCCTCAAATTTACTAAGTTTACAGGTGACATAAATAAGTCTACTATCAAACATATTGCTCGATACCAGACAGAGGTTGGTAACCTCGCTAATAATGAGAACTTAAAGATGAAATGTTTCCCTAATTCTTTGACCAAAAATGATTTCAATTGATTCACTACCTTTCTACCAAATTCTATATGCAACTATAATCAATTAGAAAGGGTGTTCCATGAGTATTTCTACATGATTCAGTCAAAGATCCGTGTGAAAGAGTTAGCCAGCGTGAAGACGAAGTTCTTTAAGTCAATAGATAATTATCTCAATAGGTTTAAGCTAATGAAGTCGAGATGTTTTACTCAAGTTCCACAACATGAGTTAGTCAAAATGGATGTTGGAGGCCTAGACTATTCCATTAGGAAGAAGTTAGATACCAAATACCTAAGATATGGCCAAGTTACTAGATTGGGTTAGGCAGGTCGAACGGTTAAAAGTTGAAAAGGCTAGGTCGAGTAAATACCATAAGAAAGAAGAAATCGCTTTTGTAGAAATAGATGAAATTGATCAATACTCTGACATATTCTTTGAATATGTTGAATAAAATGAGGTTAATTTAGCATAATTAAAGTCAAGACCTCTATATGTTTGCAAGGTCATGAGACTCTCTAATGGAAAAAAAAAACCTGTCAAACCTTGTAAAAATTAAAAAATCAATGCAAAAACTTAAACGTTCGATGTATCTATGTGTGATGAAATTTTTTATCTTTTGGTTGCTGATGGTCAAATCATAGTGCTAAAAGGCCTAAAGAGGCCACCATTAGAACAAAGAAAGAAAAGAGGTTTCTGTAAGTATCATAATTTTCTTGGCTATAAAACTTCTAAATGTGTTCTTTTCAGGGATCTGATACAAAACGCATTGAAAGATGAGAGGTTGAAGTTTGGAGACAAAACCAAACCGCCTATGAAGATTGATTATGACCCTCTATAGGTCAAAGAAGAAAATTTTGTTGAACTTGTCAATATGATGATGGTCGAGATCACTTTGGACTCCAATTTGAGGGTAGGGGAGGAGAGTATGTTAAACTATGATAAGAAGGTCAAAGTTGTTTATCCAAGGGCTAAAGAGGAATTAATTGATTTCCTCAACAAATGCAAAAATCAAAGGCTCTGAAATCATGTCGTGCCCTCGTTGCAATGCTTCTTCGACAAAGAGGCCACAAATGGCCTTGAAGATTTCAAACCTCAGTCACCTAGGAGGCCATAGGAATGAAAGAAAGCCTCAATATTCCTTTGAAAAAAATTGTTTTCCTTATAAAAATTCACAATAGATCTCATGCCAATAGAGGATTCGAAAGACGTATGTGGCACCCGTTGTTGCTCCTATTGCAAAATGGGTTTAACTAGTGAAAGGTGAATAAGGTAAGTGCAGACTCCTCATTCAATGACAATACACAAGTCTCCAACAAGAACTCATATGGTTCAAAGAAATATTTGGATAAGAATCTGATGACTCAGACTCAATGGAGAAGATATTAGAGGAAAAAGAAAGCGGCTCTTGAAGCCGAAGAATCAAATAAAAATGGTGAAATTCCAAAGATCGCAGAAGCCCAAATGGAAAAGAAACCCCTAAAGGAGATACTCTTCCCTCCATTTCCACAAGAGGAAAATTTTAAAAACAAATAATCTTTGCAAAATGAAGACAACAAGATATTGACAGATAACTTTGATTCAGGGTCTGAAGGGGAATTATACATCATATGTAATGTTGTGTATGTATTTCCTATAGAATACGACACTGTAAATGAGATAACATAAGAAGAAGATGATGGTCTTGTAGAAGAATTTGTGAGCCACAAACCTTTTTGTTACTATGTGATGAATAATATTTGGGTTAAGGAAGGTGGATTAAGAATTAATAAAGTGTTAGTTGATGGCGGAGCATTTTTAAATTTGATGCCGCATTTTTTACTAATGACAATTGGAAAATTTGATAGAGATTTTCAACCCCATAATATGGTTCTATATAATCATATGGGAAAAAGAGTTACTCCTTAGGATTTATTGAGTCTAACATTTCGGTAGGGAAAATTACAAGACCAACTTTATTTGTGATTACTGCGTCCAAGGAGAATTATAGCTTGCTGTTAGGATAATAGTGGATCCATGGTGTAGGAGTGGTATCTTCTAATCTACACCAAAAGATTTCCACATGGAGGCATGCTGTTGTTGTCAAAAATGTTGAGGCCAACTAGATTTACTTTATGATATATATTGATAAAAGTAGATAAAAGGACGTCTGACTAGAGGTTGACGAATATTTCTCTTGTGGATGTTGCACCCTAAAATTTGACCAACCGGTCCCCATATCTGGTTTATGCTTCGACACATTTTGCATTCGCATTCGCATACGGCATGCATTGCATTTTTCATCATTCAGGTTATTTTTTATCAGGATTATAGCCCCTGGCGTGTCAGGCAGTTCAGGCCGGGTGGAATAAAAGTCTGTTGAGAATTGGTGCTCGTTCCTGGTGTTTTCAGGCCATCTCGGTGCCCGGGTTTCGCTACGGTTGCGTAATTGGATTTTATTCGATTTAATCGGCCTCCTGGCATTTTTTAGGATTGTTCTGTCATTTTTCTAGATTTTAATGCATTTAAGTGGATTTTTCTAGATTTAATAGAGTTTTATATTTTTTAGAATTTAAATAAATTTTCTTTACATTTTTTAGAATTAATAGGTTCTTAAAGAGTTTTTAGGTGTTAAGGATTTTCAATAAATTTTAGATATTGATTTTTTTTATTAGTTTTAATAGATGAATAGATTGTTTTGAAAAGTAGTAGATTTAAAAGATAGATATTAGTTTGTTTTTTTTTTGTTTTAAAATGATAATAGATTTTAAAAGAGAAATGGGGATTAATTGTTTTTTTAGATTTTTTTTTCCAGAATTAATTAGGATTTTAAAAAAATAATAATAATTGTTTAGATATTAAATAATTGTTTTAGTTTTTTCAGATTAATTAGATTTTATTTTTTAGGATTAATTAGGCTTATTAGAGGTTTTTAATTAGGGTTAGTTTTAATTTTCATTTTAGGGTAATTAGGTTTTTTTTTTAGATTTAAATTTCTGTTTTATTTCAGTTTAATTCAGTGTTTAGTCCAATTAATCATCATTAGTCTGGATTAATCCAATTGGGCCCAATCAGCAAGTTATCCATTAATCAAAGTCCAAGTCATCAGGCCCAGGTCCACTTTTTTTTTCCCGCCCCGCCACGTGTCGTATATAAGCTCAGCCACTTTTTTTTTCCCACTTTTTTTTTTCTCCACCTCATTGTTTCTCTCTCCCTAGAACGTGCCACTTGTCCCTTCTCAGACTCTCTCTCTCACCCTGCATGCACACCACGTGTGCTCTCCTCTGACTTCCCTCGCCACTTGTCATCACGCCGCACCCCACCGGATGCATGGCCGTCGGCCATGCAACCACCGCTCCAACTAACTCCGGCAACCGCAACTGACTCCGACCACAGTCCAATCCGCCGGAAAACTGAAATTCACCAGAAAATTCATACATCTTCATCTTTCTTCCCCAATCATCATCAACTTCTCCACTTCCGATCAAACTCCGATCAACACCAATCATCAAGAATTTCCAGAAAATCCCCAGAACAACATCATCAACTTCATTACGAAATCATCATCTTCATCGTAACTCCAAGATCTCCATCAGTATTCTCAGAAAGCCTCAAGAACGTTGCAAGTTCATCAATCGCTCCCAAAATCGTGAAGAGCCTCGTGCATGTTCCTCTTCAGCAAATAGATCGTCAAGTCGTCCAGCGAAGTTTCCAGATCGCCACAACAAGCTTCGTCAGCGAACATCAAGGATCTCACAAAGACTTGCAAAGATTCATTGCCATCATCAACAAACACCTTCTTCAGCTTCGCGTGAGCCTCCAGAAATCATCATCGCCAAACATTTCCGCTTCATCCAGGTTGGTGCTTGTTCTTAGTTCGTTTCTTTTGCAAGATTTATAGCGCATGTTAGGGTAAGACCCTCCGTTCAGTTTGAACGTCAAGTTCTGTGAGGTAGATAGGGTAAGATTTGGTACTCTAAGTTTAGGGTTGAGGGCTAATCATTGAGAGCGGTCGATTTTGTGAGTTTGTTACTGGTGTTTTGATGTACGAGCGAAGATTGTTTTAGGATTGAAGCTTGTTGATGATGGGTGGTGGCAAGAGCTTCGTTTATGTGTGTTTGGTTTCAGAGAGTTGAGAAGGTTGAAAGAGTACGCAGCGGCGCTTAGGGTTGGTGTTTGGAAGAGGATGAACCGTGGTTGAGAGGAGAAGTTTTGTTAGGGTTGATTAAGGCTAGGATTGAAGTGGGCCTGGGCATTAGGCCCGATCACCAGTTGCTGAGCATACCCCCATCGTTGCTTGTAACACATCCCCTCCCCCTTGTGTAATACGTTTGGGCCTTGCAGAGTTGTTATCTGCACCCCTCGTTGGAGGCCCAACAAGGATGCAAGTGAATCCCTGCTATCAGCACCCCCCCATCCTGGGCCCAGCATATTTCTGAACTACAATAGTTGCTTCTAGCACCCCCCCTGTTTTCCAATTTCAATTGTTTTTTTTCTTTTCTTTTCATTTGTATATAATTCATAAATAATTCATGATAAATCAAAAAATGGTCATGTTAACATGAGTTTTTTTTTCTATTTCAATAATTGTTTCAAGAAATTAGTGAGAAAATAAAAATATTGTTTTAGATTTTTTTCCATTTATGGTGATTTTTTACATATTAATTGCTTTTATTTTCATATTGTTTGTACATACATATTGATGAATTTCGTTTAGGCATTTAAACTTGCATTTTGATCCCGTTCTTTTTATGGTAGCTAGATTAGAGCATTAAGTTCCCTTAGAAATTTATTTCACATTTTTGTGAATAAATCTTGATTAGTTCGATTAGAAAACATTAGGATAGTATAATTAGGGTTTAAACACAACATAGGTGTACTTGAACATTTTATTTTGGGTTTTTTTAGATTGAGTTAGAGTATGGGACCTATGGGGTATATAGGGTAGATATATTATTTCCCTTAGAATTAATATTAGACTTGTAAATATTATATTACTATTTTTAGTATATTTTACAATTGTGTGGTTGTTTGGTTTGCCCATTTTTGGGGTTTATTTTGTTGTGTGGGCTTTTTTGGGCTTTTGCTTGGGGCGTGGGCTTAGTTAGAGCTTGTGGAGCTTGGCAAGGATTAAAAATGAAGATTGGAGATCAAAATCAAAGCTTGATGAAGATTGCTTGGCTTGCTTGGAGTTGTTTGAAGACCATAGGACATAGGGTATAGGTAGAGCCTTAGAATAGATTTTCTTCACAAACATGGATGGTTTCTTTCGCCTCCATTCTTCTCAATGATTAAAAGTCTCTCCTTAATACTCATATCCCTCCTTTGGAAGGATTAGTGACTGTATCTAGGAGATAGAACTTTGAGAGAAATAGTCTGTATTATGTTAACTTTCTGTAGGCCACCTTTGGTGTTCAACAGACTGTTTAACATTCAGAATCCTCTTATAATCATTTCTCTGTTGGAGAGTTTGCTTTGAAGAATCCCTTGAAGATTGAGGATGAAGTACATTGTCTTGAAGACTGTTAGGAGAAGGAGCTGGTGCTGTCAGAGCTGTACAACTGTTTGAAGTAGGATTTACTGTTGCTGCTGCTTAGAGCTGTTGATGTATTGTTTGAGTCCCTTGACTGTATTGTTTGTTAATTTTCCCTTTAGGTTTGAAGTGAAGTTGTTTCACTTTGCCTATTGTTTGAGTCCCTTTACTGTATATATTTTGTTTCTTTTCCGTTTATCCCTTAGGATCTCTGTTTCTCTCTGCGCAAGAGAGGAATATGACAGACATTAGGCTTTTCATCCATGCATGACAACATTAGGATAGATTTTTATTCCCTTTTCAACCATAGGTTTTAGAGTTGTTGTTTATCTTCTATCTCAAAGCAATCAGAAAAACACAATAAACATTTCAAACACAATAAAAGACAGTTCTTGCGTAAAAGACTGTAAACCAATCAAAAAAGTCATTTTTTGTCCGCTTGGACGCGTAATCAAGAGAAAACCTTTTTCAGAAGGATAAAAAAACAATCAAGACAAATCTGTATCTGTCGTGGCCCGAACTACGTTTGCTCTGATCTTTCATGCTGTATGAAAGTACGTAGGCATAGGATGCGATATCCTAGCGAGCAACCTTCCCCTCCTTTCCAGTAGGTAGGCGAACTACGTTGACTCTGATTTCTCGTTCCAGACGGGAATACGTAGGCATAAAGTGCGATACTTTGCCGAGTCATTTTCTTTTCTTTTAACCCCAAACCTGTAGAATAGATAGAATAACAATCCGTACCAGAAAACAAACGTGGATCCCGTCGAGTACGACGGACGTGAGGGGTGCTAATACCTTCCCCTTGCGTAACCGACTCCCGAATCCAGGATTTGGTTACGATGACCATTCCTTTCCCGTCTTTGCGGTAGGTTTACTTCGAGCGTTTCCTTTCCCTCCGTTGGGATAAATAACGCACGGTGGCGACTCTTCTGTTCAGCCGGCGCCGATTTTCGCAGTAGCGACAGCTGGGGACTCTGCTGGGGACTCCAACGGTTCCCTACGCGAGTCAATCCTAGCGCTTGTTTTCCCGTCGAGGATTTTGTATGGATTTACTTTTCCGTCATTTACATTCAGCATTATATTATTGTTATTATTGCTGTGGGTATGAGGGGGGTTCTATGATTGAGAGATAAGCCAGACCTGGGCTTGAGTGCACCTAGAATTAGAGTGGAAATTAGTGGGCGCGTGCTTGCTTTGCAGGCACTAGTGTCTCATGAAATCCACACTCAGACGAGGTTCTTCTGGTTGACTTCTTTTTCAACCCTTTGGGTTGAGGGGGTTGTTGGTTAGTTGAATTGTCGACTCCGGGGACCGATCATTTGGAAGTTGGCTAAGTGAGGCCTCTTCAGGACATGATGATGCCACACCTTCTGGGTATCATATCATCAGTCTTGAAAGTCTGTGACGCCAACGACCGCATAGGATGCCATACCTGTGTATCAGTTATTAGGACACCTACCTGTGAGAGGGGTTGGGACATGCAGGTAACTTGACCTCCAGATTACCGGTTTTCTTGATTGAGATTCAGGGGTGTGATATTTGAGGACAATGTTATTAGGTCTGTCAAAGACCAGGTTGGAGCATTGTGGATGATCTTGAGCAGTTTGTGGGTCTACTTGAGGCCAGTGTTGTGGATTGGATTTCTCAGCCAGGGGCATTTGATCCCTTGTTGCATTGCTTGCCTATTGCATTGTTTGCATCATCATGTGCATATCATTAACGTGTGTCTGTGCTGCAGGTGCATTTGCATACTTCCCGATTCTAGTACCCCGGACTTCTATCTGTTATTATGAGTACTTTGAGGAAGACTGTTGCGTATAAGTTGCCTACCCCTGATGTGACTTCTCTGTTGGGTCTGATTTCCCTAGCTGACGATAATGTGAGGAGAAGTTTTAGAAAGAATTATGGGAAGCTACTGAATTTGGTTTGCAGACCAACTACATATGAGCTGAATGGGTTATACATATTGATGCAGTTATATGATCCTTCCTTGAGGTGTTTTATGTTCCAGGACTTCATTTTGGCTCCGACCATGGAGGAGTACGCTGAGTTTCTAGAGTTTCCAGTTCAGAACAAAGTTCCCTTCATTCACTTTGATGCTAAGCCTAAGCTGGAGGACTTAGCTGTTCCCTTGCATTTGGATCCTGCAGAGTTGTTGTTGACTTCCTGGCATGGAGTTTCGGGGTTTTCTCTCCAATTTTTGGTTGGCAAAGCTCAAGAGTATGCCAAAAGTGGCTGCTGGATTGTGTTTAATGCTGTTCTTGCCTTGTGAATCTATGGGATTATACTGTTCCCTAATCTGCCTGAGTTCGTTGATTTGGATGCATTCCACTTGTTTGCTGCAGGCAACCCGGTGCCTACCTTGATTGGGGATTTCTATCATTCCCTGCATTATAAGAATGAAAATAGAAGAGGGAAGAATGTCCATTGTTGTGTACCATTGCTGAATATGTGGTTTGGGAGCCATCTGCCCAAGAAGGGTCTTTTTGCTGAATCTGCACATACAGCTGCATGGTCATAGCATCTAATGGGGCTTTCTTCAGAAGACATTGTCTGGTTCGATAGAGACTTATTAGGGTCAGAGATTATTTTCAGTTGCGCCGGGTTTCCCAACGTTCCTTTGATTGGGAGGAAGGGATGTATTAACTACAACCCATCTTTGTTGGTTCGACAGTTTGGGTATGCTTTGAAGAGTCCACCGAAGGAAGAAGAAATACAGGAATCTCTGTATTTCACTGGTGACCTGAGTAGGGAATTATTGGCCAAGCTTCAGCGCGCTTAGAATCATATCTGCAGAAGAGGAAAACCATTACTAGGCAAGAATGATTGTCAAGCCCATATGCCTTACAAGGCGTGGATTCAGGAGAGGGTAAGACAGGTGCAGATGCCTTTTCCAGCAGTATCACGTCCCGTTCCCATTCTAGTTGAGAAACCAACTACTGTAGCTATTGAGGTCTATGAGCGGGGTGTGAAAGAAAAAGAAGACTTGATAAAGATCAATGAAGAGTTAGAGAAGGAATTGGCTCAGATCCGGAGCGAGAAGAACAAAGCTGTGTATTCCTTCCAACAGCAGACTGAGTTGGTAAACAGGCTAGGTGCCGAACTGACAGAAGAGAAAAAGAAGCGTGAACGCCTGGGAAAAGAATTCAGAAGCTCTCATGACATGTTAGAGTCCAAGAAGAAGTCACTCGATGCCTCCTACCGGGAAATCTCTTCGTGCAACAAAACGTGGAATGCTACGCTAACCAACAACAAAAAGAGGGAAGACAAATTGAAGCAGCAAATTTCTGAACTCGAAGATCAGTTGAAGGCTAGCAAAAAAAGGTATGAAGAAGAGGTTATGACAAGATATAGTCTTCAGAACTCATTGAACAAAGCCATTGAGTGCAAGAAGGAGGCTGTGTCTCAGAAACGGAAGTTAGAGGATCGCTCCGGAGAAGGGGCATGGGAGGAATCTACTGGTGATTTACGACGTGTTCTCAAGCGAAGAGATCTACTTGTCGAGGGTTTGCTTACTCAGCCAAATCATCCCGAGACTAAGAAGTTATTGGAGGAGTACCAGGCGTATGGTTGCATTTGACTGTCCCATGTATTGATGTGTATGCTTTATTTGCATTGTGCTGGCCATCACCAGGATTGTTAGTTGAGGTCATGCCTTCTTATTGTACGCTCATTAATATTGTATTCCTGACTTGATGGGATTTTTTCTGCAATGTATGAGATGTTTTGCTATGATTGGGTTCCGAGTTTCTTACTGCTATCACTGTCACCGCACTGGTACATTAGCACTAGAATTGGGGAGTGATATTCCCTAATGCACAGACACATGTTGCATTTGCATACACATTCATATTGCATTACAGGTGATTATTGAACTGTATCTCATTTCCTGCATTCTCCAGATTTTTCCAGGATTGAAAGTCAACGTCCTCACCGATACTCTACTCGTACCAACTGCAAAAGAGTTATGGATCAGATGCAGAGTGAGATGCATGACATGCGTGAGAAGCTGGCGCTGTTCATGCAGACGATGGAGACAATTGTGAAAGGGCAGGAAAACTTGCAAACTTTGGTGCAGCCATTGCTGGTGAGAAATGCTGGGCATGGAAACGAAGACCACAATTCTGTACGTGTTGACACCGTTCACGGGGATGGTACTTCTACACCAGTAGCTCCACCTGTGGTGAATATACCTGCTGTGAATATGAACAATGACGCTGGCGCCGGGAACGGTAATACAGGAATCGGTAATGAGACTGTCATTAACAATGTTGGATTCGAAAATGACAATCTGGGCAGTGATAATATTGGAGGTAATGGCTTCGGTAACAACGGATTTGGCTATAACGACCAAGGGTTTGATTATGTTAACCAGAATGGGAAGTTTGGCTTCAACGCTCCGGGTTTCGGATATGAGGGATTTGGTAATGTCAATCAGGGCTATGGTGGATTCGGTAACGGAAATGGTGCTGGAATAACACCTTTTGGACCTGCCGGGGTCGCTCAAGGGTATGGTAACAGAGGACGGGGCCCTACGAGGAATCAGCCAGGATTCGGTCGTAATTTTGGTTATGACGGATACGGAAATGAGAATATCAATTGGGGTGAAGACCAACAAGAAGATGCCTTTTCTGGTAGAGGTATTGAAGGACCTGTAGACAACACTCAGCGAATCAAGATGCTCGAGGAACAGATGAAGGGGGTTGTGAATCAGAGTGCTTCCAGTTTGGATATGACCACGATAGGACTGGTGCCTAGTCTGAGGGTACCGTTGAAATTTAAGGCTCCCACCTTTGATAAATATAAGGGAGATACCTGCCCCAAGGTACATGTGCGGTCATACTACAGACGGATGTCCGCTTACTCAAACGACGAAAGAATGCTGATGCATTTCTTCCAAGATAGCTTATCTGGACCGTCACTTGAGTGGTATATGGGGCTAGAACCCACTCAAATTAAAACATGGAAGCAACTGGTTGATGCGTTTGTGATACATTACAAATATAACAGTGACCTGGCACCGAACAGGATCCAGCTGCAAGGCTTGTCTTAGAAAAGTGGGGAGAGTTTTAAAGAATACGCACAAAGATGGCGCGACATGGCTGCAAGAGTGCATCCCCCTCTAGTCGAGAAGGAGATGAATGATATGTTCATTGGAACATTCACAGGGATATTCTATGAGAAGTTGTTTCCTGTTGCGTTGGGCAGTTTCTCTGATTTGATTTTGATGGGTGAAATGATTGAGAATAGTATTAAGGTGGGAAGGTTCCAAGCAAGTGAGCCTACCTCGGCTGGAGGTACGAAGAAAGCCTTCGGTGGCAGAAAAGGAGAAGGGGAAACGAGCTCCGTGTCCAGCTCTCGTGGAAGAAGGAGGAATCAGCGCTGGGACAACCAGCAGCAACAGGTCGCTAATGTCACCATTCCCGTGGCTCCACAGCAACCGCAGAATCAGCAGGGGTATAGGAAGTATCCAGTCCGGCCAGCAAACAGACATTTCGACACACCAAACTCCTCCTATGCTGAGCTACTCCAAACCTTGTTGAGATTAGAGCTTGTTCAGAAGAGAACCGTGCCACCCTTGACAGGGACGCCACCACCTGGGTATGATGAAAATGTGCAATGTGAGTTTCACTCAGGGGCACCTGGTCATTCGATTGAGCAGTGCAAGGCCTTTAAGCACAAGGTGCAAGACTTGATCGACAGCAAGGCAATCAACTTCTCCGATGATGTCCCCAATGCGGCGCAGGGTCACGGACAAGCCAGAGTCTGAATGACAAAAAGGGGTTCTTTGGTTTGGCAGAGCCGTTGAAAGAAGGTCAAGACAGCAGCAGGCTACCTCTAACATTGGTTTCTGAGGATGGTTGACTCGCCAATAAGTCAAAGTGCAAGAAGTCCGGTTCTGAGACGCTGGCATTGTTCATGTTATCTTAATCGTGTCTTTGCATTTGTAGTTGCCTTTCTGTTTAACTACAAATTTCGTTTGTAAAACTTGTTGTTGTCTCAACTGATATTGATAAATGAAATAAATATGCATGTTTGAAGTAATCCAGTCGTGTTCACTTTTTGTGTTTTTTATTTATTTCAAACGCTTGTTAAGTGGAATCCGGGGAGGATGACGAAAATGAACGACATGCAAGCTTCCGATATTGTATGCCTTTGAAATAAAACCTGTTGATGATGTACAGGCATTGTTTCAAATCCCTAAACACCGGAGTCATAAGGAAGATAATCCCTTGCCAACCCCTTTGAGCCTAGTTGTAGGAGTTTCTTTCTAAAAGTGAAAAACCCTCAATCTCAACCTGGGGCAGGGTAGGTGTTAGCTAATTTGACCAAGCGTCCAAATTGCAAAAGGAGTGTCTGTTCGAGGATCAATCACACCTCCATAGGTCGTGCCTAAAAGGCCACAGTGGTTAGGCATCAAAAGTGAGACAGTCACATTATTCCCCAAAGAGTCAGACAACCAGTGTCACATAACTTGTTCAAAAAAAAAACGAAAAGCGAAAAGAATCAAAAGCCCGCTAAGTCAAATCTTGAAAACAAACGACTTAGGCAAAAATAGGGGCATCCCGCTGGACTGGAAAATCGAAAAGAGACTCGATAGAGTCAGTCCAGGCAAAAGTTAGGGAAAGAAAAGATGAAAAGGATTACAAAAGAAAAATCCAGAAATGAAATCAAGTCGTGTGACCCCAAGTGTCAAAGACGAAAAGTGAGTGGCTGTCACTCCAAAAGCTCATAGTTCCTCGAACTATCATTCCTATATTTCAACCTCCCAGAGGTGAGCGCTAAGGTCGAATTAGCTGAACGTAGGATCGGAGAACATCAAGGAGAATGGCTGGGTTAAAAATTAGACTTTGAGCTTTTATCCTTTCTTTTAAAACCGTGAACCTGACCATGTTACAACCTTCAAAAGTCCTAATTGAAGCAGGTGTGTTTCGAAGGCATATATCGGTTAAGATCGCGTCGAAGCTGACTCCTAAGAGGGTTCCTCTTATCAGCATCAATATTGACATTTTGATAATTGATTCAGTGAACAGACTCGGATTTCGAAACTGTCATATGCATTGCATTTAATATATCTTTTATGCAGAACAACTTGTGTTACTTGCGAGTAAGCGCATGCCGGCAGGAAGGGTTCCTACGGTGGAAGGCCTGACCAGGACAGAATGCGGAAGGCCCGATTGTTTCATGAGCTGGGGCAAGATATGTCGATTAATCCAGTAAAAGTCAGCTATCCAAGAATCAACCAATCTGGGGCAATCAGGTCGAGATTTGGCAAATCTCTCGCAGTTATGGGCGCTGCTCCACGAATCAGTCAATCAGGGGCAAAAGATTATTGCAAAACCGGGGCAGGTCACCCTAAGAGCATGAAAGCTGTTTTGTTGGAACACCTCTTCGAGGTTTGAGATGCAGAAGCGGTTCATGTCTGGCCGTCAGGATACAAAGACTGTAAGGTCTGTTTCAAAATTGTTGCAGATTCAGGGGCAAGCTATTTCAAGATAGTGTCACGACTAGGGTTCCTTTCGAGAAGAAGTATTCCAGAATTCAGACTGGGGCATGTTAGTATCCTTGGTGCAAAGTTCCAAGAAGGTGAATGGAATTCATGTTGCCCTAACCAGAGGCTTTTGACGAAAAGACTTGATCATTATGTGATGCGAATCCCCACGCAGGTCGTACTTCATCCCCGAAGCTGAGATGACACTGTTCCTTACTGAAGAAAGATCACTTTCCCCAGCTAGTCGCAGCTTATCAAAAGGGTATTCTCCAGCAGGTCAAGGTTAATGATCGCCACAGGATGTCTATCCTCAGGCCTGAGTTTGTAAACTGTAGCCAGATGGTTTACTTTTCCCAGTAGGGTCGTTTACCCTCAGTAGGGGTTGATAACTTTAAAAGTTGTAAGCTGTATTCAGATAGTGGTGGTCCTCCAAAAGGATTCGTCGTCCTCAGCAGAGTTGTTTAGTTTTCAGTGGATTGATCATTCCAGAGTTGTAAACTGTGCTCAGACGGTTCATTATTCCCAGTAGGGTTGGTCAGTCTTCCCCAGCGGAGTCACTCCCTGTTTCCAGCGGGGTTGGTTAAGATTCCCCGAGAGAGTCGTTTCTTCCCCAGCGGAGTATGCTCTCCCCAGCAAGTGTTTTATTTCCTCCCTGTGGAAATTGAAGGGTTAAAGCTCTCCCCGGCGGAGTTGGTTGTATGTCCTGGCATTTATTTTTCCGAAATACGTGGTGATACCCGTTCATTCCCCAGCAAGGTGGTATTTGTCCTCAGCGGCCAAGATTGAGGAAGCAAGCTTGTTAGAGCTATCCCAGCATCCTGAACCTGCATTTTCATTTGCATATAATCATATTTGCATCTACCCAAAACGCGTAGCATTTCCATGCTATATGGAGCATTACGCCATTGTCAAGCATACGCATTTTGAAACATAAATCAGGTTAGTTAACCTTTTGCTTTCAGGTGTGTTTCTCAACAGGAGTGTGGAGTTCTAAAGCTCAGACATGTTTCCAGATATTCGAGGTCTCGCTGTGAGACACAGGATGATATAGTTCATCTTCTTATATTCCCCACAGAGATTCTTGGTTAAGTTTCTCTTGCCCTCAGCGGAGTTGGGCTCATATCTTCCAAAGCTGTTCAGAGGTATTATCCCCAGCATGGAGTTGTGATATTCAGATTGTTGTTCGTCGAGTGTTCTGGCTCCGATGATTGTTGTTCGTCGAGTGTTCTGGCTCCGATGATTGTGGTTCGTTGAGTTTTCCGACTCCGGTTGCTACGTTGAGTTTTCCGACTCCGGTTGCTACGTTGAGTTTCCCGACTCCGGTTGCTACGTTGAGTTTCCTGACTCCGGTTGTTATGTTGAGTTTTCTGACTCCGGTTGCTACGTTGAGTTTTCTGACTCTGGTTGTTACGTGAGTTTTCCGACTCCGGTTGCTACGTTGAGTTTTCTGACTCCGGTTGTTACGTTGAGTTTTCCGACTCCGGTTGTTTCGTGAAGTTTTCTGGTTCCGATAGTTGGGTCGTCGAGTTTGATGACTCTGGGTTGTTCGTTGAGTATTCTGGCTCCGATGATTGATAACGTCGAGTGTGCTGGCTCCGATGATGATTGATAACATTGAGTGTTCTGGCTCCGATGATTGTTCGTTGAGTGTTCTGGCTCCGATGATTGTTCGTTGAGTGTTCTGGCTCCGATAACTGAGGATGTCGAGCGTTCTGGCTCCGATTTCTGCGTTGAATGTTCAGACTCCGGTAAAATCAAGCGAGGGTCCAGACCCCTATTTTGGTATTCGTGGCTATTCCGGCGAGCACCCGGGCCAGTAATTTCCAGTTTGTATTGATTCGTTCTCTTGTCGAGTATCCTGACTCCGGTAAAGCCCGCGTGATGTGATATTGATAAGCATTTGTAGTATTCTCTTTTCGTCTGACTTGCTTCGTTGAGTAACCAGGATCTGATGCATTATTGTTTCGTGAAGTTTTCTGGCTCCGATACTTGTTACGTTAAGCGGTATGGCTCTGGTTGTGGGTTACATAGAGTATGCGGGCTCCGATGGTTCGTCGAGCATTCTGATCCCAGTTATTACGTTGAGTATCCCGACTCCGATAGATATTCATTTTGTGCCGTGATCATGCTATTGCGGTGAGTGCTCAGACTCCGGCTAATTGCTTAGAAAGATTCAAACTTGGTGCTCGTTGAACATTCAGGTTCCGACCTTTCCCAGTTACCCCAACAGAGGTGGTCGGTTAAGATTTGTGGTTTTACCGGACGATTGATTAGTTGTTGCTGAAACAACCAAGATTCAGTTCTTTGATTTTTTTTCCCAAGCGAGGGTGCAGTTTATTTCTGCGGTTGGCAAATTTTCGGGTTTATTTTGTATTCAACCGTCTTCCACCTTTGAATGTTTGAAGGTTGTTCGCTCCTCAACCTTTCAGGTCCAAGCCGCTTGAATAGGGGCAGCTGTTGCACCCTAAAATTTGACCAACCGGTCCCCATATCTGGTTTATGCTTCGACACATTTTGCATTCGCATTCGCATACGGCATGCATTGCATTTTTCATCATTCAGGTTGGTTTTTATCAGGATTATAGCCCTTGGCGTGTCAGGCAGTTCAGGCCGGGTGGAATAAAAGTCTGTTGAGAATTGGTGCTCATTCCTGGTGTTTTCAGGCCATCTCGGTGCCCGGGTTTCGCTACGGTTGCGTAATTGGATTTTATTTGATTTAATCGGCCTCCTGGCATTTTTTAGGATTGTTCTGTCATATTTCTAGATTTTAATGCATTTAAGTGGATTTTTCTGGATTTAATAGAGTTTTATTTTTTTTTTATAATTTAAATAAATTTTCTTTACATTTTTTAGAATTAATAGGTTCTTAAAGAGTTTTTAGGTGTTAAGGATTTTCAATAAATTTTAGATATTGATTTTTTTTATTAGTTTTAATAGATGAATAGATTGTTTTGAAAAGTAGTAGATTTAAAAGATAGATATTAGTTTGTTTTTTTTGTTTTAAAATGATAATAGATTTTAAAAGAGAAATGGGGATTAATTGTTTTTTAGATTTTATTTGTTTTTTTCAGAATTAATTAGGATTTTAAAAAAATAAAATAATAATTGTTTAGATATTAAATAATTGTTTTAGTTTTTTCAGATTAATTAGATTTTATTTTTTAGGATTAATTAGGCTTATTAGAGGTTTTTAATCAGGGTTAGTTTTAATTTTTGTTTTAGGGTAATTAGGTTTTTTTTTTAGATTTAAATTTCTGTTTTATTTCAGTTTAATTCAGTGTTTAGTCCAATTAATCATCATTAGTCTGGATTAATCCAATTGGGCCCAATCAGCAAGTTATCCATTAATCAAAGTCCAAGTCATCAGGCCCAGGTCCACTTTTTTTTCCCGCCCCGCCACGTGTCGTATATAAGCTCAGCCACGCGTGCTGAGAATCTCTCTCCACCTCATTGTTTCTCTCTCCCCAGAACGTGCCACTTGTCCCTTCTCAGACTCTCTCTCTCTCACCCTGCATGCACACCACGTGTGCTCTCCTCTGACTTCCCTCGCCACTTGTCATCACGCCGCACCCCACCGGATGCATGGCCGCCGGCCATGCAACCACCGCTCCAACTAACTCCGGCAACCGCAACTGCTCCGACCACCGTCCAATCTGCTGGAAAACTGAAATTCACCAGAAAATTTA
Organism: Lathyrus sativus; assembly: GCA_963859935.3. Classification (NCBI taxonomy): domain Eukaryota; kingdom Viridiplantae; phylum Streptophyta; class Magnoliopsida; order Fabales; family Fabaceae; genus Lathyrus; species Lathyrus sativus. Next base: position 638,919,106 of record OZ012740.1, on the reverse strand, counting down.
TACATCTTCATCTTTCTTCCCCAATCATCATCAACTTCTCCACTTCCGATCAAACTCCGATCAACACCAATCATCAAGAATTTCCAGAAAATCCCCAGAACAACATCATCAACTTCATCACGAAATCATCATCTTCATCGTAACTCCAAGATCTCCATCAGTATTCTCAGAAAGCCTCAAGAACGTTGCAAGTTCATCAATCGCTCCCAAAATCGTGAAGAGCCTCGTGCATGTTCCTCTTCATCAAATAGATCGTCAAGTCGTCCAGCGAAGTTTCCAGATCGCCACAACAAGCTTCGTCAGCGAACATCAAGGATCTCACAAAGACTTGCAAAGATTCATTGCCATCATCAACGAACACCTTCTTCAGCTTCGCGTGAGCCTCCAGAAATCATCATCGCCAAACATTTCCGCTTCATCCAGGTTGGTGCTTGTTCTTAGTTCGTTTCTTTTGCAAGATTTATAGCGCATGTTAGGGTAAGACCCTCCGTTCAGTTTGAACATCAAGTTCTGTGAGGTAGATAGGGTAAGATTTGGTACTCTAAGTTTAGGGTTGAGGGCTAATCATTGAGAGCGGTCGATTTTGTGAGTTTGTTACTGGTGTTTTGATGTACGAGTGAAGGTTGTTTTAGGATTGAAGCTTGTTGATGATGGGTGGTGGCAAGAGCTTCGTTTATGTTTGTTTGGTTTCAGAGAGTTGAGAAGGTTGAAAGAGTACGCAGCGGCGCTTAGGGTTGGTGTTTGGAAGAGGATGAACTGTGGTTGAGAGGAGAAGTTTTGTTAGGGTTGATTAAGGCTAGGATTGAAGTGGGCCTGGGCATTAGGCCCGATCACCAGTTGCTGAGCATACCCCCATCGTTGCTTGTAACACATCCCCTCCCCCTTGTGTAATACGTTTGGGCCTTGCAGAGTTGTTATCTGCACCCCTCGTTGGAGGCCCAGCAAGGATGCAAGTGAATCCCTGCTATCAGCACCCCCCATCCTGGGCCCAACATATTTCTGAACTACAATAGTTGCTTCTAGCACCCCCCCTGTTTTCCAATTTCAATTGTTTTTTTTCTTTTCTTTTCATTTGTATATAATTCATAAATAATTCATGATAAATCAAAAAATGGTCATGTTAACATGAGGTTTTTTTTTTCTATTTCAATAATTGTTTCAAGAAATTTGTGAGAAAATAAAAATATTGTTTTAGATTTTTTTCCATTTATGGTGATTTTTTACATATTAATTGCTTTTATTTTCATATTGTTTGTACATACATATTGATGAATTTCGTTTAGGCATTTAAACTCGCATTTTGATCCCGTTCTTTTTGTGGTAGCTAGATTAGAGCATTAAGTTCCCTTAGAAATTTATTTCACATTTTTGTGAATAAATCTTGATTAGTTCGATTAGAAAACATTAGGATAGTATAATTAGGGTTTAAACACAACATAGGTGCACTTGAACATTTTATTTTGGGTTTTTTTAGATTGAGTTAGAGTATGGGACCTATGGGGTATATAGGGTAGATATAGTATTTCCCTTAGAATTAATATTAGACTTGTAAATATTATATTACTATTTTTAGTATATTTTACAATTGTGTGGTTGTTTGGTTTGCCCATTTTTGGGGTTTATTTTGTTGTGTGGGCTTTTTTGGGCTTTTGCTTGGGGTGTGGGCTTAGTTAGAGCTTGTGGAGCTTGGCAAGGATTAAAAATGAAGATTGGAGATCAAAATCAAAGCTTGATGAAGATTGCTTGGCTTGCTTGGAGTTGTTTGAAGACCATAGGACATAGGGTATAGGTAGAGCCTTAGAATAGATTTTCTTCACAAACATGGATGGTTTCTTTCGCCTCCATTCTTCTCAATGATTAAAAGTCTCTCCTTAATACTCACATCCCTCCTTTGGAAGGATTAGTGACTGTATCTAGGAGATAGAACTTTGAGAGAAACAGTCTGTATTATGTTAACTTTCTGTAGGCCACCTTTGGTGTTCAACAGACTGTTTAACATTCAAAATCCTCTTATAATCATTTCTCTGTTGGAGAGTTTGCTTTGAAGAATACCTTGAAGATTGAGGATGAAGTACATTGTCTTGAAGACTGTTAGGAGAAGGAGTTGGTGCTGTCAGAGCTGTGCAACTGTTTGAAGTAGGATTTACTGTTGTTGCTGCTTAGAGCTGTTGATGTCTTGTTTGAGTCCCTTGACTGTATTGTTTGTTAATTTTCCCTTTAGGTTTGAAGTGAAGTTGTTTCACTTTGCCTATTATTTTCTAGGTTCGAGGTTGAGTGGACTCCCTTGCCTCGCTTGTACTGTTGCATTCATGCATTTTACTGCTTTACTATATATATGCTGTTTCTTTTCCGTTTATCCCTTAGGATCTCTGTTTCTCTCTGCGCAAGAGAGGAATATGACAGACATTAGGCTTTTCATCCATGCATGACAACATTAGGATAGATTTTTATTCCCTTTTCAACCATAGGTTTTAGAGTTGCCACTACGCCAGAAATCACTTTTAGCAGCGCATAGAAAGACAGCGCTTTATACAAAAGCGCTGCTAAAGGGCCAGTAAAAAAAAAAAGAAAAAAAGCGCCTACCAAAGACAGCGCTTTTAAAAAAGCGCTGCTAAATGGTGGGCCTAAGAAAGCGCTTTTAAAAAGCGCTGCTAAAGGGGGGGCCTACGAAAGCGCTTTTTAAAAGCGCTGCTAAAGGGGGACCCTTAGAAAGCGCTTTTTATATAAAGCGCTGCTATATGGAATTGATAAGGCACCCTATGAAAGCGCTTTTAAAAGCGCTGCTAAAGGCCTTTAAAAGCGCTGCTATAGGTATTCATATTATAATTTTAAAATACCCTCCAGAATTTTAATAGAATCAGAACAATCACGCAACACATTTCTTCTTTCTCTGGCGAACGAAAACGAACGAACGAACCACTGTTCATCGTCCGACCATCAACTTCTTCCGTCCGATCATCCTTCCGACCATCATCGACCGTTCACTGTCCGTTTTTGAGGTCATCCATCCGTCTGCATTGCCGGTCCACCATTGTTACGGTACGTGAAGCTTTACTCTGCTTTTCTTGTTTTTTTTATCTTTTCACCATTGTTGTTCTGATGATATATATGGTTTTTATCTTTTCAATGATGGTTTTTGTTGTTGTTGTGTTAGTTGTTGTTGTGTTAATATGATATATGAGATATATATGATATTGTTGTTGTTGATGTAAAATAGTTTATATAGATGGTTTGTATTTGATATAGTTTATATTTGATATAGATGGTTTGTGTTATAGTTTATATTTGATATAGGTGGTTTATATTGTGTTATATAGATGGTTTGTATTTGTTATAGTTGATATAGATGGTTTATATTTGTGTTATATAGATGGTTTGTGTTATAGTTTATATTTGATATAGATGGTTTATATTTGTTATAGTTTATATAGATGGTTTGTATTTGATATAGTTTATATTTGATATAGATGGTTTGTGTTTGTATAGATGGTTTGTATTTGTTATAGTTTATATAGATGGTTTGTATTTGATATAGATGTTGTTATTGTTGGTTTATATTTGATGGTTTATATAGATGGTTTATATTTGATATTTGATATTGTTGGTTTATATAGATGGTTTATGTTGTTATTGTTGGTTTATATTTGATATAGATAGTTTATATAGATGGTTTGTATAGATGGTTTATATTTGTTATTGTTATTTGATGGTTTATATAGATGGTTTATGTTGTTATTGTTGGTTTATATTTGATATAGATAGTTTATATAGATGGTTTGTATAGATGGTTTGTGTTATAGTTTATATTTGATATAGATGGTTTATATTTGTTATAGTTTATATAGATGGTTTGTATTTGATATAGTTTATATTTGATATAGATGGTTTGTGTTTGTATAGATGGTTTGTATTTGTTATAGTTTATATAGATGGTTTGTATTTGATATAGATGTTGTTATTGTTGGTTTATATTTGATGGTTTATATAGATGGTTTATATTTGATATTTGATATTGTTGGTTTATATAGATGGTTTATGTTGTTATTGTTGGTTTATATTTGATATAGATAGTTTATATAGATGGTTTGTATAGATGGTTTATATTTGTTATTGTTATTTGATGGTTTATATAGATGGTTTATGTTGTTATTGTTGGTTTATATTTGATATAGATAGTTTATATAGATGGTTTGTATAGATGGTTTATATTTGATATAGATGTTGTTATTGTTGTTGATATTTGTTGTTGTTGTTGTTATTCTGAATTACAGGTATATTATGGCCAGCAACGAGGAAACATCACATGATGGAAAAGAAACACCCAAAGACGTTGAAGGCGAAATTAAAAGAGGCATAACGATAATGAAAAGTATCATCCGTGCGAGAGATAGAGGTGTAAAGTACGATGTCCATTGGAATGAAAGAGATCAGTTGGTTGAGCCTAATGGTGCGCTGCTGACAAGTTATATTGGAGCAGTTGTACGTTCGCAAGTTCCGATTACTTGCGATAACTGGAGAATTCCTGCATTAAAAGCGGCTAAGGATAAAATTTGGACCGAGATTCAAGTATGAGATTTGATCATTTTTAATTATGTTGACAGTTACATCTTTAAATTAATTATATTAACATGTTATATGTATGTGTATTTGTTTGCAGAGATCTTTTAATATTGAGGATTCTAGGAGAAAATATTGTATTCAGTTGGCCGGAAAACGCTTGAGGGGATTTAGAGCGTTTTTAACTAACAAATATCTTAAAGATTCTGATGGCAACTTTGTAGAGTCGGAGCGTCCAGCGAAGTACGCTGATTTGATTTCGGATGCAGAATGGGAGACATTTGTTGCGAAGCGAAGAACCAAAGAATTTGAAGTAAGTACAACTTATCATGTACAATGTATAGTATATATACCTATTCCACAAACAAACTGATATGACTTAAACTTGTTTTTTCAGGTTAAGAGTGGCGTAAATCGGGAACGGGCATCAAACCCTGCGTATCCATATAGAAAGGGGCGTTTGGGATATGCACGCTTAGAACAAAAATTAGTAAGTGCATATATATGCTTTAATATGATCTATTTACAAAAAATAGTAAGTATACATAATAGGATATAATGCTTTATTGTTCGTCTTAATGCGTAGTTGGAAGAGGAGAAAAGTGATGCGATATCTCTTCCGGACCATGTCGTATGGAAGGCTGCCCGGGTAGGAAGAGATGGAGCCGTCCAAGAAGAAGTTCAACAAGTGTTTGAACAATGTGTAAGTACAACATTAGTTTTTGAACAAAGTGTTTGAACAAAGTGTATAAAATATTTAAATATGCTTTTATCTATATTTCAGGAGTCCCTATCCCAGACTGTAACTCCTGCTGAAGACGATGATTGCAGGAGTTTATTGAGTCGGGTGTTGAATATTCCTGAGTACTCTGGGCGTGTGAGGGGCAAGGGATTTGGTGTCACTCCATCCAAACTGTATAAGCATCCAAGGAAAAAAAATCCAACCAATAAAGAAGTGATGGCTACTTTGGAGGAAATGAAAGCTCAAATTCGTGAATTACAGAAGGATAAGGAGAGATACATGTCCGAAAGGCGCGCTCCAGAGGCCGGTAAAGCTACTAGTGACAAAGATAGTATCGGTTGTCCGCAGAAGCTTCCAGAGGTAATTGTATATATTACATTGAAATTAATTTAGCACATTTTTCTTAATTGACACATTAACTGATCATCATTTGTTTAGGGTATTTCACCTTGTCGACTATATTTATCGTCGCCGACTTATCGCATGGTTGGCAAGGGAAAGATGCATAACACCCTGGGAGACTTACTTCACCATAAACCCCTCCCTGCTGGATTTTTGAAAGTATCTGTTGATATTGCATTAGAGGGGGGGCGTTGTTGCCTATGCGAGACGATGTATCAGACACAACAGTGGTGGGAGACGCGATAGAAGCTTATGTAGCATGGCCGGCGAATCTCATTTTCATGGATGATGAGGTAGGTTGAACCTTGTAATATTCCAATGTTTTATTACCCATACATGAAAGTTATTCTGACATTTACACTTTCTTATTGACATGATGATCTTAGACTCCCACAAACTCCAAAACAAAAGATGATAAAATTATTGTGCGGGATACCGATTCAGCTGCATCAAAGTTACAGGTACTAGTACTACAGTTTAAGTGATTATTTTATTATAAATTATTTACTGAACTTATATATGACTTTTAGGTTCTTGATCAGCGGTCGCAACAAGTCAGCAAGGGAAACATGCCTGAAACTTCCAAGGTGCCAAAAAAAAAGGTCGAGACAAAAAGAGCATTTGTTCCTCAATTTAGGTCGTGCCTTCAAACATATGTAGGGACAACAGACGTGCCTGAGGGCGGCATCCGTCTAATACATATGGATCAAGGTATTTTCGGTTTTGAATATTCCGAAACACTTGCTAAGGAGGATTTCGACCAGGTTTTCAAACATTTAGAATTGGGCGTCGGGGTTATGCATACCTACATCAGGTACTTCGATCCATTTTAATTAGATAATTGAACATTTTAAAATTCGCTCGTTTAACTGAATAATCTAATGTTGATTATATTTTTTTTAGGCGCTTGTATGACAAGTTGTTGGTCCCCGCTGATTTGACTTCAGTATTCGCATTCTTATCTGCTAGCAGTGTCAACTCACGGACAATAGACCAGACACCAGAAGCAGTCAAAGAGTACACAGTCCAGAGATTTATGGGTGCGAATACGGAGAAGTTGTTTATGTTGCCATATAATACTGGCCATGGGTTAGTTTTTATTCTAAATTCATTTATTATAATTGTTCGATTTTTGCCATATTATATAACATTTCCGTCTAAACTGTTGTCTTATTTTATAGTGGTCACTAGTTGTTGGTCGCAATTAATCCGATTAAAGAAATAGTGTATTATATAGATTCATTGGATGGCGATACAAACAAATATGAAAATCTGAAGAACATGGTTGATACGTAAGTGATGATGTATAGTGTTCTGAATAATTATATATGTTTATTTATTATGTGACATTGTTCTAAATATGTGTTTATATTATGTTAGAGTTATACAAATATACAGAGCACAGAGAGATGCAACAGTGCCAAAAAGCAGAGCTAGCAACATCAACTGGATCAGAGTGGAGGTATATTTTCCCATGTTTGACTGTTATAGTGGTTCTACTTATAAAACTATTTAAACTATATATCCTGATAAATGTTCGTTCGCTTTTTTCCTAATACAGTGTCCTCGTCAGCGTGGTGGGATTGACTGCGGATATTTTATACTGCGCTTTATGAAGGAAATCATTCTTTCTGGTCAATTAGAGATTCCAATCATGGTATGGATCAATTCATGAGTTATATGATTCATTTTGATAATTAACTAATATTTCATCTGAGTAATTAGTATTAAATCGTGCTTGTTCTGTTATATTATGTAGTATTTTGATGAATTCAGATGCGCTACATACTCGAAAGTAAAACTGGAAGAAATTAAGGAAGAATGGTGTCAATTTATGATTGAGTTAAGAATTCTATAATGTATATTGGATTTCTAATTATGTGTAAATTGTATATTGTATATTGTATATTGTATATTGTATAATGTACAATGTTTAAATTATGTGTAAATTATACTTGAGTTAATTATGTGTAAATTGCAAAGTGTTATTGTATAATGTACAATGTTTAGTTATATTGTGTTGAATTAAAGGCCAAGTGTTGAATTACAATGTTTAAAGGCCAAGTTATGTTTAAAGCCTAAATTATAAGCAGGGAATTTAATTGTTATAAGCAGGTTTGTCTAAAAATATATAAAAAATGTGATTTTTCAAAAAAAAAAAATTTTTAAACGTGAAGTATAGACAGTGCTTTTACAAGAAAGCGCTGCTAAAGGGAGAAAAATAGGCATAAAAAAGCGCTGCTATAGGTTAGGAAAGGAGGGGTCTAAGAAAGCGCTTTTAAAAAGCGCTGCTAAAGGGTGGTCTACAAAAGCGTTTTCATAAAGCGCTGCTACAGGGGGGAGGGGGGGGGGGGGAGAATAGGCAGCGCTTTGAAAGCGCTGCTAAAGGGGTAAAAAAGCGCTGCTAAAAGTGATACCTTTAGCAGCGCTTTTTCCATAAAAAAAAGCGTTGCCTTTACCTTTAGCAGCGCCACTTTAGGCAGCGCTTTAAAGCGCTGCTAAAGGTCAAAAAAAGCGCTGCTAAAGGCCATTTTTGGCATAGTGTGTTGTTTCTCTTCTATCTCAAAGCAATCAGAAAAACACAATAAACATTTCAAACACAATAAAAGACAGTTCTTGCGTAAAAGACTGTAAACCAATCAAAAGAGTCATTTTTTGTCCGCTTGGACGCGTAATCAAGAGAAAACCTTTTTCAGAAGGATAAAAAAACAATCAAGACAAATCTGTATCTGTCGTGGCCCGAACTACGTTTGCTCTGATCTTTCATGCTGTATGAAAGTACGTAGGCATAGGATGCGATATCCTAGCGAGCAACCTTCCCCTCCTTTCCAGTAGGTAGGCGAACTACGTTGACTCTGATTTCTCGTTCCAGACGGGAATACGTAGGCATAAAGTGCGATACTTTGCCGAGTCATTTTCTTTTCTTTTAACCCCAGACCTGTAGAATAGATAGAATAACAATCCGTACCAGAAAACAAGCGTGGATCCCGTCGAGTACGACGGACGTGAGGGGTGCTAATACCTTCCCCTTGCGTAACCGACTCCCGAATCCAGGATTTGGTTGCGATGACCATTCCTTTCCCGTCTTTGCGGTAGGTTTACTTCGAGCGTTTCCTTTCCCTCCGTTGGGATAAATAACGCACGGTGGCGACTCTTCTGTTCAGCCGGCGCCGATTTTCGCAGTAGCGACAGTGGAACCTTTTCTTGCTGATGATATGCTTTCAATAAGAACATTGACTTTTCTGATGACAACTAAAGTATTACGATGAGTCAAGCATGAACGATTAAACGAATATAGATACAAACCTATCTTCAGGGTTTAAAACACTTGACGATTCGATGATGACAAACAAAGAATAAACTAAAGCCTCATATTAAAGTCACCCAAGCATGTGTCAACATAAAGAAAAGTATTTGAGAAAGGCTTGAAGAAATATATGGTGATCTCCTAAATTAGTATTAGTTATCTCCTATTTTAGTAATGAATGAACGATTGTAAAGAAATAGGACGTTATCATAAAAGTATATGACTAAACACACACACACACACACACACACACACATTAAAATATTTTTTGACTTGTTTTATCTAAGAAAATATCTTCAAAAATGTCTTGAAGATGTGTTGCATGATTTGGAAGCTGTTAAAATAGCTAGTGGGAATAATTTAGATTATCTAATCGATTAGGTCCTTTGTCTAACCAATTAGATTGGTTCAAAATTATGCCATAAGCAATTAAGACAATGTCTTAATCATGTGCAACAACTAGATATATTTTTTTTTCCTTTTTGGAATTTACAATCGATTATATTTTAAAGATCTAATCGATTAGAAATATTATCTAATCGATTAGATAATAGTAAAAAGAACAAATTTCAAATTCCTTTTTAAGCCATCCTCAAGGCTATAAATAAATGTGTTATTTCTCATTTCAAAGTACCCAGAATTGTGTTTTGACAATTTAATATCTCTCTCTCTCTCTCTCTCTCTCTCTCTCTCTCTCTATCTATCTATCTACCTACCTATCTCTCTCTCTCTCTCTCTCTCTCTCTCTCTCTCTCTAAACATTTCTTTAACTTTCTCTTAATATGTTTTTAGCCTAAGTGATCATTTTGTAATTTTGGAATTGGTAGAATTGTAAAATTCACCAAGGGAACTTTTTGTGTATACTTTGGTTGAATACTGTCCAATTAGATATTTAATTGGGTTTAAGTTATACCCGTAAAAAAGTTTTTTTTAGGATTGGGTATGTTAGTCTTAGTTTAGGTGGGAGATTAGCCTGTGATAAAATCTTCTAGGTTCTTGGTCAGCCAAGTGTTAAAACTAAGATACGTTGAAGCTCACACCGGTTCTTAAAAGCCTCATAGGTCCGAGATCAGCCCGACGTTAAAATCTCACATGTTTTTTGTTAGCTAGCTAAAACCAAGGTATCGAGCTTAAAGGTTATGGAACTTGAAGGATCGTGTTTGTGGAAAAAAGACTAACCTCTTCAATCTAACTATTTTGAAAGGAGTATCGACGCCTTCACTCTCAAGCTTACTATAAAGAAAAGACACAAACACACACATCTATTGTCTTCGATATTGTGATTGAAAATCAATCAACATTTCCTTATATAAGGGGGTTTGTGAGTCTTTTCTATAAAATGCTCTCATTGTTTAATGGAAACTCTCAAGATCAATTTTTAGGGAGAGAAGTAGGTTCTTTTGTTTTCACCGAACCTCTATAAATCTTGGTGTTTCTCTAATCCCTTAACTCCTTTTATTACCGCAATTTATTTTAATTTTATGTTGCTTACTTTTTAAATAGTTGTAAACTCTGGTTTTATTTCACAAATTTTTTCAAAAATATGTTTTTTCAAACCACACAACTCATCCCCCTCTTGTGTTTGAAGTCTAAGTCCAATAAGTGGTATAGTCTAACTCATGTTTGAAAACTAATCATTTCATGAGGAAGATGACTTTCGACTAGAGATTTTTTAAAACACCACCACCTTTTGAAAAATAACAACATTTTTTTATTTTTGAAAGTTGGGTTTAGAGTTTCTCTTCAAAACATAAAACTATGAGTTAAGGGAAATAAAAGGTCCGTTTAATCCTGCTCATAAAGTGAATGGTGAAATAGTAGATAAACCCAATTTTCTTTGCACAAAAAAAGGAAAAGGGAAAATTTGAAATGATTTTCAAAACCAAAAAGATTTTTTTTAATAACAAAAATTTTCACCGTTTTCATCTTTGCAAAACCGCCAAGAAAATGTGGGATGCTCTTAAACTGATATGTCGAGATTCTCCAAGTATCAAAAAGGAGAAGATGAACACACAAGACAAAGAACATAATCTTGGATGCTCTTTAAAATATACAAGTATTGGAAATTTTATTGGAAACTCTGTTACCAACAAATATCTTAGAATTAAGAATTGTGAGTTTAATCTAATTCTTAAATAATTAGATGGTAGCTTTCATGAATTTCAGGAGAAATTAAGAATGAAGAAAAGTGTAAAGAAGATGAACTGAAAATTTCAACTACTAAAAAATAACGGAATCCAAACTGTAAAACCTTCATCCTCATCTTAATTTTACAACTCCTATACAATCCTTCGAAAGAACGCACTCAGTAGTTGAATGATCTTTAGAAATTCAAACATCAAATGAAGGGTTCTCTTGTTCAAAGAAGAAAAAAAAGAAGATGAATAAATTTCTTCAATACTAAGTCAAAGCAGCACAAAGTTATGTTACCCTAATCTTGGAAGTTATACTTTAATGGTTCCAGACATAAAAATGGATGTGGTATTGGAATTCTAATCATCTTTCTTAAAGGAATTCTAACTAACTTTAAATTTAAAATTAAACGTTGCTGCTCCAATAATGAAAATGAGTATATGAAGTCTTAATTGTAAGTTTTATGATCCTTTTAACCTTGGGGGAAAAACGAGTCAAGATTAAGAGTGATTCAAAGTTCAACGTTAAACAACTGACAAAAGAATACAAATGCACCAAGGAGAATTTAATGGTTTACTTTGTAAAAGCGATTTCATTGTTAAGAGAATTTGACCAAGTCGACATCAAACATGCCTTAGAGTCGAAAACCAAAAGGACAATAATTTTGCACAAATTGCTCTAGGATATAGAGTTTCCAAAGAACGGTTAGAAGAGGTAATCAAAGCAAAGGATGAGTTTGTTTTTACCAATCTTTGCCCCATATGTTTTTCAAAGTAAAAAATGGTGGGGCTAGAAAGGTTGGAAGAACTGAAAATTCTTGGACAAATATTTGAAAAAATTGCCATTGACAATCTGTTGAACAATGATTGACGAAAACGAATTGTCAATAAAATTTTGTCCCTTAGAGTTCCTTATTTACTTCACGGATTTATAGGGTGTTTTTTTTTTAATCTAATTTTTTAATATATATTTGACTTTTTAAATTAATATTTTTATTAAAAAATCTTAAAATAAAATAAAAATTTTAAAATTCGAAAAAAAGAAAGAGTTGAGATGGAGTAAGTCTTTAAAATTAGAAGAAAAGTTAGTTTCTTTGCTCTTATTCAACTCATATGATTCATTAAACAAATTCAACGATTTAATTGTTGAATCGAGTTTTGAACTATATTCGAACGAGAACAATACTAGTGAGGAAGCATGAGTTTGTTATCAATATTGTTACTTATTTAAGTGTTAATTAAATATAAATTATATAATATATTTAGTCAACAAAAATTAATGCAATATAAATTATAATTGATACAAATAAAATTATATAACATGTTAGTGAAAAATCTATTTATAATTAAAAATTCAAAATCTTTCAACTTAATTGAATAAAATGATAATAGTCATTGTAATTTCATTTTTAATACATGCACAAATTTGTTAGGGTTAACTTTTGAAAATTAGTAGCATATTTAATTTTAAATTTAAATATTTATCTCATATTTTTTATGTATAAATGATAAATATTTATTATTTTTTATATTTTATGTTTATCAAATACAATTATTTATTTCGTATTTAATTTATACTTTATACTTATCAGTGATAAATTTTGTGTGTTTTTCAATCAAATAGGTTGATGATGGTCTCCATTCGCATAGCCCTAACTCAATAAAAATAAGTGAAAGATTACTAAAGAACATGGGGACAAAAATATAACCTAGTGAAGGTAAAAATAAACAACACTAAATAGTGTTAAACCCAATCCAAAAAGTGATTCAGGTCAAAGTAAAATGTAAAGAAACCATGATCAGACAAATTTGTTAGATAAATCAAAATTTGATAGATAAATCGAAATTTGAAGAAAACAAACATGTAATTCACCACAAGCATAGTCCAACAGAATTTAAAACTAAGGTTTTAAATTGCTTTTCAGGCTCATCTCCATTCAACTTCATTTCTTGATTTTGGAGATTGCTAACAAGACTTTCAAGTCTTAATGTGATCAAGCCTTTAGACTCTTAAATAACTATTACTTTGGGTTTATATTTAGTAGAAAGAATCCTAAGAATATTCTTAGCATGATCCGAAGTAGTGTAGCTTTTGTTATAGATCTGAAGAGCGGACACAAGAACTTGAAATCTTAAAAACATTGTTTCAATGTTCTCATCATCTTTCATTCTGAACAACAAATAATGTTAAACTAGAAGATTTTCTTTAGCATCTTGAACTTGTTGATTACCTTCATAGGTAGCACATATAGATTTAAAGATAGTCTTAGCAGTTGATTTATCAATAATATTTATATACTTTGAACGAGGTAAGACATCAACAAGAATGCCTCTCACTCTATGATATTTTCTATAGATCTTTTTCTAATAAGGAGTGAGAGACTATCTATCAGAAACCATTCCAACACCATTGACTTGAAAGTCAATGCCATCTTTTAAGATGTCACACAAATCATCATCTGAACCAATGATATGAGTTTACGTCTTACTCTTGCACCATTCAAATTCAATAGAGTCACCACTTAATGTTGGTGGTCTAGCAATATAGTTGTTTTGACCAGATGTAATTTGTTTGTAGTTATTGCTTCCACGAAGAGAATCCCCATCAAGACTAGTTACACTAGAACTACCAACCATGATGAGAATTAAATTTTTCTCAAGATTTTATCTGCACCAATGTTAAGTGTTAATACACAAATCACGCTCTGATGTCAACTGAAGGTGAGAAAAGTACACAAGAAGAAGGGTTGAATTGTGTATGCCAAAAATTCATTTCTCTTCTGATAAAGCATCTTCAGATTCTGAACCACATTCAGAGTTTGATATAAGAAATATTTATAGCAGCGGAAATAATAGTGATTAGAAGTAAACGCAAACAACAGACAAAAATTATCTCATTTCCTCTCCTAAATTGAGAGTAGTCCAGTTCCTTTGCCTCAATAAGAGCTTTTCACTATAACCAAACAAATATCAATTTGCTCAAGAGCAATTGCAAGAGACTTCAATGCTCAATCACCTAGAAAGAGACTTATGCTCAAGCAACCTTGCAAAAAACTTCTGCTCAATCAACCTAGAAAGAGACTTTATTGCTAAAGTACACAGACAAGAGACTCCAATGCTCAAACACGCTAGCAAGAGACTTACTATACTTTAAACAAAAAATTTAGTAGAAAAGATAATTGTTATACTTAGATTTATAATCAGAAGTATAACAATTGTGCAACAACCGCAAAGGTTCTTAACCTCTTAATATTTCTAAGATATACCAAGATAACAAATCTTAAGATCTTATGCAACAACATTTACAAATTAAAGCTCAGTGTTATACTCAAGATAATATATTGCGTTGTAGTGTTGTAACCTTCCTTCAAATCTTCAGCTTCTCTTTTTTTAGAGGTAGAGAAAGAGTGGTTGGAGGATTTGAGCATAAGAGCTAACTTAGTGAAGAAGCATGCCAAGAGAGACGTTGGAGAGTGTATCTGGTTAGAAGCATTGTCCACTGAATAAAGGCTTTGTTCACAAGACCTTTTGAAGTACTATGTATCTACCAAAAGGTAGAACAGACTGAAGAGGTACCATTCTTTGAGCCTTGCAAAATGAAAACCTAGTTGACTCTTCCCAAAAATCTGGCGCTTTGACAAAACTTATCTGCTTTTGGTACAAAGTACATTTTAGAGGCACCTTTGGCCTATTGAGTCTAAGTTGTCACTAGAGTCTGAAACACATTACTAGAGTCTAAACCTTCAGAGGCTGATGAACACATTTAGAGTCACCAAATTCTAATTATTCAGAATCACCATATTCTGATCATTTAGAATATGAGTAACATTGATTCTCCATATATGCTTTCAACAGGATTAATTCATATTGAGTGCTAATCCTGCACATGAACATACGTTAGTATATCCATTTGCTCTCTAAATACTTTGTTATCATCAAAATTCAAGGAATATGAACAATCTTGTTCTAACAATTAGCGTATGAAAAGTTATAGTTATTATATTATAATTGTTCTCATTTTTTTAAAAGATATTAAAGACTTTAATTTTAATGAATTATTGTATAAATAAATACTTTTTTATTGAATGATTTTTATAATTATATCTAGTTAGTATAATATCATTATTTTTTTATTTAAAAAATAGTTTAAAAAATTTAATTTAATTTATTGATCAATGTCAAACAAACATTTGTCTCATGTATAAAGATAACCTTAAAAGTCATAATAATTAAAGTATATTATGATTTTTTTATTTATATAAAAGTTATTAAAATATTAATTTAACCTAAATCTTAATTGTGGCTTAAAGATATTTATTCTTTTTAAACATATATAACAATTAATTATTAAATTGATATATAAGTAATATTATTAAAAAAATTATTTTATTTTATATTTTTTCATTACAATATTATTGAATATATTTAATGCAACAATAGTTATGATTTTATTAATTTAATAGTGTGGAAGAAAAAATCTAAAATATCCTTGAAAAATGCAATGTGTCACAATTAAAAACAAAGTTAAAAGGTTAAGCATGTCTATTTAAAAATAATTTCATTTCTTAAGTTTAAAGGAGATTTATTGTCAACCTTAACCATAAGTTTTAATATGTTACAAAGTCTTTGCTTAATAAGGTTCTTGCCACTATTGACAAAATTGTATTTACGAGATTATACATGTGCGCATGTGCTGGAAAACCAACTCAATGTGAAATATCCTGTTCCTATTAGCTAAGGTCGTTAAAACTGCAATTTAAAATTTAAGTTTTTAGATTTTACATTTTTAGATCTGTATTTTAAGTTAAATTGTAGATAAAATTATTTTTAAAAAATTGTATATTTAAACAATTTTATCCGATTTAAATTTGTCTGAAATATGTAAAATAGTATAAAATTTTGAATTTTATTCTTTAACTTTATTTTATTTTTATTCTTTGACAATATTTAATATTATTTTAACAAAATAAATTCTGTAATTTTATATTTTAATTTTAATTAATTAAAACGAGTCAAGTTCAAAATTCGATTATAATAATTTTTTATAATTATATTGACAAACGATGATGGAGCATAACCAAATTGGTGAGTTTCTCATCGCCATCGATTATGTGATTTTGTAGCTTTAAAAATACATGATTTCTGTAGGAAAAAATTCTTGTGAGGACATACAGACTATTATCATCTTGAATTTCTAATGCACCACTATTTTATGTCTTAGACTAAACTTTAGATTATGATATTGTTTGCCATTTTCCTTTACAATAATCTGGACCCGTCGATCAACTATGAAGATTTTGCTGTCTCAAGTTGAACAGTAATTGTTGTACTTATTTCGAAATTATAAAGGAAGAGCAATGGCAGTATTTATATACATAATTTGAATCTATACAATTGTAGTATCATTTAATTTTTGTTTTCAAACAAATTCAATTCAATTTCAGGCAAACAAAAATAGGATCAAACACAAATTGCTTGATTCGAATCACATTACTATATTTCAGATCACAAGAATGATTGATTTGATTTATATTGAATTGAAAAACTGCATGGTTTGTTTTTGCCATTGTGATTCGAAGTACCATATCTTTTATTTGAATCATGTCACTCGTTTCACAATTGTTTTGATTCAAGTCACACAAATGAGTATTATATAATTTTTACTTTGATTCAAAGCATTTGATTATTTTACTCAAATCATACTTCTTGTTTATGACTCGAACCATACATCATTTTTCACTTATTTTTTGTACTAGATCTCTAGTACATATAAATAAAATTACTCTCAAAATCTTATAACAATATTGAAAAACATACACTTTCACTATTGATTTGAAAACTCATAACTCGTTTGTTCTCTCATTTTCAAAAAGCTTTTGAATATTTCTTTTGTGAGATGTTGGATCAAACTCTAGTATGGTCGAAGTCTGTTCGCGAGTAATGCATTTTGTAGTCGAAGTTTGTTCTAACATGCATTAGTCAATATTGCTAGGGTTGTTAGCATGTTGAATTGGGCCTTACTTGTAAGCCCAATTGTTTAAGTTAGCTTGTACCCTAACTTGGCTTGTAATGTGTAATTGTTAAAAAGCCCATTAGGTTAGTGTGCTATTTGTCTTATAAATAGGATACTAGTTTCTCAATTTTGAAATAAGGAAAAATAGGAAGATAAAATCCTAATTTCAAGGGAGAGAGGTTATTTTGTTATTCTTGTATACTTGTAATCTTGTTCTAAGAGAAAGGAAAGAATAACAGTTTAATAGCCAATCTTTGTTGTTCCTTGTTGTTTTACCTCGTTTTCTTTGTTAACCCTAACCCTTGTGTGTTTCTTGATCAATAAGAAACTGTTTATACTTTGTTTAAAGGTATCCGATGCACAACATCTTTAGTACTTGCAAACAAAATTTATCATCTTCTACCTCATTCTTTTTTCATTGTTATGTGGATCTAAATCAAATCTTTGGAGATTTGTGATTGCTGAGGTGATTTTGTTATTAAATTTAATGTATCTTTGAATATTTAATTAAGATTTTAGAGGTTCGCAAGGGTGAGTGTGTGTGTGTTGTGTTTGGTTTTGACAAGTTCTGCTAAAAAAGGATGTTCTTCTCTCCATATTCACTTCGGTATTGTTATATGGAAGCCTAACGAACAAGGTGGGAGTTCTTCTTAATCTTCAGACATACCAAGACTCAAGATACCGGTAGGATCGAAGAAATATCGCTGTAAAACAAAGACTTTGAAGCAGAGTTGTTGGAGCTAGATGATTCAAGAATTTCGCGTAAAGATTTCACAAACAATTCAGTTCACATAATGTGTACAGATCAAGGAATCCAGATAGAAGATTTTTATATTTTTACCGTTATTTGGATATTTGTCACAAACTATAATGTAAGACCAAAATTTTCAATAGAAAACCAATTGAGAGTTAAGTAGGATTAGTGAGTACAATAGCTGAATTACAATAAATTTTGCCTCTCTCTCTCTCTCTCTCTCTCTCTCTCTCTCTCTCTCTCTCTCTCTCTCTCTCTCTCTCTCTCTCTCTCTCTCTACTCTCTCTCTCTCTCTCTCTCTCTCTCTCTCTCTCATCTCTCTCTCTCTCTCTCTCTCTCTCTCTCTCTCTCTCTCTCTCTCTCTCTCTCTCTCTCTCTCTCTCACATTCATTATATATTATATTGTACCAATGTTTATAGTTTAGTGAATTTTGTGATATGTATTTGTAAAGTAATACAATGTTATAAAATAAACATCTAATAATTAGTGTATTTTTTATAATTATGATTTTGGTTTGCTTAAACAATTAATCCCAACCATTGAATGTCATGTAATAACTAGAGAGATAAACATAAAAAAAAGGTATATTTGAAAGGATATAATTTGAAACAAAATCAATAAATAGACAAAAAAAAACTCTTTAATATTGTCATTTTGTTAAACTAAAGGTGTCACATCGAGGAGATAATTACACATATATCATTTTTTTGTCAAGGTTATCAGTAAAAGGTTGAATATTATTGTAGCAGCAGGTTCGAATATCAATGAATATTTGTCTAGGACTCTCAAGCTAGTGTAGAAATTTTGTGTCCCTAGAAATATACGACTTTTTGTTTGATCTTATTATTGTTGGATAACTTTGTTTTGCAAGTTACTTAACAAATGATGATCAAAACGAAAAAAAGAAGATAGAATGATCAAGTGAGAGAATGAAGTTTATTATCACTAATGATCAATTACAATGTGTGATGATATTTATAGACTTTTTAAATCACCAAAACTAAATTCAAAATAAAGTGTCAAACTTGTGATAATTAGCTTGTGTCAAAAGTGAGTGTCATAAGTCTCACCTGTGACACATTCAAATTGTCACCAAAACCTGAATTATATATAATACCTTTCCTAATTCAAAATTTTTACACTACTCATTACCATTAGCTTCTTTAAGCCTTCAAACCTAGATTTCTTGAGAGGCTTTGTCAAAATATCAACTATTTGTACTTCAATTTTGCAATGATCAAAATTCAAATTTTCTTTACTAACTTGATCTCTAAGGAAGTGATACCTCCTTGCTATGTTTTTACCTATACCATGACTCATTGGATGGTTTGCTAGATCTATGGATGATTGATTGTCTACAAGCAGCTTGATTTATCCATAATCACCAATGGTCATTTATTCAAGTAATGTGTCTAAGCAAAGTGTTTGACATGCTGCATTAGAGGCTGCAACATATTGTGCTTCAAATGAGGACAAAGTAATAATATGTTAATTCTTTGAACTCCAATAATTTGGTGTTGATTTAAGCATGAACATGTTGCATGTTGTGTTTTTCCTATCATCTTGATCACTACTCCAATCTGAGTTTGAAAAGCCATACATCCTTGCTCCAAGTCAGGTTGCTTGTTGATGAGGCATGATCACTCCATGATCTGATGTGCCTTTGATGTAGCTTAGGATTATTTTTGCTATAATTAAGTGACATAGCATTGCTTTCTCTAAGAATCTACTCACCAATCCAACACTATGACAAATGTCAGGCCTTGTGTCGTAAAGATACCTCAAAGATTCAATATTCTGCTTATACAATGTGTTATCAATAAGTTCTTCTTTAGACTCCTTCTTTAGCTTGATGTTAGTCTCATATTGGTGTGATACCATGGTTGCATATGTTCATCTTAAATCTCTTTAAGATGTATTACTTATATTTCTTCTGATGCAAGAAAGTTTCATGTTTGGTTTTCATGGTTTCCATTCCTAGAAAATATGTCAACTTTCCTAGACCAAGCAATTCAAACTCACTTTCCATGCTTGCTTTGAATCTTGTTAATTTTTATTCATTTAAAATTGTAACCAACAATTCATATACATAAAGGCATAGAATGACTTGGTCTTGTTCATTTATGCCTTTGATGTGCATTTATTTTATCCTTATTTTTTTTCCCGGATCTCCTTCATAGGTTATGATCCACCTGGATGCCCCTTTTTTTGCCTAAGTTGCCTTTCCAAGTTTTCAACTTAGCGGTTTTTTTAGGCATTGTTGCACCCCAAAATTTGCCCAACATTTCTTTACCTAGCTTATGTTTCATTTCATTCACATTAGCACTATCATTTGCACTTCATTGACATGTATGCAGGAGATCAAGAGGTATTATTACCAATTAAGAGCTACACAAGACTATGAAGCTAGCTAAGAAGGTTATTCAAGTGCCCAAGGGTTGATATCCTTGTTAGAGAAGTTAAAAGATCCTCAGAGAGAGTGATTAAAGCCAAGTGTGTAGGTCTCCTAGCTTGAGAGTTGTGGGAAGCCATCAGATGATTCTGAAGCCATGAAGATGGACTTGAGATCTTGAGAGAGCTCATGAGAAGTGTTGAAGATCACTTTGAGGCCTAGACAGTTTATTGTGCAAGAGTAAGAAGGCTCAGCCATGAGTGGTGCAATTAGGGTTTGACTGGGTCAACCCTAAGTCAACTGATGACTTGAAGAAGGTTGAGACCTGGTCCAAGAGCCATGTGATCATGGATTGATACATTGGGATTTTATAAGGATGATTCCAAGGTTAACTCATCATGATTGAAGAGCTTGAGAAGTTTCAAGCTAGGGTTTCTAAGGCTTGACAGTGTAAAATCCCCTAGTTTGACCCCTATCTTCAAGGCAATTTAGCTCAAGATGTGATTGTGATCTCATCTTACCCCCAACATGAATGTTGTAGATCATGATCTTAGATTTAATTTGAGTGCTAGAAGCCCTTGATAGGATTTTTATAACTCAAGTTATGACTTTGACAAGTTATAGGTCATCTGAGGTATGTGAATTTGGAGCTTGAAAGTTGTCCAACTTGCATGGAACTTTTGCCCTAGAAGGATGATTCCTATGAACTTTTGGTCAATATGAATGTTGTTCCTTATCCTCTTAGATTTATAGAGAGTACTAGAAGTCCTTGATAAGATTTGTAGAACTCAAGTTATGGCTTTGACAAGTCAAGGGTATTTTGGTCATTTGAAGATTATAGGTCATTTCAAGCATAAGGCCATAACTCCTATTTGCAAGCTTCAAATGGGAAAATGTTCAACATCAAACTTGCTCAAAATGATGTTTTAAGGCTAGCCAAGAGGTCATGAGAGCTTGGAATAGCTTGCTTCACAAAATCACAAAAATGGCCTAAAATAAGGGTGAATTTCAAATGAACCAAAGATGGAAATTGGGATTTTTGATCTACATGTCCAAACCAAGCCATATGACATACCAATTTGATTTTAAAACACATTTTAAGAACATTGACATTGCCACAATTTTTAATTGAGGGTTAATTTGAGGACATGCTTTGAAAAGTGGTTACTTACACCATAAGTAACAATTGCCAAACCAATATGCAAGGCATAACCAAGGTTCCTTTCAATCCAAACCCTTTCATAATCTCATTTGGAGAGAATTTGGATGAAAAGCATAATGAATACAAGCTGATGCAAGGGCTGTCTTGAGTATACCATGAGATTGGATTTTCAAGTGAAGTGAGATATTGAATTTCTCATTAGAGTAATCTAGAACTTTCTAGATCATTCATCCATGTTCTATATATGATTTAGAAGTGGTTCAGAGTGAAGGTTGGTGAGGATTGAGAGAGGAGAGTGAGATTTCATTTTGAGTTTGCACTTTGCAAATCAAGATCTGTTATAAGGTTAGAGGCCATTTCAGTCCAAGAAATTGATCTCAATAGCTTGCTCTGAGGTTGGTGATTGATCCCAGATCAAATTCAAGGCCAAGTTGTGAAGGAATCGTGAAGTAGCCATTGGAGTTGGAAGCTTGCAACTTAGAATCGGTTTCAAGAATCCAGGGCATTTCAACTTTTTTCTTTGCGTACAGAAGGTTGATTAGAGGCTAGTGAAGGATTCTGCAAGTTCTTGAGGGTTGATTTGAAGATTCAACCACTCTGTTTGCTCATGTTTACCAGGTATGCAGTTCTTATCCCATGGCTCAAATTAGTTAGAATCAACGGGAATTATTATGTTAGATGCATTGTAGATTGATGTAGGAAGGTTTTTGGATCATCAATTTGGAGATTAGTGACCAATTAGGGTTGTTACAATTTTCGGTTGAGATTGTGTTCTTACGAATCTTGAGTTTTTAGAATGAATTAATGGCATGAATGGATTCTTGAGGAAATTTGGGACAAGATTCATCAAGGAATCGTGGCCAATGGTGGATTCTATAGAGAGTTAGGGTTGTGGAAGGTTGATCGGAGAAGTCACCGGCGGTGACTCTAGCGCGCGCAGAGGGAGGAAACTCAGAAATTCAAAAGGTTGAAGATGACTGGATGGCCATTGGATTGGGCTGAGACCTTTGACCAGATGAGGATCCCACGGCCACGATCGTTTCCAAGTTTGTGAAGGATTTCTGAATAAAATGAAACGCAGCGTTTCATTTAAATGTTGGTTTTGGGCTTAAGTTACAATTTGATACTCCCACCCCCCTTGTGGCCCAGTTTGGATATTGAACTGAATTTTCATGCTATTCACACCACGTGTTTATCATTTTATTTTGATTTTCATTTTATTTTTCATTTCATTCATGGTTATTAGAAAATTCATAAATAATTGAAAAATGAATCAATTAATTCCATTCTTTTTGCCATGGATTCATGATTGAATCTAGTATTTTTTAGATAAAAAATATTAATATTTCAGGCATTTTTTGATTTTATGTGCATTTTACATTTTAATTGATATTAAAATAATCATGGTTGATGCTTGATCTTGTTGAATTTGGTTTGATCATTTGATGATGGTTCTTCCCTTGATTTTTTGTGTGTGGCTAGAATAGATATGCATGTTCCCCCCTAGATTTTTCTCACATATTTGTGATGAATGTAAGTGGTAGTTTTAGGTTGAAACCTTAAGAGCTCCATTTTTTGGGTTTATGGTTGATACCTTGTGATTTAGATTTTATTTTTTGAACTTGGTGGATGATTCAACCTCTGATTTTTGTGTGGTAGATTCATGATTGAATTAGGATCCCTTAGAAATTTTTGTAGGAATTTACAATGTAGTTTACTATTTTTGTTTGATTTTAGTTTAGGTGCTAACTTTAGATGACTCTAAGGCACTAACTCAACTAGAATGACTCCTTTAGTTCCCTTATATTAGGGTTTTCTCTCTCTTGCTCTGGGATGATGTTGAAGACAAGATTGGGTTGCTGAGGAGTGCATGAAGAAGCTTGAATGTGAAGATTTCCCTTCTTTTGGTGTAGTGTTGATTAGGTGTTAAGATTAGGGTTTGTAGGCAGAGCTTCTAGATAGATTCTCTTCCTTCATAAACATGAAAGATGTTGATCACTTCCATTCTTCCCTATGATGTAAGGTCCCCTTGTAAAGGCCTCATCCCTCCTTTGGTAGGATGTGTGGCTCTTTACAAGTTGGTAGAACCTTTGAGGGTCCCTTTTTTCTGATGATGAGATGCTTAGTGGTGACCTTTGGTCTTCACTTTCCTGTCAATCATCCAAACTTTACTCTTGTTAGATGAATCTTTTCCCCTTGCTAGAGGATGGAATTCCTTGTTAGAAGATTGAAGAGGCTAGAAGTTGATACTTCCTTGTATTTGAGGACTGTCATTGGAGCTGAAGCTTGAAGATCCAGAAGAATAAGTTGACCCTTGTGGGAAGAAGATCAAGTTGAGAATGAGGGAAGAGCTGAAGCATGAAGAAGACGAAGAACAAGTTAATACTTGTGAGAGGAATTCATTGAAGATTGAATGAAGAATCTGAAGCTTGAGGAAGAAGCAAGTTGATTCTTGTGAGTTTAGTGCACTGAGTCCCTGAAGGAACAAGTTGATGCTTGATATTAGGGTTGAGGCCTGAAGGTGGAGTTTAGTGAAGAGCTGAAGCTTGAAGTTGAAGAAGAAGGACAAGTTGATACTCATGTTGATGCATTAGAAGCTTGAAGAAGCAAGTTGACACTTGCTATTGAAGATGATAGCCTTGAAGGGTGGTTGAGGACTGATGACTGAGTTGCTGTGAGAGGAGTTTAGCTGTGAAGTTGAGAAGGCTGTTGATTTGCTTTCTTTCCTGTCTGTTTTCTTTCTGTGCAACTGTATTGGTGTGACTTGTTTGATTTCCTTGATGCATTAGAATAAGTTCATATCTAGACTGACTTGAACTAGGAGCATGATTGCACTAGAGGTTGAGTTGCTCCCTCTGCTTCTATTTTTACTGTATGGCTTTGCTTGCTGGTATTTGGTAGAGCCCATCTCCCTTGCCTATGTGGTCTGTTGTATTTTGCTTGATAGCATGTTTCTTCTTCTGTATGATTACAGTCACTTGTGATTTGCTTGATGGAATTTTATCTTCTGTATGATTGCAGTTATTCATATCTGGCTTGAGGTTGAGATGAGCTTGTGGAGGCTGATGCCCCACACACATTTCCTCCCTCACTTGCATTGCATGCATTTTATAGTTGTTTATTGTTTACTGTTTAAGCTGATGCTTTACCTGTTTCTGTTATCATTGACATGATCCCCTAGGGATCTCATTTCCTTTGATAAGGAAGTGATGATTAGAACTTTAGGTTGAAGCCTATGCATGATAACATCTAGGAGTTCCCTGTTTCAAACCTCAACCATAGGATGAATCCTTGGCATGACAACATTAGGACTTGATAGTCTCCCCTTAGTTGAGCCTGTTCTCTCTTCTTATCTCAAAACAAGTTAAAATACAGTGATAAAGGTTAACTGACGTCGTGCGTTACGAGCCTTAAGCTATCTGAGAAAGGATTGTTGGAGAGTTTCTTTTCAACAGTCTGGATGTTTAGTATGGCACCCTTTGGGTGACATGCGACGCATTCACTCTCAGGTCATAGTCTCTAGTGCGATATTGGTTGCAAACACCCATAAAAAACAGTTCTTCCGTAAAAGACAGAAAACAAACTTCAAACCTTTTTGCCCCGTGGGCCCGTAATTCAAAGGAAAGCTTTTTTGAAGAAAAGAGTGTCGTTAACTCCCAGTTCTACCGCAAACGGTAACGCTTAAGTCTCCAAGGGTCGAGCTGCGTGCACCAAACTGCTGGAATTGTTTGTTAACCCTACTCGATAAAACAGATGAATCTGAATTCCCGTAAGCCGTATTATCCCGAACTACGTAAGCTATGATCTCTCATGCACGTTGAGAGTACGTAGGCACAATACTGATGTATTGGCGAGCCACCTTCCCCATCACCCGTAGTTAGGCGAACTACGTTGACTCTGATTTCTCATTCTCTGATGAGAATACGTAGGCATAAAGTGCGACGCTTTGCCGAGTCATTTTCTTTTCTTTTGAGCCAGCCTTGATAGGTAGATAGATAAAACAAACTTGTCAGATAAACACAACAAGCGTGGATCCCATCGAGTACGATGGACGTGAGGGGTGCTAATACCTTCCCCTTGCGTAACCGACTCCCGAACCCAGGCAACGGTTGCGATGACCTTGTCTTATACCTTTTCGTCAGGTTTTTCCGATCGTTTCCTTTCTCGTTCTAAGGGATAAATAACGAAAGGTGGCGACTCTTCTATTTTGTCGGCACCTTATTTTCGCGGTAGCGACAGCTGGCGACTCTGCTTGGGACTTGATAGTTCCCTGGGATCCAACGTCCCTTGTG
This sequence comes from Lathyrus sativus, assembly GCA_963859935.3. NCBI lineage: Eukaryota > Viridiplantae > Streptophyta > Magnoliopsida > Fabales > Fabaceae > Lathyrus > Lathyrus sativus. Next base: position 638,893,352 of record OZ012740.1, on the reverse strand, counting down.
CGAGTCTGTTTGAGGATCCAACGTCCCCTGCGAGAGTCAATCCTAGCGCTTGTATGATTACTTGTTGGGTTGTGTTTGTTTATCGCGTTTTATTTCCCCGCACTTTATTTTTAGTATGATATGACTATCTGTGCTGTTGTGGGAGGGGCATTCTGATGAGTGAGAAGCCAGACCCAGGCTTGAGTGTACTTAGCATTAGTTGTGGAAATTAGTGGGCGCGTGCTTACTTTGCAGGCACTAGTGTCTCATGAAATCCACGCTCAGACGAGGTTCTCCCGGTTGACTTCTTTTCCAGCCCTTTGGGCCTGAGGGGTTGTTGGTTTGGAGGATTGTCGACTCTGGGGACCGATTATTTGGAATTCAGCTGAGTGAGGCCGCTTCAGGAGACGGTGATGCCACACCTTCTGGGTATCGTATCACCCCTCTTGAATGTCTGTGACGTTGATGACCGCATAGGATGCCGGACTTGTGTTAGTTTAGGTCCATACCTGTGAGCAGGGTTGGGTTTGTTGCAGGAAGCCTTAACCTTCAGACTACCTGATTTTCTTGATAGTGAATCAGTTTTGTTGGTATCAGAGGTTCTCATTATCAGATACATGTGTTCTTGACAGAGCAGATTTGTGGTCCTGTATCAGAGGTCCTTGTTATCAGATATATGTGTTCTTGACAGAGCAGATTTGTGGTCCTGTATCGGAGGTCCTTACTATCAGATGTATGTGTGTTCTTGACAGAGCAGAGTTATAGTCTGACATCAGGGGTTTCTCATTATTATCATATGTGTGTTTGTTCTTGATAGAGTAGAAGTCATGGTCCGATATCAGGGTTTTCTTTTCATCAGGAATAGGGTTGTTCTTGACAGAGCAGTATTGTGGTTTTATTGATACAGAATCTTCACCTTCATCTCCTCAACAGCACAGTCGTCTTGATCTCCTGCTGCATGATTGCATTTTACATTGCTTTGCATACCCATTCGCATTTCATTAACGTGTGTCTGTGTTGCAGGTACTGTTTCCCCTGATTCAGGTTTTCTTGCCTTCCATTGTGCTACTATGGGTTCTCTGAGGAAGACTGTGGCTTACAAGCTCCCCACTCCTGACGTTGTTCAGCTGACTGGTTTGATTGCTTTGGCAGATGATTCTGTGAGAGATGAATTCAGAAAGTCTTACGGTAAACTACTCAGTTTGGTTCGTAAACCCTCTGTGTTTGAGTTGAATGGGTTGCACGCCCTGCTGCAGTTCTACGATCCTCCTTTGAGATGCTTTACTTTCCAAGACTTCATTCTCGCGCCCACACTAGAGGAGTATGTTGATTTGTTAGGTGTGCCTATCAAGAGTCAGATGCCCCTGCTCTATAGATGGCTTGATAGTCATCTACCCAAGAGGGGTCCTTTTGCTTCGTCTGCAGCCACAGCTGAGTGGCCTGAGCGTTTGATGAGTTTTTCAGCGGAGGATATTACCTGGTTTGATAGAGATAGGTTGGGTACCGAGATTGTCGCTTGCGCGAAAATAAGGTGTCGGCATGACAGAAGAGTCGCCGCCTTTCGTTATTTATCCCTCAGAGCGGGAAAGGAAACGATCGGAAAAAACCTGACGAATAAGGGTAAGACAAGGTCATCGCAACCATTGTCTGGGTTCGGGAGTCGGTTACGCAAGGGGAAGGTATTAGCACCCCTCACGTCCGTCGTACTCGACGGGATCCTCGCTTGTTTGTTTACTTGGACGGGTTGGTTATAATCTATCTACCTATCAAGGTTGGCTGAAAAAGAAAAGAAAAATGACTCGGCAAAGCGTCGCGCTTTATGCCTACGTATTCCCGTCTGGAACGAGAAATCAGAGTCAACGTAGTTCGGCTAACTACGGGGAAAGGTTGAAGGTTGCTCGCTAGGACGTCGCATCCTATGCCTACGTACTTTCATCTGGTATGAAAGATCAGAGCAAACGTAGTTCGGGAAACTACGGGTTATCTCCTAAAAGAAGTGTTTTTTATTATGTTTGCGATTTCAACCGCACTAGAGACTATGACCTGAGAGTGAATGCGTCGCATTTCACCCAAAGGGTACCATACTAAACATCCAGACTATGGAAAAGAAGCTCTCCCACAATCCTCTCTCAGATAGCTTAAGGCTCGTAACGTACGAAAGAAATCATTCATGATTACTGTATCTTAAACTGCTTTGAGATGAGAAGAGAACAGGCCCAACTAGGAGGGAGACTATCAAGTCCTACTGTTATCATGCCATGGATTCATCCTATGGTCGAGGTTTAAACAGGGAACTCCTAGATGTTGTCATGCATAGGTTTCAACCTAAAAGTCTATCATCAAATCCTCATCAGAGGAAATGAGAGTCCTAAGGGATCATGTCAATGATACACCAAAACAGACAAAAGCATCAGCTTTAACAGTAAAATGCATGCAATGCAAGTGAGGGAGGAAATGTGTGTGGGGCTTCAGCCTCCACAAGCTCGTCTCAACCTCAAGCCAGTCATGAAATAACAGTAATCAAAATAAACAACATGCCATCAAGCAAAAACAGTAAACTGTAATCATACAGACAGAAAATGACATCATGCTATCAAGCAAAGTAAACACATGGGCAAGGGAGCTGGGCTCTACCGAATACCCGCAAGCAAAGCCAAGCAATAACAATACAATCAGATGCACTCATGCTCTTAGACTGAACTTATTCTAAATGGGCTTAGTCTAATGCAACAGACAAATCAGACAAAACACACAATACATCAAAGAAAACAGAAGAAAGCCTCAGCTCCTCCAGCAGCAACCCAGTCTTCAGACTTCAGAGATCACTTGCTTTCCAGGTACCAACCCTACAACATGAGTATCAACTCATCTTCTCCCTTGAGCTTCAGCTCTTTTGATCAGCTCCACCTTCAGGCTTCACTATCTTCAGGGATCTTCAGGCATCAATTTGATCTTCACAAAGTCTTCAGACTTCAATAATCTCCAAGGAATCATCCTCTTCAAGGCCTCAGCTTCTATCTTCAATGGCTCCAATGCTCCAGCAAACAAGATTCAGTCAACAAGATGAGGTGAGGATGTTACAGTACTCACTGACTTCCAAAGGATGCCATTGAGGACTTAACATCAAAGGAGAGGCTCTCTCAAAGTTCTACCTTATAGGGCCAGGTCACTAATCCCTCCAAAGGAGAGAGGTGAATACCCTTAAGGGACTCTGTGTCACAGAGAAGAAAGGAGATGAACAAGACACTCCTTGTTTATTGAACAAAGTGTTCTATCTAGGGCTCTGCCTATGCACCTATCAACCTATAAACAAAACAAACAAAAGCTATGCTAAACTCCTCTGCAAGGTCTTCAAAGCTTCCATGATGATCCACAAGGTCTTCAACTCAATCCTCAAAGCTCACACACTCAAAAGATAAGGAAAGAAAACACAACAATACAACTTATGCCTTTAAGCAACACACATACTATCCATACATTCAAAAATCAATGAAAAATACTAAAATACCATACAAATTCCTAATATAAATTCTAGGGGATCCTATTTAACTACCCTTAAGTCCCATATATTCCCCATAGGCTAACTTGTCCTAAAAACCCCAAAAATAAAATGTTGAAGTCTACCTATACAACTTAAAACCCTAGTTAGAACACCTAAATGTCTAACAATCAAACTACATCAAATTTAATTTCTAAAATCAAGGGATAAATCCTACATGAAACTAGGGTTCAATATCTAATTACACAAAAAAGAATGAATTAAAAAACCTAAGGGAAGGTCCTAAAACAATTCTTGCAAGATAAGGTATCAACTAAAGGAAAGAAAATACACCATTTAAAAGAAAATATCACTAAAAATTCTACATTAAAAATGAAATTTCATTTTTATTTTTATATTTTTCTACACAAAATTATATAAACATAGAAAAAAGAATGAGTAAAAAATCATCATTTATCAATTTTTTATGAATTTTTAAAGATCATTAAAAATATAAAACAAAATAAAAATATGAAATAAGGAAAATGAGGGAGGGGTGAGAAAAGTAAAGCGCCACAGTTGATTATTCATGTGGGCCAGATATGGTGGGGTGTGGATAGGAATAAGTTGCTAAGCCCAGTTTCCTTAGCGAACCAAAACGGTGCGTTTGGCTAAATGATACGCTGCGTTTCGCAAGCTTCAGACTTCCCTCCATTTTGAAATCAAATGTGGGCCATTGGATCATGAGAATAAGTCAAGGTTTTGAGATCATCCGACGGTGGACCTTCATCGTCCCCAACTGAACCCTAGGGTTTGCAGGAACCCTAACCCCATGCAAGCATCTTCAACCCGTTCGTGCTCATCCATTTCCCCATGAAATTCCATGATTCCAAAAGCAAAGTTGTGCTATGACTTACCAAGAACACGATGCCCTCTCTAGTTTCCCCTGAAACTCCTTACATCATCCTACCAGAAAGCTACATCATCATGGTTCAACCATATACACCTGATGTCATTCTCCCATAATCCTTGAATCTAATGGCATACAGTTATTCTACACAATATCCTAACCATTCTAAGCTAGTTCTTGACAACTAAAGCCAACACACCAGTCAATTCTTGAAGATTAAAGTTTCATGGACCTGCTATCGACTACCATAGATCGTGCCATAACTCTCAGAACTTCATCATCTAACCTAATGCATCGATTCTAGACCTACAAAACTAGTTAAAACTACATGACTTGAGAGAATGGTGATGAGAAAGAACCTGTTAAGAGGTTATGGTGGAGATGTATAGAGCTCGATTCAGTGCTTGATCTTGCTCCCAAATGCTTCTTCAATGGTATACTCCTTTCTGTTTGCAACTTTCTTGGTGGAGATGGCTTGTAGAGATGAAACCGAATCTGGTGTGGATCTTGCAATTCTCAATTCAAGCCTTCCAATCTTCCATTGATGATCCTCTGAATCTACTTGGATACACTCACTGTGAATTATGGATTATGGATGAATGAGAAAATTGAACAAACTTGGTGTAGAATGAACAATCTCTCTTTTGCTTATGATTGAAGAAACTATGAAAACCTCACTTTTTTCTCACTCTCCCTCCAACCTTGGCCAACCCTGAACTCATCATGATCCTCACAATATATAGCAATCCATTGAACAATCTAGAATCATCTAGAAAGTGTTGGAAAAGTGTGGAACTTCTCATGTGATGATATTATGGAACATCTCATACTATGCATTAAGTCTTGCAAAATGACCTTAAAATCTCCTCACATGACATATTGAAGTGTTATAAGCCATTACAAGCTTTTTCCTTGCCTTGTGTTAGGATTTCCAAGGGTGACTTCAAATGCAAGTAACAAAATAACAAAGCATCACCCATTTTAAAGCTTCAAATCAAAATTCTATCTAAAACAATGTTCTAAAAATGATGTTTCCAATCAAAATGATATATTGGATGACCCATTTTGGATTTCTAGATCCTCCAAACCAATTTCCAATTTCAACTTTTTAAACTTATATGCCATTTTTAGTTCATTTTTGACCAATCATGCAACTCCATGCTATGAGCTTTTTCAACAATTCATGACCTTCTTTCTAGACTTAAAATCACATTTTGAACAACTTTCATGTTTTGAGTTTTTCCATTTGAGGCTTGGAAATAGGAGTTTTAGGCATTGGCTAAAATGACTTATAACTGACAAATGACCAAAATACCCCTGTCTTGTTCCAACCATAAGTTGAGTTCCCCAAATCCTATCAAGTACTTCTACCACTCAAATTAAATCTAAGAAGATGCCCTCCAACATTCATGTTGACCAAGAAATCATAGGAATCATCCTACTAGGGCAAAAGTTGTCTGCAAGTTGGGTGACTTTCAAGGACCCAGATTCACACACCTCAGCTGACCTGTAATTTGTCAAAACCATAACTTGAGCTTTGTAACTACTATCAAGGACTTCTACCACTCAAATTAAAGCTAAGAACAAGCTCTACAACATTCATGTTGTGGGGAAGATGAGATATCAATCACATCTAGAGCTAAAACTGCCTGGAAGATAGGGATCAAATTAGGGTTTTTCACTGACAATCCTTGGAGACCCTAACTTGAAACTTCTCAAACTCCTCAATCATGATGAGTTGGTCTAGGAATCATCTTTATAACATCTTTATGCATCATTCCATGATCTCATAGCCCTTGGATTAGGTCTCAACCTTCTCCAAATCTTCAGTGATCCTAGGGTTGACCCAGTCAAAACCCTAATTCTACCAATCATGGTTGAATCTTCTGAATTCTTGCCTAATGACCTCTCTGGGCTTCATGATGGCTATCAAGACATCTTATAGGCTTTCTCAAAACATCAAGTTCATTCTCAAAGTCTTAGAATCATCTGAGGGGTACCCACAACTCTCAAGCTATGAAGCACACAACCCTGGTTTCAATCCACTTCCTCTGAGGATCTCTTGAACTTTCTGGTGAAGGTATCAACTCTCAAACACTAGATGGATAAATAATTGTTGGTCAAATTTTGGGGTGCAACAGCTGCCCCTATTCAAACGGCTTGAACCTGACTGGGTGAGAAGTGAACGGCTCTCAACCAATCAAGGTGCGAGACGACTGAATACCGGTAAACCCGAAAATTTGCCAACTGCACGAGCACACGGTACTCTGCGGGGAACAAATCTTCGAATATTGCAATGCTAGCTGCACGGCCGCTAGCTGGAGAGATACTGATCTGACATCGCCGCCGGAGACCTAAACTTGAATCGCCAAAATACCCAACATCGCCGCTGAAGAAAAAAAAAATACAAAAATGAACACAATACCCCGCATCGCCGCTGGAGAAAATACATCTCTGAACAAAGCACCCCGCATCGCCGTTGGAAACACACATCTGACAGAATACCCCGCATCGCCGCTGGAGAAACTAGAAGGATCTGCATCACCTAACATCGCCGTCAGAAGACTGGATCACCTTGACATGCCCAACATCGCCGCTGGAAAACTGAATTTGACGTCACCGTCAGAAGCAAACATCACTCTGAGAGATACTCGACATCGCCGCCGTACAAACGTCATTTTTGATGGGGATTTAAAGAGTCTGACCTCACCGTCAAACAAACATCCAACCTTGCCGCCGGACAACTGATGATCTGACCTCGCCGCCAAATCCAAACGTTCAACCTCGCCGTCGAACAAACATCCAACCTCGCCGCCGGACAAATGATGATCTGACCTCGCCGTCAAATCCAAACGTTCAACCTCGCCGTCGAACAAACATCCAACCTCGCCGCTGGACAGAATATAATCTGAACAAATCTAACCTGGGGTTCACCCCTGGTAAATGGAACAAAAGGTACACTTGAAACTACTCCGCTGGGAATGATAGACTTGACCGAGCCCACTCTGATATGGGGTTCACCCTCAGAACCATAACGAACGTCGGAATACTGCTGCACACTGCCCGCCGTAGAACTTCAACATTAAAGATATATGAAACCCTGGCCCCTGGCCATTTCCAGCTTCAGCTAGAAAAATCTTCAAGTATTTCTGAATATGAATGAAACCCTGGCCCCCGGCCCTTCCAGCTTCAGCTAGAAAGAACATCCTTGGCCTTCAAGGATGTAAACTTTGCCCGTCGGCAACTCTGCAGGAGGCACCTTCGACTTCAGTCTAAAGCAATGGTCCTTGACCTTCAAGGATACATGGATATGCCTTCAGGCAACTCCGCCTCTGCTATAGAGCATCCGAGACTTCAGTCAGGGATATACTTCGGCCTTCAGTCTGAAAAATGAATCCTAGGTCATTCATGACCTTGGGGATAACCTTGCCCTCAGGCACCTTCGCTTCAGCTTAGGAAAATTGTGACTTCAGTCAGAGAAATGGTATCCTGAGCCATTCATGACTCTACGGGGATTCAAACACTTTGCCTTCAGGCAAAACTCCGCTTCAGCTGGAGAAACATCTTCGACTTCAGTCAGAAGAAACACTATTCACTAGATCGCGATCAATCATCACCTCAGGGCAACTGACTTGGTCTTCAGACCAACACGGATCATCTTGGTATATCTACAAACTTTGGAACCTTGTCTTCAGCCACACGTTGATTCATCAACAAGGACATCTGAGCTCACAGGAACCTTCTGATACCGCCTTCAGGCGTTTACGCAGTCAATCTTCAGATTAGACAACACTGTTGGAGCAGACATATCACGCTGCTAAGGACTTCAAGAATCATCTTGAACAAACAAATCCATCAGGCACCTTCAAGAATCATCTTGAACCGATAACCATTCTGGAGACTTTATTCTGCGGGGTATTCCAGGAACCTTCCTGGGCAACTCTTGCTGGGGACGCTACTGGGGAGCTCAAGCATCATACTAGGCGAACAACTCGGGAAGCTGTACTGAGGTCTTAAGAATCATCTTAAGCAAACGGCCCTGCTGAGGAATTCAAGAATCGTCTCGGACTGAAGACTTCACTGGGGATCTCCAAAATCATCTTGAGCGAGCGACTGTGGGGATTACACCGGGGTCTTAAGAACCATCTTAAGAAAGCGACCTTGTTGGAGAGAATATCAGGAATCATCCTGAGCAACCGATCCTTCGGCCGAACACCCGTAAGGCAATAATAATAATGACCTAGATCATGCTTATGATGCATATGCTTCTGCGCTATGCCCCACACGGTGGGAATGATATGCGTTTATGCTAAATGCTGTGCAATCATGCACAATGCTATGCAACGTTAAATGCTATGCAGTGTTAAATGCTATGCAGTGTTAAATGCTATGCAGTCATGCACAATGATGCGACCTCGTCAGCAAAATAAATGCCGAGGGGAGATTCTCTTGTCAAGGAGAAAGAACTGCTCAGATAGAGGAGTCATCCTGCTGAGGAGAACGTGGGCACGCCGATATCAATTGGAATCCGCCTGGGGGAATGATCTTCCGGTTGACTGCTGCAGGGCAAACAACTTCAGCTGACTGCTGCAGGGGACGAAGCTCTACGAGAACCCGAACCTGCTGAAGGCAAGCGATGTCAATCGCGGGAGTGAACTGCGTGGCCGTCTCGGCTAACTCTTCTGGGGATGATCACTCTGTGGGGAAACAACTTCAGCTGCTCCACACTCCGCTGGGGAAAGACCAATCATGATCTGATCAACCTTCAAGGACTCGGCCCTCCTGGACATCTGCGAACTCGGCTGAGGAAGGAGAAGTCATTCTGCTTCGCCAAAGGGAGTACGAATCTGGGAGATACAGCATCAGCTGTTCAACATCTGCTAGGGAAAATCCACTCATGGTCCTAACTGCTTCCAAGGATTCTGCTTTTCTGCGGACTCAGCCGGGGAGAGAAATCATTCTACTTCACTGGAGAGTACGACTCTGATGAGGAATTTCAATTTCGCTGGGGAAGAAAGAATCATCTGACTTCGGGGAGAATACAACTCTGCAGGGGAATGCAACATCAGCTGTTCCAACACTCTACTGGGGAAGAGGGAATCATCCAACTTCAGGAGAGAATATGACTCTGGTGGGGAATCTCGATTCCGCTGGAGACTTTACTGGGGAAACACGAGCTCCGGCACCCGAACACTTCTACGAAATCTGCACTTGTGACCCGGTGCTGGGGGAAAGATGACATCATTCTTCGGTGCTTGGCTCAGCTGATGGGGTGACGTTCCTTCAGGATGCGTCTGCTTGGGGAAGAGAATCATCTCTGCATGGGGAGACATATCAATGCTCACTATTTTGCGTTCAGAGTCTGCGGAGGGGAGACTACTGAACTCTGCTGGAGAAGGAGGGCTCGCCCTGCTTTGGGGATACGCACGGCATGTCCTCTGGAAGGTGCTACACCTGCAACAACACAAACAAACAAGACAAGATTCCCTCCTCAAAGGGTTTTATCCAGGTTATTATCTCGTGACAATATTCAGTTAATCAATTGTTTCAACAATCGATGGGCCTAGGCCCGCCAGTTTATGTATGCGCATTTTATCAAAAACATCGGCGTTTTCATCCGCAAACAAAACAGATAAATGCTAAACAGACAAGTAGAATTGCTGAATAATGTGCATTTTATTGATGATGAACCCCTGAATGGGCAAAAATGTTTTACAACAGAGGCAAACTCCTGGAATGAGGAAGCCGCACAAAAAAAGAAAACATAAATATACATCAGTATGTACAAATGTTGGCAATCGAGGCGTAGACGAACACCATGAGTTGATCCCTCTAAGACCCACTCGACTTCGATACTTCTCCGATGCTTCAGCTTCGGAAGAGATTGATTCAGATAAACGGCCCTCAGGTCTTCCGAACCATTAAACAATGAAAGTCCACACGCGGAACGTAGTCATTTGCTTATTCAAATCCCTAACTTTTGCGTGAACCGCCCTTCCGGGTTTTCAGTCCACCGGGATACCCTTTTTTGCCGAAGCCGCCCAGTGTAGGTTTTCGACTCCGCGGGTGTACATTTTTTAATATATCCCTAATTTTTGCCCGAACCTTTTATTCTGTTTTTGGTTCGCCGGGATGCCCCTTTTTTGCCTGGACTCTTTCTTTTTTGTCCAGCGGGTCTCTTTCAAGCAAAGTATTTTTTAACTGCGTCCGCGTTCACCGGGGATGCAAAATCTTCACCATCCATCGTGGATAACAACAAAGCTCCTCCTGAGAAGACCTTGCTGACGACATACGGCCCTTCGTAATTCGGAGTCCACTTGCCCCGGTGATCGGAGTGTGGCGGAAGAATTTTCTTCAGGACGAGATCACCCGTCTGAAAGCTTCTAGGACGCACCTTCTTATCATAAGCTTTCTTCATTCGGCTTTGGTACAGGCGACCAAATGCAATTGATGCTAACCTCTTCTCGTCCATCAGGCTGAGTTGGTTTAAGCGATTCGTGACCCATTCTGCCTCATCGAGTTTTACATCAACCAAAACACGCAAAGAGGGAATCTCCACTTCCAACGGTAGGACAGCTTCCATACCGTACACCAAGGAGAAAGGGGTTGCCCCGGTCGACGTACGCACCATCGTACGATAACCGTGCAAGGCAAACGGCAACATCTCGTGCCAATCTTTATACGTCACAACCCTCTTTTGAACAATCTTCTTGATGTTCTTGTTGGCTGCTTCAACGGCGCCATTCATCTTCGGCCGGTAAGGAGATGAGTTGTGGTGTTCAATCTTGAAGCTCTGGCACAGCTCCTTCATCATTTTGTTGTTCAGGTTCGAACCGTTGTCTGTGATTATCCGCTCGGGAATCCCATATCTGCAAATGATATCTCTCTTGATGAATCTGGCCACCACTTGTTTGGTCACATTAGCGTACGAGGCTGCCTCCACCCATTTGGTGAAGTAGTCGATAGCTACCAGAATGAAACGATGACCATTGGATGCGGTGGGCTCGATCTTGCCTATCATGTCGATGCCCCACATGGAGAACGGCCAAGGGGAAGACATGACATTTAATGGGCACGGCGGTACATGAACTTTATCAGCATAAATCTGGCATTTGTGACATTTTCTTGCGAATCTGAAGCAATCCGACTCCATAGTCAGCCAGTAATATCCTGCTCTCAGGATCTTTCTCGTCATGGCATGCCCGCCGGCGTGCGTGCCGAATGTGCCCTCATGGACTTCTTCCATGAGCATACTCGCTTCTTTCTCATCTACACATCTGAGTAGCACGAGATCGTGGTTTCTCTTATACAGCACTCCATCAGGATTGAGATAAAAGTTTCCAGATAGCCTCCTCAGAGTCTTCTTATCCTGGGTAGACGCACCCGCAGGATACTCCTTAGTCATAAGGAAGGTCTGGATATCGTGGAACCATGGTTTGCCGTCGGTGGCATCCTCGATTGCGAAGACAAATGCTGGTCTATCAAGACGCGAAAGTACAATTCTTGGAGCCTCATTCCAATAATTGACTTTATACATTGAAGCTAGCGTGGCTAAGGCATCAGCCATTTGATTTTCAGCCCTGGGTACATGATGAAGTTCCACTCGGTCGAAGAACGGAAGCAGCCTCCTGGCATAATTCATGTACGGCACTAAATTCGCTTGACGAGTTTCCCACTCCCCTTTAATCTAATTGATTACAAGCGCTGAGTCACCATATATGTCTAGATTCTTGATTCTCAAATCAATTGCCTCCTCAAGACCCATGATACATGCCTCATACTCGGCTTCATTATTAGTAACTGGGAATGTCAGTCTCGCAGTAAACGGGATGTGGGATCCGTGAGGAGTCGTGATGATAGCCCCGATACCACTTCCGTAGGAATTAACCGCTCCATCGAATATCATCTTCCATTGAGACTTCCTATCTGGCCCCTCATCGGGCAATGGCTCATCGCAATCCTTCGCTTTGAGAAACATAATATCCTCGTCAGGGAATTCGAACTTCATTGGCTGGTAGTCTTCGATTGGCTGTTCGGCAAGGTAATCAGACAATACGCTTCCCTTAATGGCTTTCTGAGAGACGTACTGAATATCATATTCTGTTAACACCATCTGCCATCTGGCAATCCTGCCCGAAAGAGCCTGCTTCTCGAAGACGTACTTGATCGGATCCATCTTCGAAATTAGCATAGTGGTGTGATTGAGCATATACTGTCGTAGATGTTTGGCAGCCCAAGCTAATGCACAACACGTCTTCTCCAGCATCGAGTATCGAGATTCACACTCAGTGAACTTTTTACTCAAATAATAAATGGCATGCTCTTTTCTGCCCGTCTCGTCGTGCTGACCGAGAACACACCCCATACTATTCTCCAGAACCGTCAGGTACATGATCAATGGTCGTCCAGCCACTGGGGGTATCAAGATTGGAGGTTCTTGAAGATACTGCTTTATTTTATCGAATGCCTTCTGGCAATCCTCATTCCAAGTAATCGCCTGATCTTTCTTTAAAAGCTTGAACATCGGTTCACAAGTAGCCGTGAGCTGAGAGATAAACCTTGCAATGTAGTTTATTCGGCCCAGGAAACCACGAACTTCTTTCTCTGTTTTCGGCGCTGGCATTTCTTGGATAGCTTTTATTTTTGCAGGATCAACTTCAATCCCTCGTTCACTAACGATAAACCCCAATAACTTTCCGGACCGCACTCCGAAAGTGCACTTGTTAGGATTCAGCCTCAGCCTGAACTTCCTAAGCCTTTCAAACAGCTTCAGCAAATTGACCAGATGCTCTTCCTCCGTTTGGGACTTTGCAATCATGTCATCAACATAGACCTCGATCTCATGATGAATCATATCATGAAACAAAGTTACCATTGCTCGCTGGTAAGTGGCCCCTGCGTTCTTCAGACCGAAGGGCATTACCTTATAGCAGAATGTTCCCCAAGGGGTGATGAACGTCGTTTTCTCCATGTCCTCCGGTGCCATCTTAATCTGATTGTAACCGGAGAAGCCATCCATGAACGAAAACACGGAAAACTGGGCTGTGTTGTCGACCAACACATCGATATGAGGCAACGGGAAATCATCCTTAGGGCTCGCCCTATTCAAATCCCGATAATCGACGCACATGCGTACCTTACCGTCCTTCTTCGGTACAGGCACAATGTTGGCGACCCACGGAGGGTAAGTGGTAACGGCTAGAAATCCTGCGTCCAACTGCTTCTGGACCTCTTCTTTGATTTTTATAGCCATGTCTGGTCTCGTCCTCCTGAGCTTCTGCTTGACTGGAGGGCAATCTTCCCGCAACGGCAAGCGATGAACCACGATATCAGTGTCAAGTCCGGGCATATCCTCATATGACCAGGCAAAGACGTCACTATACTCTCGAAGCATCTCGACCAGCCTATGCTTGACATCATTCTGCAGCGCAGCCCCCACTCTGACATTTCTGACGAGCTCCTCAGAACCCAGATTTATGATCTCAATATCCTCCTCGTGAGGCAGAATAACCTTCTCCTCTTGTCTCAACAAGCGGGCCAACTCTTCTGGAAGGTCTTCGTCTTCATCAATCTCATCCTCGGCTTGATAGATCAGGCAATCAAAGTCGTAGTGAGCCGTAGAGGGTCCAGAGTCGATGTTGTCTGTTACGTGGATCCTGCAATAACAAGGGTTAAGTTTAAAGCAGGAATATGCAGGTTAGCACGAACCTCGTTGCCATTTTGATGTTTTTTCGAAATAAACATAAAATAGGAATAACAGGGAACACAATATTTGATTACGAAGAAAACGCCTTTTATTTATTAACAAAATGCATACACATAATCCAACAAGGCCCTGGCAATAAAACCACTATGCCCCGGGCAGGACATAGGGTTGTACAAGGATTGTAAAAAGCAAATCATTACTCTTCACTTGTCAGCTTGATAATCTCCTTGATGGTCCAATTGTGGAGGCGCTCGCCTGGCTTGCTTGGTTGAATCCAGGCGTCAAGGTCGCAATCACTGTCTTCGCTGTCCTCCGACGCAGCGTTGATGCTCTCGAAAATTACTCCCCCCTTGGTGAATAGGATCGGCCCTTTCCCACAAGACGAGCTGCCAGAAGAAGATGAAGCTTCAGCTCCAGGAGAATACCCCAATCCAAACTTATCCTGCTTGATTGGTATATCCAAGACATGCCCCCAGCCTGGGGTGGAGCCGGCTTCGACAACGGCCCTAGCTTCCTTAAACAAGGAGAGGTTCAACTCTTGCTTCTCTGCGACGACGGGAGCCACCTCCTTCACCCTGAAGGTTTCAAATGCTTGGCAAAGAGTCTCATGGATCTCACCATCCATTTCCACGTATTTAAAGGACGACAGGTGGCTTACCATGATGTCCTCTTCCCCACAGACTGTCACTATGCTGCCCCCAACAGCATATTTAAGCTTCTGATGCAGCGTGGATGTCACGGCACCAGCAGAATGGATCCATGGCCGACCTAAGAGGCAACTATAGGCGGGCATGATATCCATGATATAGAAAACTGCATTGAACGTCTCTGGACCAACTTGAATTGGCAGGGTCAATTCTCCGAAGACGTGGCGCTTGGTTCCGTCAAAGGCTTTCACGACCAGATCACTGGGCGTGCACAGCAGTCCACGGGTATCCAACTTCATCAGTGCCTTCTTCGGAAGCACATTAAGCGAGGAACCCGTATCCACCAGGACGTGTGACATAATTGTGCCTCTGCACTCTATCGAGACGTGCAAGGCGCTGTTGTGATCTCTTCCCTTAGGAGTCAGCTCTAGATCTGTAAATCCCAGCCCATTACCAGCATAAACATGGGCTACTACTTCCTCGAGTTGATTTACTGATATCTCTTGCGGCACATACGCAGCATTCAGTACCTTCAGTAACGCGTTGCGGTGCGCCTCAGAGCACAGCAACAGGTTAAGAATCGAGATCTTTGACGGAGTCTGATGAAGATGATCTACAATCTTGTAGTCACTTTTCTTGATTAGTCGCATGAACTCTTCAGCATCTTTAACCAACAAGTCCTTTTCTGCCCCTGCAGGGACCTCTTCAACAGCTTTACCTTTACCCTTATCCACAGTGTCAGCCCGGACCACTTTCTCTGTTGCAACCTCTGCTGGCGCAAACACCCTTCCGCTTCTAGTAATACCACTGACCTCAGTAAGATTCTGCATAGTGGACCCGAACGGCTCAAGCTCTATCTTTTGACCATTACAATAAACCTCGGCGCCATAATGCCATGGAACGGCATTGGTACTCTCGAATGGGATTGGTCCGGCCCTGGTGATGGTGATGGTAGGCGGACGGGGCGCAGAAATAGTAATAGGGTGGCGAGGAATGGTAATGGTAGCAACTTCGTCTGCCTGCTTCAGCACAACTTCCCCTGATGTACTCTCAATGCTCCGGCTGAATTGCAAAATACCCTCGGACATCAGACTCTGAATACCTTCGATCAGCTGCTCACATCCGTCAGGAAGTGTAGCACAAGCCATACATAATTCTCCACATCCAGGAAAGAAGCCCTTCTTTAGCAACTTAGCCTTGACAAAACTCAACGGCGTCCTCAAATCTTTGACATCAGTCAGCAAGTCCGCACTCTCCTCGGTGATAACAGCATTCACTCCGCCCCCCTTATGATGAGGCATCGGGTTTTTGGTGACGTTAGGCACGTTGTCAGAAAAGTTGATAACCTTGGCGTCCACTAGGTCCTGGACTTTATGCTTAAAAGCTTTACAATTCTCAATCGTATGGCCTGGTGCCCCAGTATGGAATTCACAAGTAGCACTGGCATCATACCCCGGTGGTGGTGCCCCTGTTAAGGGAGCCAACGTCCTCTTTTGAACTAATTGGAGCTGGAGCAACGTTTGCAAAAGCTGTGCATATGACATAGGTGGAGTATCAAACTGACGGCTTGACAGGGGAGCCCGATTCTGATATCTTTTATACCCCAGATTATTCTGCTGCTGAGGTTGCTGCTGCTGCGGCTGCGGTGGAGCAGCTGGAATGTTTATGCTAGCAATCTGAGGCTGAGGGCCCTTGCCCTTTCTCCTAGCATTAGTGACAGCACTGGCATCTCCCTCTCGACGCTTGCCAGTATAGGGTTTCTTGCTACCCCCTCCAACTGAGGATGATTCACCCTGAATTTTTCCAATCTTTATACCGTTCTCAACATGTTCGCCCAAAGTGATAAGAGCCGAGAATGTTCCAGACATGCCACTGACCAGCTTTTCATAATAGATTCCGGGAAGGGTAGCCACGAACATTTGTACCAACTCACGCTCAACCATCGGCGGTTGAACCCGAGCAGCCAATTCACGCCACCGTTGGGCGTACTCTTTGAAGCTTTCATTGTTCCGCTGTGAGAGATTCTGGAGCTGAACTCGGTTGGGAGCCAAGTCGCTATTGTATTGATAGTGGAGAACAAACGCTTCTGCAAGATCTTTCCAGGTGCGCACAGTAGCGGGCTCCAAACCCATATACCATTCGAGCGATGGGCCAGAAAGACTATCCTGAAAGAAGTGCATCAGCAGCTTCTCATCGTCAGAATAAGCGGACATCTTTCTATAATAAGATCGAAGGTGGACCCGGGGGCAAGTAGTGCCTTTATACTTCTCAAAGGTGGGCACCTTGAATTTGTGAGGTACTTTAAAGTCAGCAATCAACCCTAGGTTGGACATGTCAACGCCCAATGTGTTCTGATTTTCTATGCTTCTCATCTTGTCTTCCAGCGCCTTAAACCTGAGTCGAGCTTCAGCATTCAACTCTGCCTCTACGCCTCTCTGAGAGAATATATCATCCTGATGGTCCTCTAGCCACGGTTGAGGCACCACCAGATTTCCTGCGCCAGCATTGCCGTTGACCGGCCCCATGTTAACATTGGCTCCCAAACTACCATTGACGGCGCCGGCCGCGTTGAGTCCGAGATTAGTCATAAGATTGCCGTTAGCACTGCCGTTGCCCCCGGCAGCAGGAACAACGTTCTGTGGAGTCTCCCCTGGGGGAGGAGTAGGCACGGCCCCTCCATGAAGTATGCCATTACTGTCAACCCTGGAGATCAGAGGTTGAACCAGAGTACGAAGCTGATCTTGACCATTCGCGACCACCTGCATCAGCTCCATAAAACGATCCATCCGCTCACGGAGCTCTTGAACATCTGACTGTACCTGGTCCATGATTCTCGTCTGATTAGCGCGAGTTGAGTAGCGGTGGATGAGTCTTTGATCAATCCTGGAGATCGAAAGCAGCGCGGAACCTGAAAAACCTGTTAGTAATAAAGGTTAGGAAAAGCAATAAGATATACATCATGCAAATATGCTTCATGCAGATGCATGCGTGTGTCTGTGTGCGTGGGAGATTTTCCCCCGATCCTAGTGCCTTAGTGACGGTGCTGATAATAACAAGAGGAAGAAGAAATCCGGGCCCAATCATGGAAACATCAATCTCATATATATATGGAAAGGCCTGTCGAGGCAATACACAGTATCAGCGAGTACAAATCAACAGCGTGACCTCAGCCAACAAGTCTGGTGATGGTCAGCATACATCAAAGATCAAAAACAACAGGGATATAACTAGTCAAGTACGGCCACGGGCGCGATACTCTGCTAATAACTCCTTGGTCTCCGAATGATCTGGCGAAGTGAGCAACCCCTCAACGAGTAGTTCCCTCTGCCTGATAGTATACTGAAGTCCCTGAACTGAACTCTCCCAAGCGCCTTCGCCGAAGCAATCCTCCAGCTTCCGCTTCTTAGACTCAAACATCAGCTTATGCTCCTTCAGGCTAGCAATGGCTTTGTTGAGACGGGCTTCAGCGGAGTACCTGCGGGCGGTCTCTTCATCAAACCTCCGCTCACTGTCTTTCACCTCGGTCTCTAGCTTAGAAATCTGCAGCATCAGCTTGTCTTCTCGCTCCTTCCTGGTGGCCATAGAAGTCTTCCAATGCTGGTCGAACTTAGATATTCTTCGGTATGCTTCCTCCAAATGCTGCTTCTTCGTAGCCAGCACATCATTAGCAGCTCTGAAGTCTTGACCTAAGCGTTCCCGATCAGCAATCTGCTTTGCCAAGTCTGCACCCAGCTGGCTCACCGACTCTGTTTGCTTTTTGAGAGCATGCACGGCTTCGTTCCTTTCACTTCGAAGCTGAGCTAACTCCTTCTCTAATTCTGCATTCACCCGCTTCAGTTCCTCCCGCTCGGCTAGTACCTGGTTGTGCTGATGAATGGACACAGTGGTAGGCTCTTCGACTGGTGGAGGACTCTCTGGTCTGGCATGAGGGAATGGCATCCCTATAGCGCTGGCTCTGGATCTGATCCAATCTGAATAAGGAGGGTAAGCTTGGTTGTTGCTCTTCCCCAACAAAGGCTTTCCTCTCGTGCTGATATTGTTCCACGCATACTGAAGCTTGGACAACAAATCCCCCTCTAGAATACCCGTGAGGTACAGAGATTCCCGTACCTCTTCTTCCTTCGGTGGAGTCCTCAAAGCATATGCAAACTGACGAACTAGCAATGATGGGTTGTAGTTGATGCAACCCTTCCTACCTATCAGAGGTACGTTAGGAAACCCACTACAACTGAAGATCATCTCGGTGCCTAACCTGCCTCTGTCAATGAACCAAACAATGTCTTCTGCCGACAATCTCATCAGACGCTCAGGCCACTCAGCTGTGGCTGCAGACAAGACAGAAGAACCCCTTTTGGGCAAATGACTATCAAACCACTTGTACAACAACGGTACGCAGCATGAAACATTCTTCCCTCTCCGATTCTCATTCTTGTAGTGCACTGAATGGTAAACGTCTCCGATCAGAGTAGGGACTGGATTCCCTGAGGCAAAGATATGGAATGCATCAAAATCCACGAAATCAGGCATGCTGGGAAATAGGATGATGCCATATATGCATAAAGCAAGGATGGCGTTGAAGGTGTCCCAACATTTGTCCTTAGCACACTGCTGAGCCTTAGCTATCAGAAACTGCAGAGAGAACCCTGGGACCTTGTTCCAACTCGTTACCACTAACTCAGAAGCGCTCAAATGGAGTGAGGAAGCCAAGCTAACCAGATCTGGCTCAGCATCCATGTGGACAAAAGGCATCTGCCTTTTGATAGACACACCCAGCATATCAGCATACTCTTCCAATGTCGGCGCGAGAACGAAGTCATGAAAAGTGAAACACCTCAAGGGAGGGTCATAAAACTGCAGAAGAGCATGTAACCCATTCAACTCGGACGTAGAAGGTTTGCAAACCAGACTAAGCAACTTGCCATAAGACTTCCTGAACCTATCCTTCACAGAATCCCCTGCCAGGGCTATCAAACCAGTCAGCTTCGACACATCGGGGGTCGGGAACTTGTACGCAACAGTCTTCCTGAGAGAGGCCATAATAACAGCAGAAGGCGAGAAATCCTGGATCGGGGAAACGGTACCTGCAACACAGACACACGTTAATGGAATGCAGATGAATGCGCAAACTAATGCAAAATGTAGGTATGCAATAATATATCCAGGTGGCTGCTGTGGAGATTCGGTATCAACAGTCACTGATGAGAGGGAAACCCCGGTGTAAGACCACTAATCTGATCTGCTGAGAATAACCATTCGATAGGACCGAGATCAAAATTCTGTTCTGACAAGAGTATGTGACTAATAATAAGGACCCCGGGCGCAAGATCAAGGAACATCTGTTGAAGTCTTCAGACCCCAAATCAAAATCTGCCCTATCAAGAACAAACACACAGCTGCTGATGAGATCTCACTCAAAATCTGCCCTATCAAGAACAAATAACATCTGAGGGATAAATAACGAAAGGTGGCGACTCTTCTATTTTGTCGGCACCTTATTTTCGCGGTAGCGACAGCTGGCGACTCTGCTTGGGACTTGATAGTTCCCTGGGATCCAACGTCCCTTGTGCGAGTCTGTTTGAGGATCCAACGTCCCCTGCGAGAGTCAATCCTAGCGCTTGTATGATTACTTGTTGGGTTGTGTTTGTTTATCGCGTTTTATTTCCCCGCACTTTATTTTTAGTATGATATGACTATCTGTGCTGTTGTGGGAGGGGCATTCTGATGAGTGAGAAGCCAGACCCAGGCTTGAGTGTACTTAGCATTAGTTGTGGAAATTAGTGGGCGCGTGCTTACTTTGCAGGCACTAGTGTCTCATGAAATCCACGCTCAGACGAGGTTCTCCCGGTTGACTTCTTTTCCAGCCCTTTGGGCCTGAGGGGTTGTTGGTTTGGAGGATTGTCGACTCTGGGGACCGATTATTTGGAATTCAGCTGAGTGAGGCCGCTTCAGGAGACGGTGATGCCACACCTTCTGGGTATCGTATCACCCCTCTTGAATGTCTGTGACGTTGATGACCGCATAGGATGCCGGACTTGTGTTAGTTTAGGTCCATACCTGTGAGCAGGGTTGGGTTTGTTGCAGGAAGCCTTAACCTTCAGACTACCTGATTTTCTTGATAGTGAATCAGTTTTGTTGGTATCAGAGGTTCTCATTATCAGATACATGTGTTCTTGACAGAGCAGATTTGTGGTCCTGTATCAGAGGTCCTTGTTATCAGATATATGTGTTCTTGACAGAGCAGATTTGTGGTCCTGTATCGGAGGTCCTTACTATCAGATGTATGTGTGTTCTTGACAGAGCAGAGTTATAGTCTGACATCAGGGGTTTCTCATTATTATCATATGTGTGTTTGTTCTTGATAGAGTAGAAGTCATGGTCCGATATCAGGGTTTTCTTTTCATCAGGAATAGGGTTGTTCTTGACAGAGCAGTATTGTGGTTTTATTGATACAGAATCTTCACCTTCATCTCCTCAACAGCACAGTCGTCTTGATCTCCTGCTGCATGATTGCATTTTACATTGCTTTGCATACCCATTCGCATTTCATTAACGTGTGTCTGTGTTGCAGGTACTGTTTCCCCTGATTCAGGTTTTCTTGCCTTCCATTGTGCTACTATGGGTTCTCTGAGGAAGACTGTGGCTTACAAGCTCCCCACTCCTGACGTTGTTCAGCTGACTGGTTTGATTGCTTTGGCAGATGATTCTGTGAGAGATGAATTCAGAAAGTCTTACGGTAAACTACTCAGTTTGGTTCGTAAACCCTCTGTGTTTGAGTTGAATGGGTTGCACGCCCTGCTGCAGTTCTACGATCCTCCTTTGAGATGCTTTACTTTCCAAGACTTCATTCTCGCGCCCACACTAGAGGAGTATGTTGATTTGTTAGGTGTGCCTATCAAGAGTCAGATGCCCCTGCTCTATAGATGGCTTGATAGTCATCTACCCAAGAGGGGTCCTTTTGCTTCGTCTGCAGCCACAGCTGAGTGGCCTGAGCGTTTGATGAGTTTTTCAGCGGAGTATATTACCTGGTTTGATAGAGATAGGTTGGGTACCGAGATTGTCGCTTGCGCGAAAATAAGGTGCCGGCATGACAGAAGAGTCGCCACCTTTCGTTATTTATCCCTCAGAGCGGGAAAGGAAACGATCGGAAAAAACCTGACGAATAAGGGTAAGACAAGGTCATCGCAACCATTGTCTGGGTTCGGGAGTCGGTTACGCAAGGGGAAGGTATTAGCACCCCTCACGTCCGTCGTACTCGACGGGATCCTCGCTTGTTTGTTTACTTGGACGGGTTGGTTATAATCTATCTACCTATCAAGGTTGGCTGAAAAAGAAAAGAAAAATGACTCGGCAAAGCGTCGCGCTTTATGCCTACGTATTCCCGTCTGGAACGAGAAATCAGAGTCAACGTAGTTCGGCTAACTACGGGGAAAGGTTGAAGGTTGCTCGCTAGGACGTCGCATCCTATGCCTACGTACTTTCATCTGGTATGAAAGATCAGAGCAAGCGTAGTTCGGGAAACTACGGGTTATCTCCTAAAAGAAGTGTTTTTTATTATGTTTGCGATTTCAACCGCACTAGAGACTATGACCTGAGAGTGAATGCGTCGCATGTCACCCAAAGGGTACCATACTAAACATCCAGACTATGGAAAAGAAGCTCTCCCACAATCCTCTCTCAGATAGCTTAAGGCTCGTAACTTACGAAAGAAATCATTCATGATTACTGTATCTTAAACTGCTTTGAGATGAGAAGAGAACAGGCCCAACTAGGAGGGAGACTATCAAGTCCTACTGTTATCATGCCATGGATTCATCCTATGGTCGAGGTTTAAACAGGGAACTCCTAGATGTTGTCATGCATAGGTTTCAACCTAAAAGTCTATCATCAAATCCTCATCAGAGGAAATGAGAGTCCTAAGGGATCATGTCAATGATACACCAAAACAGACAAAAGCATCAACTTTAACAGTAAAATGCATGCAATGCAAGTGAGGGAGGAAATGTGTGTGGGGCTTCAGCCTCCACAAGCTCGTCTCAACCTCAAGCCAGTCATGAAATAACAGTAATCAAAATAAACAACATGCCATCAAGCAAAAACAGTAAACTGTAATCATACAGACAGAAAATGACATCATGCTATCAAGCAAAGTAAACACATGGGCAAGGGAGCTGGGCTCTACCGAATACCCGCAAGCAAAGCCAAGCAATAACAATACAATCAGATGCACTCATGCTCTTAGACTGAACTTATTCTAAATGGGCTTAGTCTAATGCAACAGACAAATCAGACAAAACACACAATACATCAAAGAAAACAGAAGAAAGCCTCAGCTCCTCCAGCAGCAACCCAGTCTTCAGACTTCAGAGATCACTTGCTTTCCAGGTACCAACCCTACAACATGAGTATCAACTCATCTTCTCCCTTGAGCTTCAGCTCTTTTGATCAGCTCCACCTTCAGGCTTCACTATCTTCAGGGATCTTCAGGCATCAATTTGATCTTCACAAAGTCTTCAGACTTCAATAATCTCCAAGGAATCATCCTCTTCAAGGCCTCAGCTTCTATCTTCAATGGCTCCAATGCTCCAGCAAACAAGATTCAGTCAACAAGATGAGGTGAGGATGTTACAGTACTCACTGACTTCCAAAGGATGCCATTGAGGACTTAACATCAAAGGAGAGACTCTCTCAAAGTTCTACCTTATAGGGCCAGGTCACTAATCCCTCCAAAGGAGAGAGGTGAATACCCTTAAGGGACTCTGTGTCACAGAGAAGAAAGGAGATGAACAAGACACTCCTTGTTTATTGAACAAAGTGTTCTATCTAGGGCTCTGCCTATGCACCTATCAACCTATAAACAAAACAAACAAAAGCTATGCTAAACTCCTCTGCAAGGTCTTCAAAGCTTCCATGATGATCCACAAGGTCTTCAACTCAATCCTCAAAGCTCACACACTCAAAAGAGAAGGAAAGAAAACACAACAATACAACTTATGCCTTTAAGCAACACACATACTATCCATACATTCAAAAATCAATGAAAAATACTAAAATACCATACAAATTCCTAATATAAATTCTAGGGGATCCTATTTAACTACCCTTAAGTCCCATATATTCCCCATAGGCTAACTTGTCCTAAAAACCCCAAAAATAAAATGTTGAAGTCTACCTATACAACTTAAAACCCTAGTTAGAACACCTAAATGTCTAACAATCAAACTACATCAAATTTAATTTCTAAAATCAAGGGATAAATTCTACATGAAACTAGGGTTCAATATCTAATTACACAAAAAAGAATGAATTAAAAAACCTAAGGGAAGGTCCTAAAACAATTCTTGCAAGATAAGGTATCAACTAAAGGAAAGAAAATACACCATTTAAAAGAAAATATCACTAAAAATTCTACATTAAAAATGAAATTTCATTTTTATTTTTATATTTTTCTACACAAAATTATATAAACATAGAAAAAAGAATGAGTAAAAAATCATCATTTATCAATTTTTTATGAATTTTTAAAGATCATTAAAAATATAAAACAAAATAAAAATATGAAATAAGGAAAATGAGGGAGGGGTGAGAAAAGTAAAGCGCCACAGTTGATTATTCATGTGGGCCAGATATGGTGGGGTGTGGATAGGAATAAGTTGCTGAGCCCAGTTTCCTTAGCGAACCAAAACGGTGCGTTTGGCTAAATGATACGCTGCGTTTCGCAAGCTTCAGACTTCCCTCCATTTTGAAACCAAATGTGGGCCATTGGATCATGAGAATAAGTCAAGGTTTTGAGATCATCCGACGGTGGACATTCATTGTCCCCAACTGAACCCTAGGGTTTGCAGGAACCCTAACCCCATGCAAGCATCTTCAACCCGTTCGTGCTCATCCATTTCCCCATGAAATTCCATGATTCCAAAAGCAAAGTTGTGCTATGACTTACCAAGAACACGATGCCCTCTCTAGTTTCCCCTGAAACTCCTTACATCATCCTACCAGAAAGCTACATCATCATGGTTCAACCATATACACCTGATGTCATTCTCCCATAATCCTTGAATCTAATGGCATACAGTTATTCTACACAATATCCTAACCATTCTAAGCTAGTTCTTGACAACTAAAGCCAACACACCAGTCAATTCTTGAAGATTAAAGTTTCATGGACCTGCTATCGACTACCATAGATCGTGCCATAACTCTCAGAACTTCATCATCTAACCTAATGCATCGATTCTAGACCTACAAAACTAGTTAAAACTACATGACTTGAGAGAATGGTGATGAGAAAGAACCTGTTAAGAGGTTATGGTGGAGATGTATAGAGCTCGATTCAGTGCTTGATCTTGCTCCCAAATGCTTCTTCAATGGTATACTCCTTTCTGTTTGCAACTTTCTTGGTGGAGATGGCTTGTAGAGATGAAACCGAATCTGGTGTGGATCTTGCAATTCTCAATTCAAGCCTTCCAATCTTCCATTGATGATCCTCTGAATCTACTTGGATACACTCACTGTGAATTATGGATTATGGATGAATGAGAAAATTGAACAAACTTGGTGTAGAATGAACAATCTCTCTTTTGCTTATGATTGAAGAAACTATGAAAACCTCACTTTTTTCTCACTCTCCCTCCAACCTTGGCCAACCCTGAACTCATCATGATCCTCACAATATATAGCAATCCATTGAACAATCTAGAATCATCTAGAAAGTGTTGGAAAAGTGTGGAACTTCTCATGTGATGATATTATGGAACATCTCATACTATGCATTAAGTCTTGCAAAATGACCTTAAAATCTCCTCACATGACATATTGAAGTGTTATAAGCCATTACAAGCTTTTTCCTTGCCTTGTGTTAGGATTTCCAAGGGTGACTTCAAATGCAAGTAACAAAATAACAAAGCATCACCCATTTTAAAGCTTCAAATCAAAATTCTATCTAAAACAATGTTCTAAAAATGATGTTTCCAATCAAAATGATATATTGGATGACCCATTTTGGATTTCTAGATCCTCCAAACCAATTTCCAATTTCAACTTTTTAAACTTATATGCCATTTTTAGTTCATTTTTGACCAATCATGCAACTCCATGCTATGAGCTTTTTAAACAATTCATGACCTTCTTTCTAGACTTAAAATCACATTTTGAACAACTTTCATGTTTTGAGTTTTTCCATTTGAGGCTTGGAAATAGGAGTTTTAGGCATTGGCTAAAATGACTTATAATTGACAAATGACCAAAATACCCCTGTCTTGTTCCAACCATAAGTTGAGTTCCCCAAATCCTATCAAGGACTTCTACCACTAAAATTAAAGCTAAGAAGATGCCCTCCAACATTCATGTTGACCAAGAAATCATAGGAATCATCCTACTAGGGCAAAAGTTGTCTGCAAGTTGGGTGACTTTCAAGGACCCAGATTCACACACCTCAGCTGACCTGTAATTTGTCAAAACCATAACTTGAGCTCTGTAACTCCTATCAAGGACTTCTACCACTCAAATTAAATCTAAGAACAAGCTCTACAACATTCATGTTGTGGGGAAGATGAGATATCAATCACATCTAGAGCTAAAACTGCCTGGAAGATAGGGATCAAATTAGGGTTTTTCACTGACAATCCTTGGAGACCCTAACTTGAAACTTCTCAAACTCCTCAATCATGATGAGTTGGTCTAGGAATCATCTTTATAACATCTTTATGCATCATTCCATGATCTCATAGCCCTTGGATTAGGTCTCAACCTTCTCCAAATCTTCAGTGATCCTAGGGTTGACCCAGTCAAAACCCTAATTCTACCAATCATGGTTGAATCTTCTGAATTCTTGCCTAATGACCTCTCTGGGCTTCATGATGGCTATCAAGACATCTTATAGGCTTTCTCAAAACATCAAGTTCATTCTCAAAGTCTCAGAATCATCTGAGGGGTACCCACAATTCTCAAGCTATGAAGCACACAACCCTGGTTTCAATCCACTTCCTCTGAGGATCTCTTGAACTTTCTGGTGAAGGTATCAACTCTCAAACACTAGATGGATAAATAATTGTTGGTCAAATTTTGGGGTGCAGCAGAGATCATCTTCAGCTGCAGTGGGTTTCCGAACGTGCCTTTGATAGGCAGGAAGGGCTGTATCAATTATAATCCATCTCTGTTGGTCCGACAGTTTGCTTATGCTTTGAGAGCTCCGCCGAAGGATGAAGAGGTGCAGGAATCTCTGTACCTCACTGGTCTTCTAGAGGGGGATATGTTATCTAAGCTTCAGCACGCTTGGAATGGTATCAGTAAGCGGGGAAAGTCGTTGCTGGGGAAAAGTAATAGCTAAGCCTACGCTCCATATGTGACCTGGATCCGAGCCAGAGCAGATACTATAGGGATGTCGTTTCCTCCTACCAAGCCAGAAAGCCCTCCAGCGATTGAAGAGCCTACCACTGTGCCTATTCAGCAGCATAATCAGGTGTTAGCTGAGAGAGATGAGCTAAAGAAAGCCAATAAAGAACTGGAGAAAGAATTGGCTCAACTCAGAAGCGAGAGAAGCGAAGCCGTCCATTCCTTCAAGAGGCAGACAGAGCTGGTGAACCAGTTAGGGATATATTTGACTAAGCAGATGGCTGAGCGTGAGCGCTTAGGTCGAGACTTCAAAGTTGTCAATGATGTACTGGCCACTAAGAAGCAGCACTTGGATGAAGCGTACCGGAGAATATCCAAGTTTAATCAGCATTGGAAGGCCACCCTAGCCAACGACAAAGAACGAGAGGATAAGCTGAAGCAACAGATCTCCAAGCTGAAAGCCCAGGTGAAGGCCAGTGAGAAGAGGTTTGATGAATAAACCGCTCGCAGATATGCCACTGAAAGCCAGCTCAACAAAGCTCTTGCTAACCTGAAGGAGCGCAAACTGACGTTTGAATCCAAGAAGCAGAAGTTAGAAGATTGTTTCGGCGAAGGAGCATGGGAAGACTCAGTTGAAGGTCTTCAATACACCATTATGCAAAGGGAGTTACTCGTTGAAGGGTTGCTCACTCAGCCTGATCATCCAGAAACGAAGGGATTGTTAGAAGAGTTCCGCGCCCGTGGCCGTGCTTGACTGTATTTGTAATCCTTTTGTGTTGATCATTGTTGTATGCTGACCATCACCAGGCTTGTTGGTCGAGGTCATGCTATTGATTCTGCTTATACTCAGTGACATTGTGTACCGCCTTGATGGGGTTTCTTTATATATATGAGATGTTATTTCCATGACTGGACTCAGACTTCTTATTATCAGCACTGGCACTCAGGCACTAGGATCGGGGGAAATCTCCCTAACGCACAGACACACGTTTGCATTTGCATGAAGCATTTGCATAGCGAACGCTTTGTCGTTTTTCTAACCCTTTGTGTATGCAGGTTGTTCCAGGATTGATCAAAGACCAATCCACCGCTATCCGACCAGAGCAAATCAAGCTAGAGCTATGGAGCAAGTACAAACTGACGTTCAGGAGCTCCGAGAAAGGATGGACCGCTTCATGGAGCTCATGCAAGTGGTTGCCAACGGTCAGGACCAGCTCAGAACTTTGGTCTAGCCTCTGATTTCAAGGGTTGACAGCAATGGTATACTCCATGGTGGGACTGTTCCAACCCCTCCACCTATTGAGACTCCTCAAAACGACAGTGCCAACGGCAATGTGATCGCTAACATGGGACTCAATGGTAATACGACTGGCGTCGGTAATGGGAATTTCGAAGGTAATGGCAATGTTGGGCTGGGCAATGGCAACACAGGTGTTGGCAACCTGTATGGGCCTCAGCCATGGTTAGAAGACCGTCAGGACGATGTGTTCTCACAGAGAGGTGCTGAGGGAGAGATGACTGCTGAAGCACGTCTGAGGTTCAAGGCACTCGAGGACAAAATAAGGAATTTCGAGAACCAGAACACTATGGGTGTTGACATGTCCAAGTTGGGACTGATTGCTGATTTCAAGGTGCCTCCCAAGTTCAAGGTACCCGACTTTGAAAAGTAAAGGGCGCCACTTGCCCTCGCGTCCACCTGAGATCATATTACCGGAAAATGTCCGCTCACTCGGAAGACGAGAAGTTGCTGATACACTTCTTTTAGGATAGCTTGTCCGGGCCATCCTTAGAGTGGTACATGAGTCTGGAACCTACTAGTGTGCGCACGTGGAAGGAACTTGCTGAAGCATTCGTACACCATTACCAATATAACAGTGACTTGGCGCCGAACCGGGTCCAACTGCAGAATTTGTCACAGAGGAACAACAAAGGGTTCAAGGAATACGCCCAGCGGTGGCGTGAATGGGCAGCTAGAGTTCAGCCGCCGATGGTTGAACGGGAGCTTGTTGAAATGTTTGTAGCCACCCTCCCAAGGGTTTATTACGAGAAATTGGTCAGCAGTATGTCCGGAAGCTTCTCAGATCTCATCATCACGGGCGAGCACGTTGAAAATGGGATCAAACTGGGGAAAATTCAAGGTGATCTGTCCTCAGCTGGAGGAGGAAAGAAACCGTATAGTGGCAAAAGGCGGGAAGGAGAGACGAGCGCCGTGTCTAACGCTCGAAGGAAAGGCAAGGGCCAGCACCAACAGGTGGCCAGTATAACCATCCCAGCGGTCCAACAGCCACAGCAGCAGCCGAATCAGCAAGGGTACAGAAATTATCAGAACAGGGCACCTCTATCAAGCCGTCACCTTGAGACACCGCCCATGTCTTATGCTCAGCTGTTACAGACTCTGCTTCAGTTACAGTTAATCCAGAAGAGAACCCTGGCTCCCTTGACAGGGGAACCTCCGCCAGGTTATGATGCGAATGCAACTTGTGAATTTCACTCAGGGGCACCAGGCCACACGATAGAAAACTGCAAAGCCTTCAAGCACAAGGTGCAGGATATGGTGGATGCTAAGATCATCAACTTCTCAGATAATGTGCCAAATGTCACGAAGAACCCTATGCCGAATCATAGGGGAGGTGGAGTAAATGCCATTATTGAAGACGAGAGCTTGGATTTGTTTACTGATGTCAAGGATCTAAAGACACCACTTAGCTTCGTTAAAGCCAAGCTGATGAAAAGAGGTTTTTTCCCAGGCTGTGGAGAACTGTGTATGGGCTGTGCGACTCATCCTGATGGATGTGAACAGTTAGTAGAGGGGATTCAGAGTCTGGTGACCGAGGGAATCTTGCAGTTTAGCCGAAGGGCCGAATGTAGATCTGGAGAGGTAATGCTGAAGCAAGATGATGAGGTTGCCACCATCACCATCCCTCGCCGGACGATCACCATTTCTGCACCCAGACCGTCCACCATTACCATCACCAAAGCTGGGCCGATACCTTTTGAAAGCGCCAATGTTGTCCCATGGCATTATGGGGCAGACGTCTATTGTAACGAACAGAAGTTAGAATTGGAACCCTCGGGGCAGTGTGTGGATAACCTAGTGGGAATTGGCGGAATCACGCGCAGCAAAAGAGTATTTGCTCCACCCGAGATTGTGGCGGATAAGGCGGACAAAGCGGACAAAGCTGATGTAACCGATAAGGGAAAGAGTAAAGTCATTGAGGAAACCCCTCGTGGGGTAGAGAAGGACGTACTTGTTAAAGACGCTGAAGAGTTTATGAGGTGATTAAGAAGAGTGACTACAAGATCGTGGATCACCTCCATCAAACACCCTCGAAAATTTCCATCCTGAATTTGTTGCTATGTTCTGAGGCACATCGCAACGCGCTGCTGAAAGTGTTGATTGCCGCGTATGTACCGTAGGAAATATCGGTCAACCAGTTGGAAGGGGTCGTAGCCCACGTGAATGCTGGGAATGGGTTAAGGTTCACTGACCTGGAGCTGACGCCGAAGGGAAGAAACCACAACAGTGCCCTGCACATCTCGATAGAGTGTAGGGGAACGATTATGTCTCACGTGTTGGTAGACACAGGGTCGTCACTCAATGTTCTT
The DNA here is from genome assembly GCA_963859935.3 of Lathyrus sativus. Taxonomy (NCBI): domain Eukaryota; kingdom Viridiplantae; phylum Streptophyta; class Magnoliopsida; order Fabales; family Fabaceae; genus Lathyrus; species Lathyrus sativus. The sequence continues at coordinate 638,862,696 of OZ012740.1, read as the reverse complement.
CCGAAGAAAGCATTGATGAAGTTAGACACTCGAGGATTGATTTGCACACCCAGTGATCTGGTGGTGAAGGCTTTCGACGGAACTAAGCGTCATGTTTTCGGGGAGGTGACGCTACTAATCCAAGTTGGGCCGGAAATTTTCGACGTGGTCTTCTATATTATAGACATCATGCCTGCCTACAGCTGTCTCCTAGGCCGGCCATGGATCCATTCTGCTGGCGCTGTGACCTCCACGTTGCACCAGAAACTCAAGTATGCTGTTGGAGGTAGCATCGTAACTGTTTGTGGCGAGGAAGACATAATGGTGAGCCATTTGTCATCCTTCAAGTACGTTGAGATGGATGGGGAAATCCACGAAACCCTATGTCAGGCGTTCGAAGCTGTTAAAGTCAAGAACGTAGCTCCTGTAATCACTGAGAAACCAGAGATGACTCTCTCTTCCTTCAAGGAAGCCCGAGCCGTTGTTCAAGCCGGATCTACCCCAGGCTGGGGGCAAATTCTAGAGATACCTAACAAGCAAGACAAATTTGGGTTAGGATACTCTCCTGCGGCTGAAGCCTCCTCTTCTAGCAGTGCGTCGCGAGGTAAAGGGCCGATCCAGTTTACCAGTGGCCGGGTGATATTTGAAAGTGTCAACGTAGTGTCTGAAGACGGCGAAGACAGTAACTGCGAACTAGACTCTTGGATCCAGCCAAGCAAGCCAGGCGAGAGCCTCAACAACTGGTCCATCAGGGATATCATCCAAGTGATAGGAAAAGAGTAATGATTTACTTTTTTCAATCATTGTACAATCCTATGTCCTACCCGGGGCATAGTGGTTTTATTGTCAGGGCCTTGTTTGATTATGTACATGCATTTTACCAATAAATCAAAAGGCGTTTTTCTTTGTATTCAAATGTTGTGATCTCTGTTATTCCTGTTTTATATTTGTTTTGAAAAATAACAAAATGGCAATGGGGTTCGTGCTAACCTGCATATCCTTGTCTTAAGCTTAACCCTTGTTATTGCAGGATCCACATAGCAGATGACATCGACTCTGGACCTTCTACGACTCACTTCGACTTCGATTGCCCGATCTATCAAGCCGAAGAAGAGATTGATGAAGACGAAGACCTTCCCGAAGAGTTGGCCCGCTTGTTGAAACAAGAAGAGAAAGTTATTCTGCCTCACGAAGAAGAGATTGAGATTGTGAATTTGGGTTCTGAAGAACTTGTCAGGAACGTCAGGATAGGGGCCGCATTGCAGAGTGATGTCAAGCAGAAATTGGTCGAGATGCTAAGAGAGTATAGTGACGTCTTTGCTTGGTCATACGAAGATATGCCCGGACTTGATACTGACATCGTGGTCCATCACTTGCCGCTGCGAGAAGATTGTCCTCCCGTCAAGCAGAAGCTTAGGAGGACACGACCAGATATGGCCGTTAAGATCAAAGAAGAAGTGCAAAAGCAGCTTGATGCTGGCTTCTTAGCAGTCACTACTTACCCTCCGTGGGTCGCCAACATAGTGCCTGTACCGAAGAAGGATGGTAAGGTACGAATGTGCGTCGATTATCGGGATTTGAATAGGGTGAGCCCTAAAGATGATTTCCCGCTGCCTCATATTGATGTGCTGGACGACAATACAACTCAGTTCTCCATATTTTCGTTCATGGATGGCTTCTCCGGCTACAATCAGATCAAGATGGCGCCGGAGGACATGGAGAAAACTACGTTTATTACACCCTGGGGAACATTTTGCTACAAGGTAATGCCTTTCGGTCTGAAGAACGCAGGGGCCACTTACCAATGAGCAATGGTCACTTTGTTTCATGATATGATTCATCATGAGATTGAAGTCTATGTTGATGACATGATTGTGAAGTCCCAAACGGAGGAGGGACACCTGGTCAATTTGCTGAAGCTTTTTGAGAGGCTTAGGAAGTTCAGGTTGAGGCTGAATCCTAACAAGTGTACTTTCGGAGTACGGTCCGGAAAACTACTGGGGTTTATCGTGAGTGAAAGAGGCATCGAGGTTAATCCTGCGAAGATAAAAGAAATACAAGAAATGCCAGCGCCAAAAACAGAAAAAGAAGTTCGTGGTTTCCTGGGCAGAATAAACTACATTGCAAGGTTTATTTCTCAGCTCACGGCCACGTGTGAACCGATGTTCAAACTGCTAAAGAAAGATCAGGCGATTATCTGGAACGAGGATTGCCAGAAGGCATTCGATAAGATAAAACAGTATCTACAGGAACCTCCGATCTTGATACCCCCAGTGGCCGGACGACCTTTAATCATGTACTTGACAGTTCTTGAGAATAGTATGGGGTGTGTTCTCGGTCAGCACGACGAGACAGGCAGAAAGGAGCATGCCATTTACTACTTGAGTAAGAAGTTTACAGACTGTGAATCTCGCTACTCGATGCTGGAGAAAACGTGTTGTGCATTAGCCTGGGCTGCCAAACGTTTACGACAGTACATGCTCAATCACACAACCATGCTGATTTCGAAGATGGATCCGATCAAGTACGTCTTCAAGAAGCAAGCACTTTCGGGCAGGATTGCCAGATGGAAAATGGTGTTGACGAAATATGACATTCAGTACGTTTCCCAGAAGGCCATCAAAGGAAGCGTATTGTCTGAGTACCTTGCCGAACAGCCGATCGAGGATTACCAGCCAATGAAATTTGAGTTCCCTGATGAGGATATCATGTTTCTTAAAGCGAAAGATTGCGATGAACCGTTGCCCGACGAGGGGCCGGACAGGAAATCCCAATGGAAATTGATATTTGACGAGGCAGTTAATTCTTATGGAAGTGGCATTGGGGCAATCATCACGACTCCCCACGGATCCCACATCCCGTTCACTGCGAGACTGACGTTTCCGGTCACCAATAACGAAGCAGAGTACGAAGCATGCATCATGGGTCTAGAAGAAGCAATTGATTTGAGAATCAAGAACCTAGATGTATATGGTGACTCGGAACTTGTGATTAACCAGATTAAAGGGGAGTGGGAAACTCGTCAATCGAATTTGGTGCCGTACATGAATTATGCCAGAAGGCTGCTTCCGTTCTTCGATCGAGTGGAACTCCATCATGTGCCCAGAGCTGAAAATCAGATGGCGGATGCCTTAGCCACGTTGGCTTTGATGTATAAAGTCAATTTTTGGAATGAAGCTCCAAGAATTGTCCTTTCTCATCTTGATAGACCTGCATTCATCTTTGCGATCGAGGAAGCCTCCGACGGCAAACCATGGTTCCATGATATCCCAAATTTCCTTATGACTAAGGAGTATCCTGCGGGAGCGTCAACCCAGGATAAGAAGACTCTGAGGAGGCTGTCTGGAAACTTTTATCTCAATCCTGATGGAGTTTTGTATAAAAGAAACCACGATCTCGTGCTACTCAGATGTGTAGATGAGAAAGAAGCGAGTATGCTCATGGAAGAAGTCCATGAAGGCACATTTGGTACGCACCCCGTCGGGCATGCTATGACAAGAAAGATCATGAGAGCAGGGTACTACTGGCTGACGATGGAATCAGATTGCTTTAAATTCGCGAAGAGGTGTCATAAGTGCCAGATTTATGCTGATAAGATTCATGTGCCGCCGTGCCCATTGAATGTCATGTCCTCCCCATGGCCGTTCTCCATGTGGGGCATCGACATGATAGGCAAGATCGAGCCCACTGCATCTAACGGTCATCGCTTCATTCTAGTAGCTATCGACTACTTCACCAAGTGGGTGGAGGCAGCCTCATATGCTAATGTGACCAGGCAGGTGGTGGCTAAATTCATAAAGAGGGACATCATCTGTCGATACGAAATTCCCGAGCGGATCATTACTGATAATGGTTCGAATCTGAATAACAAGATGATGAAGGAGCTGTGCCAGAGTTTCAAGATTGAACACCACAACTCATCCCCTTATCGGCCAAAGATGAATGGCGCCGTTGAAGCGGCCAATAAGAATATTAAGAAGATTGTGCAGAAGATGGTTGTGACCTACAAGGATTGGCACGAGATGTTGCCATTTGCACTGCACGGTTATCGTACAACGGTACGTACATCAACCAGGGCAACTCCGTTCTCACTAGTGTACGGTATGGAAGCTGTCCTACCATTGGAAGTTGAGATCCCTTCTTTACGGGTTTTGGTTGACGTGAAACTCGATGAAGCAGAATGGATTAAGAACCGACTAAACCAACTCATCCTGATGGACGAGAAAAGATTAGTATCGATTGCATATGTCTGTACCAAAGCAGAATGAAGAAAGCTTATGATAAGAAGGTGCGTCCTAGAAGCTTTCAGACGGGTGATCTAGTCCTGAAGAAGATTCTTCCTCCACACTCCGATCACCGGGGCAAGTGGACTCCCAATTACGAAGGTCCGTACGTTGTCAACAAGGTCTTCTCGAGAGGAGCTTTGTTGTTTTCCATGATGGATGGTGAAGATTTTGCATCCCCGGTGAACGCAGACGCAGTTAAAAAATACTTTGCTTAAAGAATGACCCGCTGGAAAGAAAAAAGAATATCCAGGAAAAAATGGGGCATCCCGGCAAACCATAAAAAAGGGAAAAAGGTTCGGGCAAAAATTAGGGATATAAAAGAAAAGAATGTACACCCGCAAAGTCGAAAACCCGGATGGGCGACTTTGGCAAAAAAGGGTATCCCGGTGAGTCGAAAACCCGGAAGGGCGATTCAGGCAAAAGTTAGAGATTTGAAAAAGAAAATGACTGCGTTCCGCGCGTGGACTATATTTGTTTAGTGGTTTGGAAGACCTGAGGGCCGTTTATCTGAATCAATCTCTTCTGAAGCTGAAGCGTCAGAGAAGTATCGAAGTCGAGTGGGTCATAGAGGGATCAACTCATGGTGTTCGTCTACGCCTCATTGCCGACATTTGTGTATATACTGATGTATATTTATGTTTTATTTTCGCGCAGCTTCCTCATTCCAGGAGCTTGCATCTGTTGTAAAATTTTTTTGCCCATTCAGGGGTCCGTTATCAATAAAATGTATACTATTCAGCAATTCTGTTTGTTTGTTTATCACCTATCTGTTTTGTTTGCGAAAAAGAACGCCGATGTTTTTGATAAAATGCGCATACATAAACTTACTGGCCTAGGCCACTGATTGTTGAAACAATGAATTACTTGAACGTTGTCACAAGATGATAACCTTGATAGGTCCCTTTGAGAAAGGTATCTTGTCTGTGTGTTTGTGTTGTTACAGGTAGGGCATATTCCAAGCAGTACGCCGCATGCGTCCCCAAGCAGGATGATTCCTTTCTCTCCAGCAAATGTAGCAGCATCTCCCCGTGGAGTCTGAACATAAGAGCAGAGCATTGATATGTGTCCCCAAGCAGAGGAGATTCTCTCCCCGGTCAGATGTATTCTGAAGGATCATTGTTTCCCCAGCTGAGTCATATACTGAAGTGTGCAGCGCTCGATATTCCAGACTGAAGTCTCCAGGAGAATTGAAATTCCCCACAAAATTGTATTCTCCCCTGTGAGCAGGACGATTCCTTCTTCCCCAGCCGAGTCTGCAGTTCCCCAAGAGAGCCGAGCCCTTGGAAGCCGTTCAGGCCATGATTGGTTTTCCCCAGTAGAGTGTTGAATAACTGATGCTGTATTTCCCCACCAGAGTCGTTATCTCCAGGAAAGTTTTGCTGCGAATGCCGTGCAGTTTATTTCTGCGATTGATATCGTTTCCTCGACAGTTTATGGTTTGAATACCTGGTTGAGCGGGTTCAGGTTCTTGCAGAAATTTGTTCCCCTGCAGCAGTCGGCTGAAGATTATTTCCCCAGGCGGAGTCCAATTGAGATTGGTGTGACTTCTTCTCCTCGGCAGGATGATTCCTCCTCTCCACCAGAATGGTCCTTTCTCCTTGACAGGAGGATTCTCCCTTCAGCATTTATTTTGCTGATGGGGTCGTAGCATTTTGCATGATTGCATAGCATATACCCTAAACGCGTAGCATTTCTACCGTGTGGAGCATTGCGCCATTGTCAAAGCATATGCATATGAAGCATGAGCTAGGTCGTTACCGTTCTTGTTTCACAGGTGTTCCCTGACAGGGTGTTTGCTCAGGATGATTCCTGAAATCTCAGAAGAGTTATTTGGCCCAAGATGATTCTTGAATTCCCCTAGCAAAGTCGTCTGCCCAAGATGACTCTTGAATTCTCCAGCGAAGGTGTTTGCTTAAGATGATTCTTAAAATCCCCAGTGAAGTCGCCAGAGAGGGCTGCTCAAGTTGATACTTAGAGTCCCCCAGCAGAGTGTTTGCTTAGGATGATTCCTGAAATCTCCAGCATAGTTATTGGTTCAGGGTGATTCTTGAAGTCCCCAGCGGAGTTTATTGTTCAAGATGATTCTTGATTCCCTCAGCAGAGTTTAGTTGTCCAGAATGATTTATGAATCCCCGAAGCAGAGTTACTTGATAGTTCTCCAGAATCCCCAGCGGAGATGTGTCATCCCCAGCAGGTTTTTAAATAGAGGAGTTGAAATTTCCTTAAAGACTTGATGATTGAAGTCCGGCAACAGTGCCAAAACCCCAGTCTTACTGATGAAGTCCAACTGTGATGTCAAAGCAGTTCTCCCAGCTGACGCGGAGTGCCTGACGGTGAAATATTAGACATCCTTACTGGTTCATGATTGATTGAGGATTCTATTCCCGACTTACCGACGAAGTCCGGCTGGTGCCCGAAAGTTTCTTTGAATGCCCGACGGCATGATTAACTTGACCGTTAAAAAGTTCCCAATGACCTGATGAGTCCCGAGGAATTCTGATGCCTGACGGCATGATCGACCGTGTATCACCGGTTACCGAGTGACCAGTGACCCCTTGATGACTTAAGGACGAGTATTTACAGCAAAATCAGATGAGTACCTTGACGGAGATTAGACCTTCACGGTTACCGTGTGACCAATTCCCCAGCAGAGTTGCCGCACAACTGTCATGCTCAGTTTTTGAAGATGTTCCTAACAATCAGAGTATCGTTTACCTGTGCGTGGTTGGCAAATCACCCGTTACCGCGTAACCAGTGATCCCTCGATGATTTGAGGATGCAATGATATCAGATAAATTAGAGAATCATCCTGACGGAGATTTAGACCAGTATTTCTCCAGCTAGTCGCCGTGCAACTATTATTTCAGTTTCCGAAGATTTGTCCCCATCAGAGTACCGTGTACTTATGCAGTTGGAAAATTTCCGGGTTTATTGGTATTAAACCATCTTTTACCTTGATTGTTTGAGAGTCGTTCGCTTCTCACCCAGTCAGGTCCAAGCCGTTTGAATAGGGGCAGCTGTTGCACCCCAAAATTTGCCCAACATTTCTTTACCTAGCTTATGTTTCATTTCATTCACATTAGCACTATCATTTGCACTTCATTGACATGTATGCAGGAGATCAAGAGGTATGATTACCAATTAAGAGCTACACAAGACTATGAAGCTAGCTAAGAAGGTTATTCAAGTGCCCAAGGGTTGATATCCTTGTTAGAGAAGTTAAAAGATCCTCAGAGAGAGTGATTAAAGCCAAGTGTGTAGGTCTCCTAGCTTGAGAGTTGTGGGAAGCCATCAGATGATTCTGAAGCCATGAAGATGGACTTGAGATATTGAGAGAGCTCATGAGAAGTGTTGAAGATCACTTTGATTCCTAGACAGGTCATTGTGCAAGAGTAAGAAGGCTCAGCCATGAGTGGTGCAATTAGGGTTTGACTGGGTCAACCCTAAGTCAACTGATGACTTGGAGAAGGTTGAGACCTGGTCCAAGAGCCATGTGATCATGGATTGATACATTGGGATGTTCTAAGGATGATTCCAAGGTTAACTCATCGTGATTGAAGAGCTTGAGAAGTTTCAAGCTAGGGTTTCTAAGGCTTGACAGTGTAAAATCCCCTAGTTTGACCCCTATCTTCAAGGCAATTTAGCTCAAGATGTGATTGTGATCTCATCTTACCCCCAACATGAATGTTGTAGATCATGATCTTAGATTTAATTTGAGTGCTAGAAGCCCTTGATAGGATTTTTATAACTCAAGTTATGACTTTGACAAGTTATAGGTCATCTGAGGTATGTGAATTTGGAGCTTGAAAGTTGTCCAACTTGCATGGAACTTTTGCCCTAGAAGGATGATTCCTATGAACTTTTGGTCAATATGAATGTTGTTCCTTATCCTCTTAGATTTATAGAGAGTACTAGAAGTCCTTGATAAGATTTGTAGAACTCAAGTTATGGCTTTGACAAGTCAAGGGTATTTTGGTCATTTGAAGATTATAGGTCATTTCAAGCATAAGGCCATAACTCCTATTTGCAAGCTTCAAATGGGAAAATGTTCAACATCAAACTTGCTCAAAATGATGTTTTAAGGCTAGCCAAGAGGTCATGAGAGCTTGGAATAGCTTGCTTCACAAAATCACAAAAATGGCCTAAAATAAGGGTGAATTTCAAATGAACCAAAGATGGAAATTGGGATTTTTGATCTACATGTCCAAACCAAGCCATATGACATACCAATTTGATTTTAAAACACATTTTAAGAACATTGACATTGCCACAATTTTTAATTGAGGGTTAATTTGAGGACATGCTTTGAAAAGTGGTTACTTACACCATAAGTAACAATTGCCAAACCAATATGCAAGGCATAACCAAGGTTCCTTTCAATCAAAACCCTTTCATAATCTCATTTGGAGAGAATTTGGATGAAAAGCATAATAAATACAAGCTGATGCAAGGACTGTCGTGAGTATACCATGAGATTGGATTTTCAAGTGAAGTGAGATATTGAATTTCTCATTAGAGTAATCTAGAACTTTCTAGATCATTCATCCATGTTCTATATATGATTTAGAAGTGGTTCAGAGTGAAGGTTGGTGAGGATTGAGAGAGGAGAGTGAGATTGCATTTTGAGTTTGCACTTTGCAAATCAAGATCTGTTACAAGGTTAAAGGCCATTTCAGTCCAAGAAATTGATCTCAATAGCTTGCTCTGAGGTTGGTGATTGATCCCAGATCAAATTCAAGGCCAAGTTGTGGAGGAATCGTGAAGTAGCCATTGGAGTTGGAAGCTTGCAACTCAGAATCGGTTTCAAGAATCCAGGGCATTTCAACTTTTTTCTTTGCGTACAGAAGGTTGATTAGAGGCTAGTGAAGGATTCTGCAAGTTCTTGAGGGTTGATTTGAAGATTCAACCACTCTGTTTGCTCAAGTTTACCAGGTATGCAGTTCTTATCCCATGGCTCAAATTAGGTAGAATCAACGGGAATTATTGTGTTAGATGCATTGTAGATTGATGTAGGAAGGTTTTTGGATCATCAATTTGGAGATTAGTGACCAATTAGGGTTGTTACAATTTTCGATTGAGATTGTGTTCTTACGAATCTTGAGTTTTTAGAATGAATTAATGGCATGAATGGATTCCTGAGGAAATTTGGGACAAGATTCATCAAGGAATCGTGGCCAATGGTGGATTCTATAGAGAGTTAGGGTTGTGGAAGATTGATCGGAGAAGTCACCGGCGGTGACTCTAGCGCGCGCAGAGGGAGGAAACTCAGAAATTCAAAAGGTTGAAGATGACTGGATGGCCATTGGATTGGGCTGAGACCTTTGACAAGATGAGGATCCCACGACCACAATCATTTCCAAGTTTGTGAAGGATTTCTGAATAAAATGAAACGCATCGTTTCATTTAAATGCTGGTTTTGGGCTTAAGTTACAAGTTGATACTCCTACCCCCCCTTGTGGCCCAGTTTGGATATTGAACTGAATCTTCATGCTATTCACACCACGTGTTTATCATTTTATTTTGATTTTCATTTTATTTTTCATTTCATTCATGGTTATTAGAAAATTCATAAATAATTGAAAAATGAATCAATTAATTCCATTCTTTTTGCAATGGATTCATGATTGAATCTAGTATTTTTTAGATAAAAAATATTAATATTTCAGGAATTTTTGATTTTATGTGCATTTTACATTTTAATTGATATTAAAATAATCATGGTTGATGCTTGATCTTGTTGAATTTGGTTTGATCATTTGATGATGGTTCTTGCCTTGATTTTTTGTGTGTGGCTAGCATAGATATGCATGTTCCCCCTAGATTTTACTCACATTTTTGTGATGAATGTAAGTGGTAGTTTTAGGTTGAAACCTTAAGAGCTCCATTTTTAGGGTTTATGGTTGATACCTTGTGATTTAGATTTTATTTTTTGAACTTGGTGGATGATTCAACCTCTGATTTTTGTGTGGTAGATTCATGATTGAATTATGATACCTTAGAAATTTTTGTAGGAATTTACAATGTAGTTTACTATTTTTGTTTGATTTTAGTTTAGGTGCTAACTTTAGATGATTCTAAGGCACTAACTCAACTAGAATGACTCCTTTAGTTCCCTTAGATTAGGGTTTTCTCTCTCTTGCTCTGGGATGATGTTGAAGACAAGCTTGGGTTGCTGAGGAGTGCATGAAGAAGCTTGAATGTGAAGATTTCCCTTCTTTTGGTGTAGTGTTGATTAGGTGTTAAGATTAGGGTTTGTAGGCAGAGCTTCTAGATAGATTCTCTTCCTTCATAAACATGGAAGATGTTGATCACTTCCATTCTTCCCTATGATATAAGGTCCCCTTGTAAAGGCATCATCCCTCCTTCGGTAGGATGTGTGGCTCTTTAAAAGTTGGTAGAACCTTTGAGGGTCCATTTTTTCTGATGATGAGATGCTTAGTGGTGACCTTTGGTCTTCACTTTGCTGTCAATCATCCAAACATTACTCTTGTTAGATGAATCTTTTTCCCTTGCTAGAGGATGGAATTACTTGTTAGAAGATTGAAGAGGCTAGAAGTTGATACTTCCTTGTATTTGAGGACTGTCATTGGAGCTGAAGCTTGAAGATCCAGAAGAATAAGTTGACCCTTGTGGGAAGAAGATCAAGTTGATATTGAGGGAAGAGCTGAAGCTTGAAGAAGATGAAGAGCAAGTTGATACTTGTGAGAGGAATTCATTAAAGATTGAATGAAGAAGTTGAAGCTTGAGGAAGAAGCAAGCTGATACTTGTGAGTTTAGTGCATTGAGTCCCTGAAGGAACAAGTTGATGCTTGATATTAGGGTTGAGGCCTGAAGGTGGAGTTTACTGAAGAGCTGAAGCTTGAAGTTGAAGAAGAAGGACAAGTTGATACTCATGTTGATGCATTAGAAGCTTGAAGAAGCAAGTTGACACTTGCTATTGAAGATGATAGCCTTGAAGGGTGGTTGAGGACTGATGATTGAGTTGCTGTCAGAGGAGCTTAGCTGTGAAGTTGAGAAGGCTGTTGATTTGCTTTCTTTCCTGTCTGTTTTCTTTCTGTGCAACTGTATTGGTGTGACTTGTTTGATTTGCTTGATGCATTAGAATAAGTTCATATCTAGATTGACTTGAACTAGGAGCATGATTTCACTAGAGGTTGAGTTGCTCCCTCTGCTTGTATTTTTACTGTATGGCTTTGCTTGCTGGTATTTGGTAGAGCCCAACTCCCTTGCCTTTGTGGTCTGTTGTATTTTGCTTGATAGCATGTTTCTTCTTCTGTATGATTACAGTCACTTGTGATTTGCTTGATGGCATTTTATCTTCTGTATGATTGCAGTTATTCATATCTGGCTTGAGGTTGAGATGAGCTTGTGGAGGCTGATGCCCCACACACATTTCCTCCCTCACTTGCATTGCATGCATTTTACAGTTGTTTATTGTTTACTGTTTAAGCTGATGCTTTACCTGTTTCTGTTATCATTGACATGATCCCCTAGGGATCTCATTTCCTTTGATAAGGAAGTGATGATTAGAACTTTAGGTTGAAGCCTATGCATGATAACATCTAGGAGTTCCATGTTTCAAACCTCAACCATAGGATGAATCCTTGGCATGACAACATTAGGACTTGATAGTCTCCCCTTAGTTGAGCTTGTTCTCTCTTCTTATCTCAAAACAAGTTAAAATACAGTGATAAAGGTTTACTGACGTCGTGCGTTACGAGCCTTAATCTATCTGAGAAAGGATTGTTGAAGAGTTTATTTTCAACAGTCTGGATGTTTAGTATAGCACCCTTTGGGTGACATGCGACGCATTCACTCTCAGGTCATAGTCTCTAGTGCGATATTGGTTGCAAACACCCATAAAAAATAGTTCTTCCGTAAAAGACAGAAAAAAAACTTCAAACCTTTTTGCCCCGTGGGCCCGTAATTCAAAGGAAAGCTTTTCTGAAGAAAAGAGTGTCGTTAACTCCCAGTTCTACCGCAAACGGTAACGCTTAAGTCTCCAAGGGTCGAGCTGCGTGCACCAAAATGCTGGAATTGTTTGTTAACCCTACTCGATAAAACAAATGAATCTGAATTCCTGTAAGCCGTATTATCCCGAACTACGTAAGCTCTGATCTCTCATGCACGTTGAGAGTACGTAGGCACAATACTGATGTATTGGCGAGCCACCTTCCCCATCACCCGTAGTTAGGCGAACTACGTTGACTCTGATTTCTCATTCTCTGATGAGAATACGTAGGCATAAAGTGCGACACTTTGCCGAGTCATTTTCTTTTCTTTTGAGCCAGCCTTGATAGGTAGATAGATAAAACAAACCCGTCAGATAAAAACAACAAGCGTGGATCCCATCGAGTACGATGGACGTGAGGGGTGCTAATACCTTCCCCTTGCGTAACCGACTCCCGAACCCAGGCAACGGTTGCGATGACCTTGTCTTATACCTTTTCGTCAGGTTTTTCCGATCGTTTCCTTTCCCGTTCTGAGGGATAAATAATGAAAGGTGGCGACTCTTCTGTTTTGCCGGCACCTTATTTTCACGGTAGCGACAGGCATAATATTTTCTTACTACATCTGAGTTTACGGGATGTTGGAGTTGTTCATCGTCCATCATGGCAAGGATTAGAGAGCCTCCAGAAAAAATTGTCTTCACAACAAATGGGCCATCATAGTTTGGCATCCATTTTCCACGCATGTCTCGTTGCACCGGTAGAATCTTCCTGAGTACCAACTCACCCTCTTTATATTCTTTAACCTGGACTATTTTGTCAAAGGCTCTTTCAATTCCCTTCTAATATAGCTGATTGTGGCACATTTCTATAATCCTTTTCTTGTCAATGAGATTCATTGTATCAAACATTTCTTTCACCCATTCAGCTTCTTCGAGCTCGACTTCGATTAAGACCCTTAATGAAGGTATCTTAACCTTAATAGGTAGTACTGCATCCATCCCGTAAACCATGGAGAAAGGGGTTTCCCCTGTTGAAGTGCGAACAAATATTCTGTATCCTTGTAAAGCAAATGGTAGCATTTCATGCCAATCTTTGTAAGTTACTACCATTTTCTGCACAATCTTTTTAATATTTTTATTTGCAGCTTCAACAGCTCCATTCATCTTGGGCCGGTAAGGAGAAGAGTTGTGATGTCCAATCTTAAAACTGTCACAGAGCTCCTTCATTGTTTTATTGTTCAAATTTGTTCCATTATCTGTGATGATCTGGTTAGGGATTCCGTAACGACAGATAATTTCCTTTTTAATGAACCGGGCAACCACCTGCTTCGTTACATTCGCATAAGAGGCAACTTCCACCCATTTAGTGAAATAGTCGATGGTGACTAGGATAAACCGATGACTGTTAGATGATTTAGGCTCAATTTCCCCAATCATATCAATGCCCCCACATTGAAAATGGCCAAGGTGACGACAATATGTTCAAAGGATGTGGTGGCACGTGCACCTTCTCCGCAAAAATATGGCATTTATGACATCTTCGGGAAAATAGGATACAATCGGTCTCCAAAGTCAACCAGTAATAACCAACCCTCAAGATCTTCTTTTCCATGGCATGGCCACTTGCATGAGTACCGAAGGCACCTTCATGAATGTCTGTCATCAACATGTCTGCTTCTCTACTGTCAACACATCTGAGTAAGACCATGTCGTGATTTCTCTTGTATAGGACATTATTGCTAATGAAGAACTTGGATGACAATCTTTGCAAAGCTCTCTTATCAAGTTTAGAGGCATCGGCAAGATATTCTTGACTCTGAAGGTAATTTTTTATGTCATAAAACCAAGGTTTTCTGTCAGACTCTTCTTCAACCATCATGACGTATGCTAGCGTAGTCTTTCTTTCAATGCTAATTAGGGGAGCTTCGTTGACAAACTGAACCTTTCACATAGCAGCCATCATGGCCAGAGTATGGGCTATATGATTTTCGGATCTTGGAACGTGCTTGAAAGTGATTTCGTCAAAATACTCGATCATCTCCAAAAGTCTTTGTAAGGAATCAGTTTTTCATTTCGGGTCTCCCATTCACCCTTGAGCTGATAAATTACCAAGGCAGAGTCACCAATTACTTCCAAAATCTTAATACGAAGGTCAATAGCAGCTTCAAGACCCAGGATGCATGCTTCATACTCATCTATGTTGTTCATACATTTGAATCACAATCTTGCAGTAACAGTAGTGTAGCCACCAATCGGATTTTCCAAAATAACACCAACACCATGGCCTCTTTTGTTGGATGCACCGTCGAACATCATTTTCCAATAGGAACCAGGTTCAGGATCCTCCTCGGGGCCAGGCTCTTCTTTGGATTTATAAAGAAGCATGACATCTTTATCGGGGAAGTCGAAATTGAGCGGCTGATAATCTTCAACGGGTTAATCAGCAAGGTAGTCTGACAAGACGCTTCCTTTTATTGACTTCTGAGAAACATATTGAATGTCATACTCTGATAGGAGCATGTGCCATCTTGCAAGTCTTCCCGTCTGAGCAGGTTTTTCAAATATGTACTTTATCGAATCCATCTTGGATATCAATAGTGTAGTGTGACAAATCATGTACTGCCCAACCCAGAGCGCAATAAGCTTTTTCTAATAGAGAGTAATGACTTTCAAAATCGGTGAATTTCATGCTCAAGTAGTAAATGACATGCTCCTTCTTCCCCCGACTCATCCGTTTGGCCCAAGACACAACCCATCGGTTCTTCGAGCAAAGTCATGTACATGAAGAAAGGCCTTCCAGGCACAGGAGGGATCAATATTGGAGGCTCTTGGAGGTATTCTTTGATCTTTTCAAATGCCGACTGGCAATCCTCATTCCACACAACTGCTTGATCTTTTCGTAGCAACTTAAAGATCGACACGCAAGTAGGAGTCAAGTTAGAGATAAGCTTGGAGATATAATTCAATTTTCCAAGGAAACCTCTGATTTCCTTCTCAGTTTATGGGGAAGGCATTTCCTGGATGGCTCGTACCTTGTCAGGATCTACCTCGATTCCACGTTGACTAACAAAGAAGCCGAGTAGTTTTCCAGATCTGACTCTGAAGGTATATTTGGTAGGATTTAGTCTCAATTGGTACTTCCTAAGTCTTTCAAATAGCTTCAATAAATGATCAAGGTGATTTTTGAAATTCTAGTATGTACATCTCAGATGTCCTAGAATTGATCTCTGCTTAACCATAACAAGGACATAACACGAGCATTTTGATTTACTTTAAGAATTAACAGTGTCATGACATATGTTGTAACATCTGCAGACTGACAGAACAATTTATCTAACCACTTAAATTGAGTAGAATATTAAATGCAGAAAGATAAATAACACAATGAATTGTTAACCCAGTTTGGTGCAACATCACCTACATTTGGGGGCTACCAAGCCAGGAAGGATATCCACTATCAGTAGTATCAATTCAGAGCTAAACTCCCCCGTTTACAACCCCTCACTTAATCCGTACCAGTGCAACTTCTACCTACGACACTCCTAGATATGAGACACCTCTCACTCCCCCTCAATCACAACAGTGATAATAACAAATGAATAAGCTTTAGAAGACACTCTTCAAAGACAATACTTGATCTTGTTTAACAGCTTCAATCAAGAACAATACACTCTTGCTTACAAGCTTTGAGTGAACAACTTACAACCTAAATATGTCGACCACGATGCATCAAAAGATACAAAGGACTTGTACTTTAGGTCTAGCAAGTCTTTATTTATAGACTCTTCTAGTATGGGCTTGTACTTTAGAAAAAACTTTCTCAGATTTGATAAAATCAAATCAAATAATTCTTCAAATCTTTTCAAAAGATAATTCTTCAAATCTTTTCATAATTAACACCAATTTAGATTTGATCAAATCAAATCAAATCAAACTCTAAATCTTCTCATATATAAAACCAACTCATATTTGATCAAATCAAATCAAATTCCAAATCTTCTCATTATAAATCTTCTACAGAATCTTCTCCATAAAAATAGAAACAAATATTTTATAGTTTCCTAAAAAGTCTCAAAGATCCTTTTTATGAAATCCAATTAAGTCTTCACTTTGTTCCTAATAGATCTCTTTGACCTGTACATACTGATGAGATATATCCAGGAGGATCTCATCAAACCAAAACACATATGTCCAGAGATATACAATAGCAGCGCCTGCTGCACCAGACCAAGATGTCATGACATCTGTCTGAAACACATGACAGTAGTATTGTCATAACAGTGGATGAAGATGTTATGACATCTTACTTAACATCAGTGTAGAATCATGTTTGACCAAAATCTAGCCAATCATAGAATCATGGAACTAGCAATCTCCCACTTTGGCAAATTTTGGCTAAAATAACCAAACCATGATAAATCTTGATATATAGACTTATCAGAGCAGCAACAGTAGTAGTTTTCTCAAATACATCCAGCCTCACAAACTATCATGCTCCCCCTAAATAGTTGTATTCAGCAAGCAATAACAACACACTACTCACAGCAGTAGCAAAGTCCTATCATAATGTTGGTCATCATGTCAATACATGTGACATACCATCAGGACAACAAATAACATTAATACTTTTACTCCCCCTTTATAGCCAAAAATTGGAGTAAATCTACACACATATAAACTCAGATGCACACATATAAACTCATAACACATCAATCTGAGCCAAACCCAAAAACTGAATCAGAATCATCATGCCCTAAAGCAAGACTCATTTGACAAATTGCATGTGGTGTCTGAATATCTAGTCTGACATCTCACAACCTCCCAAGAGATACACAAACTACTTAATCCCCAATCAATATAAAGACTGCACCATTACAACAACAATCCATGGACAAGGACTTAAACCCCCTGCTGAACTCACTCAAACACAATAAAGTCAATCCTGATTCGTATAGATCCAGATACCATAGTTCCTTGAGAATACATCCTGACACCCTGAGCTAATCATCCACCCAAAACAAATATGACAAATGGCCTTACGCATCCACACAAGTTATCATAACTCCTTGGATAGGCAAGATGTCATGCACACTCGGTTTGACATACTAACATATTCTATAATAAAATTCTCAATTTTCTTGCTTCACAAGATATCAATCTTTTCCAGATCACTTCCAAGAGAAGAAACCACCTCCTCACACGCATTCTGATCCCAACATAAATCAGAACACTAAGTTATATATCTGTCGCATCGCTCCGAAAAGAGGGCTGACAAAGACAGAAGAGTCGCCATCGTTCGTTATTTATCCCAAAGAGAGGGGAAAAAACGATCAGAGAAAACCTACGAAAAAGGAAAAATACAAGGTCATCGCAACCAAATCTCGGGTTTGGGAGTCGGTTACGCAAGGGGAAGGTATGAGCACCCCTCACGTCCGTTGTACTCAACGGGATCCACGCTTCTTGTCTAATCTATGGGTGAAAACTATCTAGAGGCTGGCTCGCAAGGACAAAACAAAAGAATAGAGACTCGATAGAGCATCCCCACTCTATGCCTACACATTCCCTTGTGCAATGGGAAAGTCAGAGTCAGCGTAGTTCAGGAAACTACAGGGGGAGGTTGCTCGACAAAACTTCGCGTCTTGTGCCAACGTATCCTCATCTGGTATGAGAAATCAGAGCAAAATGTAGTTCAGGCAACTACGGGACAAGATCTCGATCGCATTGGGGCGAGAGAAAAGGTTCTGGATAACAGGCTGATCTCGATTGCATGGGGGCAAGAGAAGGGGAGGTTAGTTGTTAGTGTGCTCGCCAAGACATCACCGTCTTGTGCCTACGTATTCTCATCTGGTATGAGAAATTAGAGCAGCCGTAGCTCGGCCTAACTACGAAAAAACGGGTATCGATCGCACGGAGGCGAGAGAAAAAGAGTCTCAATTGCATGGCAAGGATGCGAGAGAAAAGGGTTCTAGGCCTGAAACACCTCAACAGAAGGGATTCAGATCGGATCGGGACACACATGCTAAATCCTAAGACGTAGGAGCGAATGCGTCGCATATTTCCCAAAGGGCATACGCTAAACACTCTAGACAAGAGAGGAGAGGCCCCCCACTCATCATTTCATATGTATCTAACGCTTGGAGATCACAACACTCATCACGGTTACGGATGGAAAACCGTCCAAAAGGGGTTAGTGAATCGAATCGGGACCAATGTGATGCTAAACCGTCGTAGCTCAACTTATGAGGGAAGTCGAACTATAGGAGGTTGCGTATTGATATCCGCGCTATGGACAAGATGGAGAAATGATATTGAGGATCATTCTCTAATTTAATCGTGTCGCACGAACCAAAACATGTGGGATCTCGTCTTAATCCCAAACAAAATGCCAATTAATCGAAGGTAGCCTATCGCGATCCCAAAGTAAAGAAAATGACCCAAACGGTCATTTTCCATAAATTTGAAATCGGAAAGGTTATCAACTCCAAAAAATCCGACGCTTACGGATAAAAGACTTTATCGATCGAGGAAAGTCAAAATAAAATTGAAAAGAAGAAGAAATAAGGAGAGAAGGGAGGTGGTCTCAGATCCAACATTACATATCAATAATTTGACTAATAACGGATTACGGAAGTCTCGTCGTCGACCAAAAAGCGGTGAAAATAACCAAAGATGGATAAATGGTCGAAAATGGAATCGAAAGAGAAAAGTCGCTCTAGAATCTATCGTTTTTCATTAATAAATTGACAGAAAAACAATAAAGGTCTCTTCATCGACCCAAAAAGAGCAAAAGTGGAATAAAATGCTCAATGATAAATTAAAAAATGAAATCTAACTCTAAAATAAAGTTAAAGAGTTCTAAAAGAAATTAATAAAAAAATTCTAAAAGAAATATTAAAAAAACTAGTATATAATATATTAACATAATATCAGACTGTTTTTAAAAACTAATATATAATATATTTACATAATAAAATTAATTAAGGAAAAATAAAACAGAATGGAGGTGTTATATGAAACAGGGGGTTTGTAAACAAGGAAGGTTCATGATGGGCTTAGCCCAAACCAACAGTCAGCAGTCAACAAAATAAAACAAGTCAAAAAATAAAATAAAAATGAAAAAAATCCTCTGATCTTTGCTTTTTCATTTTTGGTCCTTGAACCCTTCTTCTCCATTTGTTTTTGAAATCTCTCTCGTTCTCAACTCAAACCTCTCTCGTTCTCGGTTCATCATCAACTAAATCTTCTCTGTTTTCCAGATTTGTTTGGATTTTGTTGTTCATGTTTGAAGGTTAACACGATGGTGTGTAATGTTTTGTGTGGGTTTAATGGAATGTTTGGATGTTTCTGAAATGGGTTTCCGGGTTTCTGATATTTGGTTGAAGGAGTTCAAAAGGGTTTCGATTGGGATTTCATGTTGAAGATTATTAGTTTGAAATGGGTTACGGTTCTAGTGGAAGTGAAGATGAAGGAGGTTTCGCCGGATGTTTTTCTGAATGGAAGTGTTTCAATGGTGAAGAGGTTCGGTTTGTTTGTCATTTTGAAAAGAAGATGGAGGAGTTTGGAAAGAATGTTAGTGGTACTAGGTAGGATTGACGGAGGGTTTGCGATGAAGGTTGAAATTAATGGAAGTTTAAGAAGATGATTGTTTGACTAGAAGTTTTGATGGAAGGTTTCAAGTTCTCGGAAGAGGTTGAAGATTGAAGGGAAGAAGGTGAGCAGGTGTAGGGGTTTCGCGAGATGTTTGCTGAAGAAGGAGGGTTTTAAGAGGTTGTTTCAATGGTGTTTGCGGATTTTGAAAGTTAAAGGTTGTTGATGGAAATGGATGGAAAACAGGTTGAGCTGAAGATTTTGGTGAAGTTGGATATGGCGGTCGGAGTGTGAAGAATATGAAGAAAATGGGTTGCTGGGTTTGAACGGTGGAGTTTGAAGATGTAATGGAAAATGGTGGAGGGATTGGTCTGCGAAAATGGTGATGAAGAAGACGATAGATAGTAGGAAAGGGAGGATCTGGCGGCTCCTAGAGTTCCGAACTTGGGGATGATGAATAGTGATAATATAGTCAGATACGTGACATGTGGTGCCTTACTGTTTTGTGATTTTCTGGATTAATTAATTAAATCTGATGATAAATGCTGCACTAACTAATCTTAATTCTAGTTAACTAAATAATAACATTCTAAATCCTAATTAATCTAACAAAAACTAACCTAAACTAATCATTTAATTAACAAATACTTAATTCTATTCTAACGCAAATTAACTCCTAACCTCTAATTAAAAATCTAAAACTATTGCTAAAATAATTCTAATCTAATCTTAATGCTAATCCACCTAATTAACTAATCTAATTAAAATCTATTTCTAATAAAACTTAAATTCTAGTTCTAATTTCTATATTCTAATAAAAACTATTAAATTCTATTCTAAAAAATATATTAAAATCTATTAAAAACAAATTATAATCTAAAGTAGAAAATTCTATTAAATATTAAAATCAAATAATTCTAAAACCAATAAGCAAAAATATAAATAAAAATTACAAAATGCCATGGAAAAGAAACGGAAAAGACGGGCGAATACCGAAATGCGCCAAAAAAATTAGCACGGACTGAATCACCAGGAAGAGAGCAACTTTCGCTCGATTTCGACATGGAACTTCTCATTTAATTGATTTAAATCGTCTAAAATACGAGCAAAGTGGCTGAAATCCTGATAAATTCATACCGGCTGATGATACTAGCAGTATGTGAGAAATGATCTACCTAAATGATATGCAAATGAAATACGAAGCAAAAGCCAGTCAAAGTTAGAAAACGCGAGGGCAAATTTTAGGGTGCAACAACTGTCCCTATTCAATCGACTTGGATCTGAAGGGATGAAAAGTAGCCGCTTTCAGACATTCAAGGTAGAAGGTGATTGAATACAAAAGAACCCGGAAATTTGCAGTCTGTCGGGATGTACGCAATTGGAGCCCGAACATACGTCGTCGGAAAGAACACCACATCCAAAGATCACATCGTCTAATGATAGACGGGAAGTGAACCACATCCAAAACTCACATCGTCTAATGCTAAACGAGAAGAAGATAAAATCCAAGATCACATCGTCTAATGCTAGATGGGAAGAAAACAATATCCAAAACTCACATCGTCTAATGCTAGACGGGAAGAAAACCATATCCAAAACTCACATTGTTTAATGCTAGACGGGAAGAAAACCATATCCAAAACTCACATCGTCTAATGCTAGAGGGGAAGTAATATCCAAAATCTACATCGTCTAATGCTAGACGGGAAGTAACATCATATCCAAAATCCACATCGTCTAATGCTAGACGGGAAGAAAACCAAAATCCACATCATATAATGCTAGACGGGAAGTAATATCATATCCAAAATCCACATCGTCTAATGCTAGACGGGAAGAAAACCAAAATCCACATCATCTAATGCTAGATGGGAAGTAACATCATATCCAAAATTCACATCGTCTAATGCTAGATGGGAAGAAAACCAAAATCCACATCGTCTAATGCTAGACGGGAAGTAACATCATATCCAAAATCCACATCGTCTAATGCTAGACGAAAAGTAATATCCAAAATCCACATCGTCTAATGCTAGACGGGAAGTAACATCATATCCAAAATCCACATCGTCTAATGCTAGACGGGAAGAACACCAAAATCCACATCATTTAATGCTAGACGGGAAGTAACATCATATCCAAAATCCACATCGTCTAATGCTAGACGGGAAGAAAACCAAAATCCACATCGTCTAATGCTAGACGGAAAGTAACATCATATCCAAAATCCACATCGTCTAATGCTAGACAGGAAAAAAAACCATATCCAAAATATCACTTCGTCTAATGCTAGACGGGAAGCAAACCATATTGAAACTCACATCGTCTAATGCTAGACGGGGAGAAACATTTGCTGGGGATGTCATCATCAGAGGGCTGACGGATAAAGTACGACCGACGTATGATCTGGAATCCAAAAGAAAGTAAGAAGATGAGTTGACTGAACTAGGTTGAACATATACTGTCTTGATTGAAGAATGATTCAGGTTGCCACGAAAGCTAACAAAAATTGGCTTATGCTTCGCATGCATATGTTTGAATTTTTCTATGGCGTAATGCTTGATACGAAATAGAAAGGCTACGCATTTGAGGATGCAATGCAAATGATAACTATATGCAGAAATGCAGATGCAGGCTCGGGCTGTCGGGGAAAGCTGGATACAAAAGAACCACTCCAGCAAAATAAATGCTGAAGAGAGGAAGCCAACTCCGTTGGGGATGATAAACTAAAATGTCTCTTGGATCACAACTCTGCTCAATATCCCAACCAAGCTTTCATTTTGCGGGACAACAGACGACTTCTGGGGAAGATCACCGAGATTTGATCTTCTGCCTTTCCATGAGGAATTACCTTTGCTGGGGAAACACCAAGGACGATTAGGTTGTGACTTGCCAGGGAAATCAACTGCCACCGCCGACTTCAGCGGGGAGAGAAAAATAATAACCCAAGATGATAACCACTCCACTAGGGGATGATGCCAGCCTCACCTCTCTGTTGGGGCAATGACCAAATGTGCCAGCTTGCTGGAGACTTCGCGTTCTTGAAATGATCTGCTTCAAAATGAGCCTTCGAAGTAACTTTGCCCCTGTCTGATTGATCTTCAAAAAGATTTACTGACTCTCGACTTTATTGCCCCAGACTAACCAATCCTTAGAGAGACTCCTCGACATAACCGCCCTATACTAATTGAACTTTGGGGGAACTTCTTGACATAACTGCCCCAGATTAGCATCTTCCGACTGAGCTTATTAGCCTCACGCTTCTCAACATATTTTTCCAGGAATATCCTCTTGACAGGATAAGAGTTCTCGACTGACATTCATTATATAAACCTCAATGATGCCAAATACTTGTATGCAAGCAGAAAATGTTTATTCTGAGAATGAAAATTCTAATGCAATGCACATGTTACTCTTGAAGTTTTTGTTAAAAAGATATCGCCAAACATGGTGAGCAAGTCACTAGTTAAAATGCAATACTGATTTTTTTGAAGTGAAACCATGCACATGCAATACCAACTAAATCTTTTAGCACAACTCATGGGATTCAGGAACGCTATCTAGTTGAAGTACACCTTCACAATAAACCCTGCTTCAATTACGACTTTCGAGGGTTTTAACATGGCCAGGCTCTCGGTTTGAAAGAAAGGATACAAGGCTCAAAGTTCTGTTTAACCCACCCACTCTCCTTGATGTTCTCCAGTCCTATATTCAGCTAATTTGACACAAGCGCTCACCTCTCAAAGGTTAGATGACATGAGTAATGGTTTAGGAAATCACAAGTTTTTGGAGTAACAATCACTCACTTTCTTCTTTGGTGTCTGGAATCACACGACTTGCTCTTCATCAATTTTCCTCATATCCCTATTTTTTCCTAGACTGACTCTTCTGAGTTTTCTTCTGATTTCGAAGTCCAGCGGGATTCCCTAATTTTTTTGCCTAAGCCACTTTATTTTAAGTTATCGGCTTAGCAAGCATTTTTTTTCTTTTTTTTTTCTCTTTTGATTCTCCTTCCTTTTTTCCAGAACAAATCGTGTGACACCGACTTGTCTGACTTGTTGGAAGGATTGTGACTGTCTCACTCCTTGGTTGATGAAGGATAACCACTATGGTTTTTTAGGTACGACCTCTACAGCTGTGATTGATCCTTGAACGAGAATACTCCTTTTACAATTTGGATGCTCGGTCGAATTAACTAACACCTACCCTGCCCCAAGTTAAGATTGCGGGTTTTTCGTTTTCAAAAAAAAAAAGAAACTCCTACTACTAGGCTCAAAGGGGTTTGACAAGGGATTATCATCCTTATATCTCCAGTGTTTAGGAATTTGAAGCAATGCCTGTACATCATCAACATGGTTATTATCCAAAAGCATACAACCAGAAAGTTTGTGTTTTCGCTTCATCATCCTCCCTTAAGGAGTTTAAGCAAGAAAGTTGGTATTGCACTGCACAGAAATATATATGAGTGAATACAAATGGATTACTTGAAGAAAAACATACTCATTGCATTATGATCATTATTCAAAAACTAACAAGTCTTACATGCAAACAAAGCATTAACAGACAATGAAAAATACAAATGAACGATGTAATACAAAAATTAAAAATGTCATGACTGAGGAAACAACTCTTGGAGTCTTCAAACTTATACAGCTGAGGGGTTGACGTGTATCACCAACTTTCCTTCCGAAAAGGATATGTACTTTTCGTCAATCAATTGTTGCACTTTTCCTCGAAGGGGTCTACAATCTTCAGTTGAGTGCCCTATGGATCCTCCATGATATTCACATTGTGCATTGGGATCATACCCGGGAGGGTATGACTCTGGCACCAGCTTGAGAGTCTTGGGCTCCACCAATGAGTTTTGAATTGAATGTGGAAGAAGCTGATTGTACGACATAAGAACCAGGTGACGAGGAGCATTGTTGCAAAACATCTTTTATTTTGGCGCTGATTGTATCGTTGTCGAGCAACAAGAGATTGTTGGCGCTGATTAGGATGTTCCTTACGCTCAGGCACTTTTATTCTCAGACTTGGCCCAGGAACAGGCAATAGATGTGGGCATGGAGATTCTGAAATCATAGATTGTAAGATACACTCCTGACCTGATGCAACTTCAGGGAAGAAAGCAGGCATATCCATCTCTTTTGCATTAACTGGAATAAGACCACCGCTCGGCGCGAACTCAAATGCTTTTGAATCGATTAAGTCCTAAAATTTATGCTTAAAAGCTTTGCAGTTCTCCACATTATGCCCCGGTGCCCCAGAATGGAAATCATAATGAGCACTTGCATCATAGCCTGGTGGTGGCTTACCATCAAATGGAGCCAGTTCGAAGTTCAACCAATCGGAGTTGAAGCAAGAGTTGCAGCAACTGAGTATAAGTCATAGGGATATGGTCAAAGATTCTGTCAGACTTCTTTGGCCTCTGAGCATACCTCTTAATCTTAGAATTGCCTTGGGGAATAGGAGGTAGTTGCTGACAGGGAAATTCTGGAACCTCAGGTTGTGCAAAAGATCTTTGAGGCACATCACGCTTTGGGAGAGATTCCACAAGTAAGGGTGGAATAACCATTTCTGCTGCAGCTTCAGGCACATGATCGCCTCCTTTTCTTAGCACATTCCTTGTGACTTCTATGATCAGACCCACCTGAGTCTTCAATTGATGAACTTCCTCCCTAAGCCTTTTCTAATCCTGACACAAAGCTTGCATGTCCACCATGAACTGTCCCATCTGGCTTCGGACTTCCCTCAACTCTGCTTGAATTTGCTCCATAGTCAACTTCTGCCTTCTTTGAAAAGCTAATGTTTGAAATTCCCAAGAAAAACCAGATCAGGATAAAAAAAACCTAGCTTTGAGCACCTGTTATGCAAATGAAATGCAAATGCCATGCAAGATGCTAATGCAACAAACAAGGGAGTCAAAACTCCCATAAAGCTCTGGATAACTGTTGTGCTGCTGACTGGATGAGTCCATAAGTCCTCTCTGAAGAGAAAACCCTTCCACTCACAGGTATGGACCTAATCTCTGATAAGGTTTGGCAACCTATGTAGTCATCAACGTCACAGACTTTCGAGAAACGATGATACGTTCACCATTTCTGGTTTGGCATCATAGTCTAACGAAGCGGCCTCACTTAGCTGACTTCCAAATGATCGGTCTCCAGAGTCGACAACTTTCAGATCCAACACCCCCTCTCGACTAATGTACAGGATAGGATTTCTTCAAAGAAAACCTCGTCTGAACGCGAATTTCATGAGGACTAATGCATGCTGAAACATACAGGTCCAACACTACTTTCCACTCTAATGCTAGGTATGTACTCAAGCCTGGGTTTTGGCTCATCTCTCAAAGGAACAATCTCACCCAACAGCATATCAACATATAATAATAAAGTGTAGAAAATGTAAATACAGCAATATACAAAATACAACACACAAATATACACACCTATAAATAAACAACAAACGCTAGGATTGACTCGCATAGGGGATATGAAAGTCCACAGCAGAGTCGCCAGCTGTCGCATCGCTGCGAAAAGGGGCTGACAAAGACAGAAGAGTCACCACTGTTTGTTATTTATCCCAAAGGAAGGGAAAGGAAACGATCAGAGAAAACCTACGAAAAAGGGAAAAGACAGGTCATCGCAACCAAATCTTGGGTTCGGGAGTCGGTTACGTAAGGGGAAGGTATGAGCACCCCTCATGTCATTTGTACTCAACGGGACCCACGCTTGTTGTCTATCTACGGGTGAAAAACTATCTAAGAAGATGTTGCTAAACGGGGGTAAAGAGAAAGAACTAACTCGTTAGGACATCGCCGCCATATGCCTACGTATTCCCTCGTGCAATGGGAAAGTCAGAGTCAACATAGTTCGGGAAACTACGGGAGGAGGTTGCTCACCAAGACATTGCATCTTGTGCCTACGTATCCTCACCTGGTATGAGAAATCAGAGCAAAACGTAGTTCAGGCAACTACGGGACAAGATCTCGATCGCACTAGGGGGAGAGAAAAGGTTTTGGATAACAGGATGATCTCGATTGCACGGGGGCAAGAGAATGGGAGGTTAGTTGTTAGTGTTCTCACCAAGACATTGATGTCTTGTGCCTACATATTCTCATCTGGTATGAGAAATCAGAGGAGCCGTAGTTCGGCCTAACTACGAAAAAACGGGTCTCGATCGCATGGAGGCGAGAGAAAAGGAGTCTCAATCGCACGGAGGCGAGAGAAAAGGAGTCTTGATCGCAAGGATGCGAGAGAAAAGGGTTCTAGGCCTAAAACGCCTCAACAGAAGGGAATCAGATCGGATCGGGACACACACGTTAAATCCTAAGACGTAGGAGCGAATGCGTCGCATATTGCCCAAAGGGCATACACTAAACACTCTAGACAACAGAGGAGAGGCCTCCCACTCATCATTTCCTATGTTTCTAATGCTTGGAGCTCATAACACTCATCACGGTTACGGATGGAAAACGGTCTGAAAGGGGTTAATGAATCGAATCAGGACCAATGTGACGCTAAATCGTCGTACCTCAACTTATGAGGGAAGTTGAACTATAGGAGGTCGCGTATTGATATCCGTGTTATGGACAAGATGGAGAAATGATATTGACGATCATTCTCCGATTTAACCGTGTCGCACGGACCAAAACATGTGGGATATCGTCTTAATCCCAAACAAAATGCCAATTAATCGAAGGTAGCCTATCGCGATCCCAAAGTAAAGAAAATGACCCAAATGGTCAATTTCCATAGATTTGAAATCGGGAAGGTTATCAACTCCGATAAATCCGACGCTTACGGATAAAAGACTTCATCGATCGAGGAAAGTCAAAATAAAATTGAAAAGAAGAAGAAATGAGGAGAGAAGGGAGGTGGTCTCAGATCCAACATTACTTATCAATAATTTGACTAATAACGGATTACAGAAGTCTCGTCGTCTACCAAAAAGCAGGGAAAATAACCAAAGATGGATAAATGGTCAAAAATGGAAACCAAAGAGAAAAGTTGCTCGGGATCTATCGTTTTTCATCAATAATTTGACAGAAAAACAATAGAGGTCTCTTCATCGACTTAAAAAAGAGCAAAAGTGGAATAAAATGCTCAATGATAAATGAAAAAATAAAATCTAACTCTAAACAAAGTTAAAAAGTTCTAAAAGAAATTAATAAAAACTTCTAAAAGAAATATTAAAAAAACTAATATATAATATATTTACATAATAACAGACTGTTTTTAAAAACTAATATATAATATATTTACATAATAAAATTAATTAATAAAAAATAAAACAGAATTGGGATGTTATATGAAACAGGGGGTTTGTAAAGAAGGAAGCTTCACGATGGGCTTAACCCAAACCAACAGTCGGCAGTTAACAAAATAAAACAAGTCAAAAAATAAAATAAAAACGCAAAAAAATCCTCTGTTCTTTGCTTTTTCATTTTCAGTCCTTGAACCATTCTTCTCCATTTGTTTCTGAAATCTCTCTCGTTCTCAACTCAAACCTCTCTCGTTCTCGGTTCATCATCAACTAAATCTTCTCTGTTTTCCAGATTTGTTTGGATTTTTTTGTTCATGTTAGAAGCTTAACACGATGATGTGTATGTTGCTGTGTGGGTTTAATGGAGTGTTTGGATGTTTCTGAAATGGGTTTCTGGGTTTCTGATATTTGGTTGAAGGAGTTCAGAAGGGTTTCGATTAGGATTTCGTGTCGAAGAGTATTAGTTGGAAATGGGTTACGGTTCTAGTGGAAGTGAAGATGAAGGAGGTTTCGCCGAATGTTTTTTTGAATGGAAGTGTTTCAATGGTGAAGAGATTCGGTTTGTTTGTCATTTTGAAGAGAAGATGGAGGAGTTTAGAAATAATGTTGATGGTTCTGGGTAGGTTTGACATAGGGTTCGCGATGAAGGTTGAAATTAATGGAAGTTTAAGACGATGGTTGTCTAACTGGAAGTTTTGATGGAAGGTTTTGAGTTCTCGGAAGAGGTTGAAGATTGAAGGGAAGAAGGTGAGCAAAAGTAGGAGTTTCGCGAGATGTTTTCTGAAGAAGGAGGGCTTGAAGAGGTTGTTTCAATGGTGTTTGCGGATTTGGAAAGTTAAAGGTTGTTGATGGAGATGACTGGGTTCTGAAAATGGATGGAAAACGGGTTAAACGAAATGGTTGAGCTGAAGATTTTGGTGAAGTTGGATATGGCTGTCGGAGTGTGAAGAAAGTGAAGAAAATGGATTGCTGGGTTTGAACGGTGGAGTTTGAAGATGGAATGGAAAATGGTGGAGGGATTGGTCTGCGAAAATGGTGATAACGAAGACGATGAATAGTAGGAAAGGGAGGGTCTGGTGGCTTCTAGAGTTCCGAACTTGGGGATGATGAATAGTGATTATATAGTCAGATACACGACACGTGGCGCCTTACTGTTTTGTAATTTTCTGGATTAACTAATTAAATCTGATGATAAATGCTGCACTAACTAATCTTAATTCTAGTTAACTAAATAATAACATTTTAAATCCTTATTAATCTAACAAAAACTAACCTAAACTAATCATTTAATTAACTAATACTTAATTCTATTCTAACTCAAATTAACTCCTAACCTCTAATTAAAAATCTAAAACTATTGCTAAAATAATTCTAATCTAATCTTAATGCTAATCCACCTAATTAACTAATCTAATTAAAATCTATTTCTAATAAAACTTAAATTCTAGTTCTAATTTCTATATTCTAATAAAACTATTAAATTCTATTCTAAAAAATATATTAAAATCTATTAAAAACAAATTCTAATCTAAACTAGAAAATTCTATTAAATATTAAAATAAAATAATTATAAAATCAATAAGCAAAAATATAAATAAAAATCACAAAATTCTATGAAAAAGAAACGGAAAAGACGGGCGAACACCGAAATGCGCCAAAAAAATCAGCACAGACTGAATCACCAAGAAGAGAGCAACTTTCGCTCGATTTCGACATGGAACTTCTCATTTGAATTGATTTAAATCGTCTAAAATATGAGCAAAGGGGATGAAATACCGATAAATTCAATCCGGATAATAATACTGGCAGTATGCGAGAAATGATCTACCTAAATGATATGCAAATGAAATGCGAAGCAAAAGCCAGTCAAAGTTAGAAAACGCGAGGGAAAATTTTAGGGTGCAACAACTTGAAAATGGACCCTTTATGGACTATATTATATTTTTTTAAATTTTTTTTTGGTATGCAAGTGGACTTAATCAAAAAAAGATGATGGGCTTTGTATTGTGAATTCTTTTCCTTTTTTTTTTTGTAATTTGTTTGTATGAGGTGTAATGGGCTTTGTTGTAAATGAATTGGACTTTAAATTCTAAACAAACCCCATGAATGAACTTGCATCATAAGAATATTGATCTTTTTTTAACATCTCAAACAAATCCACATGAATGGATTATGCCTTGCACACTTGAATTGATTCTTGAAAATAAAAATCATCGTGAATCAATCTTTGAGAAATAATTCTAAACATGAACCAACCTTGGACTTTGGATGAATAAGAGCTTTGAATCAACATGAATTCATATGAACTTTTCAACTGAACCTGACTTTGATCACTTAATAATTTGAAAATTCATGGTACAAGTAATATGAGAATGCAACCAACTTGACTTGTTTGACCAAGATCAGGTCAAACTCTTTTTGAATCTCAATCATTGAAGAATAGCCACATACTTGACCAGATCACCCTAACTAAATCGTTTGGAAAAACCCTTAGCTAAACAAGAATAAGAAACAACCAGCTCATGTTTGCTTTAAATTTGTCTAAATCAAACTCTGGAAAAATAAATCTATAGATGAACACAATATCAACTGATGGTCATGATGAACCTGACTTTTGGATTAAACTTCTTATGAACCATTGCCTGATAACTTGTTGACCTCCACCACATGACAAATTGACCTTGGATACACATTGCCTGAGAAATAACCACTGAAGCATGTAACTTGAAATAGAAACAAGCTCTTGATGGTTTAACCAAAATTAGGTCAAACTTCCATCTGATCTTGATCATGACTGAACAACCACACTTGACTTGAAACTATGTCATCATCCCTAATAAACTTGATTTCATGATGAGAGGCATACCATAACCTTGAGCCAATTGAATATAAGCTTGCCAACAACTTTGAGCCAAGGAAGTGATGAAACCCTAGGCCTTTGATGCCTGATAATTCTTGAAGAATTTAAGCCTGATACTTGATGATTTGATTCAAAGAAACTCCTGATCCCATGTCTTAGACGACCAATGCAAAGTATGATTATAAACTATGATATAATGATAATGCAAATGAACGCGAAGCAAAAACTAGTCAAGGTTAGAAAAAGGGAGGGCAAATTTTGGGGTGCTACACCTTTTGTCCATTTCTTCACATACATATATATACTCATACATGTATCATTTTCTAGGTAAGGTTCCTAGTGAATAAAACCTAAAAGAAACCAGATTACAAAGTTTCCCATAATCTTCATCCCTTCTTCTATGCATACACACAATTGAACTACACATAATAATTTTTCGATTGGGTGACCATCTAGATTAGGATTGATAACGTCCAATTAGGTTTGGTCTAACCGAGAATATTAGTGGAAACTTTGCATGTTTCAAATAAGAAAACCAATGTATGGTTTTCCTTCAAGATCGGATTGATTTGAAGGTTTTGGACAAGATC
Organism: Lathyrus sativus; assembly: GCA_963859935.3. Classification (NCBI taxonomy): domain Eukaryota; kingdom Viridiplantae; phylum Streptophyta; class Magnoliopsida; order Fabales; family Fabaceae; genus Lathyrus; species Lathyrus sativus. The sequence goes on along the minus strand of OZ012740.1, from coordinate 638,831,175 downwards.
ACGTCAACACATATTCGACCAAGTGAAGGCTTTTGGACATGGTGGTTTACTTGCAACGGAGTAGCGCAAGACGATAAATTATGCTCATGAATCTTAGAGTCTTAGCATGTTGCACGCTCGGGATAATCAGAGGATTGTAACCACATTTGTTGGTCACTTGATCAAGCTTTTGATCAAGGGTGTGAGGTGGAAGAATTAACACCAAAAAATAAGGTTTTTGGGGTTTTCATTCTTCATATCTTGTATAAATGAATTTGCAAAGAAAAGGTTAATAGAAATATCTCAATTCAATTTTGAATTGAGAGCAAACATACCCATAGAGATGGTGATTGTGGAACTGCTTAAAAAATTTATGGTTTCTCTCTCTCTCTCTCTCTCTCTCTCTCTCTCTCTCTCTCTCTCTCTCTCTCTCTCTCTCTCTCTCTCTCTCTCTCTCTCTCTCTCTCTCTCTCTCTCTCTCTCTCTCTCTCTTTCTCTCTCTCTCAATCTATCTATCTATCTATCTATCTATCTATCTATCTATCTCTTTATCACTTTTATTGTTGATTTCACAATTTATCGAATTTATCTTTGTTTGATTAATTTGATTGGAAATTGTTTTCTATTATCTTTTAAAAGTGTTGTTGTCGTTGTTGTTGATATAATCATAATCACTTTGATTGTGACTTGATTTTAACATTAACAAAACAAATTAAATCTCCAATTGCTATCAATTGCACACTAAGTGTTCGATAAATTTTTTTTGTGTATTTTAATTGTGTTTGTGTTCATTGGATATACGAGTTACGATTAGCATTGCATTTAATTGATTCGTAGCTTGGTCATTGTTGAACATTTACGTTCATTATCATTCTGTTTGATTTGCGATACGTATATTGCTTTTAAATTGTAGGTTCGGTTAGACGGTTCGATACTGGTCATTTTTCCACTGTACCATATTTTTGAAAATAGATTTTTGCTAAACGTTTTGGTTGTGAAATTTATGATCTATTCACCCTCCTCTAGATCGAAGCCTATCATCTAACAAGTGACATCAAGAGCTCTGGTTCATTCCGTGCTTGATATACATTTCTTATAAGAATGGCTACAGAACCTAAGGGTGCGTATAATAGAGCACCAATTTCACTGGTGAAAATTATGGCTATTGGAAAGCACTTATGCGTAAACATGTCAACTCCATTGACAATGGTATTTGGGATACTATCCAAAACGGTCCAAATGAAATAACTATGACCAATGAGTAAGGTGTCATAACACCTAAACCAAAATCACGATGGGATTATAATGATTGGGAATTGTGGTCACATGATTGGAAAGTGAAAAACATTCTCACTTATGCTTTGGGAGTTGATGAGTTTTATCCTGTTTCTTATCGTGAGACCGCCAAAGGTATGTGGGACACATTAGAGATATCCTATGCGGGTACTAATGATGTCAAACAAGCTAGGATCAACACATTAAATCAAGAGTTTGAGTTTTTTTGTATTGAACATGGTGAAACCATTGAGGATATGCGAAAACGGTTCACTCATCTCATAAACCAGTTAAATGGGCTAGGTAATCGTGTTTCGAACGAACTTGCTACTAACAAAATTTTGAGGTGTTTAAGTAGGGAATGGCAACCGGAGGTCACCTCTATTAAAGAGGTAAATGGTCTTAAGTTGCTTGATCTTACGACATTGTTTGGTAAGTTGGAAGAGTACGAGAAAGAGCTTACTTGCTTGGCAATATACGAGAAGGATTATGAAAAGCAATCAAAGAGTGAGATAGGGAAAGACAAAGAAGAAAGGAATAAGTTTATAGCTCTAAATACTTATAGCTTAAGGCCTTCATATTGTGAGCATTATGGTAGTAAGAGTGATGATGACAAGAACTCTTGTGAGGAAGATATGGGGTTGTTCGTAAGGAGATACCAACGGTATAAAAGGAAGAACAATGTTAAAATTTTTTACAAGAACATAGCCAAGTTTAGAAGGTCAACAAGTTCCTCCAAGGATGATGAACATAGAAAGAGCAAGCTTAGAAGGTATTGCTATCATTATGGTGAAATCGGTCATTATAGACCAGAATGTCTCATGAGAATAAAGGATAAAGAAAGGAGCCATCACAAGTCTTCTAGAAAGTTTAGAAAAGCTCATGCCGCTTGGGAAAGTGTTAGTGATTCCTCTAGTGATGAAAGCACAATTTAAAGTGTGGAATCGGCTCGAATTTGTCTCATGGCTAAAGGGAAGAAAAAGAAGAATATAAGTTCCTCTAAACTTGAATCCACTAATGATATATCCTATTTTTAATTACAAGAGGCCTTTAAAAATCTACGTAGAGAAGCCTTAAAAGCTTTTAACAAGTTAGCTTCACATGAAAAAGTGATTTTAAATTTGAAGGCTAAAGCTTTAGAATCTGAAAGGAAGTTTAAAGCTATTAAGAAATCTATGATAGAAATTAAAAGTGACAAGAAAGAGGACATAATACCTCCTAGTTTGGTAGTGAGTATTGTCATAATAGACAAGAGAAAGCCAAATCTCTTCAAGTCAAATTAGATGATGTCTTACAACCTAAGATTATGTTTGCTATTGATCCTTCTAAGGTTAAAAAGCCTTTGGATCATTCTAAAAAGAAACATAGACATATCTATAAGGATCCTAATAGCAAGGACATGTCTTATAAAAAACTATTTTATCATTATTGTTGCAAAAAGGGACACACCATTGAAAAGTGCAAATTCAGGAAGTTATTTATTTCTAAAGGAGTTGTTCAATGGTTTCCTAAAAGAAACCTTGATCTCAGTCACTCTCAAGGTACCCAATAAAAATTGGATACCTATTGTCTTTGTTTAAAATTTAAGGTTGAATGTATTAAATCTACCGAAAATATGTTGTATCTTGATAGTGGATGTTCAAGGCATATGAAGGGTGACATATCTATTTTCATTGACTTCGTGCCAAAGAGGAAGGGATTCGTGACATATGGAGATAACAAAAAAGGTGTTATACTTGGAAAAGATAGTGTAGGTAATACCTCATCTACAACTGTCTCTAATGTTATGCTAGTTGATGGTCTTAAACATAATCTTCTAAGCATAAGCTAACGTTGCGACAAGGATTTTAAAGTTGCCTTTACAAAATATTGTTACTTGTTTGTGCATGATGAAAAGAAGGAATGTATTTTTAAAGGCTTTAGGGTAAATAATAGTAATATGCTAAGCCTAGATGATGTATCCATAGGAGGTGCTAAGTGTCTAGCCATCATGAGTGAAAATTCTTAGTTGTGGCATGGACGCCTAGTTCATATTAAGTTAAGAATCCTCAAAAGATTTGGTAATTGGTCTACCTAAAATAAAATTCACTAAAGAGCACCTATGTGAAGCTTGTCAAATGGGGAAGCAAAAGAGAATCTCTTTTAAATCTAAAATCCTTGTTTCTACCTCAAGACCTCTTAAGCTCCTTTACATAGATCTTTTTGGTCCTTCTAAGACCAAAAGCATAGGTGGAAATTACTATGGCTTTGTTATTGTAGATGATTACTCAAGATTTTATTGGGTCTTGTTATTGTCAAGTAAAGATGAGACCTATCTGGATTTTAAGCAACATGTTAGATTAGTTCAAAATAAAATAAATTTGAAAATCATTTTCATTCGAAGTGATCATACTGGAGAGTTTCAAAATCACTTCTTTGAAAAGTGTTGTGACAAACATGGCATTGATCATAACTTTTCTGCTTCTAGAATTCCACAATAAAATGGCGTTGTGGAACATATAAATAGAATATTTAAGGAGCTAGCGAGGATTATGCTTAATGAAGGAAATTTGCCTAAGTATTTTTGGGTAGACGCTATTAACACGACTTGATATGTCATGAATAAGGTACTTATACGTCCTATTCTTGATAAGACCCTGTCGCAACTGAGAAAAACACTTGGCTTGCTTAGTGTTTTTTATGAGCGACGTTAACCTCCCATTCCAGCAATTAGGGTCGATGCGTGTTTGCGATAGAACGGAAAAATAACGTGGTCTTTCTGAAAATGGTTTGACAAACGATCCCGAAGGATGAAAAATATTTGGATTTGTTTGTGAGTTTTAGAGAAGTGAATTGATTTGATTTGATATTTTCATTGCACTAAAGTCTATGGCATAGGAGCGAATGCGTCGCATGATCACCCCCAGACGGGATGTACGCTAAACACTCTAGACAAGCAAGGAGAGACCCATCACTCATCATTTCCCATACACTTAAATTTCGTGGCAGACAATGTTCATCGTATTTATTAAGTGTTTTGAAATTATTTTCAAATGAGAAGAAGAGGAAGACGCACAAAAGGTCTAAGGGGAAACTCGGTCCTAATGTTGTCATGCAAAGTGGCCCTAAGGTCAGGGTGCAAAAGGAAATTCTATCCTAATGTTGGCATGCAAAAGATAGACCTAAGGTTGAGGTTAAAAGAGACTAACCTAATGTTATCACGCATGGATTAAACTCCTAATATCTATCCTACTCCAAGCTTAATCGAAAATTAAGTTGGACTCGGAGGCCCTAAGGGAGCATGCAAGAACAATACAAAAACAAGAAAACAAGGCAAAAACAGCAGCTACAACAGCGCTTCCTGCATAAAACAGCAATAAAATCCAGCAAAAAAGGAAAACAGCTTTTAACAGCACATGCTTTCAAGCAGAAACATGTGTAAAAGACAACACATTAAGCAAAACAACATATAACAACTACTATTATGCACAACAGTCATGTATTCACTAAGGCAACATGCTATGCATCAAGACTAATACTCACAGATATGCATCAAACATGTACAAACATGTAATAACACCATATAACATAATCAAGTATACCTTAAAGATTGATCAAACAACAACAAACATGTTCAAGCATCAAGCATCGAGCATTAACATGCATTCCAAAAGAGAAAATCAAGAACATGCTCGAGCACACACATGAATTTCAAACGCAAGCAAGCAACAAGTAAGAGCAAACGATTCACATGTGTAGCAATTAAGCAACAAACAACTAAGCATGAACAAGTTCCAAAAGCATCATATATTTAAACATTCACCAAAAGCAACATGAATAAATCAACAATTAAACACTTGAAACAAACACGCAATCCTGGAATCGTAAACTAATGTGAACATGCATTGTACTTCCAGCAATATGAACATTAAGAACAAGCAAACTCAATAGCACAAAAGTGTATGCAACATGATCATCACATCAAGAATGCAAAACGAACCAATCATGTACATGTGAATCGGAAATCAAAAGTCGCGCGTCGAAGAAACTCAAACATATTGTCATGTAAGGTGAAACAGGTCCAAAACAATCCACAAATATTCATAGTATCAGTCCATGAATATTAAAAGTGGAAAGAAATCAAAACATACTTGAAAATGCACAAAAAAACACACTATGCATCAATGTTAATCGATTAACCATTTACAGTTTAAAATTGGTTAATCGATTAACAACACAAGAATCAACAAATTTACACTTGTTAATCGATTAACCAGTTTTGAACTATAATTGGTTAATCGATTAACCCTGTTCCAGTGGTAGAAAATCAAGTTTTAAAAGCACTTTATAGCAACAAAACACTTATTCAAACATCCAAATAATTGAGAAATCAATTGTGCACGAAAATTATATTGAATTACAGCAAGTAAACACCAATTGCATAACAAATCATGATCATCAACAATCAAATTCAAATAAACGGATCAAAATGCAACTAAAACCAAGGATATACGTACTATATTACTTTCACTAAAAATTATACTTTATGCTATGCATCTAGTCAGTCAACCACATTAACAATCAAAAGTGTCAAAAAAAAGTAATACTATATCACTTTCATATAAAAGTTATACTATTTTACTTCCACTTTGACTATAAAGTTATACGAGGCAACTAGTCATCCACAATAATAACGTAACGTGTCAAAAAAATTATTATGAATGTCTCATTTACAAATAATATCATCACTGGCAAATTATATTTATAGGTTAGTTTAGAATACTAAGATATCAGTTACTAATTTTTCCAATATAAAACTCACAATTTTAGATGAATCATGAAGGCATTGATTGACCATTTGATCCTGCTGCAGAGGTAAAACAGGGCGCCGAGCAATGTTTTTTTTTTCTAACAATTAGTTACGGTTTTTAACCGTCATTAATAAACAGTAAATTTTTAGTAATGTTAAAAAGCGTTACAAAATAAACAGTAATATTTAGTAACGATTAAAATTAATGACGGTAAAAAGTGTTACAAAATAAACAGTATATTTAACGATGATTAAAATAGTCGCTAAAATTTATTGTTTATTTTTTAATGACGATAAAAAGCGTCACAAAATAAGTATATTTAGTGACGGTTAAAAACCGTCTAATTATCGAAAGAAAAAAAGGATATCGTTCACGTAAAAGACTTATTGAGGTCTCTCATCATATCCTGAGCCGTAAAACCGACTGAGAAAGAAAAAACTCAACTTTACTTGTCATCATAAAAGAGAAAAAGTCTTAGAAATTTTACTGCTCACGTACAATAACACAAAGCTAAATGAAATGTATATATGAAAGTTACTAATAATAATCAAATATAAGAATAAATTTAATTAGAGTAAAGAAATAGAGCAGGAGAAAACCAATAGAGGTTTCAACCCTACACTCTATTACTGTAAAATTCAAAAAGAAGTGAAAGAAAAGAAGACAATAAAAGAATATTGTCAATGATATATAAAAGTTTCTTTTCCAATGATGTGAAGCCAAACGCACTCCACACTCAACAATAAGACAGAAAATTTCCCTGCACAGAGGAATATACTACGTAACGAGCCTCACCAACTACAACTTTATTAGTAAAAAGGAAAAAAAAAAAGAAAAAAAGAAAGATGTGAAGTCAAGTTAGAATGGGAAATTCATGTTTTAAACAATGGAAAAAGGACTGTATTTGTCATCGTGGGTACAACTTTTATATTGTTATTGTTGTTATTAAAGCTTTTTCTTCTTTTCATAACATTTCACTTTTGCACTCACAATACAAAAGAAAACTAGTTTTATATGTATATAAATGCAGCAAGTTAATTTTTCTAGAGATAGTTAGAAGTTCTTATCTTGTATCTATTTGATAACCACATGCAATATAGTTTGGGAAGTTATGTTGTACATCCATTATTTTTTAGTGGGTGATATTAGTATGAGGTAGTTTATTTTAGAATAACAATTATGAATTTTGGAATAATTGTTAAAAGTGTAAATATGGAACAAAATAAACTAGCACAAAATTCTTGATTTCTTTATATATATATATATATATATATATATATATATATATATATATATATATATATATATATATATATATATATATATATATATATATATATATATATATATATATATATATATATATATATATATATATATATATATATATATATATATATATATATTCATGAATTTAAACTAAATTATCACAATAATCTATATCGATACAAATTATATAATATTATCATTTTAGGTAATAATTAAGACCGATGTAGAATTGAAGAAACTATTGTCAGAAAGAGAGATTATAAGAGTATTATTAGTCTCATTGTCATCTAGGTTTTATAGAGTATTTTAATTATCTAATGGAATAACTCTTAAGTAAACGATTGAGGGAAGAGATCTCTCATTGAGTTTAATTGAACGATCTAACTTATTACGGTCCATTCGACACAAAACTCAATTAAATAATTCATCTATAATTAGTGTTTGATAACAATTGACCAATTGATTAATTAAATATTTAATCTTTCAATCTTTTACTTGGATGATAATAATTAATTATTAAAAATATTAATTTTAATATTAGAACATCAAAAATGGTCAAAAGACTAACCAATCAAATGATAGTTTTGAAGACTCGCTATCTAATAGGAAAAACAAATTATACATGTTAATGACTCACATTTATATAAAGAAAGATGAATTTAGAGTAACATATTTAAGTTAAGAGAAATATTGTATGTTATAAGAATGGTCAAGCATATTGATATGCTAATGATAAATTCTCATTAATCCAAAATATCAAAGATTTACTCATGTGTATAAGTATATGGTTATTTATTATACTAATGAATTTTAAATTATAGGTCATAGAATATTTACATAGGTTTAAGAATAATAATTATAGACTTAAAGAGTCTTTTGATCCTTGTAAGTTGGCGAGTTTTTTATTTTGGTTCCTAAACAATTTTTTTGGTTGAAGTCTCTACATGTTACTTTCTTGTTAGCATTAGTCATTGGCATCAAATTTTGTTAAAATACGGTGAGTTGGCTAACGGTGCTGATGTGTAATTATTTTTCCTTTTTTTTTTTCATTCATGACATGGTTTATAGAATTATTTTTTATTGTTCCATGTGGTAATGGAAAATTTAACAAAATAAATTTTTGCAACTTGTGGGATTCAAATTCACACCCTTTAGTTAAAATACCTACATCCTTTAACTATTGCAACATCACTTCGAATTGCAATTTGAAAGCAGGCCTAGTAGGAGAATTCATCTAAACATGGAGAGGATACAAAAGTTATCTGGGGAAGACAATAGTATGCTAGTGGAACCATTCACACAGGAGGAGATTTAGGAGGCGATTATTGGAGAAGATAGCAATACAAGTGATGGATCTGACGGGTTCAGTCTAGATTTCCTGAAAAGATGTTGGGGTACGGTATGGGAAGAGGTTTCTAAAGTCATCTTCCATTTCCATAAGTATGCTTATCTGCTCAAGGCGTTATCATCATCCTTCATCGCACTCATTCAGAAATTGGAGAACTGCATTTTTATGATTTCGGACCTATTAGTCTTGTGAACTGCATTTTAAAGCTTATTACTAAGATTATGTCATCAAGATTGAGTAGTGTGATGGATAAGTTGGTCTCAAAATCTCAAACAGCTTTTATCCCAGGAAGGAAAATGTTAGATGAAGTGCTCCTTGTAAATGAGATTCTTGACTTGGCTAGAAGGAGGAAAAGTAAATGTATGGCGTTCAAAGTTGATTTTCAACAAGCATACGACTGTGTCGACTGGTCGTTCCTTATTGAGGTGTTAAGAACAATGAATTTTTCTATAAAATAGATCAGTTGGATTATTGGAGGACCTCTCAATTGCTATCTATCAGTATTGGTGAATGGGGGTACAACGTCAGATTTTAAAGCTTCTCGAGGACTCAGGCAAGGGGACCCATTATCCCTATTTTTATTCTCGTTGGTGGCAGAAACTCTTGCACATATGTTGAGGCACGCAAAATCCATGAATCTGCTGCGTGGATTCTCATTGGCAAAAAATATCTTTGTGAATTTAGTACAGTTCACTGATGATACGATACTACTATGCGATGGTTCGTTTCAAGATATTTGGGTACTTAAGGCATTGTTGCAGGGCTTTGAACTTCTGTCTGGGCTAAGGATTAATTTTCTGAAAAGCTCCCTGTTGGGTATTAGTTTTGATACATATTATATGCGTGTTGTTGTGCATTTCTTGGCCTGTAAAATATGTGTTTTGCCCTTCATGTTCCTTAGTTTACAAGTGGGTGAAAACCATAGAAGTCTAGCATTTTGGAATCCAGTAGTGCAGTGTTTTAGAGCGTTCTCTCCTTATGGCGAGGGAAACTCTTGTCAATGGGTGGAAGAGTAATATTGATAAACTCGGTACTGTCCAACTTACCTATTCACCATCTAGCATTTTATAAACTTCCAGCAGCTATGTTGAAGTACTTGATAGCTATTCAACAAAACTTCTTATGGTCGGGCTGGGAATTAAGGACCTTGCTTCCTTCAACATGGCTTTACTTACTAAATGGTTATGTAGGATTGTATCCGATCCTACAAAAATTTGGAAGCCCATATTCGAGCATAGATATGGTTATTTATTTTATAGAGTGTTGCGTAAAATTAAGAAAACAAGGAGTAAGGACAAGTCGCTTTGGTGGAAAGACCTTATGGTCATTGGAGATTTCGCTTCAATTGGAGGTTTTATGGATCAGTTATCTTGCATCCTAGGAAATAGAGAATGAATTTATTTTTGGCTAAACATTTGGCATGGCCAGGTTCCATTCTACACTCTTTTCCCAAATTTATTTACCTTTTCTTTTGTGAAATTAGTAGTAGTGGTAGAATTGGGGTGATGGGTCAATAGGGTGTGGTATTTGGCATTTGAAACTTTCTGTTTGGGGATGCCACAAGAACTTATGCAGTAATTCCTTGAATTAAAGGATTTATTTCTAGATGTGTCGCCAAATAGGGAGGTCCTAGATACCTTCGCATGGAAAAGTGGGAGTTCTAGCAGTTTTATAGTAAACGCAATTATCAGGCTTTGTCTCATCATGCTGTTGAACTTGAACCAAAGATTATTCCCAAGGTTGTCTTGGAAGTCCTTTGGAACACTTAGAGTTCCATTGAAAACTAATGTTTTTTGTTGGAGATTATTTTGGGATGGACTTCCTACTAGGGATAAGCTGGCGGGCAGGGGCATAATCTCGGATCCAACGACATCGTTTGTGTTTTTTTGTTTCAATGAAGTAGAATATATAAATCACATCTTTTATCTATGCCCAAGTGTTTTGGAGGTTTGGTAGAAGGTAGCAGATTGGGTGGGAGTTCCATATATGGTGGAAAATAATGTGCAAGAATATTTTCTTGAATGGTTTCTAAAGACGGCAAGGAAATCATCAAAATCATCCGCTTGTATGATTTAGATAGAAACTTGTTGGTCTATTTGGTGGACGAGAAATCAAATTACATTCAACGACAGAATTGGAAGAAATGAATATATCGCGATGCGAGTGATATTTATTTCTTGGTAGAGTATTACAAATGTCTAGGATGTGAAATACCTACCCTAGGCATAACCAACCCCCGATCCCCGAATCTTCAGCGTTGTTGTCACATCGCGCAAAAAGTTTTTCTTTCTTTAACCTTTCCTTTGAAAAATCAAAGCTCGGTGGTGAATTTCAATGAATTAAGATTCAAGTTAATCAATAGCTTGACATCTGATTCTCACTGCAACAATCAACATGCAATTTCGTACTTAAAAAAATCCTAAGTTTCTCAATTTTGATCTTTTACATGATTTTCTTAATTTAACTTGATCAAACTCAACCATCTTCCATATTTTCTTGATTATTGACTTTAGAAATCCATGGTTGACCAAAAATGTCAAAAGTCAAACTTTGACTTTGAGCATTTGATGACTTTTCATCAATTGAATCAAAATTCTTCAATTATCCATAGATCCAACTTCTTGAGCCAATTTAATAACATGAATGGATCAAAATGGTGCATTTGAATCCTTTGAATCACATTCCAAGCCATGGGATCATTTTTTGATAAAAAATTTCAACATCAAGCTGACTTTGACCAAAACCCAAATTTGAAGCATATGATGGATCAGAACTTGATGAACTTAAATTGATGTCAATTTAAAATTGATCATTGAGGGAATGAATATCTTGATAAATAATCATGAGTTAAAGAACTTGAAAATTTGAGGATCACATTAATCTTCTGTTTGATCAAACACTTGCGCTTCTTGATGTAAAACCCTAACTTGTGGACAAGGCAAACAAGGCAAACATAAAAAGATGATTTATCCTATGAAAATGATGCAAAAGGAAGGAACTAAGGTGTGACAAAATTTGGGGTATGACACATAGCTTATGATTTACAAATGCACCCATTTATTGCTTTCAAAATTATATCTTTCATATTATAATGATCAAACATAGAGGAAGTTTAATTTAAAAGGGAGGTTGCCAAATATATACCAGCCCTTTAAAGACAATTAATGTTTTTCTTTACACTCATGTGCTTGAGAAAGTGTTATAAAATACATTTTACCTTTATCTTTTGTTATTTATAATTGTGATTCTCATTGAATTCATGTAATCTGCAACTTATAGCATAATTAAGATCATTTACAATACTAAAATGTTTCTATTCATGAAGATAACATGGAAACATAGGAGGATTGTAATATTTTTTTTGAATGTTATTATGTACTACCCCTGGTTGGGTGTGATAATAATAATTAGACAACGCTCAGTCATTTCTTTAAACACATGTTGCAAATGAGGTCGTGGCTGCCCTAAAAAGTTACAGAATGATGTCAATACTATATGTTGCATTTTCTATAATCAAAAGCAAGGAAAGAATGAAAATCTTATTTCATAACAAAGTGAAACAAAGCTTCGATACAAGCACAATGTTGTGTTCAAAGAAACTTTTTAAAACATCTAATAAGTACAAAATACACAAATATCTAAATGCAATTTCTATATGATTTTCATAATATTTTCTCTTATTACATTTTATATTTTAACTTACTTTTTTTATTGCAGGTTCATTTTATGTTCTATTTTTGTATCATGAAGTTGTTGCATTTTGGATTTTCTTTTGATAATTTATTATTACTTACTATGATTTCTTCTCAAAACTTGTTATTGTATACAAATCTTATCATTTATTTTCTTTTGATGATTTATCATTACTTCTTGTCATTTTATTTTGATAATTTATTATTACTTCCTGTCATTTCTTCATTACATCTTATCAAACAAGAATACTACAAAAAGGATTATCTACCTGTGCGAATACACGAGTATGTTATTAGTTTTGTGTACAAGTGAATTAAGGTTATTGACATTTGTATGAGTGCAACTTTCCGATAGATATATTTTGAATGATGTCAAAACTAAGATATTTTAGTGTTAATGTATATTGGACGATATCCTATGATTTTATTTCTGCATTTTTGCATTAGGAAGCATTAAAGTGTTTTTTCAAAAAGTTCATATATAAAAAATTGCATTAAAAATAGATTTTTTGATGATCACTACAACATAGGCCGACTAATAGAAAATGCACTACAAAATAGATCGACACATAGAAAATGCACTTACAACATATGTCAGCGCATACAAGTTATGTGTCAGTACATACGATTTATGTGTCAGCACATACCAGTCGTGTGTCAACACATACGAGTCATGTGTTAGAACATACGACTATAGATCGACACATACGACTATATATCGACGTATAAAAGAAAATTTTCTTTTACACGTGGACACATGCTGTCAATAGGTCGACACAAGGCTTCAATGTTGAAGCCTATAGTCTCTGTCCATGTGCTGACTGGTTTAGGTCGACCTAAGACCTTTATAGGTCAACACATTATTTTGATAGGTCGACCTATTGACCTGAAAAATTGAATTTTTGCATTCTTTTCATTTCCTTTTTCATACGCATTGCTCCAAACTTGCATACTTATAAATATTTGTTACATGCACTATTTTCTAGTAAATTTCTAGAGTTAAACCTATATAAAACTAGAATTTCAAAGTATACTCATCAGCTTCAACATATGTTATATGCATACACACTATCAAACTACACCTAATTATTTTTTGATTAGGTGACCATCTAGATTAGGGTTGAAAAAGTCCAATTAGATTATTGTATTGAGAATATTAAGTTGAGTTCTTTGAGTGTTTTAAATAAGAAAACCAAGCCGGCGTTTTCCTTCAAGATTATTGAGGATTTGAAGGTTTTGGACAAGATTACGCAATTCGGATCCGATTGAGTGAAAGCTTTAGGACAAGGTAGTTCCTTGCAAAGGAGTAGCATAAGACGACGGATCAAATTGGTAAATCTTGGGATCAACAAGTATGGGTTTGTGATTTATTCGACAATGTGAAAGCCTTGGGACAAGGTGGTTCCTTTCAAGGAAGTAGCAAGAATTGGTGAATTGAAGCAACATTGTTGTTGACTTGACCACACTTTGATAAAGGGTTTTAGAGGTGGTAGAATCAATAACAAACCATATGGTTTGTAGGGTTATAGTTCTTCATCTCTTGTATATTTTTTTTTGTAAAGTAAGGTTAATTGCAAGTATCTCAATTTGATTTCGAATTGAGAGCAGATGTACCCATAGCGAGGATGATTGGAGAACTGCCTAAACAAATTCTTCTCTCTCTCTCTCTCTCTCTCTCTCTCTCTCTCTTTTAATTTTGTTCTAAGAAAATTATTGAATTCATTTGTTGGTTGATGAATTTGATTGGGAATTATTTTTGATCATATTTTTGAGTTATGTTTTTTTTGATAGAATCATAATCCAATTGATTGTAATATGTTTTAATATCAACAAAAAAAATTAAATTTCCAAATAATATCTATTTTATACGAATTGTTCGATAAATTTTCATTTTGTGTTTATGTACGTTTTTTTATCATTAGAAATAAGCGCTACATATAGCTTAGCATTTTATTGTGTTGTGATTAATTGTTGTTGAACAATTTGTGTTTATTATCATTCAATTGTGTTCCAAGTTTTTCGATAGAGGTTCGGTTAGACTATTCATTCAAGTTGTTTCCACTGTGCCATAAAACTTTTGAAAACTTTTTTTTCAAAAGTTTAAATTTTAAATTTGTGATCTATTCACCCTCTCTAGATCAAAGTCTATCGTCTAATAACTGGTATCATAAGCTCTGGTTAATTCTGATCTGACCTGATCAGAAGGGGATCACGGTATGGCCACGCGCTGCTGGACGGCTCCCTGTTCACCGGTGGTGAGAAGGATGAGGGGGGTGTACCTGCAAGACACTCCGATGCCAAAGTAAGAAGTTGGGCAGAGTGGAAGCAATAGTACAGAAAAGGGCAAGAAGAGAGTTACCTGACCCTCTTAAGGAAGAGGGTATTTATAGAGATACCCCAGCGCTGGGCCAACAGTCATTTGAGGTGGGATAGATGACCAGACCCAACTCTAATGACTGCTAGGGCTTACGTGGCGTAGTGAAGATCGGGACGTGGTCTTCGCCCTAGTCCAACTGCTCCTAGATCTCCGGAAAGTGGGTTTGACCTGCTCTTTCGGAGGTGGGCAGTTGGTTGATGACGTGTCCCCGCGGAGGGGAGCACGTGGAGAACGTGCGCCGGGCACGTTGTTCTTCCCGCAGAGGGGAGCTCGGGAGAGATCCCGGAGCGCGTTGTTCTCCCCGCGGAGGGGAGCTCGCGAGATACTCCGGAGCGCGTTGTTCTCCCCGCGGAGGGGAGGAACCACGACCGCGCTTTGGGAGCCGGGGACGGTTCTGCTCGTCTGGTACGGTGGATGGTGAAAGGTTGTTGGGGCGTTGCTTGTGTTCGGCGGCATGCCCTGCTCGTCCCGAGGGATGCACGTGCCCGGCGTGCCCGATTCGCCTGTTGGGCCGTACGCGGTATTGGGCCTGCCGAGGTTGGGCCCATACCGGAACAGGATCCCCCCAAGTCGAAGCTCTGGGGAGAGAGCGAGGACTTAAGGTCGCTGTGTCTGGAACGGGCACTCGTGCGGAGATCTCCGGTCGTCGGCGGAGCGGGGAGAAAGCAGGTGAAGGGGCGCGACTGTCAGGTTGCCGCCACGTGTCGTGCGTTAAGCGGTCGTAGGGGCAGCTACCCTATGTCATTAATGAGCCTAGGGTCGCTTCGAGTCCCGCGCCGGGTTATAAATATGGGGGTCCCCGCTCATTCTGCTACTTTTCACTCTGCCGTTGTGTCTGCTAAGCTTTGTCATCTCTGCTCGTCCACCGCTTGCCGTCGATCGCCGCCGCACCGTTTGATCTTTCCTTCCGTCCGCCGCCGTTACAAGTGAGTTCTTCTTTTCCCTCCTTTTTTATTTCCGTCGTTTAATTGGAATGTGTGGTCGGGGCATGATGAATTCCCCGAGGAGGGACGCGAGCCCCGCCGTGTCTGGCGAACTTTCTGATGAGTGTCTCGGGGAGGATAGGCTGGTTCTGATGAATGTCCCGAGGACGGGGGCTTTCTCCGATGAATGCCCCGAGGACGGGGGGCTTTCTCCGATGAATGCCCCGGGGACAGGTGCCTTTTCCGATGGCTGTCCCGAGGGGGATGGCGGGTCGGCCTCTGATTCCCCGAGGAGGGTAGACGGGGAGCGAGTGTTTGTTCGTCGCTTTCCGGCCTTTGTCGCCCTTTCACGTGACTTGCGGTGGAAGGGTGGATTTGATCCTGGCTATCGAATTCACCGTTGTCCTCTGCTTTCAGGTGTAGATGTCGGCTCTGGTACCGGGGATAATGGTCGAAGACAACGAACCCGAGATTCCGGAGTATGACGATGAGCGTATTGCCCCGTCCGAGGAATGGGCGATCGAGGAGCCGCTTTCTACTCCTTCTTGTTTTGTGGCCGACGCGTCCGACGTGTACGCCACGGTGGAGGACACGCCTATAGGAGAGCCACAACACTGGCAGGTGTACCAACCAAAAGAACATCACCGCATCTGCTCGCGATATGGGCGACGGATGTTCCCGATGCATGAGTTCTACTTTAAAGAAGCTCGGCTCCGGTTACCGTTCTCCGCCTTTCATCTGGGGCTTTTTGACTGGCTGCGCCTTGCCCCGTCCCAACTGCACCCCAATGCCTTGGCTTTCATCCGGGCTTTCGAGGTGGTGTGTTTCTACCTCTCGGTGGAGTCGACGGTACCGTTATTTTTCCGCATCTTCCACCTGCAGCGGCAGACGGTGAATGGCCGCCACGGATGGGTTTCTTTTAAGCAATCGACCAAACTTTTCAAAGCGTATAGCGATTCTGTCAAAGATTTCAAAAACCGGTTCTACCTCGTCAAGCCGATTACGCAGTACGGCTCGGACACTCTCTTCGACGAGGGCGAGCGAACGGTAGATGGCCAGCGATTCCGCGCGTGGCTTCCTAAGATACATCTACTGTGGACTGCGGAGCATTTCAGCCGAGGGACGGATAGGTATATCGTCCAGGCGGGGACCCTCGAGGAGAAGGACATGGCCGCCTATTTGAAAATAGTTGCCTTTGTGCGGTCTCTCCCTCCGTCGAAGCTGGTGACGCCCGACGGTCGGTATATCCTTGACGCGCAGGGGAATGTACGCACCAAGAAGCGTTTGATAAATACTAAGACCCTGCTCGGCTGTGCGACCGGGGCGGCCGCTCTGGATTACCTAGGTAGGAATGTTCGTTTTTCTCCCCGTGGTCGGGGCTTTTGACCGTCACTAACTCTTTTCTTTGTTTTTGCAGCGAACATGTCTTCCATCGAGGAGCGGGTGAAGCAGTTGCGTGCTACTAGGAATGCCGCGACCCCGAGGACGAGGGTGAGCCAGCTGGTCGGACAGGAGGTCGCGACGCCGGGGGGGGGGGGGGGGGCAAAGTTCGTCCTCTTCGCCTCAAGAGAGCCAATCTCCTGCATCTCAAGGAGCGTCGAAGAGGCAGAGGTCCGAGGAGCCCCGAGTGGTGGATCTGACGGTCGGTACCGCCGAGGAAGGTTATGTCGTCCCGCCCTGCCATCAGCATCCGGGATATTTTCATGGTGCCCGTTCTCCCACTGTCTCCGCTGGGGAGGTGAAGGTTGTTCGTCAGGCCGATCGAGAGACTCGTCGACGTGTTCTGGCTGAGGACATGGCCGCAATGATGCGGACGTTCACGACGGCTCTTGTGCTGAACGAGGAGGGCTGCTCCGCTGCTGAGCTGTCCAAACTGCAGGGGGATCTTACTTTCACGCAGTCGCGGTTGGCCAAGCTCACTGAGGAGTTGGAGAAGAGCCAGAAGGATGTTGCTGAGCAGCGGAAACGGGCAGAGGGTGCTGAGGGGAAGGTGACTTCGCTGGAGGAGAAACTGGGGACAGCGACGACCGAGGTGCAGGCGCTGAAGGTTCGCACGGAAGTTTTGGACAGCGCGGTCCGTCCGGCCGAGGACGAGACAGACGGAGATCGACGGTTAATCACTCGTGCTGACCTGATCGCTCGTATCCGGGTGTTGGAAAGCGATTGTCTGGAGGCTGTTGAGGTCGGGTTCAAGAGTGCTGTCGAGCAGGTTCAGGTCGCCAATCCTGGTGTCGTGCTGGCTGTGGACGGGATCGGGCCGTACCACAAGATTGTTGACGGGAAGGTGGTCGATCCCTATCTTGTTATCCCCGAGGAGGAACCCGCGACTGCTGACCGGGCGGACGAGGAAGCATAGGTTGCCGGCCCTGCGTGCTCGTTGTTTTTATGGCCTGCGTGCCGATGTTTGTGATCTCTTTCTTTGGGCCTGCTGATCTGCGGTCGCTCGCGGATCAAAAACGAGTAGTTTTGATAAAAATGTAATATAGCGACAAATGACTCGAAATATCGTTCTCACAAGGATTCTTGTATTATTTCAACCAACTAAAGAAAATGTTTATGGGGGTTTTAAATTTTGATTTATAAAATAAGAAAAAAAAAATGATTAAAAAAAATGATTATCAGATAAACTAAAACGGTTAATTCTACTGATTCGGGTCCCGACTTATCATCGGTTATTATAACATCAATCCCTAAGCGGTACCAATCCTATTCGATTATGATATTAATCAGACAAGCACTTATCAACATCAAATGAATTATGTTCCTGTTTACCGAATTAAGCAAACGGTTAAGAATATGACGAATTAACGAATTAAGCAAACGATAATACGCAATTAAATTTAGGAACATACATACAATCAAATTTAACCAATTCTATCCTATGAACAACAATTGAATTAAGCAAACAATTGCAATCAAATTAAGCAAATGACTTCATAGAAAAGGATTGAAAGGAATCAGAGTAAATTGACATAATAATAACCTCAAAGTGTTGAAACCGTACACAGCAGGATTTGCCCGGAGGTATTAGTTCTCCATGAAAACTATAAAACAAAGGAAAAAATTCGGAAAAATAAACTAGGTCCCTGTTTTGCATCACAACAAGAACTTTAAATAGAAAATAACTGGGCCAGAAACCTAAACTAGGCCCGCAAGGAAAACTACATTGTCACAAGTCAGAAACTTCAACGAATTATTCGAGACTCAAGAAATCCGAATCAGCTCCTTTGTGAAACATGAAAGTTGTAGATCTCTTTCTTAGCTTTCCAACGACTGGTAGAATGCCTCAATCCGATTCCTGTAGCTCCAGTTATGAATTTTTCACTAAAAGCTATTAATGCTGAAAAATAACAAACGAAAATTAAATAAAGCTTAAAATAAAATAAATTGTAAAAACATTATAAAATAGGAAATTAAATAAACTAAATGGTAGAAATGCCTAAGTCTAAACATAGAGGAAGGTACATTAAAATGCACTGATCAAATTCCCCCACACATGAACTTTTGCACTCCGAGCAAAGTATTGTCAAAACTCATGAAACACAAAAACATTCAGCTATTCAATCTAGGCTGTGAACTCCTCTTTGGTCAAGATTGCATTGATCGGTACTACTTTTGCATACTAAGGATATCGTAAGAACACAAATCCGCAATTTTGCAATCATAAGACTCCCTCCTATACAAACCAATCCAAATCATGTCGTTATGCCTAAGTCTAACTTACTCATCCTCCTTTTTGCTCTCTTTCATTCTAGTGCAATCACATTAAGCCCTTTATCTATTCACACGCATGGTAACTAAGCTTGTTAGTGACTGTGATCCATATTTTTTTCAACAATTCATAATTAGACATTTTTCTTTGTCTTTTCTTTTCTTTTTTTTTTCTTCACTTTTTGTCTTTTTCTTTTTCTCTTTTTTTTTTCTTATTAAGCACGGGATCATTCACTTATTTGCATCAGCTCAATTACTTAGCATGTGATTTTTAGATGGTGCTGACTACTAGATAAACTACTTAAGAGCTATTAAAGAACGAGAACTCAAGACTAAGCCATAACAAGTATCTAAATCGATTTCCATATTTTGGAGACTCAAGGTGTTAAAACGATACCGATCTTATGAATTTTTCTCAAGTCTCTACAATCTGACCTCCAATCGATCTACAACCCAAAAATTTCAAAAAATGCATTGTGTTTTTCTGAGTAAACAATTTTTTTATTAAATGAAAACAAAACAAAGAAAATTGAAAGAAATAAAACGAAGTAAATGGTTCCCTCCCCCACACTTAAAGCATACATTGTCCTCAACGAAAGAACATAAATATAAAATAAGAGTGAGAGAAAGGAAGGAACACACCCGAGGAGTCAAGGTGGATAAGTGATCACATATGCATCCTTTCCCAAAGAGAGATTTCCTGCCGTCTCCTCTTCCAAAGTGGGGAGTAACTTTGGATAGCATCCATCGCCCTTGAAATTTGTATTAGTGTCTTCGCCTTTTATTCCAGGATCAAAGAAGAATCTTCGATAAATAAAAGTGTCGAATGGACACGTGAATTTGATATCCTTTTCCACAACATCAGAGATCAATGGGTTAAGGGGTTGCTTCATTGCTTTTCTTCCCACTTCCATCGAGGTCCATCCAATTCTCTTCTTATGTTTCTTCAAAACCTGTAAAAGTTTATTATCTTCATCAAAATCAAGGTTAGAAGAAATTATAACTGGAAGCTTTTTATCCATATCTGAATAAGCATAATTCAGATTGGTATGAAGTGGTTTAAGCTCCAAGGGGGAAGGTTGTTCAATGGATGGTGAGGTTGGGGCAGCCGTGATGTTAAGAGTTTTAGCTACATAAACAACTTCATCTGCATGAAAAACATCACCCTGTACGGCAGCATTAATCTCAGCACAAACAGAACAAATGTTAGTGTCGGTACATGAATCACAAGAGTAAGTATCATCATAATCTAATAAAGATGGAAAATCAGATAACAACTCAGGATGAATATCATCAACTAAATCAGATGGTAACTCTTTTGGACTCACTACTGTTTGGGCAGATAGTTGGTTTAATTCTTGAGCTTGTTGCATGACATTCAGTATAGTGGCAAACTGTTCAATCTGTGTCTGCAGAGCCTGAAGACTTGAATCTGTTTGTTGCTGAAACTGAAGATCATTTATAGTCATTTGTTTGACAAGGTCCTCTAATGAAGGTTCAGAAGGTGTAGAGCATACAATTTTGAATTCATTCATATTCTTATTCGGATCCTCACCTGCAAGTCCATTAAGCCTTGGCAACAAGTGTATTAAATCAGATTCCAATTCGAAAGGTACACTAACAACAGGATATTCCATACATAAAGCATTATAGTTTGTATCATAGGCAACAAGTTCTCTAAGAGTTATTTGATTTTTCATATTAAATTAATAGGAAAATCAACAAAGAAAATAAAACAAATAACAAATTCGGCAATGCAGCAACAATTAGAAAAATACCAACAATGTCCCCGTTAAGAAAAAGAATGGAAAAATAGAAAACCGAATAAAATTAAATCTAAAAATTATAAAAATATAACTAAAAATCAAATAAAATCAAAATGAGTCAATAAAAAAAAATTCGGATTTTTTTGAAAATATGAAAATAGAAAAAAAATAAAATAAAATAGAAAAATAACTAATTTGCGATTTTCAGGGTCAAAATCTTTTAGAATTCTATTCTAAAGGAGTATTGTTAAACGATTTATTTCTGATTTTCTGGAAAAAATTCGGAGCAAATCGGAACAATAGCTTACAAACTCACCTGATAGGCTGAAACGCTTACCACTGTACTGCAACCCTGAAAATTTACACACAAAAACAAAAAACAAAAAACAAAAAAAACAAAAACTCTAAAATTAAAATTTTACATTTGGCTAAAATTAATAAGAATCCCCGGCAACGGCGCCAATTTGATCTGCGGTCGCTCGCGGATCAAAAACGAGTAGTTTTGATAAAAATGTAATATAGCGACAAATGACTCGAAATATCGTTCTCACAAGGATTCTTGTATTATTTCAACCAACTAAAGAAAATGTTTATGGGGGTTTTAAATTTTGATTTATAAAATAAGAAAAAAAAATGATTAAAAAAAATGATTATCAGATAAACTAAAACGGTTAATTCTACTGATTCGGGTCCCGACTTATCATCGGTTATTATAACATCAATCCCTAAGCGGTACCAATCCTATTCGATTATGATATTAATCAGACAAGCACTTATCAACATCAAATGAATTATGTTCCTGTTTACCGAATTAAGCAAACGGTTAAGAATATGACGAATTAACGAATTAAGCAAACGATAATACGCAATTAAATTTAGGAACATACATACAATCAAATTTAACCAATTCTATCCTATGAACAACAATTGAATTAAGCAAACAATTGCAATCAAATTAAGCAAATGACTTCATAGAAAAGGATTGAAAGGAATCAGAGTAAATTGACATAATAATAACCTCAAAGTGTTGAAACCGTACACAGCAGGATTTGCCCGGAGGTATTAGTTCTCCATGAAAACTATAAAACAAAGGAAAAAAATTCGGAAAAATAAACTAGGTCCCTGTTTTGCATCACAACAAGAACTTTAAATAGAAAATAACTGGGCCAGAAACCTAAACTAGGCCCGCAAGGAAAACTACATTGTCACAAGTCAGAAACTTCAACGAATTATTCGAGACTCAAGAAATCCGAATCAGCTCCTTTGTGAAACATGAAAGTTGTAGATATCTTTCTTAGCTTTCCAACGACTGGTAGAATGCCTCAATCCGATTCCTGTAGCTCCAGTTATGAATTTTTCACTAAAAGCTATTAATGCTGAAAAATAACAAACGAAAATTAAATAAAGCTTAAAATAAAATAAATTGTAAAAACATTATAAAATAGGAAATTAAATAAACTAAATGGTAGAAATGCCTAAGTCTAAACATAGAGGAAGGTACATTAAAATGCACTGATCACCTGCGTGCTCTATATTTGTACCATTGACTACTGGGCTGGGGCCCGCTTTTGTTTAATATATTTTTCGTGGATTTTCTAAGTGTGCGCTCGTTATTTGCATGTCGTTTATGCTCGTTTTTCGTGTTTGTTTGAATGCTTTTGAATGCCTCTGGTGTGTATGACATTTCTTGTAACTTTTCTAAGTGTGCGCTCGGTGTGTTCGGGTGTTAGCTCGACAATTTGTTACCGGTAGTGCAGGGAACTGGCCGGTTTGGCCGGCGATGTAGCCGGGCCGTTTCGGGGGTAGTTCTCCCTGGGGCGTGGACGTCGCATCGCGAGCTGGGTGTCCTGCCTCTTTTGGTACGACGGCGAGGAGTCTCGGTCGAGGTATTCCCTGCCGAGCAAGGCCTTCTGCCCGCGCACACGAGAGGCAGGGCTTGCTTTTCTTTGGTCGCTAGTGGACGCGGGGGTGTGCGGTGGTACCATGTCGCCCCCCTAGTGGTCGGGACGATGGGTCGTCGCGGGCAATGTTTTAACTGTAGTACCGCTTAAGTTTCGCGGCGTTCCATGGTTGAGCTAGTTGTTCACCGTGCAGGTTTTCGAGGTAATAGGCCCCGTGCTCCGTTTTGTCCCGGACTCGGTACGGGCCTTCCCAGTTCGCAGCCAGTTTGCCCTCGTGGGAGTGTTTCTGGTTTCTGCGTAGAACTAAGTCGCCTGTTTGAAAATCGCGTTTTATGACTTTGTTGTTATGGAGAAATATGACTTGTTGCTTCAGCCGGGCTTCACGGAGGGCTGCCCCTGAGCGGATTTCTTCGACGAGGTCGAGCTCTTCTCGGAGGGAGCCGTCGTTGTCGTCGGTGTCCAGGGGAGCTTCCGTTCGTCGGGACGGTTCGCGAATTTCGACCGGTATCACGGCCTCGGTTCCGTACGTGAGGCGAAATGGGGTTTCCCCTGTGTTTGAGTGGGGAGTGGTGCGGTATGCCCAGAGGACGCTGTGGAGTTCTTCGACCCATGCTCGTTTGGCGTCGTGGAGTCGTCGTCTGAGTCCTCTGAGTATAACTCTGTTTGCCGACTCCGCCTGGCTGTTTGTCTGAGGGTGTTCGACCGAGGCGAAGTGATGTTTGGTTCCGAGTTTGGTGACGAAGTCGCGGAAGTTTTTGTCTGTGAATTGTGTGCCGTTGTCGGTGACGATGGCGAGCGGGACCCCGAATCTGGCGAGGATGTTGCGTTTGTAGAATCGGAGTATGTTGTGGGCGGTGATTTTGGCCAGAGCTTCGGCCTCGATCCACTTGGTGAAGTAATCAACTCCCACGATGAGGTACTTGTTCTGGTATGAACCTAGGGCGAAGGGCCCGAGGATGTCCAGCCCCCACCAGGCGAACGGCCACGGAGATGAGAGGGACGTGAGGTCGGTCGGGGGGGCGAGGTGCATGTCCCCGTGTCGTTGACATTTATCACATCGTTTGACGTGTTCCTTCGCGTCGGACTGCATTGATGGCCAGTAGTAGCCTGCGCGTAGGGCCTTGCGTGCTAGGGATCTTCCACCGAGGTGCTGCGCGTTGATGCCTTCGTGGATTTCTTCTAGAACGGCTGTACTCTGGGACTTATCTATGCATTTGAGGAGTGGGATTGCGAAGCCTCGGCGGTATAGTCGTCCCTCGAGGAGGACGTACGAGCAGGCCCGTCGTTTCGTCGCGTTGGCCTCTCCAGAGTTGGCCGGAAGGTGGCCGGTGCTGAGATAGGTGTGGAGCGGGGTCATCCAGCAGTCAGCGTCTCCGACGGCGTTGATGTCGAGGGGCGTGGTGGTCGCGCTGGTACTTGGTTGCGACAAGATTTCTTGAATGACCGATTTGTGGCCGCCTCGCTTTTTGGTGCTTGCCAGTTTGGAGAGGATGTCGGCGCGGGTGTTCTGCTCGCGAGGGACGTGCTGAATCTCTGCTGAGTCGAAACCTCTCAGTTTTTCGGTGATGAGTGAGAGGTATCTGGCGAGGGTGTCGTTTTTTGCTTGATATTCGCCTCGGACTTGCGAAGCGACTAGCTGGGAATCCTTGTAGATTCGGATGTCCCTGGCTCCCAGGTCGGATGCCAGGCGAAGGCCGGCGAGAAACGCTTCGTATTCGGCCTGGATGTTAGTCGTTGGGAAAGCCAGTGTGAGGGAGACTTCGATGACCGTACCCTCGTCGTTGTCGAGGACGATGCCGGCGCCGCTTCCCGTGGAGTTGGAGGAGCCATCCACAAAGATGGTCCAGAGGTGGTTCCCGGCGGTAGGGTCGGGTGGTGTGGTCATCTCGGCGACGAAATCGGCCAAAGCTTGAGCCTTGATGGTGTGCCAGCTCTCGTAGGTGATGTCGAACTCGGAGAGTTCTAGCGACCATTTCAGCATGCGTCCGGCCATGTCGGGGCGGCCGAGTAGCTGGCGGATGGGCTGATCGGTGCGGAGCACGATGGCGTGTGCGAGAAAATAATGTCGGAGTCGGTGTGCCGCTGTCACGAGGGCCAGGGCGACTTTCTCGATCAGCTGGTATCGAACTTCTGGCCGTGGAGAGCTTTGCTAGTAAAGTAAATGGGCTTTTGTCCCTCCCCGGTTTCGCTTACGAGGACGGCGCTAACGGCTTCGTTGGACACGGCCAGATATAAGTATAGGGTTTCGCCCGTCGCGGGGCGCGTCAGCACTGGTGGTTCAGATAGGACGCGTTTGAGGTGGCAAAGGGCTTTCTCACATTCGTCCGTCCATTCGAATTTGGTCTCCTTCCTGAGCAGTTTGAAAAATGGGAGGGCGTGTTGGGCCGACCTCGCAATGAATCGTGAGAGGGAGGCAAGCACGCCGTTGAGGGACTGGATGGCCCTCTTCGTGGTCGGCGTGGTGATATTGGAGAAGGCGTGGCATTTGTCCGGATTGGCTTCGATCCCCCGTTCGGTCAAGTAGTAGCCGAGGAATTTACCGGCGCAGACGCCGAAGGTGCATTTCTCCGGGTTAAAACGCATGCGACATGACCTCGCGGTCTTGAAGACCTTCTGGAGGTGTGCCGCGTGGTCGTCCTCCGCGCCGGATTTGACGATCATGTCGTCCATATATACTTCGAGCATGTCCCCGATCTCGTCGCGGAAGACACGGTTCATCATCCGCTGGTATGTGGCCCCAGCATTTTTGAGGCCGAAGGGCATCACGTTGTAATAGTAATTGCCCGACGCCGTCATGAAGGCCGTGGCTTGTTTATCGTGTTCGGCCATCGGGATCTGGTTGTATACCGAGTACGCGTCCATGAAGGACAAAAGCTTGAAGCCCGCAGAGTTGTCGACGAGCTTGTCGATATTGGGGAGGGGGTAGGCGTCCTTAGGACATGCCCGGTTGAGGTCAGTGTAGTCAACACACATGCGCCATTTTCCATTATTCTTTTTAACGAGTACAACGTTGGACAGCCAGGTGGAATACCGGGCTTCCAAAATAAAATTTGCCTCTAAGAGGTCTTTTACAGCTTGTTCGGCCGCTGCCGATTTTTCGGGGGACTGGCGACGCCGGCGTTGTACAACGGCCTTTACGGTCAGGTTGATGGACAGCTGGTGGCAGGCGACCTCGGGGTCGAGTCCCGGCATTTCCGCGGCACTCCAGGCGAAGAGGTCGGCATTCTCACGGAGGCAGGCTTGGAGCTGACGTTTCGCGAGGTCTGGGAGTCCTGCGCCTATCCTCACGGTTCTGCTCGTGTCTTCTCCGAGGGGAATGAGTTCGAATTCTCCGTCCGGGATGGGGCGCGCTGGGTGTGAGGGCTGCCCGTTGACGTCGTTGGTCTTTGTTTCATTGTCGAGCTCGTCGGTGAAGCGACTGTCGAGCGCAATGGATCCGACCAGCTCCGTTGGTTTGTCCTTTGGCGTAGCGCTTGACGCTTTCTTTTTGGCCGATGGAGCGATGGAGTCTAGGCCTTTCAGCGCGGCTTCGAAACATCTTCGGGCGGCTTCGATGTCTCCGTTGAGGGTTACCACGGCTCCCCTTCTCGTGTAGTATTTCATCTTCAGGTGGACGGTGGAGGGTACCGCGGTGAGTTCTGCTATCGTCGTCCTGCCCAGGATGCAGTTATAGAGGGACGGGCATTCGATGACTAAGAAGCGGACGCTGATGTCCCTGGCTGTTTCCTCTTCTCCGAAGGTGACTTTCAATTCCACGTATCCCCAAGGTCTCGTCGTCGTCCCGTTGAACCCCTGAAGGTCGGAGCCTACGTAGGGAGAAAGGTTGGATTCGTCGAGCTAGAGAGTTGTGAACAGATGTGAGTACATGATGTCAACCGAGCTCCCGCCGTCGACGAGGAGGCGCCTGACGTCGAAGTTTGCCATCCGGGCACGTATGAGCAAGGGTATGTTGGAATTGGGAGATCCCCCAGGTAGTTCCTCGAGGTAAAATGTGATCGGGTTGGAGCGGCCTCGGAATTTGTCGAGCGTGCTCATTTTGCCGGAGTTGTTTGCGATGAGTTCGTCGAATTTCCTTTTCACAGATCCTATGGATAGATTCCTCGTGGCTCCATCAGAGATGACCATGGCTCTGGGGAAGTATTCCCATCGGCTAGTTGGTCGGATTGGCTCGTCGATTAGGTTGGGTCCTTCGGGGATGCCGAATTTTCTGCCTGCAAACCAATCCTCAGGACGGCTGACGCACAACGCGACCTAGAGCCTGCCGCTGTCCTCTGGAGAGGGACGTTCCTCGATTTTCTTGGCTTCCGGAGCCTCTGGCCTAGGTGGTTCACCTCCTCGGGTGTATCGCTTCAAGTGCCCGTCTTTGATTAGGATTTCGATCGCATCTTTGAGATGGATGCAGTCTTCCGTCACGTGCCCGTGGGTCCTGTGGAATCGGCAGTATTTTGACTTGTCCACGTTGGGTTTGGGCGGCGTTGGTCGCGGAAAACGGACACCTCCCTGAACGAACTCGGTTTTAGTGCATTCGGCCAGTATGCATTCGCGTGAGGCGACCAAGGCTGTGTACTCTGTGAATCTTCCTGCCGGGCCGCGTGGTTCGCGTTGTTCGCGGGGTTCGCGGGGGCGGTCTTCCCGACGGCGGTCTCCTCCTCGTCGATGGCTCGAAGCCCCGTCGTCTCGGTGCCCGCGGGGGGCCTCTCTGTCTCGAGTGTCGCGAGCGGAGTTGGCCGCCTGTGTCTCCTCGAATCGGATGTAGTGCGCGGCCCTGTCGAGGAAATCTTGGAGGGATGTGGGTCGGTGTATGCCTACGGCTTCGTAGAATTTGGAGTCGTGGCGCAGGCCTTGTTCCATTAAGTAGCGTTTCATTTTGTCGGAAGTTGTCACCTGCACGGCTTCCCGAGTGAACCTTTCGATGTATTTTCGGAGAGGTTCGTCGGGGCCTTGGATGATTGCCCCGAGGACTGCTTCCGTCTTCGGGTGACGTCGGGACGCCGTGAAGTGTTTGGAGAACAGGTCCTTCAAGACCCTCCACGACGTAACTGATTCGGGCTCCAGACTTTTGTACCAGGTCATAGCGCCTTTCCTCAGAGTCGTCGGGAAGAGTCTGCACTTGATAGCTCCCCGGACGTTTCGGTAGTCGAGCATAGCCTCGATGTCTTCCAGGTGATCGTCCGGGTCGGAGGTGCCGTCGTATGTCGACAGCGTCGGCGGTTTCTCCATCCCCTGGGGTATGGGGGCAGCCATGATCTCCCGGGACAGCGGGGTGCGGTAATCATCCTCGTCGCTGTGCGCCGGGGATCTGTGAGGAGGTGAGCCGTTCAAGGTATGTCCCTGGTTTCGGGTTCTCGATCTCCTGCCTGAGTTCTCGCCTCAGGGGTCCTCGGTTGGGATCGCCGCGGTGTTCTGGTTCCTCACGCGAACGTGTCTTGCCGGGGATCTGGTGCGTTCTCGTGTCACCTGCGGGCGGTGTCTCTCCAGCCGTGGTCGGCGGTTTCTGGGTCGAGGTGAGGGACTCCTCGAACCTCCGTTCTGGTCTTCCCGCTGGGGGTACCTCGGAGGGCCGCTGCGCTCTAGTGCTCCAATTCTCGCATTTTGTTGGAACAGCAGCTGGTTCGTCTGGTTGATGGCCGTAAAGAGAGCGGCCACCGTTGGGTCTGCTCCCGCCGGGATGGGAACGGGGTGGAATGCTGGCGGGCTCGGGGGTCGGTGATCGGCCTGGAGGGGCCAATCCGCGGATGATGGTGAAGCAGTTTGCCCGTCCCTTTCGTCGGCTTCCGTCGAACGTGTCGTTCCTGTTTGCTTCCCGTTGGTGGCGACGTTGAGCGCAAGGTCGTGCGGAGTGTCGTCGCGGTGTGGACTAACCATGACCGTGGAGGTTTGGTGAAACTTTGGTTTCCTACTCGGAGTAACGGGGAAGTTTCAGATTCCCACAGACGGCGCCACTGATCTGACCTGATCAGAAGGGGATCACGGTATGGCCACGCGCTGCTGGACGGCTCCCTGTTCACCAGTGGTGAGAAGGATGAGGGGGGTGTACCTGCAAGACACTCTGATGCCAAAGTAAGAAGTTAGGCAGAGTGGAAGCAATAGTACAGAAAAGGGCAAGAAGAGAGTTACCTGACCCTCTTGAGGAAGAGGGTATTTATAGAGAGACCCCAGCGCTGGGCCAACGGTCATTTGAGGTGGGCTGGATGACCAGGCCCAACTCTAATGACTGCTAGGGCTTACGTGGCGTAGTGAAGACCGGGACGTGGTCTTCGCCCTAGTCCAACTGCTCCTAGATCTCCGGAAAGTGGGTTTGACCTGCTCTTTCGGAGGTGGGCAGTTGGTTGATGACGTGTCCCCGCGGAGGGGAGCACGTGGAGAACGTGCGCCGGGCACGTTGTTCTTCCCGCGGAGGGGAGCTCGGGAGAGATCCCGGAGCGTGTTGTTCTCCCCACGGAGGGGAGCTCGCGAGATACTCCGGAGCGCGTTGTTCTCCCCGCGGAGGGGAGGAACCACGACCGCGCTTTGGGAGCCGGGGACGGTTCTGCTCGTCTGGTACGGTGGATGATGAAAGGTTGTTGGGGCGTTGCTTGTGTTCGGCGGCATGCCCTGCTCGTCCCGAGGGATGCACGTGCCCGGCGTGCCCGATTCGCCTGTTGGGCCGTACGCGGTATTGGGCCTGCCGAGGTTGGGCCTATACCGGAACAAATTCCATGTTTAAGATTTCATTTTTAGAAGAATGGCTATTAAACTTAAGGGAGCGTACAATAGAGCACCAATTTTCACTAGAAAAAATTATGCCTATTGGAAAACATGTATGTGTATTCATGTTAACTCCATTGACAAGGGTATATGGGTCACCATAAAAAAAAGGTCCGAATGAAATTACTCTGACCAATACTAAATGTTTTACAGTACCTAAATCGGAAGCACAGCAGAATGAAAATGATTGGAAATTATGGTCACATGATTAGAAAGCAAAAAATATTCTCACATCCGCTTTATGTGTTGATGAGTATTATCGCATCTCTCATTGTAATACCACCAAAGCTATGAGGGACACATTAGAAGTTGTCCATGAGAGTACTTATGATATTAAACAATTTAGGAACGATACATTAAATCAATATTTTGAGCTATTTCGTATGGAGCATGGTGAAATCATTGCGGACATGCGAAAATGGTATGCACATCTTATCAATCTATTAAATGCACTAGGTAAGCCTTTTTCCAATGAGATTGCTACTGATAAAATATTGAAATGTTTAAATAGGGAATGACAACCCAAGGTCACCGCTATCAAAGAGGTGAATGACCTTAAAGTCTTTGATCTCTTATTCGGAAAATTGAAAGAGCATGAGCAAGAACTCTCTTGCTTGAAAAAATACGAAGAAGAAAAGTATGAAAAGAAAGTGAAGAAGGAGAAAGGTAAAGACATGGAAGTAGAGAAAAATTATATTGCTCTAAAGACTTCAAACTCAGGGTCCTCCCACAATGAGCAAAGTGAAGGTGAAAATGAAGACCACAAGAATTCCTATGATGAGGATATATGGATGTTTGTAAAAAGATATCATAGGTATATAAGGAAGAATGGAGTTAGAGACTCCGACAAGAATCTAGTTAAATTTAAAAGGCTAATAATTTCTTCAAGGAATGATGAGGATAAGAAAGGTAAACTTAGAAGATCTTGTTATCATTGTGGTGAAGTCGGTCACTATAGACCAGAGATAATGTAAATTAGAAGGTAAACTTGTATTATGTTAATTGTATTTTATTACATAGATAATATTTTTTGTAATTGTAATTAAAATTTGTCAAAACTGAGATAATGTTTCTGGTGGCTATGTTGTATGTAAACATCAAAAGCTATATTTTATTCATTATCATCTTTTATGGTTCTGTATGGTAAAATTATTTGATAGTTGATAACTAATGACTAATAGTTGATAGTTTATAGCTGATGATCGGTAGCTTATAGTTGATAAGCTAATTTGAGTATTTGATAAATTAGTGATTACACTACCTGATAAATACAAAATGACATAAAGAACATTATTAATTAAAAAATTAATGGTCATATTTATTAAATTAATTTTTATTCAATAAAATAAACGTATTAACAATCAAATGCAAAATATTTTAAATATAAATATAAAATTAAAGCCAACATAAAAATAAATTAAGCACATATATATAAATTTTGAAATAAAATTTAAATATCTAAAATAATAATATTGTAATTTGATATTATATTTCAATTAAATACATACTTTCTTCTCTTTATTTCTCTCAAAATTCATGATTTACCTACTAATAAACAAATATATTCAATCATTTATTATCATAATTATAAAAATAATACTTTTATAATAAAAACTCAAGTAATAAATAATTATAATAATAATTTAAAAGTAATAAAAAATAATTCAATAATGAATCAAAATATTCCAATGGATTGCATCGTAAATTTTTTCGATAAAAATAATGACTAATCTTTTATATTTCCTCAACTAAAACACAATTATTTTAAACCTAAAAGCTGTTCAAATAGCTTTTAAAAAAAGTCATAAGAGATGAAAAGTTATAAGTCTAAAAACGGTTTCAAATAACTTTTTTAAAAAAAGTTAAAAGTTAGTAAGAAAACTAAAAGATAATTACTAAACATCATTTTTTCATTAATAAGATATATGGGAGTTATTAGCATCCTAAATATCTACAGTATCCTATAGAAACCTTTTGTGTATATTTGTTTTACTATTGATCAAGTCATTTGTTGTGTATTGGAGATTTGTTGACTGTTTTGAGTGAGTGCTAAGAGTGGGAAATATTTTTTTTTGTTTTGGTAGGGTAAGTTGAAATAGTTAAAGGTGTAGGAACGTAAAGGGTTTTATTTACTAGTGTGTTCACTAAGATCTCGCAATCTTATGCCTACGTATTCTCAAAAGGAAGTTGAGAAATCAGAGCTTTCGTAGTTCTACCTACTAATGAGTGGAAATGGATTTGTTGGGTTTGAGAGAAGAGACAAGTTTTCATCTTAAGGGAGATATCTCATCTATTCACCACAAACATTTTGAGAAACAAGATAATAAAGGAAGAAGCTTTGAACTTGGATGTAAAAAATCTAGAGTAATGCCACATCTTCCTTTAAATGAGTGTTTGCATAGTAAGAGAAGGACTTCGACTTGGATATAGAATCAACAAGTGGAACACTTATATCACTTAAAATGAAAGAAGTGTTTATGTACGAAAATAAGAGAAGGACCTCAACTTGGATTTTGAATTAAAAAGTGTGCCACTTACATCACTTAAATGGGAAATGTTTAAAATATTTGATTTATGTTGTAGGGAATAGAAAAGATATCTCTTCTATAGAGATGATTCATGTCTCATCTCTAGAGGGAGAGTTTTGTATTTGAAGCCAAAGGTTGACTAGGTTTGTCTTGAAGTTTGAGGTTTGAAGCCACAAGGGCATATAGTTTTGAATGAAATTGAAAACTTCAAGGGGAACCCTAATGTTCTATTGAAGTTGAGAACCTCAAAGGGGATCCTAGGGTTATAACTAAATTATAGTTTGAAGAGGATCCTAAAATTTGAGCCGAGTCTAAACTTAAGGGTGAGTATTTAAATGCAATAGTTGTATGAATGCAATTGTCATAAACATAAATGTCAAGAGAAACTTAACAAGACAGAATTGATTAAGCTCTTAAAAAAATGTAGTCATCAATGATGAAATGGACATGATTGTGATTGTATGGTATATCAACATGTGTATGTTAATCAGACAAGTGGATATGTTCATCAGGGTGAGAGTTTATGAGGGAAATACTTGAACATGTGAGCAAATATTTAACCAATTGAAACTATCATAAAGAAGTTCAAGTAAGCATATATTCAATATGAATCGAGGATCAAATGAATATAGTAAAAAGGGTAAACAAAACCCTAATGGGAGTTTATTAATATATGAACAAGACATTCAAACATGGTTGAATCACGGGCTTTGGGGAATCCAAATTCAAGCGGAAGCCCTAGTCAAGAGGTATTGAAAAGATCAATCAATAGAAACCCTAAATTTTCAACTAATTAAACATTTATCAAAGTATTTTTCAAAAAAAAAGAAAACTTTAACCAAGGTATACACAAGTTAATATATCATGTTATGTATATCAACAAGACTTTAAACAAAGTGTATCATGACCATAAAGACACATAGGTTTGATTAGGTCAAGTAAATTATCAAAACAAATCAAGAAAAGGTATGAAAAATAATTAAAAAGTACTAGTTTTCAACCTAATAAAAAGTCAAAATGAATTATTATTTTTGGAATTTTTTGATGGATTCTAAAAATAGGGAATATAAATGAGGAGTTTGCAAAACATTGGCTCAAAAATATTATTTTTGCTAGGTGAAATAATTAGGTGAAGTTGTGAAGAAAAATGAAAAAAATAGTGTTAAAAAAAGTAGGAATGGCCCCCATGGGTGTTGAACTTGCTCCCTTAAGGTTATGGGTTTAAAATGATATCAATTGAACTGGGGAGAACATTGTTCCACTTGGGCATATGATATCATGACTTCACTGGAAGGATGGCCATCATGAATCTAAGTCTGATCAAAGAAGACTTGTTCACTGTGAGATTCATCTTAGGATTAGAGACTTCTGGGGATAAAATAAATATCCGCTCTGTTGGGTAAGATGTGGAGCTAGGCAGCTTCCTGGAGAAAGTGTAGCACCTTCCTGGAAAAGTACATCAACTTCCCTGGGGAAAGTACATCAAATTCCCTGGGGAAAGTATAGCAACTTCGGTGAGGAAAGTATAACAACTTTAGTAAGGAAAAGATGATTCCACTGGGGAGTGGGTCCTCAATAGTAGACATGTATCACTTGGAAGATATTGTGAGATTCTTTGCAGTAAGTTACATTTGGAACTGGTTGTGCTCAATAAAAACAAGTGCCTTGATCATTTCTAATGCTTCCACAAATTCACAATGATAAAAAGATAAAGTATGAATCAAACAAATCAACAGAGTTTATTAGTAATCCAGCATTTAGTAAACAATGGATGCTTTCTCAGAAATTGCGGTCTTTTGGTCCTAAACGAAACAATCATTCAAACAAGTTGCCAAAAGAATAAATTTCATTTGCACAAAGACCTAAGTTCTTAAGCATTCTAAAATTCTAAACAAAAGTAACCATGTACCTTGACAACATTCACTTGTTTCGTACTACCATCACCATCCAAACTCGGTCGAAGCTTCATTGAATGCTTTTATACCGA
The DNA here is from genome assembly GCA_963859935.3 of Lathyrus sativus. Lineage (NCBI taxonomy): Eukaryota > Viridiplantae > Streptophyta > Magnoliopsida > Fabales > Fabaceae > Lathyrus > Lathyrus sativus. The sequence continues at coordinate 638,796,882 of OZ012740.1, read as the reverse complement.
TAGAAACCACTCTAGAAGGAGTTCTCATCATTCCTAAGCACACTAGAGAAAACATAAAAATAAACAAATATATACAATATAAACAAATATACAAAGCTTAAAAATATAGAACCGTTGTAATGCACTTCAATATCTCAACACCAATCCCCGACAACTGCACCATTTTGTTGGAGCGGTAAAGCTGCAAGCAAAAATATTAAGTACCCAGTTTTATCTTCTCCACAAGGATCGGTGCGATGAAAGAACGCCGTTCAATAGTATCCATATTTCTAAGCCTATTGTTCAAAATTTTTGGTTTAAAAGGTTCAAGGAACCATGGATAAAAATAGAAAATATAAAGACAGAAAATATAAAGTAAAGACTGAAATATAAATGGAGCCTTGTTGGGATTGGATCTCATCAATTGATAACACATGCATTCTTCTGATCATATTAAATACAACTCAATCATTCGACTAATATCCTCACGTATCACCCACGACGAAGGTCATCTCTAACGCAACATCGAGAGAACAATTGTGTTGTCTCATTGGTGATGTCTCACGCAACAAAAACATAACACAAAGCATTAAGAACTGATACTCATGCAAATGCTAAGCCTAAATCTATGTCTAAAGTTTAGGACCTAACAGGTAATCATACTAGACCTAGATCTGAAGAGTATATGTCTATAGCGGTTCAAATCAAAGATAAACAAGTAAGCAAAGATGACACCCATATCGAATAAACGATTGTTTTGAATAAAACACAATGATATGAATATGTACATACGCTTAACCCTTTTTACATGTATTCATTTAATCAGCCAAATGTATGTGAGCATTGTTCTTCATCACTATCATCACGCACCCATACAATATCGTATTAATCCTACTCATACTACCCGTGCTACTTAATCAACAAAATAAAATAGAAGATACAATGAATATCAACTTACAAAACCATGTCAAAAGTTTTTCCATTGATAGATGAAGAGCTTAGATCAAATATGTGAAAAGGTTTTGTCAAGACCCACAAACAAGCAATCAAAGATAACCAATCAATAGAGAACCCAAACTAGTTCACAAACATATATTAGATGAAATACATAAGGTATCAAAAGATTACATCCAAACCCCAACAAGAGATCAAAGATCTTACCCCCTCCCTCTTAGGGTTTTGTATTTCTATCTCTAAAATAAACTTGAAAATGAAGAGAGATAAGTTCTGATGTAGAAAATATTACATAATGACCTAAAAAGCAAGAAAAGTACTTATGTAGTACATCCAGGATCTGTCATGTTTGCACTGCAAACAGATCCTTCGCCTGGAAAACACCAAATTGGGCACCTAAGGTGCCTCTGAACAGATAAACCGCCTTTGAGACTTTTCCAAAAGTTCGATGTGTGAACAATCCTTCGCCTAGCGAAGCCTTCGCTGTAAACTTTGCACAACGAGTTCTAGTCCAAAAGTTTATGCCTTAAGTCTGGGAGTGTTTGCTACCTACTGTCTACCTCTTCGCCTAACGAGTTCTTCGCTATCTCCTTCACCTAGAGAGTTCAGGGCCTTTTCCTTTCTGTTGTGAATAGTGCACTAGGTTATTGGCCTTTGCTACATAGTTCGCCTGGCAAACTTTGTGAAGTTTCCTGGAAAGCTTCGCTAGGAGCTTCGCACAACGAGTTTTATGATGTTTTTATGCTGTCTTGGTTTACTTGCCTGTTGTACCCCAAAATTTGACCAACCTTTTTTCTTGTAATTGTCTTATGTTTCATTTCATTTTAGCATTTGCATTTGCATAGCATTTTTCTTAACATGGGATCAAGAGTGATGTACCATTCAAGTGAAGAGTCTCATTGGTTTCAAGATCAAGCAAGAGTGATTATTCAGATCATCAAGTGCTTATAATCATCATGAAGTTGTTAAAGCTCCTTGAGAGGAAGGATTGGTGTGTGGTTGTTGTCTCCTGTCTTGGGGATCAACAAAAGACCATTAGGGTTTTAGAGGATCTCAATGTAAAATCCCCTTCTTTAGTGCCTAACTTCAAGAATAATTTACCTTATGATGCAAGCTCAACCTCACTTTTATGCAAACATGAAACTTGTAGGGCATGTTCCAAGCTTTCTTTTGAGTAAAATAACTCATTGATTGAGTGTGTACATCTCAAGTTATGATGCCAACAAGTTGGGGTCCTCAGATGAACTTGTTTTTGGTCAACTAAAAATCAACCCACTTCCAAGGCACTTTTGACCTAGAATCAAGTTTCTCCTCAACTTCAAGTGAACATGAAAGTTGTTCTTCATGGTCTTAGCTTTCCAAAAGGTCCTAGAAGTCCTTGATATCATTTGTACATCTCAAGTTATGGACCTCACAAGGCAAGGGTATTTTGGGAAAGTTTCATTATAGGTTATTTGTTTCAATGGTCAATTTCACGAACTTATGTACTTCAAATGCAACTCCAACCAACATGAAACTTGTGCATAACAGTCTTATCTCCATCATTGAACTCAAAATTCATTTGGATTGTTGAATTACATGGCCATGTGGGAGACTTTTAGGGTGAAATCTTGACTTTTGGTCATGGTATGAACATTGTACATTATAAGTCATATTTGTTACTTATTTTGAGACATTTTACACCAATACGTGATCACAAAGAAACTTACCACAAATGGACCAACATAAAGTGCCATGAGATGCCTCATTTTCAAATTTCTTACTTGAAAAGTTTTAATTTCAAACTTGAGGTGTGGATCATTTGCAAAGCCCACATTAATTCAAGTCAATTGTACACTTCATACACTTCAATTTACTAAGCTCATGAGGTGTGAAAAGTGCAAAACGCGTGTGCATGTGCAAATGGAAGTTTTGGGCAAAAATTTGAAATCACTCTGAACAGCCAACATGGGCTTGCATGGAGTGTCAAAACCCATGATATTTAAGCTCAGACTTTGCCCTAATGCCTCAGAAGAGTTGGCTTGCGTGAAAGGAGAGAGTAGAGATCAAAAATTTTCTCAACACTTTTCATTTTCAAATCTGGATTTTCTCTCAAAATCAACCTTAATTGGAGCTTGCATTTTCTTCTGAGAGTGTAAGGAGTGAGTTAGAAGCAAGAAAGAAGAGTTTGTGTACCTGTGAAGAACCAACGGAGTTGCTCCATTCAGTAAGCTTCCTTTCCATTTTTCTCTCATTTTATGCATCAATTAGGGTCATGCTGGTGTGCATCTGAAGTTCTATGCTTCATAGGTAATGTTCGAATCCTTTAATGGCATGTATGTGGTGATTTCAGAATGTGTATTCCAATTTTCATGCGTTCGGTTCTCTATGATTAAGAACCTTTTTGATGTTTGGTTTATGGATTTGGGATCCTTGTAACAAGAGCTTTCGAACGGTATTGGTCTTGGCAATTTTTGTTGAGATTTTTCGTCTGAGCTCCGGCGAGCCTGCCGGAGAAGACGACTGGAGCCCTAGCTCCAACGTCTGGTTCCATCTGAGAAGAAAGATGAGTTGGCCTTGGTTGACTTGTTGACCTTGTTGCGTGTTGTGATCCAATTGGCTTGACCAGGCTGCGTGGCATGTTGACTCCACATGGGATTAATGAAACACAGAGTTTCATTAATTCTGGGCCCTTTGGTCGATTGGGCTCAAAATGATATCCCCACCCCCTGTTTTGAAGCCCAATGCGCATGTTGCCTAGTTTCAGTTCAAATTGGTTTTGCTGGTGGCACCCCCTTCCCTTTTCCATTTATTTTATTTCATTTTATTTTGCTGTTTTAATTTTATTTTATTAAAAATACTTCCAATGATCAGAAAGTTCCCCAAAAATATTTTTCTTGCATTTCAAGACTTAATTTTCCATAATTTTATTTTCTGATTTTATTTTATTTTGCAATTTTATTTTAATTTTGCAAAGTGTTGTGTTTTATGGTTCACCCTAACATTGATCCTACACATTTGAACCTCCAATTCAAATCCCCTCTGATCAAGACCTCTTTTCCATTTAAAGGATGGATTGAAGGGTCATTGAGGGTAGATTTGGTTCATGTTTGATCATTTTAAGGTGGAGCACCCTTGTTAATCAATTTATTTGGTGATGCCTATGATTGAGTTTGACTTTGAAACTTTGGCTTTTGTTTGCCATTGGACTTGGTTACTTTGTGCATTTCATTTGGAATTTATTGAACAACCCTTCTATTTTTGATGAAGCTTACAAGTCAAGTCATCTTAGAGGAAGTTCATACAAACTAGTTTGACCTAGTTCCTTTGGGAAATGACTTTGATGGATCCCATATGCACCCTATGAGTCTTGTTACTCATTCATGACATGTTTAAGGTGCTGGTCTTGTATTTTTAAGTCATACATTTGTGTAACTTGTTTCACAAGTTACTTTGAAGTTAGGCTACTCCACTTGATTTTAAGTGTTGAGCATAGATTGAACTTTAGTTCTTCCTCTTGCCTTGACTTGTTTCTTGCTTATGCTTTGATTTCCATCTTGATTGGGGACCTTCTTCTTATGGTTACACTTCTTCCCCTTGGGTTTTGATCATCATTTAAGACAATTTGGTATCCATGTTCTTACTTTGAGTTTGTCTTAAATGATGGATCACTTTTAGCACTTGCTTGCTCTTTTATTTTGCATGATCAATGTGATGTTGTTTGATTGAGACCTTTTCCATGTGCTTGCTTCCCAAGTTTCTTTCTCCTATATTCACTTTGATCATGGCTTTTTGGTTTCACTATGTGTTTAGCTTTTGGTGTAAGTGATTGATGTTTGAATGGTTGTAGGAGTGGTGACTTCTCCCATTTCATCTCACTTTCTCTTTGACTTGTTCAAGCCATTTTACTTTAACCATTTATTTGTGTTGCATCTTTTGAGTCTTGCATATCATGTTTGCATTGTTCCTTGACTTTTTTAAGTCAATTTCATCTCTCTCTCTCTCTTGTCTTTCATTTTGTGATTGATTTATCTTGTGTTTTCTTGGTCTTTTTCCATGATCCCTTAGGATTCCTAGTCCCTCCGTTTAGGATGGGAGTAGGAGATACATTAAGTGTTCAATCCAAGCATGCTAACATTAGGATAGTTGCATCCCTTTTTAATCCCAATCTTAGGAGCATTATGCATGATAACGTTAGGTTTGTTTAGTGTCCCCTTAGAGTTTGTGTCTTCTCTTCTCATCTCTTAACAACTTAAGACACCTAATAAAGGATAATAAGTGTTGTACGCTACGAGCCTTAATTACTTGAGGAATGATAGTTGAGGGGCTTCCTCTCAACTTTCTAGAGTGTTTAGCATATTCCCTTTGGACGATATGTGACGCATTCGCTCTCAAGTCATAGTCTTTAGCGCAACATGAGTTACAAACTTAACTCAATTCATTTCTTCTTAAAAAACACAAAACAAAACATCAAACATTTTTTATCCTTCGGGATTATTTTGAAAATTATTTTTAGAAAGAGTGTGTTAACTCTTGGTTCTACCGCAAACAGGTAACGCCTAAGTCTCCAATGGTCGAGCAGCAATACACCTAACTGCTAGAATGAAGGTTTAACACTACTCAGTTAAAACACTTGAACCAACCAGTGGCCTTGTCATCCTGAACAACATTTGCTCTGATTTCTCGTACCAGACGAGGATACGTAGGCATAAGACGAAGATGTCTTGGCGAGCAACCTTCCCCACCTTCACCCGTAGTTTTCCAAACTACGTTGACTCGGACTTTCCCATTGCACGAGGGAATACGTAGGCATAGAACAGCGATGCTCTATCAAGTCTCTTTTCTTTTCTTTTGTCCCTGTGAGCCAGCCTTTGGTAGATTAACACCCTTTTAGTTAGACAACAAATATGGATCCCGTTGAGTACAACGGACGTGGGGGGTGCTCATATCTTCCCCTTGCGTAACCGACTCCCAAACCCGAGATTTGGTTGTGATGACCTGTCTTTTCCCTTTTCCGTAGGTTTTCTTTGATCGTTTCCTTTCCCTCTCTTTTTCGTAGGTTTTCTTTAATCTAGATGAAACAATACTTATGAGGCAACCTGAAGGGTATGTCGAAAAAAAGAAGGAAGATTATGTGTGCAAGTTGAATAGATCTTTATATAGACTGAAACAATCTTCTCGACAGTGGAATAGGAAATTCGACAAGTTCGTGGCACACATAAGTTTCATTAGAAGTCAGCTCGACCACTGTGTTTACTTCAAATTTTGACCTGGTATTCATTTGTTATTTTGTTGCTTTATGTGGATGATATTCTAATAGTAAGCAACAATGTCGAAGATGTAATGAGGGTGAAGGCTAAACTCAATAAGGAGTTCGATATGAAGGATCTAGGAGTCGTGTCCAGGATTCTTGGGATTGACATCTGATGAGATAGAAAGCAGTCACAATTATTCTTATCTCAAGAGCCATACCTATTAAAGATTCTCGAAAAGTATGGTATGTCGAATTTACAGCCTATTGTGATTTCGACAAACCCTCAATTCAAACTGAGTATATACCAGTATCCCAGCACTGATGTCGAAAGAGCTTATATGAATAGCATTCCATATGCTAATATAATGGGTTCTTTGATGTATGCAATGGTCTGTCCTAGACCCGACATAACATATGCAGTAAGTCTTGTAAGCAGGTACACAGAGAATCTTGGAAAGGCTCACTGACAAGCATTGAAGTGGATTCTAAGGTACATAAATTGGTGTCTGAATAGAGTCCTAATTTATGGTGGAGCCTTGGGTGAAAATAGTAAAGCAGCAATTGAAGGATAGGTCGACTCTGATTATCCAGGTTGTATGGATTCTAGAAAATTTATTTCTGGATATGTGTTCACTATGTTTGGGACAACAATCAGTTGGAAAGTAACACTTCAGAAGGTTGTTACCTTATCTACCACTGTAGCAGAATATATCGCCCTAACTAAAGCTGTGAAGGAAGCATTATGGCTTGAAGGTTTTGCAAAGGAGCTGAAACTTCAAGGTCGAGTTATCATTGTTAAATGTGATAGTCAAAGTGCAATACACATGTCGAAGAATTCATCCTATCATGAGCGAACCATACACATTGATGTGAGAATGCATTTCGTTAGAGGGGTAATCGAGTGTGGAGAAGTCCAAGTGTTGAAGGTTTCGACAGATCATAATACTGCTGATATGATCACCAAGACGTTGCCAAGTTGCAAGTTTTTCCACTGCATGCAGTTGATAAAGTTGCATGAAGAAAGCTGGTTTCTTGATGTTATAGAGTTAGATCCAAGGTGTAGATTTGTGAGATATTCGATCGCACTCTAGTATGTTGTCGAAGTAATGCGTGTTGTCGTCGAAGTTTGTTCTAACATGCATTAGTCAATACTGCTAGGTTTGTTAACATGTTGAATTGGGTCTTGCTTGTAAGCCCAATTGTTTAAGTTAGCTTGTACCTAAATTAGCTTGTAATGGATAATTGTTAAAAAAATCCATTAGGTTAGTGTGTTAGTTTTCTTATAAATAGCATGTTAGTCTCTCAACCTATATAAGGAAAAATAGAAAGAAAAAATTTTAATTTAAGAGAGAGAGAGAGAGTTTATTTTGTTATTCTTGTATACCTGTAATTTTGTTTGATAGAGAAAGGAAAGAATAGTAGTTTATAACCAATCCTTGTTGTTTCTTATTGTCTTTCCTTGTTTTCTTTGTTAACTCTAACTCTTGTGTGTTTCTTAATCTTAAAGAAATCGTGTCTAATGTGTTTCTTTTATATATATATATATATATATATATATATATATATATATATATATATATATATATATATATATATATATATATATATATATATATATATATATATATATGATTTGCTTTTTATAAAGAGAATAAAGGAAGTGCATTGTCATAATAAATGTCATAATAAAACAGTTTTACACTGTCATCCAATGAGAATTTATCTATCAGTCATGTCACACAACTAATTTAAAAATTTTATTAAAGATTATTTTTATTTATATTTTTTTATAGGGGTATATTTTATCTCTAAGGTAAATTAATTGCTAGTTAATTTTGATACGATAAGTTTCTTTTAAATTTGTATTTACATGATTTTACTATGTTCCACATATACCTTTATAATATATAATTTTTTGAAATGCTTCTTCTAGAAGAAAATACAAAGTAAGATCGATAGATAAAAATTTTATCCATATATAGAACATAAAACAAAAGTAATATATATTTTTAAGACTTTCTAACAAAAGTAATATATAATATTTTTTAACAATTAATATATTATATGTAATATATTACTTAATATATTTGATTAAAATTTTGATCAATTAAATAAATTAAAACTTTTTAAATATTTTTTTAATTATACATTATTTAAAAAGTAGTATATTTTATCCCAACAAGTCCAACTAAATTTTCTATTTAATTTAAAGGTAGTATATTTTGTTAATTTTTATAAATTCTGTTTCTTTTTAATTTTTAATTGATTTAATATCTTTTTCCAACAAATCCAATTTATTATAATTTTTTCTACAATCAATAACATAAATTTTATTTTAAAAAAACTAATATCCACTAAATTTAATATTATAATTACTTTTTTAATTTTCATTTTTTTTTGTTCAAAATAATTATATTTCCAACACATTTTTAGTTGGATTTTGTGTTAATCAATAATTTAGAGATTAAAAAAAATGGACTGATAGTGTAAAAAAAAAATTATTTTACCATTTAATAAGAACATATTGTTTTGTCATGTTATATAATTTTTTTAAAAAATTACATCTAATTTGGCAGAATTTATGATTGTGATTAGTTGACAGTATAAAAATCTTTTACACTATTGATGTATCACTTACTACTTGAGTCAATTTATCAAATTTTATCTTCATAACATCCGTTTATTTTTTAATTTTAATTGGATTAATTTGTTTCTTAGCAAATCCAAATTTAAAATATATTTATCTACAAGGTTGAGAGTTCAAATCCGGGACATCTCATTGTAATAACAAAAAAAAAAATTATACAAACAAAATAATTAATTGTGACTAAAATTAATATGATAATAAATGTTTTGAATTCTCATGTGTTTTTTTCAAAAGATTTATTTTTCCAACTATTTTATGGTTAAATTGTTTTGTTTTTATCTAGTAAATATATGATAAAATGTATACATTGCATAAAGAGCATTAAATATATAGGGACTTGAGTCAATTTACAAAATTCTATCTTCATATATCTCTTGAATTATTAGAGCAGTGCCTCAATTTCATAATCAAATTTCAAAGAATCCTAGAAAGAGACAGAGGTCTAGTGAGTCGTAGCCATAATGGTGTCAAGTAGTTTCTCTGTCGAACATGAGAAATATGATGATGATGGAGTCATAAAACGAACTGGTTTGTATTTTATTTCATCAATTAAAAATTTTTCCATATTAAGTTGTGATTTTAACATTGTCAATTGTATGATTATGAAGGAACATGGATAACTGCGAGTGCACACATAGTGACTGCTGTTATAGGATTTGGAGTTTTGTCATTGGCATGGTCTGTTGCACAACTGGGGTGGATTGGAGGAACTGTCTCTCTCATACTCTTCTCACTCATCACTCTCCTCACTTGTTCTCTCACAGCTGATTGCTATAGGTATCCTGACCCAGTTCATGGAATCAGAAATACTACCTACAAAGCAATGGTAAAAAATATTTTAGGTAATCACAAAATTCAATTTTTAATGTATTCATTCTGTTTTTGTTAATCAATAACCAATAAAAATTCAATTTTATTTGTAAATATTCGATGTTTTTGTTTGACTTTTCATCCCTTTATTTTTGGGAACTTTATATCAAAACTCATAATTTTATATATAATATAATATATAAGTGATTTGAATAAAAAGAAATTAGAAATTAATTGTTATACACTGTTATTAGTATAAAAAGTTTTATACTGTCAATATATCACTATCATCTGTTGATATTATTTTTCAAATAATTAAAATAGGAGTCAAATATTTTAAATAAATCAACCGTTCTGATTAACTGACAGTGTAAAAAATCTTTACAATGTCAGCATATATCAATTAAGGGTAGCAAATAATACATTTCATTTTTTTATTGAAAATTATAAACCATATATTAAAATGAAAGTAATCAAAGATCATAGAGTATACAAATAAAGCTAAGTAGTATCTGAATGTAAATTTTCTTTTCTTTTTCTACAGGAGGATTTCAATATAAGCTATGTGCATTGGCTCAATACACAAATCTTGTAGGTGTTACCATTGGCTTCACTCTTGCAGGATCCATTAGCATGGAGTAAGAACTTCAAAAACCTCTCACTAATTATTTAACTAATTTTTAAAACTATGATAACATTAATAATGATATTTGCTTGTTTATGGATAGCGCCATAAAAAAATCAAATTGTTTTCATAAGCTTGGCCATGAAGCAGACTGCTCTACAGACACCTATCAATTTATGGCCATCTTTGGAATCTTTCAGATTATACTTAGTCAAATCCCTAATTTCCATGAACTTTCATGGCTCTCTATTGTTGCTGCTGTCATGTCTTTTGGTTATTCTTTCATTGGCATTGGTCTCTCCATAGCGAAAATTGCAGGTTAGGCATTGTTTGTTGAAAGATTAAACTTGATTTGGGCCTAAAATATTATTTGGATTTTTGGGCTTAGTTGTTTTGGACTTAGGTAATTTTAATTAATATTTCTAGAAAACTCTTGTAATGTTTGGAGTGTCTAGATATTTCTTAAGGTTGTAGTATTCTCTAGAATACTCTTGGAATTCCTAGAGTTGAGAACTCTCTAGAATTAGTGTGTCTAGAGTTCTCCTTAGAGTACTATAAATAGAGATGTAATTCTACACTTTTGCATCAAGCAAAATACAAAGTTCTCTCTTCCATAAATAATTCTTCCACCTACCAAGTTTCTCTTTAAGCCTCTAATATTCCCACACATTTTTCCTAAACACAAAAGGTCTTATTTCCAACAAAGTGGCATCAGAGCTTGAAGGTCCTCAAAAGATGGCGAATGGAGGTTTCCCTTTTCAAATTCCGATACTCACAAAGAACAACTATAACAATTGGAGTATCAAGATGAAGGCGCTACTAGGAGCTCAAGATGTGTGGGATATTGTTGAGAAAGGCTTCAAGGAGCAAGATGAAGCCTCCTTAAGCCAAGGTGTAAAGGATACATTAAAGGAGTCAAGAAAGAGAGACAAGAAAGCTCTCTTCCTCATTTATCAATCGGTGGATGAAGATACATTTGAGAAGATCTTCAATGCAACGACGGCGAAAGAAGCATGGGACAAGCTTCAAACTTGCAACAAAGGAGTGGAACAGGTGAAAAAGATTCGTCTTCAAACTCTTAGAGGTGAGTTTGAACGTTTATTTATGGAAGAGTCTGAGTCAATTTCTGATTATTTTTCTCGAGTATTGTCCGTAGTCAATCAACTTAAAAGAAATGGTGAAGATGTTGATGAGGTGAAAGTCATGGAGAAAATACTTCGCACTTTAAATCCAAGTTTTGACTTCATTGTTACCAACATTGAAGAAAATAAGGATTTAAACACCATGACTATCGAGCAACTTATGGGTTCCTTACAAGCATACGAAGAAAAACAAAAGATAAAAATCAAACAAAAGGAAAATATGGAGCAACTACTACAACTCAATGCAAAGGAAGCAAACTATGCAAATTACAACAGTCAAAGAGAACGAGGTCGTGGCCAAGGTCGTGGACGTGGCCGTGGACGAGGACATGAAGGAGAAAGAAGAGGTAGTTACAACAACTACTCCAACAACTTCAACAATGGAGAAAGAAGTTGGAATCCACAAGCAACAAGAGGTCGTGGAAATGGAAATTCATGGTCAAGATGCAACAAGCTACAAATCAAGTGTTTCAATTGCAACAAAATTGGTCACTATGCATCTGAGTGTAAATTCTCAAAGAAGGTGGTGGAGAGAGCTAATTTTGTAGAAGAAAAAGGTGGAGAAGAAGAAACTTTGCTGCTTGCGTGCCAAAACCAATTTGAAGAGAAAAGAAACAAGTGGTACCTCGACACCGGCGCAAGCAACCACATGTGCGGCGATCGAAGCATGTTCATAGATATCAATGAAGCGACAACTGGAAATGTCTCATTTGGAGATGACTCAAAGATACCGGTCAAAGGCAAAGGTAAAATTCTCATACGCTTAAAGAATGGGAGTCATCAATTCATATCCAATGTCTACTATGTTCCTAACATGAAAAATAATATTTTGAGCTTGGGACAATTATTGGAGAAAGGATATGACATCCACTTGAAAGAACATAGTCTTTTCTTAAGAGATTGTGGGCATAACTTGATTGCTAAGGTGCCTATGTCAAAGAATAGAATGTTCCTCTTGAACATTCAAAATGATGTGGCAAAGTGTCTCAAGGCTTGCTATACCGACTCTTCATGGCTATGGCATCTACGATTTGGACACCTCAACTTCGGTAGTCTAGAATGTTTGTCAAAGAAGGAGATGGTGAGAGGCTTGCCTAGTATAAACCACCCAGACCAACTATGTGAAGGATGTCTAATTGGGAAGCAATTCCGGAAAAGCTTTCCAAAGGAATCAACATCAAGAGCGACAAAACCACTAGAGCTCATACACACTGATGTCTGTGGACCAATCAATCCAAACTCTTTTGGTAAGAATAAATATTTTCTCCTCTTTATTGATGATTATTCTAGAAAAATGTGGGTTTATTTCTTGAAGGAGAAGTCAGAAGTGTTTGAAAATTTTAAGAAGTTCAAAGCCCTTGTGGAGAAAGAAAGTGGTCTTTCTATTAAGGCTGTGAGATCTGACCGAGGAGGCGAGTTTACTTCAAATGAGTTCAACAAATATTGTGAAGAGTATGGGATCCGCCGCTTACTAACAGTGCCAAGATCGCCACAACAAAATGGAGTAGTGGAGAGAAAGAATCGGACCATACTTAATATGGTGCGAAGCATGCTTAAGAGTAAAAAGATGCCGAAAGAGTTTTGGGCCGAAGCAGTGGCATGTGCGGTTTACCTGACAAACCGTTCCCCAACAAGAAGTGTGCATGAGAAGACACCACAAGAAGCATGGAGTGGAAGGAAGCCAGGGATCTCTCACCTCAAAGTGTTTGGAAGCATTGCATATACCCACGTTCCAGATGAAAGGAGAACAAAGCTCGATGATAAAAGTGAGAAGTATGTATTTGTGGGTTACGACTCAAGCTCCAAAGGATACAAGCTCTATAATCCAAATAGTGGAAAGATTGTCATAAGTCGTAACGTGGAGTTCGAAGAAGAAGATTGTTGGAATTGGAGTATTCAAGAAGACAGGTATGATTTTCTTCCTTATTTTGAAGAAGAAGAAGATGAAATGGAACAACCAATGATAGATGGACATATTACACCACCTGCCTCACCAACACCAAGGTTGGATGAAACAAGCTCAAGTGAGAGGACACCACGATTAAGGAGCATTGAAGAGCTTTATGAGGTAACCGAAAACCAAAATGACATTAACCTCTTTTGTCTTTTTGGTGATTGCGAGCCTCTAAGCTATCAAGAAGCTGTTGAAAATGTAAAGTGGAGAGACGCCATGGATGAAGAAATAAAGTCAATCACGAAGAATGATACATGGGAACTTACTACACTTCCACGAGGACACAAAGCAATCAGAGTAAGATGGGTGTACAAGGCGAAGAAGAATGCAAAAGGAGACGTGGAGAGATACAAAGCAAGACTGGTGGCAAAAGGCTATAGTCAAAGACAAGGAATTGACTATGATGAGGTATTTGCCCCCGTTGCTCGTCTTGAAACTATTAGACTGATCATTTCTTTGGCAGCCCAGAATGAATGGAAGATCTATCAAATGGATGTGAAGTCGGCCTTCTTGAATGGTTTTCTCGAAGAAGAAGTTTATATCGAGCAACCACAAGGATATGAAGTAAAAGGGCAAGAAGAACAAGTCCTCAAGTTGAAAAAGGCGTTGTACGGACTCAAGCAAGCACCGAGAGCTTGGAATGTTCGAATCGACAAGTACTTTCGAGACAAGAACTTCATCAAGTGTCCATATGAGCATGCACTCTATATTAAAGTGCAAAGTGAAGATATTTTGATCGTGTGCTTATATGTTGATGACTTGATCTTCACTGGGAACAATCTAAGCATGTTCGAAGAGTTCAAGAAAGACATGTCAAATGAATTTGAGATGACAGATATGGGGCTCATGGCATATTATCTTGGCATTGAAGTAAAGCAAGAAGACAAAGGAATTTTTATCACCCAAGAAGGCTATGCAAAAGAAGTCCTTAAGAAGTTCAAGATGGATGATGCCAATCCGGTTGGCACCCCGATGGAATGTGGCAGCAAGTTGAGTAAGCATGAAAATGGAGAGATTGTGGATCCAACTCTTTACAAAAGTTTGGTTGGAAGTCTGCGTTACTTGACAAGTACAAGGCCGGATATTCTCTATGCTGTAGGAGTTGTAAGTCGTTACATGGAAGCTCCAACAACAACTCACTTCAAGGCGGCAAAGAGAATCCTTCGATATATCAAAGGTACAACAAACTTTGGCTTACACTATTACTCTTCTAACAATCATGAAATTGTTGGCTATAGTGATAGCAATTGGAGTGGAGACGTGGACGATAGAAAGAGCACTACTGGTTTTGTATTCTTTATGGGAGATACTGCTTTCACTTGGATGTCAAAGAAACAACCTATCGTCACACTGTCAACTTGTGAAGCTGAATATGTTGCCGCTACATCATGTGTTTGCCATGCAGTTTGGCTAAGGAACTTGTTGAAAGAGTTAAAAATGCCACAAGAAGATCCTATGGAAATATGCGTTGACAATAAATCAGCACTTGCTTTGGCAAAGAATCCTGTATTTCATGAAAGAAGTAAACACATCGACACCCGTTACCACTTTGTAAGAGAATGCATCGAGAAGAAGGATGTGAGGTTGAAGTATGTGATGTCTCGAGATCAAGCTGCCGACATTTTCACCAAGCCACTCAAGTTGGAAACGTTCATAAAGCTAAGGAGTATGTTTGGAGTCACAAATCAAGTTTAAGGGGGGATGTTGAAAGATTAAACTTGATTTGGGTCTAAAATATTATTTGGATTTTTGGGCTTAGTTGTTTTGGACTTAGGTAATTTTAATTAATATTTCTAGAAAACTCTTGTAATGTTTGGAGTGTCTAGATATTTCTTAAGGTTGTAGTATTCTCTAGAATACTCTTGGAATTCCTAGAGTTGAGAACTCTCTAGAATTAGTGTGTCTAGAGTTCTCCTTAGAGTACTATAAATAGAGATGTAATTCTACACTTTTGCATCAAGCAAAATACAAAGTTCTCTCTTCCATAAATAATTCTTCCACCTACCAAGTTTCTCTTTAAACCTCTAATATTCCCACACATTTTTCCTAAACACAAAAGGTCTTATTTCCAACATTGTTTTCATATTTGTATTGACTTATTCGAAGTTATCTACTAATACGAGTACTCTTGTACATGTACACTAGAAGGAAACCATGTCAAGACTGGCCTTACTGGGCTCGTTGTTGGAGTCGATGTGACAAGTACAGAGAAGATTTGGAATACCTTTCAAGCAATTGGAAACATAGCTTTTGCATTTGCTTTCAGTACGATCATTGTTGAAATACAGGCAAGTAATTTTAACCAAAATTACATGTTCTTAGTTCAGTTATGATTCATGCTTATATCTAACTCTGAATTTTTTTCTTGTTTAGGACACATTAAAATCGAGTCCACCAGAAAATCAAGTCATGAAGAAATCGGCCTTTATTGGAATTTCTATCGCCACATTCTTTTATGCATTATGTGGCCTTCTAGGCTACTTGGCCTTTGGGAATAATGCACCAGGAAATTTTTTAACAGGATTTGGTTTTTATGAACCGTTTTGGCTCGTTGACATTGGCAATGTTTGTATTATTGTTCATCTGGTTGGAGCTTATCAGGTAAGTAATTATTCTATATGCGGCCTTAGAGAAAATTAAGATTATAGTTGTTGATTAATTTATTATGTACAGTTATTTGCACAAACAATATTTTCTGCTGTGGAAAGTTGGAGTAGTAAGTGTTGGCCACAAAGCAAATTTATGACAAAAGAATATCTGGTAAGAATTCCATTGATTGGCATCTGGAGAATGAACATGTTCAAGTTGATATGGAGGACAATGTATGTGATAATCACAACATTAATTGCTATCATATTTCCATTCTTCAACAACGTTGTTGGTTTGCTCGGAGCTATATCGTTCTTTCCATTGACAGTGTATTTTCCGATAGAGATGTACTTAACGCGAGCTAAAGTGCGAAAGTATTCTCTTGTATGGACTGCGATGAAAGCGCTAAGTGTGTCTTGTTTGGCCGTCACTCTTGTTGTTGCAGTTGGATCAGTTGAAGGAATTATTTCTGACCTCAAGACTTATAAGCCCTTCAAGCCTTATTGATCCATTTTCTTCTACCATTTGTTTGATAAACAAGTTATGATATGATTGTAAGAAAAACCTGTTAACAACATAATTATATCTATTTATGAAATTTAAAAAATTATATTTGTGTGTTGGAAACTTTCTAATGTTCACGCATTTAATTTAGGAATATTGTCTAAAGCATTTGTGATATGCCAGAGGTACACGTCATATATCACAAAATAAAATTTGATTGTTCAATTAGACTATTATTAATCACTACTACGGAAAATATATTTAACAACGGTTAAAAAGATAGACAACATCACTCATGACTTGTTGTTGTTACGTATGATGTGGTTGTATATGTGCTACTTATAATCATGATCTTATGACCATTGTAGAAAATCTGAAAGCGCGATATATTATCACGGTTGATAACTTAACCATTGTAATATATTAAATGTTCTAGGTTCGATTTCCAGCGAATTTTATGTATATAACAACGGTCTTCTATAACAACCGTGATTAAATTATGTATTATAACTATACAGACCACGGTCATAATTAAAAACTGACGTTAAATTATATATCCTTTTAAAAAAAAATATTTCTGCGTTTTGAAATTTTTTCATTTTTTAACATGTATTGTTTAAACAAAAATAGCAATTAAAGATATATTTCTACATTGTCTTCCATTTTATAACATGTATTGTTTAAACTGTAACAGAACAGAATTGAAGATATATTTCTGCATTATACATGTTCCATTTTATAACCTGTATTGTTTAAATTATAACAGCACATAAAGAACAATTGAAGATGTATATTAAAATACTCAAACTCAAATACTTATCTATTTCATCAAATCAAAAATGTTATTTAGTTACACACGCACACGCGCACACACACAAACACGCACGCACGCACACACACACACGCATACACACACAAGAATGCCATTTTTATGTGAAAACATGAGAATAAATCTGAATCATTAGATTTTAAAATAAATGGTGGAGATTATGTGTGGTTTTTGTTTTTCTCTCTCCCCCATTATTAAAATAAATGATGGAGGAAATAGAAATAAAATTGGCACATAATCTCCACCATTTATTTTAAAATCTAATGGTTCAGATTCATTCTCATGTTCTTACATAAAAATGACATTCTCATATGATACGTCATTGTAATACCCCAAATTTTACCCTCAGATTAGTCGATTCATATAGCATGACATCCCATTTTTGCATCCGCTAACTATTAACATGTTACGTAGTCTGTTTATTTTTTGCAGGAATTACATCTAGTATGCCTTAACTGTGAAAAGGGCAAAATGGTAATTTGTGCATTATTTACTGAGGGTTTTCGAAGACGGGTATTCACCAGGATTCTTTGGAATAATCAAAACCTCCGTCTCCGAATTCTTTATTTTTGAGGATAAGCAAAAATACAATGAATTTTGGCATCAGAGTTTTTAGGATACAACAGCTTTTCAATTAAGTTTTTAAACAAAAATTAAATTTCATTTTTAAAAAAAAAATTTAACCTTAACTTCTTTTTCAAAAGTAATAAAATAATAATTACAATTTGCACTTTTATTTTTCCTTGAATATTAATTGTTTATTATTTGCCATGAATTTCCGTCTGACCCTTCCACTAATGTTCTCTGTGTCTCCCCTCAGATTATATTTAAATTATTTATTCAATTTATTTTATTTCCATGGATGTAATTTACGCGAGGCCATGGTCGCGACTTATTTGTTTCATTTTCTCGCCTTGCATTATTATTATTATTATTATTTTATTTTTTTCTTCTTTTTTTGGCCCCTTGGTGTTTGTAATTTACGCGAACGACCGCGATGCTTCTTTACCGTTTCTTTGCCTTTCTGCCTTTGATTATGCTGTACAATATTGTCCTGTTTGCATGTTTTACCATTTAACCTTCCGAAGGAATTAGGTCTAGCCGTTTGACCACCGAGTCAAGAGTCTTAACCCTTCAAAACCATAATTAGCCTAGGTGTCCCGCCGTGGACGAAAATACCCTTTACCCTAGCTTTAGGTCGAAGAGTCGCCGTACTCTGTTTAGGGTTTCCCGCCGTGGAATCCCTAATTTACCCTTTTTCATTCAACATTCAGCGTAGAAAATAGGAGTTTCGAAACTCCACGTAAGCATGTCCTTACGATGTGTTTACTCCCCATTGAAACCTTGACCACAGTTAAGCCGTTTCTAACCTCCCTTTCAAGGGGAACTACAATTACTCTGATTCCATTCCCATCAGGATATGTAGGCACAAGATGCGAAGTCTTGCCGAGTAAATTTAGGACTAACCCTTAGGTCTTTAGGTCACTATATCCCGTAGCTCAATATATATTTCAAACAGATAATAAAGTAAAATAACAGTATACAATAAACAAAAGGTTCCTGTAGAGTACTACAGAAGTTTAGGGTGCTAGTACCTTCCTTAAACTTAACCAACCCCTTACCTAGGTCTCTCCCCGCGTTGTGTTTACAATGCAAAAAATAGGTTTTCCCTTTTTGACCTTTTCCTTCGGATAAATCAAAAAGCGGTTGTGAATTGAATTGTGATTCAAACTAATTGATAGTGTTATATCCTATTTCCCTTGCAACAGAAAATGGCGACTCTGCTGGGGACTTCTAACTTTTAAGGGTTATCCCTATTTTGTTTATTGTATGATATTTTTTATTCTCTTGTATATATTATTATTGTTCTTTGCTTGGGGGGTACCCTGTTATTGTGAGATAAGTCCTAACCCGGACTTGAGTGACCTTATTATAGGAAGGTGAGATATTCGACGAAGCTTGCCGGGAGTGAGTCCCGACCAAGCTGACTCGAGAATCACCGCTCAGTTGAGACCCTGTCGAAAATGGTTCGGTTGATCGAGTTAGTCGTGAAAACTTTTACTATTTTCGATTGGAGTCTGTGATATTGGGGAACGTAGTTACCTTAACACCACCTTGGCCTTATGTAGGACGTAGTGCGGGAACTATGTGGGAGTAGTCCTACGATGGTTGCTACGCAATACTACACTCAAAAGAGGTTCTCTTTAGAATATTATTGACCTCCGAGTCAGTTGGAAAGTTGATAATATCCAAAGGATGGACTGATGACTTTGGGCACTTCTTTAGAATCCTTGTTCTGCAGGTATAACTACCCGTAGTACATACCTTAGGGGGATGGGTAGACCCTAACTCCTTGCACATACCTTTAACCTAGGACTTGCGAATATATAAGCATTGCATCCATTAAAGCATCACATTACATTACACTTCATGGAATTCAAATCTTATTTATGAATATTGCAGGATTATGGATTACAATAGAAGAAAGACTTTGAAATATACTTTTAAAAGGCCTAAACTAGATGACTTAAGGAAGCTAGGATCTTTAGTCCAAGATCGAGAAGGATTCTGTGACCGGTATGAAAATTTGTTATCTCTATTGGAATATAAAGTAAACGAGGAACTTCTTTCGGTTTTGCTACAGTTCTATGATCCCGACTACCACTGCTTCACATTCCCCGATTATCAGATGCTACCAACTTTGGAAGAATATTCTCAGCTTGTAGGGTTACTTATCCTGGATAAGTCTCCTTTCCCTTTCTTGGAGACGGACCCTAAAGAACAGGATATTGCTAAAGCCACATGCTTGAAGGTATCTGACATTAAGGAGAATATGACTCATAAAGGTGAAATCTTTGGGTTACCTACGAAGTTCCTAATCAAGAAGTCCCAATATTATGCCGATTACTTGAGCATGCCTACCTTTGAGATAATCCTTGCCTTGCTTATCTATGGAGTGCTGCTTTTCCCTAATTTTGAAGGATTTGTGGACCTTAATGCCATCAAGATCTTCATGCAAAGGAATCCAATACCGACCTTATTGGGTAATACTTATCACTCAGTCCATCTCCGAAACCTCCGTGGTGGAGGGGTGATTACTTGTTGTGTACCGTTACTGTACAAGTGGTTTATTTCGCACTTGCCTAAGTCTGGTCCTTTTTGGAGTCCCACTCAAGGACGTTGGTCACAAAAGGTTATGGCTTTAACTCACTCTGATATTGATTGGTACAATCGCAGGTACGATGGAATACTACTCATTGATGGTTGTAGAGACTTCGCTAACATGCCTTTACTCGGTTTTAATGGAGGAATTAGCTACAATCCAGTCCTAGCTCGCCGACAGTTAGGGTATCCCTTAAAATAACCGCCTAAAAGTATCTACGTAGAGAAGATCTTCTTCGAACTCAACAAAGAGCTTCAGGATCAAATTGTATCTTCTTGGGGACACTTGCATATGAAAGGTCGAGAAAGTCTGGGTAGGCCAAATTGCATTTCCATGGAGCCCTATCTTCAGTGGGTCCGAGAAAGAGCTGCCAAATTGAAGATGCCCTATCCTCGCCAAGATCCTTTGCCTCCGAGAGAGGAACCAGTCCAGTATTTCATGTTCGAGGCTGAAACATTGAAGATCGAATTGAAAAAAGCTCATCACGAAGCAGAAACATGGAAAGACAAATACCAGGTGATGGTCAGCGAGTACGACGAACTTCAGAAACAGCTTCAGTCAAGGAATGAAGAGTTGCTCTCCTACAAGAAGAGAAGACTCTACGAGGATTTATTTTCCTCCGATTCTCCGCCTAATCGCCAAAATCATGAATAGTGCTTTAGTTGTTTATTTTCATCGAGATTTTTATTTTAAGAATATTATTTGTAATCCATTTTTCAATCAATAAAATTTTTCGTTATCCCGCAATACTCATAAACACTTGAATTCCATGAAGTCATTCGCATTTCGCATCATATCTTTGCATTACATGTGTCTCTCGGTTTCTCATACTCGGTTCTCTCGCCTTCCAGTTTTGTCACCCTGAATCGATACAACACTAGAGCTCAAGCTCAAAGAAGGATGGAAGAACATGCTCAAGAGATGGATCGCGTTAACAACGAGCTAGCAGACCTTCGAGGGAGTGTTGGAACAATCATGGAATTACTCCACGTCATGAATGCAAAGATGGATACTCAGCCTACCGTGGTTTCTGAGATTAACGCTACTGCTGCTGTAGATCCTCCGGTTGTTTCTGCGCCAAACCCGTTTCCTTATGGCCTCTCACAAGATTTTTTGCATCCTCCTGTTATTACATCAGCTCACCTGGCTGTTCCTATTACTACATCAGTTCAACAAGTTGTTCCTGTTATACATAACGTACAATAAACTGTGCCTTTGGTTTCTGAGCCTCACAAAGTGGTCCCTACTTTCACACAAGCTAATGTCCGCACTCATGTGCAGCCTTATCTTAATGAGCCTGTTTATGAAATTCTGGATGATGATGATGGAGGATGCCAACCACGTGATAAGCTTCGCGAAGAGGTGGTTACTATTGATAAAAGATTGAGGAAGATGGAAGGAGACCAGATCTTCGGTGCTGCTGCTAGAGATATCTGTTTGGTTTCCGGTCTGGTTATTCCGCCAAAGTTCAAAACTCCGAACTTTGACTGCTATGAAGGGACTACTTGCCCGAAAAGCCATTTGATAATGTACTACCGCAGGATGGCTGCTCATGTGGAAAATGACAAGTTGATGATTCACTGTTTCCAAGACAGTCTGAAAGGTGCTTCGTCAAAGTGGTATTTAACATTAGACCAGTCTCGCATCAAGTCTTTTCAGGATTTGTCCGATGCTTTTATTAAGCACTATAAGTACAATATGGATCTAGCTCCCGACAGGAGACAACTGTTGAGTATGACGCAGAAAAGTTCTGAGACCTTTAAGGAATATGCCCAACGATGGAGAGAGATTGCTTCTCAGGTTGAGCCTCCGTTGACGGACAAGGAACTGACCGATTGGTTTGTGGACACCGTCCGCCCTAAATTTTACGAGAGGATGGTGGGTAGTGTAACCACGAATTTTGCTGATATTGTTGCTGTTGGAGTAAAAGTTGAACTAGCTATGAAAAATGGAAAGATGTCTGGTGGTTCTGGCAGCACGAGTTCAAAGGACCAAACTAAGAAACCCTCTTTCAATTCTCAGAAAGAAGGAAGGAGAGACTCATGTTGTATCCTCTGATAGAAGGGGAAAACACCAATATCCATATCCACCACCGTACGCTCAACCTCATGGTTACCCAGTTCAGTATGCTCCGCCTCCCTATGTGGCTGCTGTTGCACCATCTTTTAATCAGCAAGCCCCACAAGCTCCTGCTTATCAGCCTATGCAGCAGGCTCCTATTTGCCCGCCTCCCGCTTATCATTAGCCTCCATCCAACTACCAGCAAGCACCCAACGTTCCTGCTAATCAACAACAGAGGAATCCGACACCTCGCCCAAATGCTCCGAGGAGACAATACAAGCCGTGTCCTCCGATTCCAATGACGTTCACCGAGTTGTACCCTTACCTAGTACAGCGAGGTTTGATCACCACCCGAGCTTTAGGACCGCCTCCGAATCCTTTGCCAGCCAACTACAACGCTGCCGCTCATTGTTTATTTCATGAGGGTGCGCCAGGCCATGATTTGGAGAACTGTTATGCTTTAAAGAATATTGTGAGAGATCTGATGGAAAAGAAGATCTTGTCGTTCGATGATCCATCTCCCAATGTTAAAACCAATCCTCTGCCTACACATGCGAATGTTAATGCTGTTGATGATTCGTCTTACGAGGGTTTTATTCGTGATGTATCCCAGATTAAGACTCCTCTCAAGGCGTTCCATGCAAAGCTGTTTGAAGTAGGTCTGGTGCCTATTTCCCATGCTGATTGTATAAGTTGTAAAGGAAGTGATAAAGGGTGCGTTATGGTTCAGAAAGATGTTCAGAGATTGATGGATGATGGTTTCCTACAAGTAGTTAACAAGGCGAAGGAAGTTGCTGCAATTGAGCCTACTTTCAACTTGCCCGAACCAAGGGGCAGGATGCCAGTGTTTAATCTGCCGACGCCAAAGTCTGTCATGCCAATGTTCAGCATACCAATTCCTGTTACTCCAGCAGTGGACCCACCTAAACCCTTGATCATTTAGAAACCGAGTCCGTTTCCATTCAGTGATCCCAGAGCTGTACCTTGGAAGTATGATGTAACCGTGATTGATAAGGAATCTGGGAAGGTCATTCCAAGAGAAGAAGTGAAAGTTGATAGCGAAAATGTGACTAACATAGCTGGGGCCAGCAGGATGACTCGCAGTGGTCGTGTCTACACACCCCGTTTTGATGAGGCTCCGTCCAAGGAAACAACTACCAATACCGCTGCGTCGGCTGGAGATGAAGGTAAAAGGGATGTTACTAATGAGGAAGACGCTGAATTCTTAAGGATAATCAGGAAGAGTGACTATAAAGTTATTGATCAGCTGCACCAGACTCCTTCGAAGATTTCCGTCCTATCCCTGTTATTGAATTCACCCGCGCATAGAGCCGCTTTGCAGAAGGTCTTGACTCAAGCTCATGTGGCTCAAGACATCACTACCGGCCAGTTTAATAGTGTGATTGCTAATATTACCGCCTGTAATACTCTCAGCTTCAGTAATGAAGAGCTGCCGAAAGAGGGTCTGAATCATAACCGTGCTTTGCATATATTAGTAAAGTGTCAAGAAGATAATTTAGCAAGAGTTCTTGTGGATACTGGTTCTTCGTTGAACGTTCTACCTATGAGGGTTCTCAGTAAGATGGCTTACAAGGATATTGGGGTGAAGCCTACTTCTTTAATTGTCAAGGCTTTTGATGGTTCGCGTAGATCGGTGGTTGGAGAAGTTGACCTTCCAATTCTGATCGGTCCACACGTGTTCCCGATCACTTTCCAAGTTATGGACATTAATCCTAATTACAACTGTCTACTAGGAAGACCTTGGATCCATGCCGCCGGGGCAGTAACTTCTACCTTGCACCAAAAGATGAAGTTTGTGGTGGACGACAAGTTGGTGATCATACATGGTGAAGAGGATTTAATGGTTAGTAATTTATCATCGTTCCGGTACATTGAGGCTGATGAAGGCGCTTTGGAGACTTCTTTCCAAGCACTTGAAATTGCCAATGCTGTTCTAGTGGAAGTCGAAGAAACTGCGGGAGTCCAGAGTAGCCCATCTTTTGCATCGTCGAAGAGTACTAAATCGACAATCGACAGGGGCATTCCTGAAGGTTGGGGAGAAGTAATCGATGTCAAGGCAAAGACTAATCGCTACGGGTTGGGTTACAAGCCAATTCATGTTGAAGGACATCCGAAGGTTTTCCAAGAGGTGTTCGTTAGTGGAGGTTATCAGGTCAATGCCATCGGTGACTATGACGAAGAAGAAGATTTGAACAACTTGGTGTTTCAGAGTAATGTAGCATTGAGCAACTGGGAGGCCATAGAGATTCCAGTTATTTTCCCACTGTCAAAGTAATTTTTCATTTTTCATTTTGTTTTCAAATCCATAGCTCTGCCCAAGGCTATTGGATCACTTTGTAGGGCCACCTTTTCATTTCAAACAATTATTAATAAATGCATTTTGTTTCCGCTCCATTTTGTTTCACTAAGCGTCTTTTCGTTTTCACCTTTTAAAATGAAATTGGCAATCTTTTTAAAACCAAGCTAAAACATTGTCATTTTCTTTTGCATTTTCATGGAACATTTGATAAAATAAGCCTTTCAAACATGCAGTGACGTTACAACCATTGTTGAATCTAATGACTCTATTGTCTCTCCTGATTGGGATTCACCCATTTATCAAGCTGAAGATGAGGGTGAAGAAGATTTTGAAGTACCCGCAGAACTGACTAGATTGGTTGAGTATGAGTACACAGAATTTCAACCACACAAGGAGCAGGTAGATTTGATTAATCTTGGCACAGATGAAGACAAGAAGGAGGTCAAGATTGGCGCAGTACTTGGGGCAGAGGTCAAGCAGAGATTGGTCAAGCTGTTGAAGGATTATGTCGATGTGTTTGCATGGTCGTATTAAGATATGCCCGGTTTAGACACAAATATTGTAGTTCACAAGCTACCGCTTAAGCCAGAATGTCCGCCTGTCAAACAGAAACTTCGAAGAACGAGACCTGACATGGCTTTGAAGATTCGAGATGAGGTTAAGAAGCAGTTGGATGCGGGTTTTCTTGCGGTTGCGAAGTATCCTGATTGGGTTGCCAACATTGTTCCCGTGCCCAAAAAGGACGGTAAGGTCAGAATGTGTGTGGATTACAGGGATCTGAACAAGGCTAGTCCAAAAGACGATTTCCCTTTGCCGCATATCAACACACTTGTCGACAATACGGATAGTTTTGCAGTTTTCTCATTCATGGATGGTTTCTCCGGTTATAATCAGATCAAGATGGATCCCGCCGACAGAGAAAAGACTACATTCATCACTCCTTGGGGGACCTTCTGTTACAAAGTTATGCCTTTCGGTCTGAAGAACGCAGGGGCAACCTATCAGCGTGTTATGACGACGCTCTTTCATGACATGATGCACAAAGAAATTGAAGTGTATGTGGATGATATGATTGCCAAATCTCATGATGAGGAGGAGCATTTAATTCATTTGTTGAAACTCTTTGAAAGACTCCGAAAATATCAGTTGAAATTAAATCCTGCTAAGTGTACTTTTGGTGTCAGATCTGGAAAGCTACTTGGTTTCATCGTCAGCCAACGAGGAATAGAGGTAGATCCTGATAAAGTCCGCGCCATTCAAGACATGCCGGCCCCGCAGACCGAAACCCAAGTCAGAGGCTTTCTGGGACGTTTGAACTACATCTCCAGGTTCATATCTAACCTGACTGCTACTTGTGAGCCGGTATTCAAGTTGCTTTGCAAAGGTCAGACTGTTGATTGGAATCCAGATTGTCAGCGGGCGTTTGAAAAGATCAAGGATTACCTACAAAATCCTCCTATTTTGATACCTCCTGTTCACGGAAGACCATTATTTATGTACCTCACTATTCTTGAGAAGTCTATGGGTTGTGTACTGGGACAACACGATGAGACCGGACGAAAGGAACACGCTATATACTATCTGAGTAAGAAGTTTACTGATTGTGAGAACCGATATTCACTGTTGGAGAAGACTTGTTGTGCACTAGCATGGGCACTAGCATGGGCTGCTAGGCGTCTTCGGCAATATATGATTGGTCACACTACCTTGTTGATTTCGAAGATGGACCCAATAAAGTACATTTTCGAAAAGCCTGCTCAGACAGGGAGGCTTGCTCGTTGGCATATGTTGTTGTCGGAATATGACATCCAGTATGTACCTCAGAAAGCTATCAAAGGAAGTATATTGTCAGATTATCTTGCAGACCAACCAGTCGGTGATTATGAGCCTCTTAAGTTTGACTTTCCAGACGAAGACATTATGTGGGTAAATGATTTCAACGAGCCGGAGCTAGAGCCCGAGGATGGCCCTGAACCGGGTCTCTGGTGGAAGATGATGTTTGATGGTTCCTCCAATTACAGTGGGCATGGCATAGGCGCCGTTTTGATGAATCCAAAAGGTGGTTATACCCCATTTACCGCAAGGTTAGAGTTTGAGTGCACAAACAATGTCGCCGAATATGAAGCATGCATCCTTGGCCTTGAAGCAGCTATTGATCTTCGGATCAAACTTCTTGAAGTAAGCGGAGATTCAGCGTTGGTTATATATCAAGTGAAAGGTGAATGGGAAACCAAGAATGAGAAGTTGGTCCCTTACAAAGCCTACATTGTGGAGTTAATTAAGTACTTTGATGAGATCAAGTTCGAACATATTCCGAGGACTGAAAATCACATTGCTGACGCCTTAGCCATGCTAGCATCCATGTGGAAGGTCAAGTTTGTCAATGAAGCGCCGCTCATTCGAATCGAGTGTAGAAGGGAACCCGCCCACTGTCTGTTGATTGAAGAAGATGAAATTGATGAAAAGCCTTGGTTTCATGATATCAAGAATTATTTGCTCATGCAAGAGTATCCAGCAGATGCTTCTTATCTTGACAAAAGGACCTTGAGAAGACTAGCATCTAAGTTCTTCATCAGCAACGACGTACTATACAAACGAAACCATGACATGGTTCTGCTTAGGTGTGTGGATAGACGGGAAGCAGACATGTTACTCCAGGAAATTCATGAAGGGACGTTCGGAACTCATGCCAACGGTTATGCCATGTCCAAAAAACTCTTGAGGGCTGGATATTACTGGTTAGCTATGGAATCCGACTGCATCCGATACGCTCGGAAGTGTCACAAGTGCCAAATCTATGCGGACAAAATGCATGTTCCTCCTTCACCATTGAATGTTCTGACTTCGCCGTGGCCTTTCTCTATGTGGGGCCTTGATATGATTGGGGCAATTGAGCCGAAAGCTTCCAATGGTCATCGTTTCTCGTCGCTATTGACTACTTCACGAAGTGGGTGGAAGCTGCTTCCTACACCAATGTGACCAAACAAGTAGTTGCTCGATTCATCAGGAAAGAGATTATCTGCCGTTATGGGGTTCCGAGTCAGATCATCACTGACAATGGTACCAATCTGAATAACAAAACTATGAAGGAGTTGTGTGATACTTTCAAGATTGGGCATCACAATTCTTCTCCGTACCGTCCTAAGATGAATGGGGCTGTGGAAGCTGCGAATAAAAATATCAAGAAGATCCTGCAAAAAATGGTTAAGACCTACAAGGATTGGCATGAAATGTTACCGTTTGCTTTGCATGGATACAGAACCACTGTTCGAACTTCAACAGGGGCAACCCCTTTCTCATTGGTATATGGAATGGACGTCGTTCTTCCCATTGAAGTTGAGTTTCCATCTTTAAGGGTGTTGATGGAAGCGAAGTTAGATGAAGCAGATTGGGTTCAAGACAGATATGACCAGCTGAGTCTTATTGATGAGAAGCGCCTGGCGGCTATATGCCACGGTATCAGAATCGAATGAAGAGAGCTTTTGACAAGAAAGTTCGACCCCGGGAGTTCCGTCAAGGAGAGCTCGTACTCAAGAAGATCTTGCCAGTTCACAAAGACATGCGTGGGAAATGGATGCCCAAGTACGACGGCCCATTTGTTGTTAAGACAGTTTTCTCCGGAGGATCGCTAATTCTTACTACAATGGACGGTGAAGAGCTCGCCCATCCTGTGAATTCCGATGCAGTCCGAAAATATTATGCCTAAAAGTAAAAATAATAATAATAAAAAATAAAAATAAAAATAATAATAGAAATGAAAAAATGCGGCTCGCTAAGTTGAAAACCCGAAAGGGCGGCTTAGGCAAAAATGAGCATCCCGGTGGATTGAAAACCCGAAAGGGCGGTCCAGGCAAAAGTTAGGGACAAAGGCATTTCACTGCATTGGACGACACCGAGCATTGCAGACGCTTTTACAGAAATCCATTTCAAATCCAATCACTCTCTTCAGAAGCAAGGTTGTGGGTAATCTCAGTCGTCAGGGTCAATAGGTCGTTGGATTCAATGTAACCTTTCCCATATTGCCAATTTCAAATTTGTAATTTCCCATGGAGCTATGCCTTTAGCAAGCTACCATTCTTCAATAAAATTTACCTTTTGCTTTTCAACGCCTTTGTGCACGTTATCTCTATTTTATTTTTGTTATGCAATTTGCTGTTGTTAATAACTTGTGAGCATGAAAAGTGTTTTTCAAAACTAAAATATATTTTCTCGAAAATACAATCGGAAATGAAAGTTACTTTGACTTATGGAAATTTGTGAAGGATCTCTTCGTCCCCAGTAAATCTCATTGTTGCATAAACATTTGTTCGTTACCAGCATCTTCCCAGTAATAGTCCCCAGCGAGACTTTAAGTTGACAACACTTTTGGGATCCATCCGATAAATCCTCAGGTGACTCTCAAGACTGCAGAGATATCCCCGATATACTCCAAGTGGTATATGTTCTTGAATACCCATTCTCAGTGGAAGCATTTGTTCCTCAGTGAAATTGCCTTACTTTCCTCAGGAAATACTTCCCAGGAGACTGCCATATTCTCCCCAAGAGGTCAAGATACCTTCCCCAGGAATGTCTGTTGATTTCTCCCCAGTAAGTCTGATGAACTCTCCGTAGGGAAGTTTGATATATCTTATCCCCAGTCGGATATACCTTTTCCCCAGGAAGCCGAGGTACTTTTCCTAGGAAGTTGCTACACTATCTCCATGAAGCTGTCTAGCTCCACACCTTCCCCATACAGCGGATATTTATTTTATCCCCGGAAGTCTATGATCCAAGAGTTCTTGAGCTGATTATGGTTCATGATAACAATCCCTCACGTGAAGTCATGACATCTTATCCCCATGCAGATGTCATGAATCCCTAGTTGAAGTCAGGGTATCATACTCTCCGGTGAAGTCGTATCGCATCCCCATGTGGAAGTCATGAGATTTTCTCCCCGGGGAAGTTAGAACTTTAAAGCCAGATTTGGTTCTACCATTAACTTTTCCTATCCTCTAATAGAGGTACTGTTGCAGAGGTCACCGAGTATTCCTGTCGAGATGTTTATTTCATCTCATGTCTCCTCTCTCATCTGTTTTGTCAGCATAAGCATAAGCATGAGCATTACATACTCATTTTCATTTCATTGTCATACACATGAACATACACATTCGTATACACTTTGGCATACGCATTAGCATTTGCATGCTTGCTATTTATCGTCATCCTTGTCGTTACCGCCGAGTAACTGGGTTTGTCCGCTCTCTCCAAGTAGATCGTCAGCCCTAAGCATAAAATACCTACTTGTTTCCAGCTTCCCCACAGAGTTCAACCCTCGTGGACGATGGTTATTTCCGTTACCTTTCCGCGTTAAGATAAGGTAGTCCCCATTCGAGTTCGTTTCCTCAATGGAGTCTTGTTTGACAGTTATTTCTATCCCAATTCTAGATCGAACTTCGGTCCCGTCGGTCACCGAACATACTTGGATGTGCATTTATTTTGCACTATCTCTCAAGAAAAGCATTTACAATCCTTTGCAGATATGCGACAGTTCTCGCCTGAGAAGCTTATCACTATATTGCACAATAGACAAGCAACAGTTCCCCGCCGAGGAGCTTATCACCTACCTTACACTTTACAATACACTCTACAATTGATCTTCTCATACAAGGAGCTCATTATTACGTTACAGTGATCTAGATGTTTGCCATCATCACAACATTCTTGACAATTTATATTACAGTGATCTAGATGTTTGCCATCATCACGACCTTCTTTACAGTTTATGTTACCTGCTATCACTCAGTGATCTAGATGTTTGCCATCATCACAACTTTCTTTACAATTTACATTACCTGTTACCACCTCTACAAGCAGTTCCCACCCGAG
The DNA here is from genome assembly GCA_963859935.3 of Lathyrus sativus. Lineage (NCBI taxonomy): Eukaryota > Viridiplantae > Streptophyta > Magnoliopsida > Fabales > Fabaceae > Lathyrus > Lathyrus sativus. The sequence continues at coordinate 638,766,207 of OZ012740.1, read as the reverse complement.
AAGCTTATTATTTCCACTCTTGCAAATAAGCGACATTTCTCGCCTGAGAAGCTTATCCTATCTTCGTCATGACTTGCAGCAAATGGCCATCTCCAGCGAGCAGTTTGGTTTCCATTTCTCGTATCATTTTAAAGAAAGGGGAGGTTTGAGCAGAATCATATTCAGGAGAGTGTGAATCTTGAAGTATGAGGAAGTTCAGTTTACCCTTTAGTAAAAGAAGGAGCGGAATCATATCCAGGAGAGCACAGATCTTGAAGTATGAAGAAGTTCGTTTACCCTTTAGTAAAAGAAGGAGCAGAATCATATTCAGGAGAGCAGATCTTGAAGTATGAAGAAGTTTATTTTATCCTTTAGTAAAAGAAGAAACCGAATCAAGTCCAGGAAGCACAGACCTGAGACAGGAAGAAGTTTATTTTTCAGATAAGCAACAGTCACTTTATCTGAGAGCTTATCCAGTTTTGACATATAAGTCCCTTCCAACGATAAGTGGTCATTCTCTCTCGAGAAGCTTATCAGGGCATTTCCCATTAAAGTCCATTTATTTTGGCATACAGCCGGTTTTACCCTGTATATTTTCTACGAATTACCGAAAACTCTGTTTGATCCTGTCACGAGGGAAAGTTTACAGAAGCTCGGATGTTATTCTTTGCTCAATGCTCCAGCCTTCCGTTGATCGATCCTACCGTCGTGTAGATCCAGTTTTACTTTTTACCCTAGAGTATCAACCGGTCACGCCTGAACCTGTTGAATAATTACCCTCAGATATTCCCCAGTGGAGGCCGTCTCATCGGTGCCATCTCCATTAAGGATCCCGTTCGTACCATTCCCTTTCTGAAAGTGACGATTGGTCGTATTCGCACTAGTTAACCATCGCTTTAGAACTCCTCGTATCTTGTTGTTACCCAGTGCGTCACATTCCCCAGTGTGTTTCCTCGTAGCGTCTGTCCCCTGTGTCGTCGTGTCGTCTGCATCCTTACATTCTTTCATCCCAGCATGCGCATCATACAAAATTTATGGCATTGTCAGCGTTAGTTTGTACCGTTTGTCCGTAGCATTGCATATTGCTGCATCTAAGGGCAAAATTTTTGGTTAACTATATTTAAATCTCTTCACCATGATTTCTCGAGCCTGCATCGCTCAAATCACCTGGTGAAGTTATTTAAATAGGGGCAACTGTAATACCCCAAATTTTACCCTCAGATTAGTCGATTCATATAGCATGACATCCCATTTTTGCATCCGCTAACTATTAACATGTTACGTAGTCTGTTTATTTTTTGCAGGAATTACATCTAGTATGCCTTAACTGTGAAAAGGGCAAAATGGTAATTTGTGCATTATTTACTGAGGGTTTTTGAAGACGGGTATTCACCAGGATTCTTTGGAATAATCAAAACCTCCGTCTCCGAGTTCTTTATTTTTGAGGATAAGCAGAAATACAGTGAATTTTGGCATCAGAGTTTTTAGGATACAACAGTTTTTCAATTAAGTTTTTCAAAAATTAAGTTTTTAAACTAAAATTAAATTTCATTTTAAAAAAAAAAATTTAACCTTAACTTCTTTTTCAAAAGTAATAAAATAATAATTACAATTTGCACTTTTATTTTTCCTTGAATATTAATTGTTTATTATTTGCCATGAATTTCCGTCTGACCCTTCCACTAATGTTCTCTGTGTCTCCCCTCAGATTATATTTAAATTATTTATTCAATTTATTTTATTTCCATGGATGTAATTTACGCGAGGCCATGGTCGCGACTTATTTGTTTCATTTTCTCGCCTTGCATTATTATTATTATTATTTTATTTTTTTCTTCTTTTTTTGGCCCCTTGGGGTTTGTAATTTACGCGAACGGCCGCGATGCTTCTTTACCGTTTCTTTGCCTTTCTGCCTTTGATTATGCTGTACAATATTGTCCTGTTTGCATGTTTTACCATTTAACCTTCCGAAGGAATTAGGTCTAGCCGTTTGACCACCGAGTCAATAGTCTTAACCCTTCAAAACCATAATTAACCTAGGTGTCCCGCCGTGGACGAAAATACCCTTTACCCTAGCTTTAGCTCAAAGAGTCGTCGTACTCTGCTTAGGGTTTCCCGCCGTGGAATCCCTAATTTACCCTTTTTCATTCAACATTCAACGTAGAAAATAGGAGTTTCGAAACTCCACGTAAGCATGTCCTTACGATGTGTTTACTCCAAACCTTGACCACAGTTAAGCCGTTTCTAACCTCCCTTTCGAGGGGAACTACAATTACTCTGATTCCATTCCCATCAGGATATGTAGGCACAAGATGCGAAGTCTTGCCGAGTAAATTTAGGACTAACCCTTAGGTCTTTAGGTCACTATATCCCGTAGCTCAATATATATTTCAAACAGATAATAAAGTAAAATAACAGTATACAATAAACAAAAGGTTCCTGTAGAGTACTACAGAAGTTTAGGGTGCTAGTACCTTCCTTAAACTTAACCAACCCCTTATCTAGGTCTCTCCCCGCGTTGTGTTTACAATGCAAAAAATAGGTTTTCCCTTTTTGACCTTTTCCTTCGGATAAATCAAAAAGCGGTTGTGAATTGAATTGTGATTCAAACTAATTGATAGTTTGATATCCTATTTCCACCGCAACAGTCATATATATATATATATATATATATATATATATATATATATATATATATATATATATATATATATATATATATATATATATATATATATATATATATATATATATATATATATATATATATATATATATATATATATATATATATATATATATATATATATATATATATATATATATATATATATATATATATATATATATATATATATATATATATATATATATATATATATATATATATATATATATATATATATATATATATATATATATATATATATATATATATATATATATATATATATATATATATATATATATATATATATATATATATATATGGTCAACGTTTACAAATGTCTACAAAATCTTCGTATGAGAATGATATTTCGTCATTAAAAATCTGTATAAAATATATCAGATTAACCTCATGATTGAGGACCAATAAGCGCATTATAAACAATTCATTACATATATAACATATACCTTATCTCATTTATCAACAATGTCGACGAAAACAATATTTAACATGTGTTTCATTATATAATAACCACACTCGAATCCTTTTGGTTGTTTTCTCATCTACAAAAATAAACATTAATTTAATGAATGTTATAAACACACATGCATGTAACAATATATATAAATGAATGTAACAAGTAATATTGCCAGTTACATTAGGAAAGATAAATGTTGGCTTTTTTCTAATATTGTTCAACATATTGTGTGGCTGCACAACACTGTATATTGAAAATATTTTACGGTTTAAACCAATTAAATCAATTACAAAGGCAAAGAAAATATATATTACTAAAAAGTTTCATATAAACATAAACTTACCCATTAGTAATTTGTCTCATTTTATGTTCGAGATGTTTATGTAAGGAAAACAATGTCGTTATCGTATTTGTCTTAAGTGATATGATGATCAATTACCAATGATCACTGAATAAATACGAACATATATATAATTAGTATTTCTAAAACAAAGCTAACTATAAAAGATAAATCACAATTTTAAAATTACTTAAGCATTGAGAAATAGTGCTAAGTTACATTATTTTCCCTCCTTGACTTAGTATTTGTCCATCGAATACTATACGGATCCAAAATTCCATAAATATTTGATTTATTTAACTCTATACATACATGATGTATGTACCTAAATGTTTAAACAAAATTCAAAAAGTAAATAAGGAATATCCATACGTCCACCAACCTTGAAATATCCCTACGTCCATCCAATTTTTTAAATATATATTTACATGAACCAACCTTGAAATATCCCTACGTCCATCCAATTTTTTCCATAGAGAAAATCTTGTATGTCACTAGGATAGGAATAGAAGAGCTCTATCGATGGACAATGCTCTAGAGGAAAAGAATACGACTCATCGCTTGCTATAACCAAAACGTATAACGTGGCAATTTCATTTGCAGAAGGACCCAATAACTCATTGACCTCTTTAGCAGGGGCGGCTGAACAATTGCTTCCTTTAGTGCTAGCATGATGTACAACATGTGTTTGGGGAAATTGATCATCAGCATTATCATCATTTTCATTCGTACGTTGTGGTAAAGATTAACTTATTCTTTGCGACATAACACTCATTTTGAACACAATACATAATATAAACACATTTCTATCTTTTCTAACTTTTCATATAAAACACAATATATCATACATTTCATATAAAACACTAGCATTTCAGATAAAACACTTAGTGCATATAACTCTTCTAACTTTTTCTATGTTTTTCCTCCGATTTTCCCGCTCGACTTTTTACATCTTCCTCTGTTCTTCTAACTCCTTCTCAATAATTACAAGCTTTTCTCTTTTCTCTTGTAATTCATTGTTTTCAGTATTTTTTTTGTTGGATCAAAGAATAGTTTCAGGTTGATGCCTTCTCCAACACCATAAACGCGTTCATCATGTTCATCTGTTCCAATAGCCTCGACTAGTATATCATGTCATGGTTCTATAATAAATGAGTCTCCACGAGCCTCCTCAACCAACAAATCCTACATAACATGCATGATTATATTAATAGTGTAATTACCACAATATTTAAATAACACATAACATACGCACAACAAATCATACTTACATTTTTCTCAACAACTGCTCTTGACGCATCTGAGGTGTACTCTCCATTTGGTCTTAGTCGAACCCTCTTCCACTTCTCATGTCTTGACGACGGAGATGGATTGGAATCACGACTAATGGAGTCCTCATCTCCCATTTGTTGTTTTCTTCCCTCCATCATTTTTCTCCAGTTTCCTATAACCCCCACGAGACAATCTATGGGGGTAAATGTGTCGCTTCCGCGAAAATAAAGTGCCGGCAAAACAGAAGAGTCGCCACCTTTCGTTATTTATCCCTCAGAACGGGAAAGGAAACGGTCGGAAAAACCTGACGAAAAGGTATAAGACAAGGTCATCGCAACCATTGTCTGGGTTCGGGAGTCGGTTACGCAAGGGGAAGGTATTAGCACCCCTCACGTCCATCGTACTCGATGGGATCCACGCTTGTTGTGTTTATCTGACGGGTTGGTTTTATCTATCTACCTATCAAGGCCGACTTAAAAAGAAAATGAAAATGACTCGGCAAAGCGTCGCGCTTTATGCCTACGTATTCTCATTAGAGAATGAGAAATCAGAGTCAACGTAGTTCAGCTAACTACGGGTTATGGGGAAGGTGGCTCGCCAATACATCAGTATTGTGCCTACGTACTCCCAGCAGGCATGAGAGATCAGAGCTTACGTAGTTCGGGATAATACGGATTACGGGGATTCATATTCATCTGTTTTATTGAGTAGGGTTAACAAACAGTTCCAGCAGTTGGATGTACGCAGCTCAACCCTTGGAGACTTAGGCGTTACCGTTTGCGGTAAAACTGGGAGTTAACGACACTCTTTTCCTCAGAAAAGCTTCCTTTGACTTACGGGACCACGGGGCAAAAAGGTTTGAAGTTTGTTTTCTGTCTTTTACGGAAGAACTGTTTTTTGGTTGTCTGCAACCAATATCGCACTAGAGACTATGACCTGAGAGTGAATGCGTCGCATGTCACCCAAAGGGTGCCATACTAAACATCCAGACTGTTGAAAAGAAACTCTCCAACAATCCTTTCTCAGATAGCTTAAGGCTCGTAACGTACGACGTCAGTTAACCTTTATTACTGTAATTTAATTTGTTTTGAGATGAGAAGAGAGAACGGGCAGGTTTAACTAAGGGGAGACTATCAAGTCCTAATGTTGTCATGCCAAGGACTCATCCTATGATTGAGGTTTGAAACAGGGAGCTCCTAGAAGTTATCATGCATAGGTTCCAACCTAAAGTTCTAATCATCACTTCCTTATCAAAGGAAGTGAGATTCCTAGGGGATCATGTCAATGATAAACAGAAACAGATAAAGCATCAGCTTAAACAGTAAACAGATATACAGTAAAATGCATGCAATGCAAGTGAGGGAGGAAATGTGTGTGGGACATCAGCCTCCACAAGCTCATCTCAACCTCAAGCCAGATATGAATAACTGTAATCATACAGAAGAAATGAAATAAAATGCCATCAAGCAAAACACAAACCACATAGGCAAGGGAGTAGGGCTCTACCGAATACCTGCAAGCAAAGCCATACAGTAACAATACAAGCAGAGAGAGAAACTCAACCTCTAGTGCAATCATGCTCCTAGATTAAATCAGTCTAAATATGAACTTATTCTAATGCATCAAGCAAATCAAACAAGCCACATCAATACAGTTGCACAGCAAGCAAACAGACAGGAAAGAAAGCAAATCAACAGCTTCTACAGCTCCACAGCAAAGCACCTCTGACATCAGTTCAGTCTTCATTCCTCAACAGCTCTTCAGGGCTTTCATCTTCACTAGCAAGCATTAACTTGCTTCTTCAAGCTTTCAACACATCAAACATAAGTGTCAACTTATCCTTCTTTTTCAAGCCTCAGCTCCAAAGTAAGTATCAACTTGTTCCTTCAGGCTCTCAAAGTATCAAACACACAAGTATCAACTTGTTCTCTTCCTCAAGCTTCAGCTCTTTCTTTAATCTCAATTTGATATTCTTCACAAGTATCAACTTGCTCTTCCTGATCTTCAAGCTTCAGCTTCAATGGCAGTCTTCAAACACAGGGAAAGCAACAACCTCTAGCATCTTCAATCTTCTAGCAAGGAACTCCATTCTCTAGCAAGGGAGAAAGATTCATCTAACAAGAGCAGGGTCTGGATAATAGACAGCAGAGTGAAGACCAAAGGTCACCACTAAGCACTCCATCATCAAAGAAAGGAACCCTCAAAGGTTCTACCAGCTTGGGAAGGGCCACACATCCTACCAAAGGAGGTATGAGGCCTTCACAAGGGGACCTTACATCATAGGGAAGAATGGAAGTTATCAACATCTTCCATGTTTATGAAAGAAGAGAATCTATCTAGAAGCTCTACTTACAAACCCTAATCTTAACACCTAAATAGAACTACCCCAAAAGAAGGGGAAACTTCACATCCAAGCTTCTTCAAGCACTCCATAGTAGCCCATACAAGTCTTCATCATCATCCAAGAGCAAGAGAAGCAAAACCCTAATCTAAGGGAACTAAAGAAGTCATTCTAGTTGAATTAGCAAGTTAGGATCACCTAAAACCTAGTACTAAAGTTAGTCCTAACTAAAATACTAAAACCCATTGTAAAATACTACAAAAATAACTATGGGACCCTAATTCAGTCATTAATCTACCACACAAAATCCAGAGGTTGAATCATCCACCAAGTCCTAGAAATAAAACCTAAATCATGAAGTACTAAGGCTAAACCCTAAAACTAGAGCACCTAAAGCTTCAACTTAAAACTACCACCTAATTTCATCATAAAAATGTGAGAAAATTACTAGGGGAACATGCATATCTATGCTACCTACACATAAAAAATCAAGGCAAGAATCATCACCAAATGCTCAAACAAAATTCAACAAGACAAAGTATCAACCATGGCCATTTTAATATCAATTAATATTCAAAAAATGCAAATAAAATCACAAATGCATGAATTCTTAATATTTTTAATCTATAAAATTCTAGATTCAATCATGAATCAGGGGAAAAAAGTTTGGAATTATTTGAGTTAATTTCCTATTTTTTATGAATTAATCTCTAAGTCATATGAAATGAAGAAAAATAAAAGAAAATAAAAGAAATTAACAAACAGCGCGTGGTAAATAGCAACTATTAACAGTTCAATTCTTGGGTTGGGCCAGAAAGGGGGCGTGAATAGCAAGGAGTTCATAGGCCCATGCGCCTGAATTCGTTAAGTTCAAATCAGTTCAAAAGGAATTAAAAGAAAAAGTGTGCATGCCAGGTATCGAACCAACACGCTCTTGGTTCACACAGCGTAGCAAACAAAGCCTGAAATCCAATAAGTGAAACGCTGCGTTGCAAAGAGGGATTACGTGGCTTAACGTGAGCGCTGGGATGAAGGGACCAAGTCAATTTTTCTACACAAACGGACGAAGGGGATTATCTCTTCTCCAATTTAAACTCTGCAAGTCCCCAACCTGCGCGCGCGAACCAGCCGTCGACGGTGGCTTTTCCGGCCACCCCTGCAAAACCCTAACTTCCTCTACAGCCAACCATTTGCCACGATTCCTGAATGAATCTAGACCAGAATTTCACCAGTAATCCAACCATACCAATCATTCATCCTCAAAACGCATGAATCGTGCAATATCAATCACAACCGAAAATGGTATCCAACCTAAATCGTCTCTAATCAAGCAATTAATCATCCTAAATCCAACTATTCACCATCAGGATCCTAACCGCATATGAATTTCTATCCAACACTGCCTAAATCATGCATAGTCAAGAAATTAACTAACCTGTGTTCAAGCTTGTAACAGAAGGTGCTCTTGTTCTCTCCAACCTCTAAAACAATGCAGACACACTCCAAATTCACTCCTGAAGCCTTTGCACACCTTGATTTAGCTTGATTCTTCTTTGAACTCAAAATTCGATTTCAACTTGCATTCATGAAACTTCGATCTCCCTCTCTGCAACCAGCTTCAATTCCTTCCAAAAAATGAACTGAATTCACTCAATGACTTATATAGAACTCATTGGGATTGTCTAGAACTTTCTGGAATCATCAAAATGAGATTTTGGATTTTTAAAATCTCTTCAAAATCTCATCCATGGCAGTCACTATTCTGACTCCCTTTGGGCATGGCTATTCTTGTAATTAACTTCTCATGAGATATTGAATGAGTTTAATGTGTTATTTTCCTTGTTTGCAAGCCAAAGGTGTGAGTTGGATATGTTGCTTCATCATGAAGAAATCAAGTGGAATGGTATGCAAATGACCTCAAATAAAAATTCTAACATTGCCATTGTTTCTAAAATCATTTTTCCAATCAATTTGACCTATTACTTTGCTTCATTTGGTCACAAAATGAATTATTTGAATTTTTGGCCATTAAATCCTTTTAATCCTTTCTTTTTTCAAAATTTCTTGAACCAAGTCTCTCCTTGAGCCATTTCAATGCCTCCTTGATGCATGGTCAAGGTTAAAACCCCATTTTGAGCAACTTTCTAGTTGAACAAAATTTCATTTGAGGCCTCTAAGTTGGTGAAAATAGCCTATGATCACAAATGACCTATAATCACCAAATGTCCAAAATACCCTTGACTTGTCCAAGCCATAAGTTGAGTTCCACAAATCCTATCAAGGACTTCTAGTACTCTCTAGAAAGATAAGAGGATAAGGAACAACATTAATGTTTACCAAAAGTTCATAGGAATCATCCTTCTAGGGCAAAAGTGTCATGCAAGTTGGGTAATTTTCAAGCTCCAAATTCACATGCCTCAGATGACTTGTAACTTGTAAAAACCATAACTTGAGTTCTACAAATCCTATCAAGGACTTCTAGTACTCAAATTAAATCTAAGATCATGCCCTACAACAATCATGTTGGGGTCAAGATGAGATGACAATCATATCTTGAGTTAAATTTCCTTGAAGATAGGGGTCAAACTAGGGGATTTTACACTGTCAAGCCTTAGAAACCCTAGCTTGAAACTTCTCAAACTCTTCAATCATGATGAGTTAACCTTAAAATCATCCTTATAACATCTCAATGCATCAATCCATGATCACATGGCTCTTGGATTAGGTCTCAACCTTCTTTAAATCATCAGTTGACTTAGGGTTGACCCAGTCAAACCCTAGCTGCACCAATCATGGCTAAGGCTTCTTAATCTTGCACAATGACCTGTCTAGGCCTCAAAGTGATCTTAAAACCTTCTCATGAGCTCTATCAAGACCTCAAGTCCAACCTCATGGCCTCATAATCATCTGATGGCTTTCCACAACTCTCAAGTTAAGAGGCACACCCTTTTGGTTTAAACCACTCTTTCTGAGGATCTCTTAACTTCTATGACAAAGATATCAACCCTTGAACACTTGAATAACCTTATTAGCTAGCCTTGTATAGCTCTTGATTGGTAATCACCTCTTGATCTCCTGCATACATGTCAATGAAATGCAAATGATAATGCTAATATGAATGAAATGAAACATAAGCTAGGTAAAGAAAAGTTGGGCAAATTTTGGGGTGCAACAAAATGCTTTTCACTTTACTTTGTATTCCTACTTGACTTTTAGTTTGTTATAAACATAGTGAAAATATGATTAGTATCTATAAACCATTAGCATTAAATTATCAAGATAATTAAGACTAGTACTAATCAAGAATTTCTCAGAACGACGACCCTTTATAAATGATTTCGAAAACTTCTTTGAGAGAAAATTATACCTTACCCATGGACGCTGAAGACTAATCTTAGGATTCCAAATGTAGTCACATGTGAGCCGTGACTTAAATCCCCTCCAACACGTACCATCATGACTTAACCACTTTTTTTAAGTGTTTATGACCATCCGTAAACTCAAAGGTCAAGTACATTTAAATTAATAAGAATGTATTAGAAATTATATAAATTCATATCAAAATGATGAAAATTAAAACTAATACTTTAACTTCTGTCCATATGCTATCTTTGACATCATCTGGTGCTTATATTCAATCATCTACCAATATACTAAGTTTTCTACGTCCAAGGAACAAAACATAACTCTTAAAAAGAGAAGAGTATTCACCATCAACTACTCTATAATACGAATCAAACGTGATAGGCAATTTGATACCAGATTTATGGACTTTTGTTACTTTGGTAAGCATTAGGGCACCTCTTTGTGATCTTTTCTTTTTGATTTGAGTATCCCTTGTCATAGTTTCCTCGCCACTAGATGAAGGATACGATGAAGAAGACATCTATTTTAAAAAACAACAACAACCTCAACAACAACCTTTTTCATCTATTATCATATACACATTCAAAAATAACAACAACAACAACAACACACTCTTTATAAAATTATCACATACGCATTCAATAAAAAAAAACAGCAACAAACTCTTTCATGTATTATCACATACACATTCAACAACAACAAAAACAAAAAATTAATCAAGTTTTATGACACACATTAAACAAGAACAAAAAAAACAACAACAACAACATCAACAACAATGGAAACTAAAGTTTACTGTAGATGCAATGGAAAAAAAGTTTCATACTGTAAACAAGATGACTAAGTAAATGTGGATATTTAGGTTGATACATATAGAGTTGTTGTTGTATTCCTCCTTGACAATGACAATGATGTTAGTGTTGGTGTTGGCGTGTTAGGGTTGAAAATGAACCGATGACGACGACGTTGACCATGGGTTCAAAATGAACAACGAATGTAAAATGGTGAACCGATGATAATGAATGATTATGAATGATGATGAAAGATGATGAAAGATGGATGTTAGGGTTGATATGGTGTTTCGTTTCTTAGCACTGAATGTTAGGGTTGAAATGGTGTATCGTTTCTCAGCAAAGAATGACGACTGAAGAGACAGGTTAGTTAGCTTGATAAAAATGATTAAATGATACCACCATAATAAAAAATAAGAACCATGGTGATATGTTACTTACCAAATTAAATTTCATAGAGAAGCGTTAGTGTATTATAATTTAAAATATTTAAAACAAAATAAAAAATATGTCACAACGGTTCTGCTACGCAACCGTGATGGTATCTCAATTATTTAAAAATTAAAGATAAATTAAAATAAAAAGATGAGACTAAATGTTAAAGAAATAAAAAATTTGACACGTCAGTATATTACAATTTAAAATATTTAAAACAAGTCATAATGGTTGAGTTAACCTCGTACGTCTCATACCGTATTGCAGTGGGCTAACACATTCCTTAATACAAGACTATATGATAACTCAATCATCTTGTAGAAACTCTCAACCATAAGTATTAATTTAATACTTGGGAAATATCGTATCAACCTTTCTGGTTATACTTATTATCTAGATACTTAAGTTGAGTGCCAAATCCATCAAATGTCTTGTCATATTTCTTCTTGGCATGATCCTTATCTTTATATAATCAATTCAATTTGTACAATGAATAATTGTATGGTTAACTTCTAAGGTAAGAGAGGGGGACCGTAAACGACATAGTCGACCAAGTATTTCCTTAGCGAGAACCTAACCAAATACAACTACTCAATGTATCCATCTTCCCTTCTATTATTGGGGATCTAACACTTAATATCTAGCAATGTTGTTCTCTCATTAACAGATTATTTCCTTAGTCTATCAATCACAATCGTTCAAGTATAAATAAAATAAACAAATAGGCAATTAATCCAACAATGCATGCATAATACAACCTCAAATTGTCACAGATTATTCCTATGATAAATAATTGAGGCCATCGTAACCTCGCTCAGTGATTCGTGAAAATCATTATCCGAGAATAGGCTCTCCTTACTTATTTATCGCTAGTAGGGCTTGGGTCACCACTACACACATATACATTAAATTATTTTAGACTAACCATCCCAACGTATACGAAATCTTGCCCCACCTTTTGTTGTTGAGCGTTGTTGAAAGTCCACGAGCGTTTTCTCCGATCTTTGCCAAAAACTTAATTTACAATAACCATTGGATGGTATGAAATTCATAAAATAATTAGAATATAATTTTTGGTTTATTAAACATAATCTCGTTATAACTTGAAATATTTATTTATTAAAATATTTAGTAATAACCTCCATTATATTTAAATAATTATTAAATTCAAATATAAATTAGACTATACCTCCTTTTGAATTTGTTAGAGAAGGAAAGAAATAAAGAGGTAAGAAAGATGATTTATGAATGAATGAATGAAAATGAGGTGGAAAAGACCCCTATTAACTAGTTGTAAAATATTAAAATAACATAAATGTATCTTCTTTTGCCCAAACCTTCTAACTTTTCAACTCTTGCTAGTAAATATGTCTTTATCAAATATTTACTAGTCTTACATCATTAGTTTTTTAGATGTTCTAGTATGACTTTGTGAAAATAATTTATGAGAAAGGTATGGGAGCATGATATCTTAATGTTTCATGACATATGATCATGTGGGATATTAATAGAAAAATGATATATATATATATATATATATATATATATATATATATATATATATATATATATATATATATATATATATATATATATATATATATATATATATATATATATATATATATATATATATATATATATATATATATATATATATATATATATATATATATATATATATATATATATATATATATATATATATATATATATATATATATATATATATATATATATATATATATATATATATATATATATATATATATATATATATATATATATATATATAATATTATAAAAATTAAATGATAATAATAATAATAATAACAAGGATAATCATTTGATATATTTATTAACTTAAAATTATTTTATTTATTAATTAGTTTGTAGAGTAAAATGATGATATTCAAATAAAATAAAATTAGTTAATAATAAAATCAAAACAACAACAATAATGTTAGTTCCATTATTCTATGATATAGAATTGTCTATGGTTCTATAATTGGCTAAATTTTGGTAAAACAAGATTCTGCACTGATGCTAAACAAGATGTCACAACAGATGCTATGACATCCATCTGCTGTCATGACAGAACTGCTGCCATGAGTTTTAATCAGGATGTCATGACCAATGTCATGACATTTGTTGTCTGGTACAGTAGGAGCTGCCATCACTTAATAGAAGTGGTTGGTTTGATGAGATCCTGCTGGATATACCTCATTAGTAAGTGCAGGCCAAAGAGAGATATTAGAAACAAAGTGCAGATTTAATTGGTGTTCATAAAAAGGATCTTTGAGACTTTTTAGAAAACTATAAAACATTTGTTTCTACTGTCATAAAGAAGATTCTGCAGAAGTGTTCAGCAGGGCAACCTGGAAAGCTAAGAGTAAGTGAAGCTGAATGTCATGACTGAATGTTATGACATTGATCATATGAAATTAGGCATGCAGGGTTTGGTTTTCTGTTATGATACCTGATATATCTCAGGCTAGATTTCAGGAAACCTGTTATGGCTCCTTAGTTATCTCAGGCGAGATTCTAGTCAGGGCTGGACATAACATGAAGCAGTTGTGACCTGATTTGACAGCACCTTGAATTATGAAAAGTGGTTTAACTTGGTTAAACCTAAAGTTTGTTACTTGTGACCAGCCCAAGCCCAGTCTGCATTACTATTTAAGGAGGAGCAGAAGCAGAGGAAGAAAAAGCACTCACATCAAGAACAACTTGAGTGTAAAATAAAGGTCTAGGGTTGAGAGTCCCTTAAGAAATAAACCGGTAGTTGGTTGTATTCACCAATTTTTGCAATAATAGCTTGTTCCACCGCAGGATTAACAGCGTGTGTCTTTGTAAGTTACCCTTTGTATCTTTTGATACATTGTGGTAGACATATTTGTGAGTGAAGAGTTTTGCTCTTCACGTGTGTATTTGTGAGTGAAGAACTTTGTTCTCCAGTGTGTATAGGAATCTTAGGATTCCTTGTGTGCCAAGCAATTCTATGTTGTAGAATTGCTTTGGTTATTGTGTATGAATAGGTGTGTTCATTGTGCCACTCAAAGCTTTTAAGCAAGAGTGTGTGTTCCTTGATCAAAGATGTGAAGCAAGATCAAGGTGCGTTTGAAGTTTATCTTCATATTGGTTTTGTAATTGTGTATTGATATCACTGAGGTGATTGAGGGGGAGTGAGTGGGTATACTCAGGTCTAGTGGTCTCTAGGCTGAAGTGTCATTGGGTAGGTCTTAAGTGAAGAGTGCAAACTGGGATTGTTTGACTCTGAATTAATTCTACTAATAGTGAATTTCCTCCCTGGCTTGGTAGCCCCCAGATGTAGGTGTGGTTGATATTGAACTGGGTAAACAATTACTTGTGTTAATTATCTTTCAGCATTTACAATTCTGCACAGTTTAAATGGTTAGATAAATAGTCTGTCAGTCTGTTGATGTTACAACAGACCTCATGACATTGGTCATGCCATTGGTGCAATTTAAATAAATTTAAATTGGTCATGATCTGTCTTCGTCCTTGTTTCAGCAGAGATCAATGTTCTTGGGACATATGAGATCTGCATACCAAAATTTCAATTGGTATCAGAGCAGGCATCCAGTCTGTTCTGGATGAGATCTTGGGAGATACTTTCTGGTGGTTTGAACAAGAAGAAGCTACAGCTGAGTTGCTGATCTTTCTAAACATTTGAGTTGCTGCTTATGGAGCTTAGGAGGAGGTTGCAAAGGATTTTGTGTATCTGCTGTTGTGCCCTTTGATATAGGAGCTTCTATGATTTGTTGAAGGGTTTGCCAAAGGAGGAGTGGCTACTTATGTATGATGACCTATAAGATGTTCTGACAGCTTGTTTAGGGCATGTTAAAGATGTTCTTTTGGTGGTTCCGCTGCATATTTTTCTGATGAAAGAACACTGGTAGCCCTGGGAGAAGATTTCCCTATATTCAGATTGCTGAATGTTGTAGCAGTGTTGTTTGAGTGCCTGGGTTGTTGCTTGTATGCTTGGACTTTTCTGTTGTGTGGGAAGTGATTTATTTTCACCACTCATAACTTGCAAGGATTCTATCAGCAGAGGAAGTCCTAAGAGAGGGTGGCAGCCTTGTTGTTTCAACATTAAAGATAGTTATACTAAAGAATACTCTTAGTATTGCTGAAACGTAATCATCTGGCTTTCTCGACAAGTTGTATGGATTTAAGATCAATTTCTATTTGTGGAATACACAAGTATTTAATTGATTATCCATAATGATCAACACTATCAAAGTTCTGTTGGTTCATCAGGTGGATGATCCAAGTTTGTCTTCTGGAAGAAGGATCTCTTTTATTTCACAAAGCATCTGGCCCTTGTTTTGTGTGGTCAACTTCAAAGGTCTGATGTTCAACCAGATGTTGAGACATTCCATCAGCAGAGATTGTGCAGTTGATTATGATGATCTTGGTACCATACACATGTGTGGTAGGATCTGTCTTTATTCTAGTAAGGTTCTTGGCAAGAAACTAAGGCTAGAATGTAGTGCTGATGGAAGATGAGGACATTCTTCTTGGATCAGTTTATTGGAGTGTAGCAACATATGATCTGTATCTAGAAAGTTTCCTGGCAAGAAACTGGTCTAGAAGATGGTGCTGGTAGCTCTGCTTGGTTCAGTTTATTTCTGATCTAAGTTCACAGGAGCATGAGATCTTGCTCAGCTTGGAGGTCAAGGATAAGTGATAATTATCTTTGATCTTCTGAAAAAGTCTCTACTTAAGGAAAGGGGGATTACAAAAGATTTTTTTCCCTCCTCTCTGAAGAATCAAGCTTTGGCATGATTGGTTTCTCTAAAGAAGAGTTCCTAAAGCAAATGCAGTTCAAGGTATCTGTTAAAGCAGAATAGAGAGTGTCTAGTCTCTGTGAACATGGAACTCTTGTTCTGATAGAGTGATAAGGCTATTCTATGTGGTAGAATGAAAGCCTGAACTCATCAGCAGAATGTCTTATCAGATGTTGTAACACCAAGCAGTAATTTCAGGGCCTCAATGGATGTTGTGGTACATCAATTGAAGATAATCTTCTCAGGTATGAATGGAATTGATAATATCTCATGCAGTTTGCAGGAGCTGTGTGAAGGAGTAGGTGTTACAGGTCCAAGTCTTGGTGTATCTAAGTTGCCTTGGAGCATGTAGGATATGAAGATCAAGCTTGCTAGAGCTCTAAAAGATGCTGAGTAACCAAACAGTGACATTTGGTTATTAAAGTAGTGAGCCTTTAGAAAGTTATTCTTGTGCAGAAGGGTAGTTATTTGAAGACAAGAGAAGGTTCTGGACTGTTCATGCTTGGAACTAATTACTCTTGTGCAGAAGGGTAGTTGGTTGAAGACCAAAGGAGGATCTATTTCTGTTCATATATTGGAGCTTGTGGTAGAAGCCTTAAGTTGTGTATGAAAGATTACCCTCTTTTGGAGATGTTTTTGATTAAGCTGGTGGAGCTGTGTTCTCTAAAGATCTTCAGTTAAATTACTAGGCAGTAGTAAGTCCAGTTGAGGGCATACCAAGAACCATTGGATGGTGTAAACATCATCTGGAGAAGGACTTGAAGATCTGTTGTGGAACTTGTGATTCACATCTTGGCTAAGAAGTACTCTATCTTGTCATACGGGAGAATAATGAGGTAAAAGGACTGTCTTGGAGTATGATGTGAAGGTATTGTACAAGACTGGAGCAAATCATTGGTTGATTTCATTATGATGTGATTAAGTCTCTAGTTGAATCAGAAGTGTTCTAACTTATCATATGGGAGAATGATGAGGAAAGAATGTCTTGGATTATGGGGTGTCTATCTTGTACTCAGCCTAAGGTCAGAATACTTGTGGAGAAGTGGTATCTTCTGCTACAAGTAACTCTAGGAAGAGGTGGATCAGTTTGGTGCCTTCTCACTGTATGAGCATGGAGTTGGTCATGAGAGATAATATGGTGATCTTGGAGCAGCTTTTATAAAAGATAGGGGGAGAGCTTCTGTCTGATGGGTGTACTAGTTACCTATGGTTCAAGCAGTAAGTGAATGCGTTCAGCAGGTGTGTTGAACAAGGAGTGAGCTCCTGAAGAGATGAAGATGAGTGTTATGTTTTCCATTCACGTGCTTCTGGAAATAGAGCACTAGTTATCCTTGGTATGGGGAGGTATACTTCTATCTAGGATATGTTGCTGCACTGGTAAAGTTGTGTCTCAAGATTGCTTGTGGCTTCAAGCAGTTTATGACTGTATGCCTCTAGGAGGGTGGAATGTCATACCAGGTGTTGTGACATTGTGTTACTGTTGAGGATGAACTTAACAGTGGTTCTGCTCTTGGTTCTCTCATTGGGTATCAATGGATCAAACCAGGGTTTTGAGCCTCTCTCCAAGTGTTGTGTCTTGGTGAAGATGAAGATCAAGACAACATCAGCCTTGATCTTGTGCATAAGGAAGGACTTTCACTCTAACATCTTGGAGACTTTTTGTCAAAGCTGCAATCTGAGAAATCTTCTAGATAGTAATCCTGCAACTACTTCTGATATTGGTTCCAGCATGGTTTGTGAAACAAGGGGTGTAAAGCTGCATGTGGTTCCAGAATGTGAACATGAATATGTTGAAGTGGTTCCTCATATGTTTGGATTCTCTCTTTTAGGGAGAGTGTTGATTATGCATGACAGGGGGAACAGTGTACTTGTCTGATGTGTGGTTACACTACTTGTGTGGATATTGTGCAGATATGGAGTTGTACAAAGCTTGTTGTGCCTCAGGCAAACTTGTGGTCTTGGACCACTGATGAGGTCATAATGTCAGACAAGATGTCTTGACAGTGTGCTGGCTGGTGTATCTTCTCTAGGACAATGCTTACCTCTTGTGAAGACCTATGAAACATTAGTCATTGTCTGAATATTTGTGTGGCACAAATTGGGGATTTAAAATCAATTGTTACTTATGGCAAGTGTTTAATTGATTATCCTTTAATTGGAGATGTAAAAAATGTCACTCCTGAAGGTGTAGCTTCAAACAAGGCAAGAACTCAATGACAATGATCATGAGGTAAAGTCATGTGGAGTTGATGCTGTGGAGGTTGTTGCTCATCATGATGAAGCATGGTTGTGTGTCCCAGCTATTGGTGGATCTGGACTATAGGAGATGCAGTCCATGCCTTGGTGCTTACAGTCTAATTGTTAAACAAAGGAATTAATTCTTAAGGTGCTAATGTCAGACAGGGTGTCTGAACATTATGTCTCTGAGGAAGCTTCATGAGAGTTTATTTCTCTCTAGGATATTCTGGTGTGTGATGATCTGGTAAGCTGCTGCTGATGTGCTCTTCTGAGACCTTCGTGTGCATGACTTTTTGTCTATCCAAGGAGTTATGACAACTTGTGAGGATGTGTGGGTTCAGCAAGAATGTTTAAGACCTGGTCCATGGATTATTGCTACAGTGGTGCAGTCTTCATACTGATGGGGATCAAGTAGGTTGTGTATCTCTTGAGAGATTGTGAGATGACTAGATGTTTGGACACCATGTGCAGTATGTACACTTACTCTAATTTTTGTCAATTTTTGACTAAACCAAGGGGGAGTAAAGTGTTGTTAAGTGTTGTTATCTGTTGCAACTATCAAGGGGGAGCGTGATAGTGTGTGAGGCTGGAAAACGCCCCTATTTATACTAGTTGTAAAATATTAAAATAATATAAATGTATCTTGTTTTGCCTAAACCTTCTAACTTTTCAACTCTTGCTAGTAAATATGTCTTTATCAAATATTTACTAGTCTTACATCAGTAGTTTTTTTAGATGTTCTAGTATGACTTTGTGAAAATAATTTATGAGAAAGGTATGAGAGTATGATATCTTAATGTTTCATGACATATGATCATGTGGGATATTAATAGAAAAATAATATATATATATATATATATATATATATATATATATATATATATATATATATATATATATATATATATATATATATATATATATATATATATATATATATATATATATATATATATATATATATATATATATATATATATATATATATATATATATATATATATATATATATATATATATATATATATATATATATATATATATATATATATATATAATATTATAAAAATTAAATGATAATAATAATAATAACAAGGATAATCATTTGATATATTTATTAACTTAAAATTATTTTATCTACTAATTAGTTTGTAAAGTAAAATGATGATATTCAAATAAAATTAAATTAATTAATAATAAAATCAAAACAACAATAATGTCAATTCCATGATTCTATGATATAGAATTGTCCATGGTTCTATAATTGGATAAATTTTGGTAAAATAAAGGTCTAGGGTTGAAAGTCCCTTGTGTGTGTCTTTGTAAGTCACCTTTGTATCTTTTAATACATTGTGGTAGACATATTTGTGAGTGAAGAGTTTTTATCTTCATGTGTGTATTTGTGAGTGAAGAACTTTGTTCTTCACATGTGTCTAGGAATATTCCTTGTGTGCCAAGCAATTGTATGTTGTAGAATTGCTTTGGTTATTGTGTATGAACAGGTGTGTTCATTGTGCCACTCAAAGCTTTTAAGCAAGAGTGTGTGTTCCTTGATTAAAGCTGTGAAGCAAGATCAAGGTGCGTTTGAAGTTTATCTTCATATTGGTTTTGTAATTGTGTATTAATATCACTGAGGTGATTGAGGGGGAGTGAGTGGGTATACTCAGGTCTAGTGGTCTCTAGGCTGAAGTGTCATTGGGTAGGTCTTAAGTGAAGAGTGCAAACTAGGATTGTTTGACTCTGAATTAATTCTACTAATAGTGAATTTCCTCCCTAGCTTGGTAGCCCCTAGATGTAGGTGTGGTTGACACTGAACTGGGTGAACAATTACTTGTGTTATTTATCTTTCAGCATTTACAATTCTGCACAATTTAAATGGTTTGATAAATAGTCTGTTAGCCTGCTGATGTTACAACATACGTCATGACATTGATAATGACATTTGTGCAATTTAAAGAAATTTAAATTGGTCATGATATGTCCTCGTCCTTGTTTCAGCAGAGATCAATGTTCTTGGGACATATGAGATCTGCATACCAGAATTTGAAATAATAATAATAATAATAATATGAGTAATTAATTAACTTAAACTTAAGTATTTTAAGTACTAATTTTAAAGTTTAGTTTGTAAATTGAAACGATGATATTCAAATCGAATAATAATATTAATAATAAAAATAAAAGGTAATTAATTGATAAATTAATTATTACAGGTGCTTGTTTCAAAATTTAGTTTTTAATAATTAGCGATGATAAAATCTCAAATCTAAATCAGATATATTATTTAAATTATGGAAAATTAGGATGTTATATTACCACCTCCCTTAAAAGAAATTTCTTCCTCAAAATTTAACGTACCTAAAACATATGTGGATACATCTGACGCTTGTCTTCTTCTCTTTCCCAAGTAGAATCACCAGTTACATCGTCCCACACAACTCTAACCAATGGTATCTGCTTTCTGCAAAGTTCCTTAATTCGATGATTTAAAATCTTGATAGGTAAAGCCTCATATTCCAAGTTATGTCTAAGTTCCACATTTTCAAGCTCAATGATATGTCAAGGGACATGATAATACATCCTCAGTTGTGATACATGGAATACATCATGAAGATTAAACAGGTTTTAGCGGCAAAGCAATGTGATATGCTATTGGTCCAATCCGCCGTAGAATTTGAAAAGGTCCGATAAACCTTGGTGTTAACTTCCTAGTTTTGATTGCTCTTGCAGTTCCCACTCTAGGAGTTACCCTAATGAACACGTGATCTCCTGCCTCAAGTTACAAAGGCATTCTCCTATTATGACTATAACTCTTTTGGTGATCCTATGCATCCTTCATTTTTTCTCTAATAACCTTAACCTAATCTGTCATTTGTTGCACGAATTCTGAAGTCAATATTTTTTCTCCAACTTCATACCAACATAAAGGTGTACGACACTTTCGTCTATACAATGCTTCATATGGAGCCACGCCGATACTTGAGTGAAAGCTATTTTTGTAAGTAAACTTAATCAATGGTAAAAACTCATCCCAACTCCCTTTGTGTTCAAGAGTACAGGCTCTCAACAGATCCTCTAACGACTAAATCGTCCTTTCAGTCTGGCCATTTATTTGGGGATGATAAGCTGAACTTAACCTCATTTTGGTTCCTAACTCTAAATGCAACTAATGCCAAAAATTTGATGTGAATCTGAGATCTCTATCACTGACTATACTTGAAGGTATTCCATCTAATCTAACAATTTATTTTACATATACCTGAGCTAGTCTCTCTAATTTAAACTTCTGGTTAATGGGAATGAAATGTGCACTATTTGTCAACCTATTAATGATTAGCCAAATTACATCATGCTGCTCCTGAGTCTTGGGCATAGCGGTTACAAAATCCATAGCTATTTCGTCCCACTTCCACTCTGGAATGTCTAAAGGTTGTAGCAATCTGGATGGCTTTTGATGTTCAATCTTTTCCTGCTGACATACCAATTAACTTTGAACATATTCTTTTATATGCTTCTTCATTCCAAACCACCAAAACATATTCTTCAAGTCTTGATACATCTTTGTGGCTCCTAGATGAAAACTCATCTTACTTTTGTGGCCATCTTCCAAAATCAACTTTCGAATATCCTAGTTTTGGGGTACACACAACATTTCTCTAAACCTTAGGATTCCATCATTCCTTATTTTAAAATCTCCATTTTAACAATCTTTGATAGTTTCCTTTATGTTCATTAGATGGTCATCAAGTTGTTGTTCATCTTTGATCCATTTTGGAAATTCACTAGACACGACAACAATGCCTATGAATGTAGTTCCTTCATTGTGATGTACTCCTAAGTTTAAATCCACAAATTTGTTAATCAACATTTCTTCTCTCAACATCATTGCAGATATATGAAGTTTCTTTCGACTCAAAGCGTCTGCTATAACATTGGCTTTTCTTGGATGAAACTGCAACTTAAAATCATAGTCCTTCATGAATTCTATCCAGTGCCTTTGTCTCATGTTTAGATCTTTCTGACCAAATAAATACTTCAGGCTTCTGTGGTCACTTAACATGGTGAACTTTGATACATAAAGATAATGTGTCCAAATCTTTAAGGCGGACACAATTGCTGCTAACTCTAAGTTGTGAGTCGGGCAGTTCCTCTCATGTACCTTTAACTGTCTTGATGCATAAACTATCACCTTCCTTTCTTGCATCAACATACAACCAAGACCTTGATATGACACATCACAATACACATCAAATTATCCTGATGGGTCAGGTAAGATGAGTTATAGTGTTGAAGTCAATCTTTCCTTTAACTACTGAAAACTTTCTTCGCCCTCTTTAGTCCATTCCAATTTTTTACCTTTCCTCGTTAACCGAGTCATAGATAAAACAATCATCGAAAATCCTTCAATGAACCTTGTCATATCCCAAATTTGTCCTACCAGTATATAACTTTCACCTGTACATCCATCAACTAACCATTATTCAGAAAATCCAAAAAATATATTGCTTCTGCTCATGATTCAAACTCAGGATATCGTAGGGTTGAGATTAGTTTAATTGAGGTTCATCTGAGGCTTATCAGTATGAGTGTGTGGGCTCAATGATGATTGAAGATCAGTTAGGTCTGACCTAAGCTTGGCCAGACAAGTTTAGTTTCAAGATCAAAGCCTGAGTCTGGTTAATGGGGGTCTGAGTTTCCAGTTAGGGTTCTGTGACAATTCAAGTTGTCTGTGTGGAGATCAAGTTCTCAGGCTGCTTCAAGTTATTAGTGCTTCATACTTAAAGATCATCAAAGATCATTTCATTTACAATTAGGGTTTTTGAATAAGCATAATTCATAATTTGAGTCATATTCTTTTGATTTTATTGTTTCAATGTCCTAATGTGTTTGAGGATCCAATTTGCTTCATGATTAAATCAAGGATTATTGGAGTGTAGTGGGGGCTTGAGTTTAGTCAAGGTGGACATCTGTGAGATTTCAATTGTATGATTTAAGTCCATCATCTATTTTCCCTTATTCAATATTCCAAAAACTCGTTCCAACATCCATTTCGCCATCAGTCATATCCAATGTTAATCCCTTAGTCTGAGCATGTGTTTTTTTTTTGTTTTTTTTTAAATAACCCAATAGCTGATTTAAGCCTATGTTATTGTTTCTTTACGTCATTTTAACCCTCTTTTTGTTTTTTTTAAGGAAAGGGGTTTTGGCTGATTATGCATTGGGCTTAAAGCCTGTTTCAGTTTTGTTTCACCATCCTTTTCTTTGAAGTCGTGTGGTTTTTGTTAGGGAGGTGATGGGCTTTGAGCCCATATGATCCTCCTTTGTTGACATTATCTTATTTCTCATATACTCATTCCCTATTTATTATGTTTTTCTTAATTAATTTAATTTGTTTTAAAATCTTTTTTTACTAATTTATTTTCCAAACTTTTCTAAATAACGTTTTTTCTAAGTATTATTATGTTTTCTCAAAAAAAAAAAAAATTTAATTCCATTTCCATTTTGGATTCCCGTTTCCTTTTTGTTTTCGGTTCTAGTTCTCACTTATTTCTATTTTCACTTCATATTAACCCGATTTTCAATTTCATTTTCGATCGATGAAGTCTTTTTATTCAAAAATATTGGTTTATCGAGGTTGTTAACCTTCATTATTTCAAATCTGTAGTGAATGATCATCGAGATCATTTTCTATACTTTGGGATCGTGATAGGTTACCCTCGATTAATCAATACAAGTTTGTGATTAAGACGAGATCGTCACCTTTCCCATTCGTATTGCACGATTACTTTGGAAAATGATCCTCAATATCATTTCTCCATCGTGTTTTTAACATGAATATCAACTTGCGCAACCTCCTATAGTTTGATCTTAGTCATAGATCGAGCTACAACGGTTTAACGCTACATTTCGACCCGATTCATTAAATATCGACTAACAACTAACTTTAATTTCCATCAATATATTCTTGTTTTACATTTCAGTCAATATATCTTGATTTTATTATCCTTGTTCATAGACTTGTTAATATTAGCTTGATTATACTATTATGATTATTATCTTAATTATATTGTTATATATCTTGTCATATTATTCACATTGTTCATATTATATTCATATTCTTTATATCTTGTTCACACTTTTCGAAAACACAATAATAATATCGAGACCCTAAAAGTCTAAATTGGTGTACTATGGTTACTTTTCTGATCAACGGAACTTGGACTGTATACAGAAACCCTAACTTGGAGCTTTTGTCCGACTCTTGCTGAAGGCTTAGTTTATGACACTTTGCACACACACGGCTTCCTCATGGGCTACCTTACAATGAACCCTTTGATTTCGTACAATCCCATATAACTTACATGTAACTCGCTCCCCTTTCGATGTATGCATTCACCATCAGCCTATCGCACACACTCGCATATTTCATCGTTATTTCGTTATTATGAGCACTACTAGGGACTAGTTTCGGTTCTCACCTCTTTTCAATCAAACCCTATGTGAAATCAAGATTCTCAGAGATCAACCTATGTTTTGATGAAGACAAATCACTTGACAAAGAAGGCAAAGATGATCAACCATTTCAAGACATCAAGAAGCAAGGACAAAGACTTGACATGAATAATATTTCCCTCAGAAGGTATAATGAGAATTCTCATCAAGTGTTTAAGTCCTGATTGCTCAAAACATTAAAAATATTTTACTTTACTTTTCACACTAACACAGGCTTTTTAAAACAGAATTTTTCTAAGTGTTTGTAAGTGCAATCGATTGCACTCTTAGAGCAATCGATTGCATGATCAAAATTTTAAAATATTTTTGCTTGTGTTTCAGTAAGCAATCGATTGGTGCCTTGGTGCAATCGATTGCATGCTTGAAAATTTCTCTTCTTTTCGCTTCTGTTTTAGTGTGCAATCGATTGATCCTTTTGGTGTAATCGATTGCTCTTTTGAAAATTTGAATTTTCAAGTGTTTTTGTGAAGGTGCAATCGATTGGTCTATATGTACAATCGATTGCTCACTGAACGTTTTTGAAAAATCACTCTGAAAAATTGCATCTCTTGAACCAATCTTCCATGAAATGTTTCCTTTGAAGCATGCCAATTGTTCATCAATTTTTCTGAAGATTTGCATGATTTTTTTCAAGAGGTGTTTATGTAATATAAATACCTAAATCTTTCAAATTTAAAATACACATCTCTTTCAATTCTCTCTAAAAATATCTATCACAATTTCATCTTTCCACATCTAAGTAAAATCACTTTTACAAAGAATTTTCTGCATAATTTTCATATCTTTTAAAAGAAAATTCTTGAGCAATAAGTCTTAGACACTTGTGGAAACTCTCATTGAAAGAGAAGATCAATCTACAACATTGATAAACATTTTATACATTGTTGCAAACTCATTACAAAATCAGATTGTATTATTTTCCTTGTTGTTCAGGATTGTTGAAAGCAAGTGTGTGCATTGAAGAGGATTGTTCTTCCTGCACTTAGTGTTTTAGATCTTAAAGGTGTTTAAGAGCCTTTGATCTACCTATAGGTTAGAAAGAGTTGTATACTGATCCTAACTATAGTGAAATCTCTTTCATGTTGAAAGGGGGCTGGAGTACCTCCGGAGTGTGAAGGGAACTAGGATATTTATTAGTGTTCTTTACTTTTTGCACTTTACCGCTTTCATATCATCATCATATCAAAAGAATGTAATAAATAAGTCTCTGAAAACCAGAAAATTTTAAAGAACCTTATTCACCCCCCCCCCCCCTCTTAGGTGCAACTCAGACTTTGAATTGGTATCAGAGCAGGTTTAGGTAACCTGTTCCTAATCGATCCAGTATGGCTTCCACAAATAATATAGGTGTATTCAAAGACGGTGGTAGTAGCAAAAAGCCTCCATTGTTCTGTGGTGAATATTTTGATTTTTGGAAAATTCGCATGAAGGCTCACTTAGAAGCACCAGGAGATGAAATATGGGATGCTGTCCAAAATGGCCCCTTCGTTCCTACAACAGTCGTTAATGGTGTTGGATCAACAAAGCCCAAAGCTTCATGGGATGACGATGATAAGAAAAAGGTTCTCTATGACAAAAAGGCAATCAATCTTCTGCAAAGTGCACTAAGCATGGATGAATTCTTTTGCGTCTCAACATGTACAATAGCAAAGGAAATCTGGGATACTTTAGTGGAAACCCGTGAGGGAACCACTGAAGTTAAGAGGTCAAGATGAAACACATTGAGTCAGGAATACGAATTATTTAGAATGCAGCCAGGAGATCAATTCTTGATTTGCAGAAAAGATTCGTGCACTTGATAAATCATCTCATAACACTCAGTAAGACATTAACTAACAATGAATTGAATCTTAAAGTGCTTAGATCTTTATCCAGAGAATGGCAGCCAAAGGTGACAGCAATTTCTGAAAAGAAAAGTCTATCCACGATGACATCCGCTACACTGTTTGGAGAACTCCAAGAATATGAGACGGAACTTGGGTGATTGGAAAAACATGAAAATCAAGAAAAGAAATCTAAAAGCATCGCATTAAAGGTTGATTCCAAAGAAGTAGAAAAAGAAGACGATCCAGTTGAAGACGAAAACTTCATGCTTCTCGTAAAAAGGTTAGGAAAATACTTTGGTTCTAAAACTAATATTGGAAATTCTGACTATATGAAAAGGAAGAAGTTTTCAAAGAATAAAGAGAAGGAGGCGTCAACATCCACACAGGATGTCAAATGCTATGAATGTGGAAAAGAAGGACACATCAAACCAAACTGTCCTAAACTCTCCAAGAACGATGCCTATAAAAGCAAAAAGGGGTTCAAGAAAAATAAAGCATATGTAGCATGGGAAGATAACGAGATAAGTTCTTCATCAGAATCAGATAGTGATCAAAGCGCAAATATATCACTCATGGCCTCACATCATTCTGATGATGAAGACGACAAGGTTAGTAATAATTTTTCAATCTATGATAGTGATGCTCAAGGGGCAATTGATGAACTTCTGGGTGAATACAAAATTCTGTACAAAACCATTTCATCACAAAAGAACCAAATCTCAAATTTAGAGAAAAAGATTGAGACAATGGAAAATAATTTCAAAAGTGAAAAACAGAAATTAATTGGTAATCAAAAACAGAATTTTACATGCACAAAGTGTGAGTCACTTTCATTTCAAATTGTCCAATTAAAAAGAGTCCTTGAGAGGTATGAAAAAGGACATATTGGACTAGAGGTTGTTCTTAGTCAACAAAGATTCTCAAATGATAAAAGTGGACTTGGTTACTCAAAATTTTCTAAACCAAGTTCCAACAAAACCATCTTTGTTAAAGCTAGTGAACAAAGTCTTAAAGAGAAAGTGGTCAAGCCTAAAGTGGTTCATCAATACCCCAAGAAGAAAGTATCTAATAATAAAAAGTCTTATCCTCCTAGATACAAAAGTAATTTTGAGTCCACCTGTTTTTATTGTGGTATCAAAGGCCATAAACCTAATGCCTGTTATGTAAGGAACTTCAGTGTTGCAAAACGACATTATGTGTGGGTCAAGAAAGGCACTAACTATGAAGAACCCAAGGCAATTCGGGTACCTAATGAAACTTAATCTTGTGTTGTAGGTATGCTTGAAGACCTCTTCATATCAGTGGTATCTTGATAGTGGGTGTTCAAGGCACATGACGGGTGACATTACCAAAATTTCACATCTAGCACTTAAGGCCAAAGGATATGTAACCTATGGTGATATCAATAAAGGAAATATCCTTAGCGTAGGCAGCATTGATGCACCACCTTTTACAACCATAGAAGATGTCCTCTATGTAGAAAGCCTAAAGAATAACCTACTTAGCATTAGCCAACTTTGTGATAAAGGTTTCAAAATCAACTTCACTAAAGATGAACGATTGATAGAAAACTAAATCACTCATGAGGTAATGTTAAAAGGTAATAGAATTAACAATATTTTCATGATTTCCCTTGATAACATGTCTTTGAAGGTTAAGTGTCTTATATTGAACAACAAAGACTCTTGGTTATGGCGCAAAATATTTGCTCACATTCATATGGAGCATTTAAACAAATTGATCAAACATGACTTAGTTGTTGGTCTCCCAAAGATAAAATTCATCAAAGATAAATTGTGTGGCGCATGCCAAAAAGGAAAACAGACCAAATAAACTTTCATATCCAAGAATGTGGTGTCCAAAACAAGGCCACTACAATTGTTACACATGGATATCTTCAGACCATCAAGAACAAAAAGCTTTGGAGAAAAGTGAAGCTTTCAAGGTATTCAAGAAGTATATAAAATAAATTCAGAATGAGAAGTCACTTTCAATTGTCTCCATTAGAAGTGACCATGGTGGAGAATTCCATAACGCCTTATTTGAAGAATTTTGCGAAGAAAATGGAATCTCACACAACTTCTCCGCACCAAGAACTCCACAACAAAATGGTGTCGTAGAAAGAAAGAATCAGTCGTTGGTAGAACTTGCAAGAACAATGCTTAGCGATTTAAATCTTCCTAAATATGTTTGGGCAGATGCAGTAAGCACGACATGCTTTGTAAGTAATCGTGTCAACATTAGACCAATTCTCAAGAAGACCCCCTATGAACTCTTCAAAGGGAGAAAACCGAACATATCCTTCTTTCACATATTTGGGTGTAGATGCTTTGTCTTGAACAATGACAAAGATAATCTCCGTAAGTTTGACGAGAAATCTGATGAAGGTATTTTTGTTGGCTACTCTCTCTAGTAAAACTTTTAGAATTTTTAACAAAAAAACTTTAACAATTGAAGAATCTATGCATGTTTCTTTTGATGAATCTAACCCCTCCAAGGAGGAAGACATTATTGTTGATGATGATGGTGTAGTAGAAATCTCTCAAAATGATAATCTCAATGGTGTTGCAAGCGATCATCCAAAATAACAACAAGAGGATTCACAACAAAATAAAGAAAACAATGATTTACCTAAAGAATGGAGAACTCATAGAGATCACCCAATCGATAAAGTCATTGGTGATATCAGTCAAGGTGTTACAACAAGATTAAATCTCAAGGATGCTTGTCTGAACATGGCATTTGTTTCGCATATTGAACCAGCCAAAATTGATGAAGCCTTAGGCGATGATCAATGGATAATAGCTATGCAAGAAAAACTGAACCAGTTTGAAAGAAATCAAGTTTGGAATCTTGTCCCTAGGCCAAACAACAAGCATATCATTGGAACAAGATGGGTCTTCAAAAACAAACTCGATGAAAATGGAATTATAGTTCGGAATAAAGCAAGATTGGTCGCCCAAGGATACAACCAAGAAGAAGGAATCGATTTTGACGAAACATTCGCTCCAGTTGCAAGGTTAGAAGCAATTATACTTTTATTGGCTTATGCATGTTCTATGAATTTTCAGCTTTTCCAAATGGACGTCAAAAGTGTGTTCTTGAATGGATTCATAAATGAGGAAGTTTATGTCAAGCAACCCCCTAGCTTTGAAGATTATAAATATCCTTTTCATGTCTTCAAACTAAAGAAATCTCTCTATGGATTGAAACAAGCACCAAGAGCATGGTACGATCGTCTCAGTAATTTCTTATGTGACAAAGGCTTTGAAAAAGGAAAGGTAGAAAAGACTTTTTTCATCAAGAAAATAAAAGAAGATACTCTCTTGGTACAAGTAGATATTGATGACATAATCTTCGGTTCAACAAACACAAAGTTATGTGAAGAACTCTCATCCATGATGCAAGGAGAATTTGAAATGTCCATGATGGGAAAAATGAATTACTTTCTTGGACTTCAGATCAAGCAACTCGAGAATAGGATCTTTATCAGTCAATCCAAGTATTGCAAGCAATTATTGAAGAAGTTTGATATGGACAATTGCAAGACCTTTTCTACACCTATGGGATCCGGTACATATGTAGATCAAGATGAATCCGGTGTGTCGGTTGATATCACAAAATACAGAGGTATGATTGGTTCCTTACTATACTTGACAGCAAGTTGCCCTGACATAATGTTCAGTGTGTGTCTATATGCTCTCTTTCAAGAAAATACAAAGGAATCTCACTTAATCGCGGTCAAGCGGATCATGAAGCATCTCAAAGGAACAACAAATGTCGGCTTATGGTATCCTAAAGGTAGTATTTGCAATTTAATTGGATACTCTGACGTGGATTATGCAGGTTGTAAAACTGATAGAAAAAGCACAAGTGGAACATGTCACACTTGAGAAATGCACTAGTCTCATGGGCATGCAAAAAGCAAGCATGTGTAACACTTAGTACGGCTGAAGAAGAATACATAGCAGCGGGTAGTTGCTGTGCAAAAATACTTTGGCTCAAGCAGCGACTTCGTGACTATGGACTCGACCTTGGTAGCATTCCTCTTCGTTGTGACAACACAAGTGCAATAAACATAACAAAGAATCCAATCATGCATTCAAGAACCAAGCACATCGACATTCGACATCATTTCTTGCAAGATCATGTACTTCAAGGAGATGTCGAGATAACATTTATGGATACTCATAATCAGCTTGCCGATATATTCACAAAGCCTTTGACAAAGGAATCCTTCTTCAAAATTCAAAGATAACATGGAATCCTGGATGAAAATAACGTTGAATCATGAAAGATCTTCATTTGTGGTGTTTTTCTCAAGTTTCACTGCTTGCAATCGATTGCACTCTTGTGTCAATCGATTGCTCACTGTATGTTTTCTAAAAAATATTGAATTTTTGAAGCTTGCAATCGATTGCACCCTGTAGCTTTTATTGTATTTCGTTTCTATTTTGTAGAGCAATCGATTGCACCACTGTGCCAATCAATTGCACCTATTGTAAATCTGTTTGTTTATATTTATTTAATAGATCCATGGGTTTTTAACCTTTCCATTTACCCTATCATTATAACCTTTGACCTACCTATAACTATCTCTTACTAACTAGCCCTATTCTCAAGACTTTGACCAAATTTCTTATTCTTCCAAAGTCATAAATTTCAATAACCCTCAACCAATATAATGCCATTCAAGAGTCGACAAACACTCGGGTCAATAATTTTCAAGAAACCGCCAATCAACAATTCTTCTATCTCTACTCTCACTTATACATTTCGTCCTACGATCCTTCTAACCCGGCTATCCCTCCAACTCGTCCATTACCTCTCCAGCAAACATTTCCAGACCAACAATCCTTTGATCCTAACATGGATCTGTCATAAATTATTACACATGTTTCTTTATGTTTTCTTAAAGATATTTATGTTGACAAAATTCTGTACTTTCAATTTGGTATTTTCTATTTCCTATGAACTCTTTAAATTTTGTAACTCTAAGTTATGACTAACTGGTATGTTATTTTCAAATTATTATATATGCCTCTTGTCTATTTATATCTATTGTCATCTATCTTTCCCTTCTTTTTGATAATGTCAAAAGGGGGAGAAGGATATTACCCTTTTCTTGCTTGTTATCTTTCCTTGATCCTTAAGGTATAAATACAAGGCCATTCGAACCTCAATACATATTCAAAACTTCATAACACTTCATGTATTGAGGGGGAGAAAAACATGCCGGAAAGAACATCGTAACAAAAGGAGGATGCTTTGTCATCATCAAAAAGGAGGAGAATGTGAAATCAAGATTCTCAGAGATCAACCTATGTTTTGATGAAGACAAATCACTTGACAAAGAAGGCAAATATGATCAACCATTTCAAGACATCAAGAAGCAAGGACAAAGACTTGACATGAATAATATTTCCCTCAGAAGGTATAATGAGAATTCTCATAAAGTGTTTAAGTCCTGATTGCTCAAAACATTAAAAATATTTTACTTTACTTTTCACACTAACACAAGCTTTTTAAAACATAAGTTTTCTAAGTTTTTGTAAGTGCAATCGATTGCACTCTTAGAGCAATCGATTGCATGATCAAAATTTTAAAACATTTTTGCTTCTGTTTCAGTAAGCAATCGATTGGTGCCTTGGTGCAATCGATTGCATGTTTGAAAATTTCTCTTCTTTTCGCTTCTGTTTTAGTGTGCAATCGATTGATCCTTTTGGTGCAATTGATTGCTCTTTTGAAAATTTGAATTTTCAAGTGTTTTTGTGAAGATGCAATCGATTGGTTTATATGTGCAATCGATTGCTCACTGAACGTTTTTGAAAAATCACTCTGAAAAATTGCATCTCTTCAACCAATCTTCCATGAAATGTTTCCTTTGAAACATGGCAATTGTTCATCAATTTTTCTGAAGATTTGCATGATTTTTTTCAAGAGGTGTTTATGTAATATAAATACCTAAATATATCAAATCCAAAATACACTTCTCTTTCAATTCTCACTAAAAATCTATATCACAATTTCATCTTTCCACATCTAAGTAAAATCACTTTTACAAAGAATTTTCTGCGTAATTTTCATATCTTTTGAAAGAAAATTCTTGAACAATAAGTCTTAGATACTTGTGGAAACTTTCATTGAAAGAGAAGATCAATCTACAACATTGATAAACGTTATATACATTGTTGCAAACTCATTACAAAATCAGATTGTATCATTTTCCTTGTTGTTCAGGATTGTTGAAAGCAAGTGTGTGCATTGAAGAGGACTGTTCTTCCTGCACTTAGTTTTTGAGATCTTAAAGGTGTTTAAGAGCCTTTGATCTACCTATAGGTTAGAAAGAGTTGTATACTGATCCTAACTATAGTGAAATCTCTTTCATGTTAAAAGGGGACTGGAGTACCTTCAGAGTGTGAAGGGAACTAGGATATTTCTTGATGTTCTTTATTTTCTGCAGTTTACCGCTTTCATACCATCATCATATCAAAAGAAAGTAATCAACCAGTCTCTAAAAACCAGAAAATATTTAAGAACCTAATTCACCCCCCCCCCCCCTCTTAGGTGCAACTCAGACTTTCACCCTCGACTCATCGTCGAGCCATTTTTAAATCAACTCTTTAAACCATTTTCTTTGCATGCAAATACAATTAACCCCTTGATCCAGCGTCAAGAAGTATCGTTTTCAAAATATTTTCTTACTCAATAACAAAAGAGAATATTCTTGGAGTCTAGAATTTCTTGAATCTTCGAATGAACGGCTCTTAAGGCGCACACTTTGGGTTTTTGTTCATTCACCCTTTCGTCTCAAAACATCTAATCTTTATTCAAATGCTTTCTTAAACAAAATACAAAAGAAGTATATTCTTGGAGTCTAGCATTCCTTGAATTTTCGAATGAATGACTCTTAAGGCACACCCCTTGAGTTGTTGTTCATTCAATCTTTCGAACTCAAAACGTTCAATATTTCCACAAACCTTTTCAACCAACTCCCGAAAGATCTTAATTCTTGGAATCTCGCATTCCTAGGATTCTTGAGTGCATGAATTCTCAAAGTACAAAGGCCTCAGTTGCCCGAACATTCATCTGAAGATGTATTATCGCAAGATGGTCGCATATGCCAGAGATGAAAAGCTGATGATTCATTGCTTCCAAGACAGCTTGTCTGGAGCATCGCTTGAATGGTATATGCGGCTGGAGCATAACAGTGTGCGCACTTGGGCTGAGCTAGCTAACGCATTTGTCAAGCAGTACAAATACAACACCAACCTTGCTCTGAATCGTACTCAACTTCAGAGTATGACTCAGAAGGACAACAAATCTTTCAAGGAGTACGCGCAACGATGGAGAGAGCTAACTGCAAGGGTGCTTCCACCTTTGGTAGACCGTGAACTAATTAACATCTTCATGGGCACCTTGCAAGGCCAGTACTACGAGAAACTGATCGGTAGTGTATCTGCTGGATTCTATGACTTGGTGATCGTTGGTGAGAGAATTGAAGAAGGTTTGAAGAGCGGAAAAATCCAAGGAGGTTTTGGAAATCAAGCTGGTGCCAAGAATCCTTTCAATGGATACAAGAAGCAAGAGGGCGAAACAAATGTTGTCTCTGTGCATGAAAGGGCAAGCTCGTCAACAAGCTCCTGCTGATATGCCTTATCAAATCCCAACTACCCGTATCCATATGTTGCTGCTGCGCAATATGTTCCAATGCCTTATTTTCGTATTTTATTTTGTTGTATGTTAGTGTTGTTGGTAAATGTTTTTGTTGTTGATTAATGTTTTTACAACAAGAACAAAACATTGCTAAGTTACAAGAAAGAGGCTTCTTGTGAATTAACAATATTTTGTTCTTTAAATTCTTATGTAGGTTATACAGTTGATGAAGTTAAGTTTATTATATGCTATGTAGATTGTTTGTTTCACTAATACTTCATGAAAAATACATTTTATTTAAATTGACATAGAAACTAATAATCTGAAAATCAAGTTGTATTTGAAAATCAATTTATATAAATCAATGTTCTCCAAATTACATCTATCTCACCATTCATCTCACGTTATTTAACATTTAGAATGTGATTCAATAACATCTATATCTTCTATTATAGTTTGATTTCAATAACAACAATTTATTGGCCAATGAATTTATGTTATTCAAATTAAACTAGAATAGAAGGAATCAATTCCATAAAGGACTTAGACCAATGAACCATATTCTATATGTTGAAGAGCAGGAAATCAATGATGAGAGGTATGCAATTTGTAAAACAGTGGTTTGTTTAAGTTGGTTTTCAAGAATAGTTGAATTTTCAGATTATCTATTTTTCATCAATTTGGATGGTTGTATTTCTTTAGTGAGGTGTATGAAAAAATAAGCAATATACATATTATATGATAAACTCTGCGTACCTTCAACAACGGATTAATATTATAACCGTGACGAAATATTGTTTATGTTTAAAATAAAATGTTGCATGTGTCTTTCGAAACGAGTACCTAAATGTATATATCAAAACGGTTGATATATGTAACCATTGTGATAGGTAGCGCGCGTCCTACCTTATTATCACGGTCTCGCGACCGTGGTGAAAAGCACCAGACATACAATTACCCATTAACTTGTTAAATATGTAATTCATTATTTTGGAAATATTATATTTGATTTAGAAAGATTGGATTTGATTTAAAAAGATTAGATTAGATATTTTTGGGCTTTTATAGTTTGGGCTTTGCCTTGGGGTGCAAGCTGACCTAAATCTATAAATAGGGAGAAATCCTTATTTTGTAAACATCTCATCTCAACTCATCATATTTTGTAATTCATAGTTTGCAGTTGCAAGTGAAATAATATAATTTCCACATTTTGTGGGCAGAGAGTTCTCTGCAGAAAATTGTTCATCTTCTTCTTCTCCAACGTTTACTTTCTTTCTTTCTAAATTTTTCTTTCATTTTCATTACGCGAGTTGAAACAATCTTGAGATCAAGATTAATTGAGTGAAATTATCTAGAGGTTATGGTTGAATTTACAACATCTAGTATCTAGAGTTCCGGTTACGATTCAAGGAACGAAAATCGTGACGATGATGAATCATCCAAACGGTCACTTTCCGAAAAACCTTCCAAATCTCAAGAAAGATCATTATCAGAATTGGTGCAAGTAGATTAAGGTGGTTTTTTTGTTATCAAGAGCTTTGGGATCTTGTGAAGGGAGGAGTAGCACTGCTTGCAGAAAACGCGACAGATCAAGAAAAGACTGCATTCAAAGAAAGGGAGAAGAAAGATTATAATGCTCTCTTTATAATCCATCAATGTGTAGATCCAGACAGTTTTGAAAAGGTTAGTGATGTAGAATCAGCGAAGGAAGCATGAGAGATTCTTGAAAAGTCGTTTGGAGGCGCATGAAAGGTGAAAGAGGTGAGGTTACAAAATCACAAGAGAGCCTATGAATTACTTTAAATTGAAGAAAGTGAAAGTATAACAGATTTCTTCACTAGAGTTATAAAGCTGATGAATCAAATCAAGGTATGTGGAGAGGTGTTGAGATCAAGATCAATTGTAGCAAAGATCTTGAGGTCGTTGGCTCCAAAGATCGACCACGTGGTAGTAGCCATAGAAGAGTCGAAAGACTTGTCAACAATGATGAAGGAAGAGCTTCAAGGGACTCTTGAGTCTAATGAACAAAAGATGGATGAGAGAGCTACAAGAAAGTCGAAGAGTGAAATGGCTTTGCAAGCGTAGTCAAAAAAGGAAAGAAAAGTGACCAGTGCATTTTGATGCACCTTCCTCTATGTTTTGACTTAGGCATTTCTATAGTTTAGTTTGTATAATTTCCTATTTTATGATGTTTTTACAATTTAATTTATTTCAGCTTTATTTGATTTTCGTTTGTTATTTTCAGCATTAGCAGCTTTTAATAAAAAAATCATAACTGGAGCTATAGGAATCGGATCGAGGCGTTCTACCAGTCGTAGGAAAGCTAAGGAAAAGATCTACAACTTTCATGTTGCACGAAGAAGCTGATTCAGACTGCTTGAGTCTCGAATAATTCGTTGAAGTTTCTGACTTGTGATAACGTAGTTGTTTGTCCCTTTTGGGTCTGGTTTAGGTTTCCGACCCAGTTGAGTGTGTAATACAAACCTTATTCTGTTTATACGTTGTTGTTGTGATGCAAAACGACTACCCTAGTTTATTTCCGAATTTTATTTTGTTTTTCATAATTTCCATGGCGAAATAATCTTAAGGGAAAATTTGTTGGTTTCGAATCCCGTAACTCTTTGAGGTTTATTTCAATTTCAATTTATTTTATTTAATCCCGTTCCAAATTGTTTTATAACTTCGTTTGTTTAATTCGTTATTATAAGATAAATTGGATTTAATTCGATCGATCAATATTCCTTAACTTAATTGCAGATTAACTTAGCTTTTTCGTTAATTTGCTTCATCTTTAATCGTCTGCTTAATTCGGTAATTAGGAATATAATTCGTGCGATGTTGTCGATGCTTGTTCGTCAATATAGCAACCGAATAGGAACTGGAACTGCTTGGGAATTGTAATTGTAATGACCGATGATAAGTTGGGAGTCGAACCAGTAGATTTACCTATTTTAATCACTTATTTCAAAATCACTTATTTTTATCGTTTACTTTCTTTAATCGAATCATAATCAAAACAACCCCCAAATCGTTTCAATTGGCTATTTTATAAATAAGAATCCTTGTGAATCGACATCCCAGTTACTGTCGCTTTTACTACGTTTAATTAAAATCACTCGGTTTTGATCCGCGCGCGACCGCGGATCAGAAAGACAAAGAAAGCTAGAATGGCAACAAAGGTAGATGAGGCTACAACAATTCGAATGGTCGAAATCTGTAGGAAGGAAACTGGTCGAATCAAAGAAAACCCTGGAACCAAGGCAACCAAAGAGGTGATGCTGCGGGTAGAGGAAGAGGTGGTGGACAAAAGCCTGACAAAAGTCACATTCAGTGTTTCAATTGTCAGAAGTATGGTCACTATTTTAGTGAATGTCGAGAAAAGAAGAAGAATCAAGAAACTGATACAAAGATGTCGAAGCATGAAGA
Organism: Lathyrus sativus; assembly: GCA_963859935.3. NCBI lineage: Eukaryota > Viridiplantae > Streptophyta > Magnoliopsida > Fabales > Fabaceae > Lathyrus > Lathyrus sativus. The sequence continues at coordinate 638,728,064 of OZ012740.1, read as the reverse complement.
AGAAGAGATGTTGCTAATGGTCATAACAAAAGACAAAGAGAGATTCCAGGACCAATGGTACTTGGACTAAGGATGCTCATCACACACGACTGGAAGGAAAGCTTGGTTTATCAACATGAAGCCCTCGTCGAAGAACATGGTGAAATTTGCAAATGACGATACTCTAGGAGCTGAAGGTATTGGCGATGTTTTCATTATGAGGAAAGATGGCTAGAGGTCGACAATTTCCAATGTGTTATTCATACCAGGCATGAAGAGTAATTTGCTCAGAATAGGACAACTAGTCGAAAAAAACTACTAGCTGACGATCGAAGACAAGATGATGAGAGTTCTCGACGCAGGTGGTAGGTTGATCTCGAAGGCTCCAATGTCTCAGAATAGGACCTTCAAGATTGAACTAAATATGATGGAGCACAAGCGCCTAGCAAGTTCAGCCAGCAGAGATGAATCGTTATGCCATTTTCGACTAGGCCATCTCAACTTCAACGACATCAGAGAGCTAAAGAGGAGAAATATGGCTTCAGGATTACCTGAAATCGACATTCCAAGTGAAGTTTGTGAAGAGTGTGTTCATTCGAAATAACACAAGAATAACTTTAACAAGGATGCAGGAAGGAATTCGAAGGCAATTCTGGAAGTCATATACTCTGATGTATGTGCTCCAATTCAGGTGGATTCGATTGCAGGCAATAGATACTTTGTCACGTTCATAGATGATTACAATTGAAAGCTATGAACTTACCTCATCAAGAAGAAAAGTGATGTGATCAAGGTACTTTTCATATTCAAATCAATGGCCGAAAGATAGAGCGGTCAAAAGCTGAAAATTTTGAGGACTGATGGTGGTGGAGAGTATGTGTTAAAAGAGTTCGATGCATTATGTGAAAAAGAAGGGATTATGCATGAGATGGTGCCACTCTACACTCCACAACAAAATGGAATTGCAGAAAGAAATAACAAAACCAACATGAACATGGTGAGAAGTATGTTGAATGGAAAGCGTCTACCAAAAGAATTATGGGGAGAAGCGGTTTCGACAACAACATATATATTAAACACATGTCTGACGAAGAAGCTTGAAGGAATCACACCAGAAGAATTTTGGTCTGGTGTCAAGTCTAGCCTCATTCACTTGAAGGTGTTTGGATCTATAGCACATAGACATGTGTCAGATCAGTTGAGAAGGAAGCTTGATGATAAGTCGAATCAGATGATCTTGATAGGATATCATTCGAATGGAGGTTACAAGTTGTTCGACCCAGTGAATAAGCGGGTAGTGATCAATAGGGACATGATCATAGATGAGCTTAAAGAATGGGATTGGACTGAGAATGTCAAGAAGGATTCAGTGAGAATCTCTTGTGAAGAACTAGCCACTGAAGATGAAAGTAAGGTTCGACAAGAACAAGTCAGAGATGAAGCATGCCCAAGTAGACCTCGACGAACAAGACACATGCCTGTAAGGTTGCAAGAATATGTGATTACATCAGATGATGTGGTCGATGAAGAAGGTGAGTTGGTACATTATGCTTTCTATGCAAATGTCCAACTAGTCAGTGCAGCTGAGGCTTTGAAAGATTCAAAGTGGGTGAAAGTAATGAATGAGGAGTTAGACTCCATTGAAGTCAATAACATCTGGTCACTTGTCGATTTTCCTCAAGGCAAGAAGGCAATTGATGTGAAGTGGGTTTACAAGGTGAAGGTGAATCCTAAAGGAGAAGTAACTTGACACAAGACAAGACTTGTGGCGGAAGGATTTCTTTAGAAGGAAGGATTTCTTTAGAAGGAAGGAATCGACTTCGCCGAAGTTTTTGCACCTGTTGCTAGGTGGCGTGTTAAATATGTAATTTATTGTTTTAGAAAGATTATATTTGATTTACAAAGATCATATTAGATTAAGAAAGATTAGATTAGATATTTTTGGGCTTTGCCTTATGGTGCAAGCTAACATAAATCTATAAATAGGGAGAAACTCTTATTTTGTAAACATCTCATTTCATCTCATCATATTTTCTAATTCAACATAATTTCACAATTTGTGGGCAGAGAGTTCTCTGTAGAAAATTGTTCATCTTCTTCTTCTCCAACGTTTACTTTCTTTCTATCTTTCTAAAATTTTCTTTCATTGTCATTACGTGAGTTTACACAATTTTGAGATGAAGAGTGATTGAGTGAAATTCTCTATAGGTTGTGGTTGAATTTTCAACATACCTCACAACAGTTTATTTGACGTTGTGGTATCCCTTTTCCAACCGTTGTAGTATGACTTTTTCGTAATAGTGTAAATTATATATATATATATATATATATATATATATATATATATATATATATATATATATATATATATATATATATATATATATATATATATATATATTGTTGCTACTCGAAAAATGCATCGTGCAACGACGAGGAGGCGAAAAAGAAAGGACAGAAGAATCGCCACCGAACTTTATTTATCCCATGAGGGGAAAGGAAAATATCGAGAAAACCTTAAGAAATGAACGGATAAGATGGTCTCGCAACCAAGAACGAGTTCGGAAGCCGGTTATGCGAAGGGAAGGTATTAGCACCCCCTGCATCCATCGTACTCGATGGGAACCATTTGTTTGTCGATGTATGAATTTATTTGCTTAAAGATTATGCTATAAAAGTGTGTTCCAAAGGGAGAGAGTGAAAGGTTTAGAAACATGGGAAAAGTGAGGTAATGGGGGAAGAAAGGAGAAAGAACTGACTCAATAGGACTTCGCAGTCCTAGGCCTACATATTCTCAACAGATGTGAGAAAGTCAGAGTCGACGTAGTTCAGGGAACTACAGATATAGGGGGAGTGTGCTCGACAAGGATTGTGGCCCTTGTGCCTACGTATCTTTACTCAAAAGAAGTAAATAATCAGAGCAGTCGTAGTTCGGCCTACGGTTTGTTAATGTTTTTATGGATGATGTTATCGTGCATATTCTAGCAGTTTAGGTGTTTTGCCGCTCGTATGTGAGGAGACTTATGCGTTACCTGTTTGCGGTAGAACGGACGTATCATATCCTTTTTGAAATGATTCGATTTTCTCCATGCAAGGCAAGATGTCACATTTGATTTGTAAGATTGTTTTTTAGGGGTGAGGTAGATCCTCGGGTAGTAATCCTTTGCGGGTAGTACCCAATTCTTTATCTCAAAGTTGTTTGTTACGAAATGGTGTGGCGAACGTAGCGTCTTCGTATTGAAAGACGAGTATCAAGACCATCCATACTACAGTGAATATCCTGACACTCGGAGAGGAATAAGACTACACTCAATCCTCTCTCTTTAATTCAATACAAAGAGAACTTCATTCTCTTATTAAAGATGTTTTTTGGTTTTGAATGGTAAGTGCTTTGCGACAGAGAACCCTACGGTAAACGTCAGCACTCGGGATAGGAGAAGGCCTACGCCTAACCACTCCACGACCATTCATGTTTTTGTTAAGAAAAGAATTTGAAAAAGCATTCGGTATGGGATCGAGGTTTTAGGTGAGAAGGTTGCGGAGAGAAGTTATGGAAAGGAGGGGTGGTGAATAGAGTCGCGTCTTTATATTGAAAGACGAGTATCGAAACCACCCACACTACAGTGAGCATCCCAACACTCGGAGAGGAAGAAGTCTACACTTAATCCTCTCTTTTAATTCAATACAAAGATAAATTATTGCTTTATGGAAGTGTTTTGAAAATACAATTGGTACGGGACCGAGTTTTTTAGGAGAAAGGGGATTGAAGACGTACAAGCGTCTTCGTATTGAAAGACGAGTATCGAGACCACCCACACTACAGAGAGCATCCCAACACTCGGAGGGGAAGAAGTCTACACTTAATCCTCTCTTTTTAATTCAATACAAAGAGATATTGATTTTCTTGTTGAAATGTGTTTCTGAAAATGCGCTCGGTATGAGACCGAGGTTTTAGGAGGGAAGGTTTGTGTTGCGGTGAAAATTTGATATCAAGCTATTAATTAACTTGAACCTTATTTCTTTTACAACCGGTCTTTAATTTATCCAAAGGATAGGTCTAAAGAAAGAAAGAACCTTTTGCGCGATGTGACCACAACGCTTTTAAGAGATTCGGGGATTCGGGGGTTGGTTATATCTAGGGAAGGTATTAGCACCCTAAATATCTGTAGTACTCTACAGGAACCTTTTGTTCATTTACTTGCTAAGGTGTGAAACATGCATTATGGTTTAATTGGGAATTGGGATAAAACAAAATAAAGGCCTAAGTGGTTTTCTAAGTTTGCTCGCAAAGGTATCGCACCTTCTGCCTACGTATCCTGACTAGGATAGAATCAGAGCAATCGTAGTTCACCTCACAAGGGAAAAGAACACTTGATGATGATCAAGGTTCAAAGGGGAACAAACATGACGATGTTTGTGTGGAGTTTGACAAAACTCCCTAAACTAAATTGTAAAAAGGGGAAGTGAGAAATCATGACGATGATTCTTACACAGAGTTGACGAACTCTTTCCTAGGGTTCTAGTTGAAGAACACTCCTAGTATGGGTGGGTTTCTTAGACTTCAAGCAAAGTCTAAAGGCTTCTAGTCTAGGGTTAAGGTGACTTAACAAAGTCAAGGGATAGCAGAGATTTTGGTCCAAGACATTGACAGTCAAGTGGACAGACCCTCCTTTGGAGGAACAGTATTATCGGCGATTGGACGAAAGCTAACGAGCTCCGTCGCTTAGGGATAAAATAAAATACAAACATCATTCAAACATTCATGGTGACAACTAAATACAAAGATTAAAGATGGAAAGCAATGATGACAATCAGAGCAATTGTTTTGGTACGAGAACCGTGACGACAGTTCGCACCTGGAATACCGTTAACAGACAGATGAGATAAATATAAAAATAATTCAAGGTAAAAATTCTAACATGTTGACAAACATATATAGACATGATAACAATCAATTTTCCTGAGAAAACACAAGAGGAAACCTTCTAAATTTCATCTGCAACCAAATAGGGTTAGTACCGTTGACGCGCGGATTGCGCACCATAAAACGTGGTGAAAAAATAATCAAACATGGAAAATAAAATTATGACATGAAAGTACACATTAAAATAAACACAATGAAAAAAGAACGGGTGAAAAACGATAAAAAATGAGAGAGTTACGAATTTTTGAAGTTTATGTACAAAATAGGAAAAATAATAAAAGGGTTCGACCTCCACCCGGATCGAACCCTGGTCATGATGGTGAAAGGTATAATTGCGCGCATGCTCTTACCGCTGGGGCGGCTGTTACATCCATTAATCAAATGGAAACAATATGTATACAAGGCTCGTTTTGAATCATGGCTGGACAAAATACATAATCAACACCAAATACGTTTTATACCGTATCTCACTAACCGCTCATCGGATCGAGGCAAATTTTATATGGATCTTGGGTAGAAAAATGAGAGGAAGAGGATGGTGATGTTAGTTTTTCCAAATTGTTCACCTAGTGAAAAAAACGCTGACTGGTGTGTGTGTGTGTTTTGAATGCATGGAAACATAATCGAAACCAAATACGTTTTATACCGTATCTCACTAACCGCTCATCGGATCGGGACAAATTTTATATGTAAATTGGGTAGAAAAATGAGAGGAAGAGGATGGCATAGGTGGTTTTTTGAAATTCACTTTCCTGTGAAAAAAACGATAGCTGGTGTGAATTTCATGGTTTTAAGCTTGCAAATTGAACTGGACAGCTTGGTATACACATGCTACAAGTCAAGTAAGGTTACATACACATCACATATATCATATATAACAGATATCAAGCACAAATTGAGCCAAGGCATGAGTAATTATGACTGTTGTCCATAAGTTGCAAATCACATAACATAAAATGCATAACAAAAGTGATTTTTGGTTTCTGATTGTTTTGTGTGATTCTAACCATTCTAACAGCTTAAATATATCATATGAAGTGTGTGTAGATGAAAAAGTTTAAACTGAAACACATATATAAGCATGTAGCACTCAATTTGCAAATTGTGTTCAATATGTGTGTGTGAAGCATAATGTGATGTGAAACTTTGTACAGTCAAGTTTTTATGTTTTGAATCATTTACACACATTACATATGACCTTGTGGAGCTGTAGAAATAATAAGATAGCATGTACAAACAGGTAAGTTCAAGTTGGTATGTGAACATGAAGCATTTTGAACATTATGGACCAATATGCATGATAAGGGACAGATGAAGTCCTAACTCAAATCTGGTCAAATTAATCATTTAGACAGCACACATACATGATAATAAGATGGTTCAAACATTAAAATTCCACAGAACACACATATCATGTAATTTGTCATAGCATTTGCAAGTTGTAGACATAATAATGCATATGAGAAGGTAAAACTTGGCATGATGATTCTTAATACAATATGATCATTCAAACTCATCAAACATGTTTAACATAAGGTGTACAAGTCATTAGTTTTGGCAGAAAACATGTTATAGGCAGAAATCAAGTTTTTGTGCTTTTGTGTATTTTTGTACCTTTGGTGTCTAGGAGTGAAATTGTGGTGCTGTGCTCAAATCATTCAAAGGAATTCATACACATATTGCAAATGACATTTAAATCATGCTTGTGAGATAAAAAAACATCATTCTATGGTTGGTTTCAAAAGTGAGCAAAGTGAGTGGTTATTGCATTCATGTGTTTGTGTCAAGAGGTGAAATTCAAAACTATACCTCAAATCAGCAAGACAAGCACATGTACAAGTTTCAAATGATTAATGTGATGTGTGTGAGTGGTGTTTTGATGAAGAGCAAGCTTTATGCAAAAAGTAGTATGAGTGGTATCATGTGTTACATTGTGTTTTGGATTGAATATGTAAAACTTTGATGCAATGATAATAAACAAGATCAATGCACATGGACATGCTCAGAATGTATATTGAATTATGTTTGAGCTAATGCAAACAAGTTAACATGCTTTGATGTAAATGATAACAAATTTGTGAAAAACACCAAACTTGAGGTTTTACAAACAGCTTTTGGCAACATCACTAAGTAGTAGCAGCATGTCATGAACAAATTAGCAGCATGATTGTGAAAACAAATTAGCAGCAATATCATGATAACTTCAAACTGGCAGCAACAAGCATAACCTAACAGCATCAGTTTATTTGAACATGATTGAAACATAGCATGATGTGTAAAACCTATAGTAGTGCAGTATTAAACAGGGCAAGAACCAAACATGATCTAGCAATGATAAAGGTAATACAACCATATTGGATTATGAAGTTAATGCTTGTAGCAGTAATGGAACAAACAATCAGCAGTAAAAACACAGTGTTCATCTCAACAGCACATCATCAATATTACTTGCTGTTACATGATTTTTGTTTTATTCAAGCCAGCATGCTTAACATGATCAAATGGAGGATGATAAACTGATAAACATTAAGCAACTAGTGACCTAGTACAATTATACCAAAGGCTGTAAGCAGAATGAAAACAAATTTAAAAGCATGACAGCATGAGATAAACATCCACTATTCATGAATTTCAACATATCCTATAATGCTCAAGATGCCAAACCGTGGATAAATAAACAAGAGGACTAATGTATAAGCTAACATACCTGTTAGTGAGCCTATTTAGCAAGCCAAGGAGTTGAGAAAACCAGCAATGTCTTGTATGTGAACTTTGTGTTGAAGCTTTCTTGAACTTTAAGAAACAAGCCAAGTGTGAGGTCAAAATGAGTTCTGCCCACTTCTGGTGATCAATGATGATTTAGACAGCTTATATATGTTGTATTTGAGGTGTTCAAGAGTTCAAAACATCAACAAGGTGCTCGGATCAAGTTTTGGTGGTTTTTGAGGACTTAGGTCAAAGAAAGTTCCATGGAATGTTGACTTTTTGTTTTTTTGATTTTTTTGGGTGGTTTAATGGTTGGTACACCTCATATATATGATTTAGAGAGTGTGTGGATGGTTGTTTGAGATCTGGAATGCATAGAACTCAAAGTAGCATCAAAGTTGCAAATGCTGATTTTTGGGCATTTTTGACAACTTTGGAGATTTTGCAAATTTGGAGTGAGAGAGAGATGTAATGAGGTGCTTGCTTCTAGAAGGTTTTTAGAATGATGTTGAGGTCCATAATGAGGAGTTAGAGGTCTCTATTTATAGAAAAAATGAGTGAGGAGCTTGCTTGGTCATTTTGCTTCACCATGAAGAAACCTTGATATTTTCTCTTCCAAATGACCACTTGCTTGGCTTTTCTGATTGCTAGCTGTTTTCTTGACTTAATTGGCAAGTTTGTATGATGTTTTTGCAGAGGAATCAATGCCTAGAGGCCTGGTAGAGTGGCTGGAACAGAAATGACTTTCCACCTCATGCTTGGAAAAGTCAAATATTTCAACTTTGGCAATGAACACACCATTCTTATTTCCATGCTATCTCCTTGTTATTTCTTTGTTCTAACCTGCTAAGAATGATTAATATATCATATAGAAGGAGTTTGTAGCATTGAAATTGATCCACTTGAGTGCTAGAGGTGTTTTTGCAAAATTCATCAATGTGGGACAAAAGTGACAAATTGCCAACTTTGAACACATGTATCTCTCAGCTCATAAATCACCATGAGATGCTCTTGTACTTTTTAGAGAGCCCTCACATAGTACTAAAACATTGATGTTGGCCAGAAGTCTTGATTCCATTTGAAACTAGGTGAAAAACCCCCTTGAAGTTGGCTGATTTTAGCTTCTAAAGTGAAAATGACTTAGAAATTTTCTAAGTTATTTTCCCTTCTAGGAATGTTTTTGCTTATATCTCAAAAAGTATACATTTTCTGGTTGTGGACTAGTATGGGACTTTTGTAGGACTTGTCAAGAGCTTTCAAATGAGACTAGAACCAACTCAATTGGATGTGCGGTTAGGGAGATACGGTTTAGCCCTTTTCAAAACCCTAATTTCCCGATTTCTCGATTACTCTCTCATCTTTGATCCAATGATCATGAAAATTGATATGCAAGTCCATTATGACATAAGGAACAACTTTGATTCACAACCTGGATTCCAATTCTCAAAATTTGAGGAGTTGACTTTTCGGTCAACCGTACGATCGATCGGTGCCGATCGAGTCGCCTGTTGATATTCTGGACATCCTGGGACTTTGACACTTCTTGAATAGTTTTTAATAGCCTATATTAACTTCATGGACCTCACTCCCATCATTAAAACCTTTTCCAACATCAAAGTCAAACCACAGTTGACTTTCCACTGGTTAAAAACCCTAATCGGGCCCTCCTGACTGCACTGTTCTTGATTCCGAAATGATTTCTTCAAATTGACTTCCCATTTGACTTTGATATTGTCTTTGATTTCATTCCATGATTGAATTGGCCCAAATCATTGGTTGATCATTCCTTGATTGTTTTGGATTTGTCGGTGCGAGAACCCTGATTCATCTGTAACTTGACAATAATAAACTTGCACTGATTTAGGGTTAGATAATGCATGATCATGCTTCTAAAAATGATAATGAGGATCTAAGGGGTCAAAATTTAGGGTATGACAGTTGCCCCTATTTAAATATCTTCACTAGATGGAACTGAGGATGACAATCCTCGAGGAATCGTAGTGAGAGGTATTTAAATACAGAAAAACCAAAAATTTTGTACCTTAGATCCAATGCTATGCAAAGGATCAATGCTTGAATGCTATGAGACCTAAATGATGATTTATGATGCTTGAAAATGCAAGACACAAAAAAAAAAAAAAAAAAAAAAAACGGTAAAGACAGACTGCTATCCACCGGGGAACAGACTCTGGAAACTTGACACACAGAGGATGTCCTTATTGAAGGACTCGCACTGGGGAAGAGAAACTCAAACCTAGGCATCAGATAGTTCAGACATGACTAACTGATAGCATCTGAGGATAAAACTATGATTGGAGGAACGGAACCTGACGAGGACAACCGTTCACTGGGGAAAAGGGACATACTTTACTGGGGATCAAATAGTTCAGACGTGACTAGATGATATCATCTGAGAAACTCCGACTGGGAAACGGAACCTGACGAGGACAACCGTTCACTGGTGAAAGAGATGCACTCCACCGGGGAAAGAATAATTTTCACATGGGGAATAAAGGAAATTGGTGACAACCTCACTGGGGATGATCAGACGAGGCCTTCCTATAATGAAGAGTTCAAACGGGATCTCCAGGAATGGACTAGGAACAAAGTCAGACACACAGGGGATACTAGTGACAACTAGATCTTCGGGACTAGACTGGAAAAGCAAAGACCTACTGGGGTACTGGTGACTACCAACCCAGAGGAAACAAATAAGGAACACGGGAACGCCAGTGACAACTGGACTTTAGCTAGTGGGATTGGTGACGACCGATGGAATGTTAAATGAATAAACGACCATACCAGTTACAACTGGCTTTTCACGGGATTTGGTGACGACCAACCAGTGATGCCGGATAAGAATGCCAGTTACGACTGGACTTACTGGGGAATTTAAATAACAACCACAAATAACAATTTGGGTGAGCGCGCCAGTTACGACTGGACTTTATGAGGATTTGGTGACAACCAAACTCAGGTATCAATAACAATTGGATTTAAAAGACGCCAGTGACCACTGGACTTCAGTAGGGGAGGTTGGTGACGACCAACACATGATACCAATGGCAACTGGATTTAACGATGCCAGTGACGACTGGACTTCAGGGGATGTAACAATAATGATTACTAACCACGGTTCGGTTGAAGGGTGCCAGTTACAACTGGACTTGATTGGGGGTGTTAGTGACGACCAACAAACACAGGGTGCCAGTGACGACTGGACTTAAAGTAAAAAGTTGGTAACGACCAACAAGTGATACCAACAACAATTGGATTTAAACAATGCCAGTGACAACTGGACTTTACTGAGGGAAGTTGGTGACAACCAACGAAAGGGTACCAATTACAATTGGATTTTGCGATGCCAGTGACAACTGGACTTTTCCGGGGAAAGGTTGGTGACGACCAACAAACACAAGGTGCCAGTGACGGCTGGACTTTTTAAAAGACTGTGGTGGCAACCACGAGATAGAACATATGAATGCCAGTGACAACTGGACTTGATGGTAACAACCAGAAAATGAGATACCACAACCGGGGGAGAGGGTAGAACCACACTGAATCCAGGCTAAGTGGTGCAAATAATCTCAACTGTACTGGGGAACGGAGCTTAGTCAGGTCAGCCCGCGATGTACCAGTAATCTCTGTCTTTGGCAATCCTGTGGAGGATGGATCCTTCAAAACTTTACATGATGGCTTCTTAGTCTTGGTTACTACACACGGCCAAAGGCGAACCAAGTGAACAGATCTGCTAAGTGTTTCAACTGGGGAAAAAATGCAAATGTATATCAATGCTCCTGCCACCTTGAGACATCAGGGTGAGTATGATCTTACTGAGTTTTCCACGAGTTTAAAGCATTTGTTTTTTATTGACCTTTTCAAGTTTTATCATGAAAAATTTTGCTTCCTACGTTTTTCAAAATCATCGTTTGTCAAATAAACAGTGTTTTGCATAACAAAAAATGATAAAGAGAATTAGTAGTTGCAAACAAAAGAATGGTTCGAAGCTGATTTTATTCAAGCAGGAGGTCTTGCCAATGGCAAGATTCCCTAGAACATTGTACAAGTGAAAAAATGGCAAAAGTGGAAGGGTTACATTGAATCCCATGACCATTTATCCCTAAAGACTAGAAATCCACCAACATCCTTGCTTCTGACGAGAGCAACCGGAAGTGAGTTTTCTCTGTGTAACTTGCTGCACTGGTGACAACCTTCTGATGCAGTGAAACGCCTTTGTCCCTAATTTTTGCCTGGATCGCCCTTTCGGGTTTTCAATCCGCCGGGACGCTCATTTTTGCCTAAGTCGCCCTTTCGGGTTTTCAACTTAGCGAGCTTTCAATTCTTTTCTCTTTTTCTCCTTTTCTTTTTACCCTAACTTTTGCATAAGCCGCTCTTGCGAGTTTTCGACTTATCGGGCTTTTCTTAGGCGTAATATTTTCTGACTGCATCAGAATTTATTGGATGAGTAAGCTGCTCTCCATCCATGGTTGTGAGAATCAACGATCCTCCTGAGAAAACTGTCTTCACAATGAAGGGGCCATCATAGTTAGGCATCCACTTCCCTCTGGCGTCTTTATGAACTGGCAAGATCTTTTTCAATACAAGCTCGCCTTCTCTGAATTCCCGGATGCGAACCTTCTTGTCAAAGGCTCTTTTGATCCTTTTCTGGTACACCTGGCCGTGACACATCGCAGACATGCGCTTTTCGTCAATTAAGTTCAATTGGTCAAACCTTTCTCTGACCCATTCTGCCTCTTCTAGTTTCGCTTCCATTATAACCCTTAACGAAGGGATCTCGACTTCAATCGGGAGTACGGCATCCATCCCGTATACTAAAGAGAAAGGGGTTGCCCCTGTTGAAGTGCGGACAGATGTTCGATATCCGTGTAGAGCAAACGGTAACATTTCATGCCAGTCCTTGTAGGTCTTCACCATCTTCTGCAATATTTTTTTGATATTTTTGTTAGCTGCCTCAACAGCTCCGTTCATCTTCGGACGGTAGGGAGAAGAGTTATAATGCTCAATCTTGAATTCATCACACAATTCTTTCATTACTTTGTTGTTCAGATTGGTTCCGTTGTCAGTGATGATTCGGTTGGGAATCCCGTATCGACAGATTATCTCTTTCTTGATGAAGCGTGCTACCACTTGTCGGGTCACGTTAGTGTAGGAAGCAGCTTCGACCCATTTGGTAAAGTAATCAATGGCGACCAGAATGAAGCGGTGCCCGTTGGAAGCTTTTGGCTCAATTGCCCCAATCATATCGATGCCCCACATTGAGAAAGGCCATGGTGATGACAGTACATTCAGCAGTGTTGGAGGCACATGCATTTTATCTGCGTAGATCTGGCATTTGTGGCACTTCCTGGAGAATTGGATGCAGTCATTCTCTAAAGTCAACCAGTAGTACCCGGCTCTCAAGATCTTTCTGGCCATCGCGTACCCATTGGCATGAGTACCGAAGATCCCTTCATGGACATCTTTCATTAACAGCTCTGCTTCTCTTTTGTCGACGCATCTGAGCAGTACCATGTCATGATTTCTTTTATAAAGCACACCATTGCTGAGGAAGAACTTTGACGCTAGTCTTCTTAAAGTTTTCTTGTCAAGAGACGTAGCATCGGTCGGATATTCTTGTTGTAACAGGAAGTTCTTTATATCATAGTACCATGGTTTGTCATCTGTTTCTTCATCAATCATTTGACAGTAAGCGGGCTCTGTTTTTCGTTCAATCCGGATGAGAGTGGCATCATTTTCATCTTGGACTTTCCACATGGAGGCCAACATGGCTAAAGCATCGGCAATGTGATTTTCAGATCTGGGTACATGCTTGAAGGTAATCTCGTCAAAGTACTCGATCATGTCGACAATATATGCTCTGTATGGGACCAGGTTTTCATGTCGGGTCTCCCATTCGCCTGTGACCTGGTAGATGACTAGTGCTGAATCGCCGCTCACTTCTAGAGTTTTAATTTTGAGATCAATGGCCGCTTCGAGACCAAGGATACATGCCTCGTATTCTGCAATGTTGTTTGTACAATCAAAATCCAACCGAGCCGTGAATGGCGTGTAACCACCTCCTGGATTCATTAAGACAGCGCCTACACCATGCCCGCTATAATTTGACGAACCATAGAACATCATTTTCCAAGGGGAACTTGGTGGTGAATCTTCAACAGGGTCGACCTTTTCACAATCCTTTACTAACATGACGTCTTCATCAGGAAAATCAAGCTTAACTGACTCATCGTTCTCAACTGGTTGTTCTGCAAGGTAATCTGACAAGATACTGCCCTTGATAGACTTCTGGGTCGTGTACTGAATGTCGTATTCTGATAATAACATGTGCCATCTGGCGAGCCTTCCAGTCTGAGCAGGTTTTTCAAAGATATATTTGATTGGGTCCATTTTTGCGATTAACAGAGTAGTATGGCAAACCATGTACTGTCGTAACCGTTTGGCGGCCCATGCTAAAGCGCAACCTGTCTTTTCAAGGAGTGAATAACGGCTCTCACAATCAGTAAACTTCTTGCTTAAGTAATAGATGGCATGTTCCTTTCGTCCGGATTCATCCTGTTGACCCAACATACAGCCCATGGAACTTTCTAGAACAGTAAGGTACATGAATAACGGCCTTCCCGGAACCGGAGGTATCAAGATGGGCGGTTCTTGCAAATAACTTTTGATTTTGTCAAAGGCCTGCTGACAGTCTTCATTCCAAACCACTGGTTGATTTTTGCGTAGTAGTTTGAAGATGGGTTCACAGGTCGGTGTCATGTTGGAAATGAACCGAGATATGTAATTTAATCTGCCCAGAAAACCTCTGACCTGTTTTTCTGTTTGAGGAGCCGGCATGTCTTGGATGGCGCGGACTTTGTCTGGGTCTACTTCGATTCCTCGTTGACTAACAATGAAACCAAGTAGCTTTCCTGACCTTACTCCGAAAGTGCATTTGGCAGGATTCAACCTTAGTTGATACTTTCTAAGTCTTTTGAACAGCTTCAGGAGGTGCTCTAGATGATCATCTTCGCTTCGAGACTTTGCAATCATATCATCGACATACACCTCAATTTCTTTGTGCATCATGTCATGAAATAGAGTGACCATGGCCCGCTGGTAGGTGGCTCCAGCATTTTTCAAACCAAATGGCATAACTTTGTAACAGTAGGTTCCCCACGGCGTGATGAAGGTAGTTTTTTCCATATCATCTGGATCCATTTTAATCTGATTGTAACCCGAGAAACCGTCCATAAAAGAGAACACTTCGAAACGAGCTGTATTGTCTACCAATGTATCAATGTGTGGCAGTGGGAAGTCATCTTTCGGACTGGCCTTGTTCAGATCCCTGTAGTCTACACACATTCGGACCTTACCATCCTTTTTCGGTACTGGAACAATGTTTGCTACCCACTCAGGGTATTTGGATACAGCCAAGAACCCTGCATCTACCTGCTTTTTTACTTCGTCTCGGATTTTGAGTGCCATGTCTGGCCTGGTTCTGCGGAGCTTTTGTTTTACTGGAGGGCATTCTGGTTTAAGCGGCAGCTTGTGAACCACTATGTCAGTGTCTAGACCCGGCATGTCCTGATAGGACCAAGCGAACACATCCACATATTCCTTCAGGAGTTCTTTCAATTGTTGTTTGATGTCTGCCCCGAGGCTTGCCCCAATCTTGACTTCCTTTTTGTCATCTTCTGAGCCCAGGTTAATGACTTCAATCTGCTCTTTGTATGGTTGGAGTTCCATGTCTTCGTCTTGAGTTAGTCTTACCAGTTCATCGGGAATTTCAAGATCTTCGTCCTCCTCTTCAGCTTGGTGAATTGGTGAATCAAAGTCAGGAGGAGATGCCTGGTCATGGGAATCAATGGGTTTTTGGATGTGGCTGCAGATGGGGAATGGTTTAATTTTATTAAACATACAAAGATAAATGCAGCACACAAAAAAGAAGATTGCTTTCGGTTTTTTATGATTGCCATTTTTTCTTTAAAAGTGAAAACGAATAAAAGCATCAAAAGCAAATGAGGAATTTAGCAAAACAGTTCATTTTCATTGATGTATTTTGAAAGTGCGGGGCCCGTACAAAACATTCCTATGACCTTGGGCACGGTCATGGAGTTTTAAAACAACAAAACAAGAAAAAGACACAAAGCAAATTACTTTAACTCGTGACAAACTACAGGAACATCAATGGCCTCCCAGTTGCTCAAGGGAGATTTGCACCGATACACTAGATGCCCGATGTATTCACTTTCTTCTTCGTCTCCTACGGCGTTGACTTGGGACCCGCCGCTGATGAATATTTCTTGTATTGTCCTGGGACGCCTCTGGTCTAGTGTAATGTCTTCAGCAGGAGTTGGTTTGTAACCCAACCCCTGTCGATCCATCTTCGGCTGTACTTCAATAATTTCTCCCCATCCTGCGGGAGTGCCTTCTGCGAGCGCTGCTCTGATACTTTGAGCGGAAGCGAACGATGGACTACCTTTGGCTACCGTTTCTTCTACTGTTACTGCATGGGCTATTTCCAGAGCTTGAAATGAGGTTTCCAGCGCACCTTCTTCTGCTTCGATGTATCTGAAGGATGACAGATTGCTTACCATAAAGTCTTCCTCCCCATGCACAATTATTAGCTGGTCATTCACCACATACTTCAATCGCTGATGCAGAGTTGATGTTACCGCCCCGGCTTCATGTATCCACGGTCGTCCCAACAAACAGCTGAATGCCGGGTTAATGTCCATCACCTGGAACGTTATATCAAATACATGTGGTCCAACCATGACGGGTAATTCTACTTCTCCAATAACAGCCCTTCGGGACCCGTCGAAAGCCTTCACGATCAAAGGAGTGGGCTTCATCTCTGCTCCTGTATAGGCCAATCTTGCAAGTGACCTTGCAGGCAAGACATTCAAAGAAGACCCATTATCAACCAGGACTCGTGCCAATGTGTCTTCTTGGCATTTGATGGAGATGTGTAATGCTTTGTTGTGATGGCGACCCTCTTTCGGCAACTCGGCGTCGCTGAAGCTCAACGTGTTACATGCTGTGATATTGGCTATTACTGAGTCAAATTGCCCCAGCGTGATGTCCTTAGTTACGTGGGCTTGTTGAAGTACTTTCTGTAGAGCCTCCCGATGGGCGGGAGAATTCATCAATAGAGAAAGGACGGAGATTTTAGCCGGCGTTTGGTGGAGCTGGTCTACCACCTTGTAATCACTCTTCCGAATAATTCTTAAAAATTCTTCATCTTCTTTCTCGGGATTTGTCACTTCTCTGTTCTGTGTTTCCACCGGGGTAGTGGATTTTGGAGTCACTATCGTAATCTTGGGCTGATAAATTCGACCACTGCGGGTCATCTTGCTCGTGCCCACGATGTTTGTAACATCGTCTTGCTCTTTCTTTCCTTTCTTTTCTTGATCTGCATTTCCCGGTGTCACTGTTAAATCATATTTCCAAGGGACCGCTTTTGTATCATTGTATGGAAATGGCTTTGGTCTTTGAATTACGACGGATCGGCGTTGAGTGATCGCTGATCTGTTGAACACAGGCTCTGCACTTCCGGGCGCTTGAATCCATTTGTCTTTGTTGGGTTGATCAAATGACGGTTTTATCACGGCAATATTTTCACTTCGGACCTTACTGCATACTTGTAACAATCCTTCATCAATCAAACTCTGGATATCTTTCTGTACTGTACCACAAACTTCAGCATTAACAGAACATTTTTTACAATTGTTGTGATTACCCTGAATATACCCTGCTCTTACCAGTTTCTCATGTAGCATCTTCAAGGGTGTCTTGATCTCCGATACTTCAGTAATTACTCTTTCAGTTGACGAATCATCCACAGCGTTAACCCCTCCATGGTTCGGTAGCGGGTTACTCTTGACATTGGGCGGAATATCATTAAAGGACAGGATTTTCTTTTCAATCAGCTCCCTTACCAAATGCTTCAAGGCGAAGCAACTTTCTAAATCATGACCAGCGGCTCCTTCATGGAATGCGCAGTGAGCGCTCGGATTGTAAAAAGGAGATGTTGTATCAGGGGTCAGTGGCCTCGTCGTCACCAAACCTTCCTGGACCAATGAAGGGTATAACTCCGTGTAAGTCATCGGGATCTGCGGGAAATTCGGCTTGTTCGTCGGTCTTCTATTTTGAAAGCTCTGGCGGGGTGCCGGAGCTCGGGGTTGTTGTTGTAGGAGAGGCGGAGCGTTGGGCGCTCGTTGTTGCCTTTGCTGAAACGGCTGATATCCAGGTGCAGGCTGTGCTGTCTGGTAGTTTGGTCGAGTGAAAGCAGGAGTGACAGCTGCCACGTATGGTTGTGTGGCATACTGCGGGGGATATATTGCCCCGGGGTAACCTTGTTGCATGTAACTCGGCGGCGGCGGTTGATTGTAGTTCAGATAAGGTTGTTGTTGGTAAGGTTGTTTTTGTGTACGTCTACCTTTTCCACTGGTGATGGAGTTGGTCTCTCCTTCCTTCTTTTTGTGGAATGGGTTACCAGTTTTCTTAACCTGACCACTTGAACTGCTGGAACTGCCTGTAACTCTTCCGTTTTTCAGCCCTATCTCTACTCGGACTCCCACAGCTACAATATCCGAAAAGCTGGCGGACACACTGCTGATCATTTTCTCATAGAACTCGGGTCGCACAGTGTCAACAAACCAATCAGTCAATTCTTTCTCACTAAGTGGAGGTTCCACCTGTGAAGCTACTTCTCTCCATCGCTGAGCGTACTCTTTGAAGGATTCAGAACTCTTCTGGGACATACTTAGCAGTTGCCTCCGATCGGGCGCCAGATCCATATTATATTTGTAATGTCTTATGAAAGCATTAGCTAAGTCTTGGAAATTGAGAATCTTAGTCTGATCCAAACCCAAATACCATTTTGCTGGTGCGCCTTTCAAACTGTCCTGGAAACAGTGTATCATCAACTTGTCATTTTCAACATAAGCCGCCATCCTGCGGCAATACATGAGAAGGTGCGTTCGCGGGCAGGAAGCCCCTGAATATTGATCAAAATTTGGAACTTTGAATTTTGGCGGGATTATCAACCCAGATACCAAGCACATATCCCGGGTGTCAGTCCCGAATACATCATTGCCCTCCATAGCTTTTAACTTTCTTCCCATCGTTTCAACATTTTCTTTTAATCTTTCGTGTTCTTCATTCTCTCCTTCATACTCTTCTTGATCTTCGACCACTGGTTGATAATTATGAAACATTGGGTGCACCTGCGCTTGCACAGCTGCCGGAGCATAGGTAGGGATAGCCTGGGGCATTTCCCCTCTCAAAGGAACATTCTGCTGATTTACTGGAGTCGGATGTAGAAAATCCGGGTGTAAGCCATACGGTGGATTGTTGGCGATGGTGTCGACCGTTGGAACTGGATCTATAGCAGCACTAGTAATCTCAGAAACTACAGTAGCCTGGGTATCCATCTTCGCTTTTATCACCTGTAAAGCTTCCATAATCTGCTTGATTCCGCCTCGGAGATCTCCGAGCTCGTCATCGATTCTTACAATTTCTTGATTTTGAGCCTCCATTAGTTGACGGGCTCTGGCTCTCGTGTTGTACTTGTGCGTTGGATTCAGTGTGCTTTCCTCTGTTGAAGATCAGACAGTGGGATGAGACACGACACAGAAAACAACACTTACGATATGCTTATGACATGTTTATGATATGCTTATGATATGCAGACATGCAGATGCAGTATTTTGAACATTCAAGGGGTTCTTAGAAGTCATTCATAGATATTAAAAAGGGAAAACATTACAAACATTTTCTTTTCATCCCTCTACTGGGGAGTTTACAACAGTTGGAAATTGAAATACAAAACAAAGATTACATCATCACACAATGATCTTGGACCATCTAACTCGAAGGTCCTCCTTCTTCTGGTTGAATTCTTCTTCTACCCTGGAGAGCTTCCTTCTCTTGCATAGCCAAGAAATATTTGTTCCTCCAAACCTTTCCTTCCTCTTCTGCTTTTACCAAGGCAGTCGGCAATTCTTCCTCGAGTGTAGGTTCTGCTGATTCGGGTTCGAATCGGGTATAGAACATTTTCAGAGCGGCCTCTTCCACCCATGCTAGGTAGGAGTCTGATACAGCCGTGTCAGGGTAGTCTAAAGCAGTCATGCCCCTGACGTTGATACGGCGCCAAGCGTAGATGATCCTGGCTTTGTATTCTCGATTCTCTCCGTCTTGAATGCAGAAACTCCTCATCAAGTTGAAATCTGGTTCGCCCATCATCGGATACCCTAACTGTCTGCGAGCAAGGATAGGGTTGTAGCTGATGCACCCTCTGGTACCAATGAGCGGTACGTTCGGGAAGTCTCCACAACTTTGAATCATAGGGATCCCTCCGTAAGCAGGGTCGTACCATTGAATGTCGGTATGCTGGAGTAACAGTATCCTCTCGGTCCATGGATTACTGTTTTGTACATCCCACAGTGCTGGATATCTAGGTAAGCGTGAAATGAACCATTTGTAGAGGAGAGTGGAACAACATTCAATTGGTCCAGCTTCGTACAAGTGTCGGCGGTGAATTGCATAATAAGTATCAGCTAGGAGAGTAGGTACAGGATTTCGGAGCAGGAACAGGTTGATAGCGTCTTTGTGGATGAAACTGTTGTCAGACGGGAACAAGAAGAGTCCATAGATTAATAACACCAAAAGAGCTTCAAATGCCTCCCAATTCTTGGTTTCGGCTTGAAACCGTGCTTCTTCAAACAAGAATCTGGTAGGTAGACCGTAAGGATGCCCTTGAGCGGTCATTAGGGTTCGTACCTCAGCTACTTCAAGATGAATGGCTTCGGCGATTGCTCTTTCATCAGGGAAACCTTCTCTTCCAGAAAACGGCCTCGGAGCAACATTTAATCTTATCAACACTGAGTATTCTTCCAAAGTTGGCAACAGCTGGAAATCTGGGAAAGTAAAACAGTGATAGGTTGAATCATAGAACTTGACGAGCGCGGGCAATATTTCCTCATCCACCTGAATTTCAAGTAAGGATAATACATTGCCGTGTCGGGCTTTGAAGGCTTCAGGGTCTTCTACCCTTCTTCCCAACATCTTTAGATTCTCCAGATCTGGTTGTCGGAATTTGAACTCTGCAGTTGATCTTCTTCTTGGATCCATTATTAATACCTGTGAAATGATTTTTAAAACCCCTTGAATGTTTAAAATAAAAATGCGGATGCAAATGCGTAAAGTTTTATAGAACTCAGATCTCGAGATTCAAAACATCACGGATTTCATTTAATTTTCGATGTTACACTACAAAATCTTTTAGTACACATTACAAGAAAACTAAACAGTGCTAAAGGAAATCCTCTGACAAAAACTCCACCGTGGCATTTGCTTTCTGTAGTTCTTCCTCCACTCGCATCTTCTCTCCCATAAGTTTCTCAATCATCGTCTTCCACGGAGTAGACTGGTTACTGAAGTAGAACAAGTTTTCCTGGGCCTTTCTTTTCTTGCTTGCCTTTATCTCTTCATCCCTTTCTTGAAGCTGCTTGCGGAGTGTTTCGTTTTCTTCCATTACCACCTGATACTTGTACCTCCAGGACACCTCAGTCTGCTGTGACTTTCTCAAGGCAATCCTCAACTTTTCCTCCTCAGAAAAGAAGATCAATGGGCGTTCTTCTTTCAGGACCATAGGTTCTTGCAAGGCATAAGGCATCTTCAGTTGGATAGCTCTTTTCCGAACCCATTGGAGATAAGGATCAAAGGAGACACATTTAGGCTTTCCCAGACTTTCCTTTCCTCTCTTGTGGACATGTTTCCAAGCTTCCGAGAATTCCTTCTTCAACTCATTTTCCCCCAAAAAGAACATACTTTCTACACAAGCACTGTTGGGTCTGTCTTTTAACGGATACCCGAGCTGTCGTCGGGCGAGAACCGGACTGTAACTGATTCCTCCCTCTGTAGCAAGGAGAGGTACATTGCCGAAGTTTCCACAACTGTCAATAATTCTTATTCCATCATAATCTCGACTGTACCACTCAATATCAGAATGAGATAAGGCCATAATCTTTTCAGACCACCATCCTTTCCTCCAGAAGACATGAGCTTTGGGCATATGAGAATGAAACCATTTGTACAGCAATGGGACGCAACAAATGATCATTCCTCCCTTGTGAAGATTTCTGAGATGAATAGAGTGATGAGTATTACCCAACAAAGTTGGCACAGGATTTTTCTTCAAGAAAATCTTGATGGCATTGAGGTCTACAAAATTATCAATGTTAGGAAACAGGAAGATACCATAAATGAGCAAGGCCAAGATCGCCTCGAATGTATCCATACTCAGATGATCAGCATACTACTGTGCTTTCTTGATCAAGAATCCAGCAGGTAAACCAGAGATCCCTCCTTTGGTAGTCATGTTTTCCTGTATATCCTTTACTCCCACACGTATTGCTCTGGCGATTTCTTCCTTCTTAGGGTCCTTCTCCGTGAATGGAAAAGGAGAATCTTCAATGATGGGCAACCCGATTAGGCAGGAATACTCTTCGAGTGTTGGTACAAGCTGATAGTCTGGAAATGTGAAGCAATGATAGAGCGGGTCGTAAAACTGTAACAAGGTGGAGAGGAGCCCCAGATCCATCTTTTTCTTAGTTCTCAACAGTGACAACAAGTTACCATATCTGCTCTTGAACCCTTCTACATCTGTGATAATAGCGCTCAACCTTTCAATGTCATCCAGCTTAGGACTCTTGTATGTGTACTTGATTGTTTTCTTTTTTCCTTGATCCATGATGTTTCCTAAAGTTTTAAAATAAGAGACTGAGTTCCATAAAACTTTTATGTTATGATGTTTATGAATGCATGGATGCAACAAACACAAGTATTCACATATACACATCAAGTTTTGGTTTAGGGAAATTTAATCAGGAGCCAAGGTCTACCTTTCCCAATAAGGAGTGTACTAGAGCTTTTTCACCTGTAGAACAAAGTTCTAAAAAGTTCCCAGAGTTTTCAACCCATCTTTCGGATATTATCAACTGCCCAAATAACTCGGGGGTCGATAATATTCTCAAGAGAGTCTCGTCCGAGTGTAGTATCGCGTATCAACTATTCGGAAATACTCCCTCATAGTCATCGCGCTACATCCTAATAAGGCCAAGTGGGGTAATGTGTGTTCTAAAGGTCCTCAATGGCATGGGCCCCTTATAGAAAGCAACATTGTTTTCACGAATACTCGATCAACAACACTACCCTCAAAAGGACCTCCATTGAGCGGCGGTTTTCAAGTTGGCTTAGTCGGGAATCAACTCCCTATAAACCTCCTTGAATATACCACCTTCCTATCATAAGTACACTCAAGCACGGGTATAGTGCTGTCTCACCAATTGTATTTCCCAAAAGCCAAAAGAACAAATCTGCACATATTCACAAATATTCACAAATAGCAAGTATATAAACAAAATAGGTTAAACCCTCAAAATAAGTTCTGTCCCCAGTGAAGTCGCCATTTCTGTTGCGGTGAAAATTTGATATCAAGCTATTAATTAACTTGAACCTTATTTCTTTTACAACCGGTCTTTAATTTATCCAAAGGATAGGTCTAAAGAAAGAAAGAACCTTTTGCGCGATGTGACCACAACGCTTTTAAGAGATTCGGGGATTCGGGGGTTGGTTATATCTAGGGAAGGTATTAGCACCCTAAATATCTGTAGTACTCTACAGGAACCTTTTGTTCATTTACTTGCTAAGGTGTGAAACATGCATTATGGTTTAATTGGGAATTGGGATAAAACAAAATAAAGGCCTAAGTGGTTTTCTAAGTTTGCTCGCAAAGGTATCGCACCTTCTGCCTACGTATCCTGACTAGGATAGAATCAGAGCAATCGTAGTTCACCTCACAAGGGAAAAGAACACTTGATGATGATCAAGGTTCAAAGGGGAACAAACATGACGATGTTTGTGTGGAGTTTGACAAAACTCCCTAAACTAAATTGTAAAAAGGGGAAGTGAGAAATCATGACGATGATTCTTACACAGAGTTGACGAACTCTTTCCTAGGGTTCTAGTTGAAGAACACTCCTAGTATGGGTGGGTTTCTTAGACTTCAAGCAAAGTCTAAAGGCTTCTAGTCTAGGGTTAAGGTGACTTAACAAAGTCAAGGGATAGCAGAGATTTTGGTCCAAGACATTGACAGTCAAGTGGACAGACCCTCCTTTAGAGGAACAGTATTATCGGCGATTGGACGAAAGCTAACGAGCTCCGTCGCTTAGGGATAAAATAAAATACAAACATCATTCAAACATTCATGGTGACAACTAAATACAAAGATTAAAGATGGAAAGCAATGATGACAATCAGAGCAATTGTTTTGGTACGAGAACCGTGACGACAGTTCGCACCTGGAATACCGTTAACAGACAGATGAGATAAATATAAAAATAATTCAAGGTAAAAATTCTAACATGTTGACAAACATATATAGACATGATAACAATCAATTTTCCTGAGAAAACACAAGAGGAAACCTTCTAAATTTCATCTGCAACCAAATAGGGTTAGTACCGTTGACGCGCGGATTGCGCACCATAAAACATGGTGAAAAAATAATCAAACATGGAAAATAAAATTATGACATGAAAGTACACATTAAAATAAACACAATGAAAAAAGAACGGGTGAAAAACGATAAAAAATGAGAGAGTTACGAATTTTTGAAGTTTATGTACAAAATAGGAAAAATAATAAAAGGGTTCGACCTCCACCCGGATCGAACCCTGGTCATGATGGTGAAAGGTATAATTGCGTGCATGCTCTTACCGCTGGGGCGGCTGTTACATCCATTAATCAAATGGAAACAATATGTATACAAGGCTCGTTTTGAATCATGGCTGGGCAAAATACATAATCAACACCAAATACGTTTTATACCGTATCTCACTAACCGCTCATCGGATCGAGGCAAATTTTATATGGATCTTGGGTAGAAAAATGAGAGGAAGAGGATGGTGATGTTAGTTTTTCCAAATTGTTCACCTAGTGAAAAAAACGCTGACTGGTGTGTGTGTGTGTTTTGAATGCATGGAAACATAATCGAAACCAAATACGTTTTATACCGTATCTCACTAACCGCTCATCGGATCGGGACAAATTTTATATGTAAATTGGGTAGAAAAATGAGAGGAAGAGGATGGCATAGGTGGTTTTTTGAAATTCACTTTCCTGTGAAAAAAACGATAGCTGGTGTGAATTTCATGGTTTTAAGCTTGCAAATTGAACTGGACAGCTTGGTATACACATGCTACAAGTCAGGTAAGGTTACATACACATCACATATATCATATATAACAGATATCAAGCACAAATTGAGCCAAGGCATGAGTAATTATGACTGTTGTCCATAAGTTGCAAATCACATAACATAAAATGCATAACAAAAGTGATTTTTGGTTTCTGATTGTTTTGTGTGATTCTAACCATTCTAACAGCTTAAATATATCATATGAAGTGTGTGTAGATGAAAAAGTTTAAACTGGAACACATATATAAGCATGTAGCACTCAATTTGCAAATTGTGTTCAATATGTGTGTGTGAAGCATAATGTGATGTGAAACTTTGTACAGTCAAGTTTTTATGTTTTGAATCATTTACACACATTACATATGACCTTGTGGAGCTGTAGAAATAATAAGATAGCATGTACAAACAGGTAAGTTCAAGTTGGTATGTGAACATGAAGCATTTTGAACATTATGGACCAATATGCATGATAAGGGACAGATGAAGTCCTAACTCAAATCTGGTCAAATTAATCATTTAGACAGCACACATACATGATAATAAGATGGTTCAAACATTAAAATTCCACAGAACACACATATCATGTAATTTGTCATAGCATTTGCAAGTTGTAGACATAATAATGCATATGAGAAGGTAAAACTTGGCATGATGATTCTTAATACAATATGATCATTCAAACTCATCAAACATGTTTAACATAAGGTGTACAAGTCATTAGTTTTGGCAGAAAACATGTTATAGGCAGAAATCAAGTTTTTGTGCTTTTGTGTATTTTTGTACCTTTGGTGTCTAGGAGTGAAATTGTGGTGCTGTGCTCAAATCATTCAAAGGAATTCATACACATATTGCAAATGACATTTAAATCATGCTTGTGAGATAAAAAAACATCATTCTATGGTTGGTTTCAAAAGTGAGCAAAGTGAGTGGTTATTGCATTCATGTGTTTGTGTCAAGAGGTGAAATTCAAAACTATACCTCAAATCAGCAAGACAAGCACATGTACAAGTTTCAAATGATTAATGTGATGTGTGTGAGTGGTGTTTTGATGAAGAGCAAGCTTTATGCAAAAAGTAGTATGAGTGGTATCATGTGTTACATTGTGTTTTGGATTGAATATGTAAAACTTTGATGCAATGATAATAAACAAGATCAATGCACATGGACATGCTCAGAATGTATATTGAATTATGTTTGAGCTAATGCAAACAAGTTAACATGCTTTGATGTAAATGATAACAAATTTGTGAAAAACACCAAACTTGAGGTTTTACAAACAGCTTTTGGCAACATCACTAAGTAGTAGCAGCATGTCATGAACAAATTAGCAGCATGATTGTGAAAACAAATTAGCAGCAATATCATGATAACTTCAAACTGGCAGCAACAAGCATAACCTAACAGCATCAGTTTATTTGAACATGATTGAAACATAGCATGATGTGTAAAACCTATAGTAGTGCAATATTAAACAGGGCAAGAACCAAACATGATCTAGCAATGATAAAGGTAATACAACCATATTGGATTATGAAGTTAATGCTTGTAGCAGTAATGGAACAAACAATCAGCAGTAAAAACACAGTGTTCATCTCAACAGCACATCATCAATATTACTTGCTGTTACATGATTTTTGTTTTATTCAAGCCAGCATGCTTAACATGATCAAATGGAGGATGATAAACTGATAAACATTAAGCAACTAGTGACCTAGTACAATTATACCAAAGGCTGTAAGCAGAATGAAAACAAATTTAAAAGCATGACAGCATGAGATAAACATCCACTATTCATGAATTTCAACATATCCTATAATGCTCAAGATGCCAAACCGTGGATAAATAAACAAGAGGACTAATGTATAAGCTAACATACCTGTTAGTGAGCCTATTTAGCAAGCCAAGGAGTTGAGAAAACCAGCAATGTCTTGTATGTGAACTTTGTGTTGAAGCTTTCTTGAACTTTAAGAAACAAGCCAAGTGTGAGGTCAAAATGAGTTCTGCCCACTTCTGGTGATCAATGATGATTTAGACAGCTTATATATGTTGTATTTGAGGTGTTCAAGAGTTCAAAACATCAACAAGGTGCTCGGATCAAGTTTTGGTGGTTTTTGAGGACTTAGGTCAAAGAAAGTTCCATGGAATGTTGACTTTTTGTTTTTTTGATTTTTTTGGGTGGTTTAATGGTTGGTACACCTCATATATATGATTTAGAGAGTGTGTGGATGGTTGTTTGAGATCTGGAATGCATAGAACTCAAAGTAGCATCAAAGTTGCAAATGCTGATTTTTGGGCATTTTTGACAACTTTGGAGATTTTGCAAATTTGGAGTGAGAGAGAGATGTAATGAGGTGCTTGCTTCTAGAAGGTTTTTAGAATGATGTTGAGGTCCATAATGAGGAGTTAGAGGTCTCTATTTATAGAAAAAATGAGTGAGGAGCTTGCTTGGTCATTTTGCTTCACCATGAAGAAACCTTGATATTTTCTCTTCCAAATGACCACTTGCTTGGCTTTTCTGATTGCTAGCTGTTTTCTTGACTTAATTGGCAAGTTTGTATGATGTTTTTGCAGAGGAATCAATGCCTAGAGGCCTGGTAGAGTGGCTGGAACAGAAATGACTTTCCACCTCATGCTTGGAAAAGTCAAATATTTCAACTTTGGCAATGAACTCACCATTCTTATTTCCATGCTATCTCCTTGTTATTTCTTTGTTCTAACCTGCTAAGAATGATTAATATATCATATAGAAGGAGTTTGTAGCATTGAAATTGATCCACTTGAGTGCTAGAGGTGTTTTTGCAAAATTCATCAATGTGGGACAAAAGTGACAAATTGCCAACTTTGAACACATGTATCTCTCAGCTCATAAATCACCATGAGATGCTCTTGTACTTTTTAGAGAGCCCTCACATAGTACTAAAACATTGATGTTGGCCAGAAGTCTTGATTCCATTTGAAACTAGGTGAAAAACCCCCTTGAAGTTGGCTGATTTTAGCTTCTAAAGTGAAAATGACTTAGAAATTTTCTAAGTTATTTTCCCTTCTAGGAATGTTTTTGCTTATATCTCAAAAAGTATGCATTTTCTGGTTGTGGACTAGTATGGGACTTTTGTAGGACTTGTCAAGAGCTTTCAAATGAGACTAGAACCAACTCAATTGGATGTGCGGTTAGGGAGATACGGTTTAGCCCTTTTCAAAACCCTAATTTCCCGATTTCTCGATTACTCTCTCATCTTTGATCCAATGATCATGAAAATTGATATGCAAGTCCATTATGACATAAGGAACAACTTTGATTCACAACCTGGATTCCAATTCTCAAAATTTGAGGAGTTGACTTTTCGGTCAACCGTACGATCGATCGGTGCCGATCGAGTCGCCTGTTGATATTCTGGACATCCTGGGACTTTGACACTTCTTGAATAGTTTTTAATAGCCTATATTAACTTCATGGACCTCACTCCCATCATTAAAACCTTTTCCAACATCAAAGTCAAACCACAGTTGACTTTCCACTGGTTAAAAACCCTAATCGGGCCCTCCTGACTGCACTGTTCTTGATTCCGAAATGATTTCTTCAAATTGACTTCCCATTTGACTTTGATATTGTCTTTGATTTCATTCCATGATTGAATTGGCCCAAATCATTGGTTGATCATTCCTTGATTGTTTTGGATTTGTCGGTGCGAGAACCCTGATTCATCTGTAACTTGACAATAATAAACTTGCACTGATTTAGGGTTAGATAATGCATGATC
The DNA here is from genome assembly GCA_963859935.3 of Lathyrus sativus. Taxonomy (NCBI): domain Eukaryota; kingdom Viridiplantae; phylum Streptophyta; class Magnoliopsida; order Fabales; family Fabaceae; genus Lathyrus; species Lathyrus sativus. The sequence goes on along the minus strand of OZ012740.1, from coordinate 638,699,431 downwards.
ATGCTTCTAAAAATGATAATGAGGATCTAAGGGGTCAAAATTTGGGGTATGACAGTTTGGAAATGAAAGCGGCTTCGTATGCAACCAAGAACGAGTTCGGAAGCCGGTTATGCGAAGGGAAGGTATTAGCACCCCCTGCATCCATCGTACTCGATGGGAACCATTTGTTTGTCGATGTGTGAATTTATTTGTTTAAAGATTATGCTATAAAAGTGTGTTCCAAAGGGAGAGAGTGAAAGGTTTAGAAACATGGGAAAAGTGAGGTAATGGGGGAAGAAAGGAGAAAGAACTGACTCAATAGGACTTCGCAGTCATAGGCCTACATATTCTCAACAGATGTGAGAAAGTCAGAGTCGACGTAGTTCAGGGAACTACAGATATAGGAGGAGTGTGCTCGACAAGGATTGTGGCCCTTGTGCCTACGTATCTTTACTCAAAAGAAGTAAATAATCAGAGCAGTCGTAGTTCGGCCTACGGTTTGTTAATGTTTTTATGGATGATGTTATCATGCATATTCTAGCAGTTTAGGTGTTTTGCCGCTCGTATGTGAGGAGACTTATGCGTTACCTGTTTGCGGTAGAACAGACGTATCATATCCTTTTTGAAATGATTCGATTTTCTCCATGCAAGGCAAGATGTCACATTTGATTTGTAAGATTGTTTTTTAGGGGTGAGGTAGATCCTCGGGTAGTAATCCTTTGCGGGTAGTACCCAATTCTTTATCTCAAAGTTGTTTGTTACGAAATGGTGTGGCGAACGTAGCGTCTTCGTATTGAAAGACGAGTATCAAGACCATCCATACTACAGTGAATATCCTGACACTCGGAGAGGAATAAGACTACACTCAATCCTCTCTCTTTAATTCAATACAAAGGGAACTTCATTCTCTTATTAAAGATGTTTTTTGGTTTTGAATGGTAAGTGCTTTGCGACAGAGAACCCTACGGTAAACGTCAGCACTCGGGATAGGAGAAGGCCTACGCCTAACCACTCCACGACCATTCAAGTTTTTGTTAAGAAAAGAATTTGAAAAAGCATTCGGTACGGGATCGAGGTTTTAGGTGAGAAGGTTGCGGAGAGAAGTTATGGAAAGGAGGGGTGGTGAATAGAGTCGCGTCTTTGTATTGAAAGACGAGTATCGAAACCACCCACACTACAGTGAGCATCCCAACACTCGGAGAGGAAGAAGTCTACACTTAATCCTCTCTTTTAATTCAATACAAAGATAAATTATTGCTTTATGGAAGTGTTTTGAAAATACAATTGGTACGGGACCGAGTTTTTTAGGAGAAAGGGGATTGAAGACGTACAAGCGTCTTCGTATTGAAAGACGAGTATCGAGACCACCCACACTACAGAGAGCATCCCAACACTCGGAGGGGAAGAAGTCTACACTTAATCCTCTCTTTTTAATTCAATACAAAGAGATATTGATTTTCTTGTTGAAATGTGTTTCTGAAAATGCACTCGGTATGAGACCGAGGTTTTAGGAGGGAAGGTTTGGAAATGAAAGCGGCTTCGTATTGAAATACGAGTATCGAAACCACCCACAGTACAGTGAGTATCTCAACACTCGAAGAGGAAGAAGTCTTCACTTAATCCTCTCTCTTTAATTCAATACAAAGAGAAAATTATTGCTTAATTGAATATTTTTAAAATGGGCTAAAAAAGCCCAAATAACAAAAAAGGAAATAAAATGAGGAATAAAATAAAAGAGAATAAAATGGCTAAAAAAAAATAAAGATGTGGTTTTTGGGGTTTTATGGATTTCAAAACTATCTTTTAAAATAAAAAAAGAAAAGAACTAAAATTAAATACAAAGAAATAAAAGAAACATAATGTTAAAAAAATAAAGTGTCTCCCCCAAGGCTTGAACCCAAGACCTTGGGGTTGCAGGCTGAAAATAATACCAACTCAACCACTGAAACATACATGAAGAATATGGAAATAAATAAATAAAAAAATTAAAACGGATAAATAATGAAAATTAAAATAAAAGCGCCCCCGCTGGGGGTCGAACTCAGGACAAGGGCAATGCAAGGCAAGTTACTAACCACTAGGGTGGCGATACATCCATTGTATAAAGCCACCCCATTTGCATATATGCCAAAACAAAGAAAGTTTTTTCTGGGCAAGCAAGAACAAAACTAAGGCAAAACTCGAAATGCGTTTTGATCACCACTCTTTCAATTCTTATCTAATTTTAACAAAATTTTAGTCTATCTCACTCCATTTTCCACAAGGAATATGATGGTGCTGTTAGTTTTCTCAAACAATGAGCACAACTCAAAATTCGATTGGAAATGCAAAGGAAAACTTTGAAATTCATTTTGAAACTTATGGACCAAACCAGATGCCAACAGTCCAAGTTTTAAACCTGCACAAACCTCAAGTATGCACCAGACCAAGTTCCAACAAAAGTTTAAACCAAAAGGGAAGAAGATAAGGATTTGGCATATGAGTTGCATCCAAGAATATGAAATAGACTTAAGCCAAGACAAGGTGGTTAAAGTGGGTGAATTCAAGACCAACAATGGTCTGCTCATGCTTGAAATATGCTAATCACATATTAGATACAAAGAAAGGTCTCAGTTTTGCCATGAATCAAAATATGGTTGTCAAGTTGCAAAAAGGTGAAAATGTGTTTTGAGTGACCAACCTAGTCTTTGACAAAGTATCCAAACATGATTCTAAGGCAGCACATGCTTATTAGTTCCAACTGCAACATGTCATGAACTTGGCACACACATAGATTACAAGAAAATTCAAATCAAATTGATACACAAAAGAGTGACTAATCCTCAAACAGAGACTAACAACCAATGATAGCAGTGTGTTTCAGTAGCATTCATGAGGAGTTCCAACAGCAGTGCCTTTACAAGGATTAAACACACACACACGCACAGCCAAACTAATCTAAACAGCCACATACTTAACATGATTAACAACATTTTTCACAACAAAACCATAACCAAATGAGTTTTTGTTTAAAACAGGAACAACTACAGACTTTGTTATCACAATGCAAACAATAACTTAATATATTACAAGCAAGCACATGTTGAACAAACTCAAAGCAAGAAGCTGACAGAAACAAGGACCAATACCTCACATGGTCACAACACACCAACCCAAATTCGAACTGACCTAGGCAGCATACATACCTTGATATGATTATGCTAACCAGACCTCAAATACATTGGTAACCAAATATGAAATAGCCTACTCAAACCAACAACAAACCTTGGCAGAACAAAGCAAATCAACCATGCTAATGCTCTTAAAAGCCCAGCTGAACAACAATCACAACAGCAATAAGTTCACTCATTGAAACCAAATTGTCCTAAATAGATCTGATAGTAACAACCCCCTAATCCAGCCAATATAAAACTGCATACTTCACACACACCACATTTGCAATAATTTAGGAACAGGTTTAAACACAAGTTAACAGCTCAAAGTGGAAACTAAAAGCCAGCATGAACCCACATCCAATTTCACAGGATCAAAGCAGAACTTCAGCAAGGTTATTTGGTTTAGAACATAGGAATGGCAGTATGATTGTGGACAGATTCAAACACATCCAAGGGTTAAGACCAAATGGTTAGCAGAAATCAGATTAAAACTTTCAAGCCAAGAAAAAAAAACTTTCAACAGATCCAAGAGATATGCTGGCATGAAATGAGCAATCAAAGCACTATGGTAATGAAGTTAAAAATCCAAATTGTCATGAATTTTAACAAAAACATGGAAACAGCCTTTAAATAAATAAAGCACCAGTAGGGAAACTCATGGAGTCTTACCACTCTAACACCCAACCATATCACCTAGAACACCAACAGGCCCCTAATGATAGTTATCAAACAAAACTAGCCATGAAGTACAGTTGATAGCAGAGTGCAAGAAACAAGTGACAATTCAAAATATGATTTGATCATAACTTTGTCAAAACTCAATCATTTTCAGTGAAATTTAAGTCTAACCTACTTATTTTTCATGAGGAATACAATGGTAACCACCATTTTTCAAAATGAAACACACACAACAAAATTCGAATGAAAATGTTGTTATGGCTTTTGAGATGCATTTTGAAGTTTTTAGATCAAAACAGATGCAATTATTGGTAGAAGATAGTTTGAGCAAAGTCTAAACATGATTTTGAATGAGTCTCAACAGAAATTTTGTTCAAAAGACATCAGAACAAGATTATGGTATGTGAGTCGCAAAGGGTGAAGTTTTCCAAACTAGATTTTGTGCATACATACTGTTAAAACAAAGTGATTAAATGACAATACAAAACTCATCAATCTAAAACTGCCACTGCTCCACAAGCTTAAACCAAGGAAAGCAAGGTTGAATCATAGAGGTATGAGTAGTATAGATAAGCTCACATTAGATCAGTCATGTCACCAAGATAATGTTCAACCCAACTGGTTTACTTAAATAACAATTCCAACTTCACAAGTAGGACAACATTGAATCACCTTGACAAAAGCATACCAAGCCAAGCATAATGATAACTTACATGAGTTGACATACTCAGAATGGCTCCCTCAAGGCCAAAGCACTTTCTAAACCTAATAGCAGTTGATGCCTTCAACAAGTTTCACATGACATCAAAATGCAATTCTACATAGCATGATGCAAGCATGGACTCACTCAATACAGTTGGCACATGCAAGGCATAATCAGAGCAGGTTTGCACATACAAGACAATAAGTTAACAGCCCTCTCCTTACTACATCTTAATAGCATAGAAACCACAAGTCCTAAACTCAAACAACCTATACTATCAAACCTCTTCTCAAGAATCTAATCAGAAATGAGGTACACAACAAGTCCTAAAAACCTCATGACAGCAAACCTGGCTCCCTGCTTCAAACCAGCACCCTTAAGTATCAAGCACAAAGTTGAATTTCACAAATGAAAATGACAACTTAATCAGCATAAGAACAGACAATCGCACACCAAAACCTTAAAACAGTCATGACTTCTCAATGGAAAATATCAGCATGACAATGTTGATCACCAAATGCTCCAACAGTCATGTGGATCACTTCAACATAGTCAATGTGGATCACCAAACGGCTGTTATTTGAAACCAAACATGATCTCCCAAAACAGCAATTGACTGTCAGCTCCAAGTATTTCAATTAGTACCACTAATGAATTCCCATCATAACTTTCACAATGAGTTTCAAAAGTAGGATGGAAACTAAACCAACAAAATTGTTCTTGCTAACAGAAGCAATACACACAAAAACTTTTAATTGAAAATCAAAGTATGACCAGCTAAAATTAAACCATAAAAATGTATGATTGAGCTGACAAACTCAGACCTCAAAGACAATTATTGACAATAGGGTTACAACATGACCATATTCCATGCATTAATCAAAATGTTCTATACACACATGATAGGGTAGCTGCTATTTCACCAACAGGTTTTAGTATGAAAGATAGCTTTGGAACAGCAAAGAACCAATGAGTGGACAAACTTCAAACAACAAGTAATGTAATCAATTAAACACTCAACATCACCAATGTCCATTAACTTTTGAAATTCAGCATGGCCTAAACTCAAACAAACAAGGGTTTTTAAAATTCAAGTGAAGTTTGACAATACAAGAGGTTAACAGACCTCAAACAGAAGATGACAGCAAGCTTGACATAACAAAGCCAACAACAGCAAACACATTCCTATATCAGCAATGCCTTCAAAAGCCGTTTAGCATATACAGAATTTCCACATCAAACTCAGCTTGATCTTAAACAAACTATAGATTTGTATTCCTAAACATGATTAACAGTGTTACAACAAAACATCCACAATCAGTTTTTGACAGAAACAAACAGCAGGCTTGACATAATACTACCAACATCCAAACATCAATTCATTATGTTGCTTCAAATGAAAGTTACAGCTCCATGATAACAAACACAAACAGGTTTTAGCATGAGAACCAAGACACAACCTTAACATAACCATGTCAATCATCACAAATCAATGCATTACATTTTCCAACAGCATTTATGATGAATTCTGACAACAGTGCCTTCACAAAGACAAAACATATCTTTACATTCAATTTGATCTAGACAGCAGCTTACAAGCTAGTATGCCTACACTAGGGGTGGCAAAATGGATGGATTGGATGGATATGAATTGGATTGTTAATGGATGGATTAAAACAATCCATTAGTCCATTAACAATCCACTAAAATTTTCTTAAAATTATCCAATCCAATCCATCCATTAAGAATAAAATCCATTCAATCCATCCATTAACATATTTTTAATGGATGAATATCCATCCATCCAACTTTTTTTTATTTCGTAAAAATAAATATATTTTTTTATTTTTTAAAAATTGATTTTATTTTATTTTTGAAAAATTCATTTTTTGTATTTTAAAAAAAATTATTTTTTAATATATTCATTAAAAAACTGAATTTTTTGTATTTTCAAAAAAAAAATTGATATTTTAATTTTTGAAAAATATCGATTTTGTTTCCAAAAAAAAAAGTCGGTTTTTTTTTCGAGAAAAAATTTTGTTTTTTTTTCGAAAAACAAATCCGTTTTTTATTCTGAAAAAAAAAACAGATTTTTTTTCAGAAAAAAAACAATTAACAAAAAGTTTTTTTTTAAGAAAAAAATTCATTTTTTTCGAAAAAAATTATAATTTTTTAATTATTTAAAAAAAATAAATCTAACAAAAATAAAAATAATCTATTGGATCCTTAAAATATGTTGGATGGATTGAATTCATCCATGCATATAAATGGATGGATTTAATCCAATCCATTAACTTATTTTTTGTGTGGTGGATGGATTGGATGGATTTTTTGATGGATGGATTGGATGGATTTTGCCTTAATGGATTCAATTGTCACCTCTAGCCTCCACATGGTTAGCACAACATATTTTGACAGCATGGCTAACAAACTACTTCAACATGGTAATGTACAAGCTGAACTCAAAAACAATCAACACATGATGATGTATAGTAGTGAAGGAGTTCAAAATAACATACCTCTTGTAGTCTAGCTGCAAAAAAAATCAAGAATCCCTTCTCTTTGAACAAGCTTGTGAAGTTGCTTCCTTTTGAAGAAAAAATGCACCTTTGTGGACAGTACTAACAAATGAACTTCCAGTTGTTGTTTGGGGTTTCAAACAGCTAATATGACATAAATGAAAGGTGTTTAAATTGTCAAAATGGTTCTAAAAGCTTTAGGTAGTGTGTTCTGTTGGTTTATGCAGGAAAGTCAATGTTCATGGTGTGAGAAGTTGACTTTTGGATATATGAGGTTTTGGACTGGTTTAATGGTTGTAACACCTCCTAATCATGATTTTGAGGTTGTATGGATGGTTTTGGAGGTGGTTGAATGATTAGAAATGATGTTGGTGTCAAACTTGCACAAGACAGTTTTGGTGGTTTTTGGAGGATTTGAAAAATGCAAGCTCTAGTTTTTTCAATGCAGCAGTGGCTGGAGCTGTCTAGGGTTTGTGGTGAATGGTATTTAGCTTAAATATGAAGTAAAAAGGGTAAAATGGCAAGCTTTACCAAGGTGAAAAATGAAGGGGCAGATTTGCATTCTTTCATGAAATTTTGAATCAAGGGTGGATGGTGATCAAGGACAAACAACCCATAGGGCTATGCAGTAGCTGGATGAAATGACAGCTGCTTTTGTGCCTGCGCTAGCAAGGAGAGAGGTATGGTGTTGTGACAGCTTTTGGCAATGTTTGGCATGCTCCCAATGCAAGTCATTTGCATGATTTGAGGAGTTAACAGGCTGTATGATGAAAATGCAAGGTTATGCCAAAATATCTTGTAACAAATGCCTTGCAAATATGTTTAAATCACCCACTTTGGACCATGATAACTTGATGCTCAAAGATCACTTTGTCCTAAACTCGAGCTCTAAGTAAAGAGGACATGGCAAGGAACAATTTTTATGTTGAAATCATCTTGATTTGAGGATTGGAAGACCGTGAAAAATGATGTTGAAAATCATGCCATGCAAGCTGTTCATGAATAACTTAGAAAAAAGTCTAAGTTATGGATTTGGTTTATTTTTCCTCAACTTTGCACATCCATAACTTGAGCTTCACAAATCATATTGAGGACTTCTTGGATTCTTTGGAAAGCTTGTAACATTCTCTACAACTCTCATTTCGGACAAAGTTCCATTGGACATCAAGAAAGTAATGGAAATTGACTTGCAAAGTGGTGCAAAAATCTGTCCAAACTCAACAGTTTTGAAATCATTGAAATCCCCAACTTTGATTGATCATAACTTTAGCTCCAAGTATCATATGATTATGAATTGGTACTCAAAAGAAAGCTTGAAATACAAGGAACAACTTTTATGTTTTATCCAAGTTCATTTGAAACCTTGATCATGAAGAAAAATGGTCTTGAAGATGGTTGTTCCCAACATAAAACTTTCCATAAATAGAAAGTTCTAAAACCCTAATTTCCTTAAAATGGCAACTTTCAACAATTCTTGATTTTTCATGATTCCCTTGACTTTTCTTGATCAAACTCCATCCATTGGTCATATTGAACTCAAAGATCATGATCTTGACCTCAAAAAGTCAGGAGTTAACTTTTTCACTGCACAATTGACTTTTTCTCCAAATCTCCTGATTTTCAATTGACTGATCAAATGAAGCCCTTCTGATTAAAATTGATGATCAATCTCCCATCCTCAAACACCTTAGGACATATATAGGGTCATGGAAACAAGTTTGCTTGAAGAAACAAACTTTATCCTGATTAAAATTGAATTCCTAATTTCACCCTTTTTGTCTGGGCATTGTGCAGATGAACTGGGTGATCATTCCAACTCCACCATGACCTCTAAGGTGCTCAACATACTTCTACCTCATGCCTCTACCAATGATGAAACCTCAAAATTTCTTGACAATCCTCTGATGGTTTGTACCAATGCCTTTGATTAACAAAAAAAAAGTATGGACAAATTAAGGGTATTATATATATATATATATATATATATATATATATATATATATATATATATATATATATATATATATATATATATATATATATATATATATATATATATATATATATATATATGTTATTCGCTTGTTTGAGAATAATAATATAAATCAATTGATTAAAAAAATGACCTATCTCTACACAAATTGATCCAATTGGTGATCCTCGAGTGTGATACTGAAATTTTATTTTGCAAATATTCTGAAATCTATTGATTAAATATTTTTGAAAAAAATTAAGAACTATTACATTAAAATTTTTTAATATTATTTTTAAGAAGATTTAATTTTATACCTAACTTACATTTTTCTATTGTTATTTTTTATAAGATGAGTTCTTTTTTTTAGTTTATATTTACATTAATTTTACCTTTTTTTCCCACATACATTTATGGTATATAAAATAAAAAGTAAAGCTAAAAGATAAAAAATTGATCAATCTACATATATATATATATATATATATATATATATATATATATATATATATATATATATATATATATATATATATATATATATATATATATATATATATATATATATATATATATATATATATATATATATATATATATATATATATATATATATATATATATATATATATATATATATATATATATATATATATATATATATCATTTGTTGAATAAAATATAAAAAATAAAAAGAGGGAGATGTAATCCATCAAAAAATTATTAAAAATGATAGTTAGGCATGTGCATTCCACCAAAAATTATATTAATTAACATGCAGTTCTTTTTTCAAAAATATGAAACAAAACTAATTGAAAAAAATTGACTTATCTCCACAAAAATTGGTTTAATTGATGATTCTCTCTGCCATATATCGGAATTCAACTTATATAAATAATTTAATGTAATAGTGTTTAATATATTATGTTAAATATTTCGAATAATTATTTCAAACTTTTTTAATATTTTTTTTTTATATTTTGTTTTAAAAGTAGTGTATTTTATCCTAAAGTTATATTTTTCTTTGTTAATTTTTATAAGATCAGTTTCTTTTAAATTTTTATTAACTAATTTTTTTTCCAAAAAATCCAAAATAAAATTGATTCTCACTAAATTTAATATGATAATCACTTTTCTAATTTACATGTCTTTGTTTAAGAGAATTATATTTCCGACATATTTTTGCCTGACATAATTTAAATCTAAAATATTACATCCCTGCCAATTAAACTTGTTCATATTTTTGTTGAATTTAAGGAAACAAATGGATACATTGCATAAAGAGCATTAAATACAGTAAATCTTACAAAATTCTAATTTTATATATCTCTTAAATTAAAGGAGTAGTCCCTCACTTTCATAATAAATTTTCAAAGAAACAGTGAAAAAGACAGAGATCTAGTGAGTCAAAGCCATGATGGTGCCAAGTAGCTTTTCTATAGAAAATGAGAAATATGATGATGATGGAGTTATAAAACGAACTGGTGTGTAAATTTTTTATCAATTATCATTTTTGCCATTCATTTTATTTTATTTTTTAATTATATTTTTAACATATTCCATCCATCTGTTTCATTTTATAAATATATTTTAAGTTTTAAATAAATTAAAAATTAATTTATCTGATTAATATATAGATTAAATACATTAATTATTCAATGTATTTAAAAAAATAAAATTTGTTTTATAATATGAAACTGAGGAAGTATTATGTTGTGATTTTAACTTTGGCAATTATTCAATTGTATCTAAAAATTATTCAATTGTATGATTACGAAGGAACATGGGTAACCGCAAGTGCACACATAGTGACTGCTGTTATAGGATCTGGAGTTTTGTCATTGGCATGGGCTGTTGCACAATTGGGGTGGATTGGAGGAACTGTCTCTCTCATACTCTTCTCACTCATCACTCTCCTCACTTCTTGTCTCACAGCTGATTCCTACAGGTATCCTGATCCTGTTCATGGAATCAGAAATCCTACCTACAAAGCAATGGTAAAAAATATTTTAGGTAATCAAAAAATTCTATTTTTAATGTTTTTAGTTCAATTATACTATATTTATACAAGTTTTCTTAAAGGTATAACCAATATCAGAAATTCAATTTATCGTGCAGCGAGTAGGTTTTTGAAAGCATTTTAAAAAATGCGTGAAATTTCATTTTATCCATAATCGTAGGAATATCTTAATCTAACGATAGAGAATTGATTAAACTCGTAGAAGAATTCGGACTAAATTTCTTTTTGTTTAAGTAATTACAGTAATTTTGTTGTGATATATTTTAGAACTTTATGTCCGAATTTATCAAAAGTTGTTTTTTTATAATATCAACTTTACCTTTTATTTTATATACTATAAATGTAATATACTTGTAATTTTACTTTTAAATGTAATTTTATTGGGAAATTTATATATATCAATTGATGTTATCGGCCAAAATTATAAAGGGCATAGTGTATAATATATTTACATTTTTATAAGTTTTTTTTTAATAGCAAATTAGGAATCATATACTAAAAAGTAAAAAGCTAAAGATTATGGAAGATACAAATGAAAATGAAGCTAAATAAACTTGTTTTTTTTTTCTATTTCTACAGGAGGATTTCAATATAAGCTTTGTGCATTGGCTCAGTACACAAATCTTGTTGGTGTTACCATTGGCTTCACTCTCACAGGATCCATTAGCATGGAGTAAGAACTTCAAAAATCTCTCACTAAATATTCAGCTAGTTTTTAAAGCTATGAAATGTACATGATAAGATTAATAATAAAATTTGCTTGTTAATGGACAGGGCCATAAAAAAATCAAATTGTTTTCATAAGTTTGGCCATGAAGCAGACTGCTCTACAGACACCTATCAATTTATGGCCATCTTTGGAATCTTTCAGATTATACTTAGTCAAATCCCTAATTTCCATGAACTTTCATGGCTCTCTATTGTTGCTGCTGTCATGTCTTTTAGTTATTCTTTCATTGGCATTGGTCTCTCCATAGCAAAAATTGCAGGTTAGGCGTTGCTTTCATATTTCGATCGACTTACTCGAAGTTATCTACTAATACGAGCATTTTTTAACATGTACAGTCGAAGGAAACCATGTCAAGACAGGCCTTACCGGGCTCATTGTTGGAGTGGATGTCACAAGTTCAGAGAAGATGTGGAATAGCTTTCAAGCAATTGGAAACATAGCTTTTGCATATGCTTTCAGTATGGTCATTGTTGAGATAGAGGCGAGTAATGTTAAACAAAATTACTTCAAAGATTAACGGTGCTAGAAAAGAGTAGCAGCGCAGTTTGTTGTCCGTTTGTTTTTTATTTCAGTATAAACGATTATTTCTTAACTCCTAGGTAAATTACAAAGATAAAACATAATTTTGAATTATTTTCTTGTATAGGACACATTAAAATCAAGTCCACCAGAAAATCAAGTCATGAAGAAATCAAACGCTATTGGAGTTTCAATCACCACATTTTTTTATGCATTGTGTGGTCTTCTAGGCTACGCGGCATTTGGGAATAACGCACCGGGAAACTTTTTAACTGGATTTGGTTTTTACGAACCCTTTTGGCTCGTTGACATTGCTAATATTTTCATTACTGTTCATATCGTTGGAGCTTTTCAGGTAAATAATTATTCTATAAACAAAAAGTTTCTACATAACCTTGCAAAAATTTAAGATTATAGTTACTAATTAATTCATTATATACAGTTATTTTCACAACCAATATATTCTGCAGTGGAAAATTGGAGTAGTAAGCGTTGGCCACAAAGCGAATTGATAATAAAAGAATATCCTATAAGAATTCCATTGATTGGCTTATGGAGAATGAACATGTTCAAGTTGATATGGAGGACAGTATATGTGACAATCATAACAATGATTGCTATCACATTTCCATTCTTCAATAGCGTGGTGGGTTTGCTCGGAGCTATATCGTTTTTTCCATTGACAGTGTATTTTCCGATAGAGATGTACTTAACACGAGCTAAAGTGCGAAAGTATTCTCTTATATGGACTGCGATGAAAGTCCTGAGTGTGGTTTGTTTGGCTGTCACCCTTGTTGCTGCAGTTGGTTCGGTTGTAGGAATAATCTCAGAGCTCAAGACATATAAGCCCTTCAAGTCATACTAATCCATTTCTTTTACCATATGATTAATAAACAGTTATGATGCTATTTTGACAAAAAATTTTGAAAAAGTTGTTAACAACATAATTATATTACCTTTAAAAGAATTGTTTCATGTACAAGTGTCACAGCACTTGGAAGAGATATTGAGTCTGTTTGTTTTACCTTTAAATAAATAATTTTTTTTATATTTTAAATAATGATTTTTTATAAAATTGTTTTTCAAAATATTACAAGGAAGAAGAAGGACCAAATCCGTCTAGGCCAGGCGCACTATCCTTTGTAAGACTGAAGTCTGCAAGATGGATCTCCTCTAAAGTGGGAATTATTATGAGCATGTTGTTGACTTGAGCATTGATTATTTGAGTAGTAACCTCATCCACCAGAGAGCAGTTCTGCAAAATAGAAGAATGGTTAAACAAATTCTGCAAATGTAGCACAATATGATTTGTAATTTCCTCCGGATTTGTATTGACCGTTCCGCATACCACTTGACATTTGTCTTTTCTTTCCAATATATTTCTTCTATCCACTTCAAGATCATAGTTTCCGCCATTGTCCAAGTTAATAAGTTGAGTTTCTGGGAAAACTTGTATAACATCATCACTATCTTCTTTGTCATCCTGCACTCTCTCCAAAACTGGGGAATCAATCAGCCTCTTACTAGGATTCTCCACTCTAACCTCCTCTCCTATAGGATCATCAGGGATGTCACTTTGTTTTTGCATAGACTTGTCAGTTTCACCAATATCTATAGAATCATCTTGAACCTGCCCCACCTCCATTGGTTTTTTTCCGATGTTAACCGTATCAGCAACTTGTTGGTCATTCTCTAAAGTTAGTGAGGGAACATTGTTGCTAATAGTGTATTCTTTAATGATGACCCTGGTCCTTCACAGCATAAGGCCCAGGAGTCACACTTCCACCATTCTTGTTGACACTACTTGCCTACTTTATTATATGTTGGACGTAAGGAAGATTCATGTGGTGAGGGTCATTTCTAATGAGATCCGAGCTATTCCCTCAAGTGGTCACTGACTTGGTACCAAAATTTCGGCCATTCTTGCTCTTCCTGGACTTATCATGGGATTATGCAGTCAGACAGGTGTTCCAATGCTCGACATGGTTCATAAGACCATTAACGATGTTATGAATGATGCTTATATAGAGAGTTATTGTATGCCTAGGTTGGATGCACCCAGAGATCCACATCAACAGCAGCCAGCAGCTCCACAACAGCAGCAGACAACAGCTCCTTCAGCTCGACAGGAGTATGATGAGATCGTCGCGTGAACGTACACATGGGACATGATCAGGGAGCTTTTAGTTTTCTTTATTCTTCTATGCACATGCTGCAGCTGCATATCTGTGAGCCGCATATGGACCATCTTTGCCCACTGGTGAAGAGATGGCCGAGTTTGTTGATTGGCATGAGAACATGCCATTTCATTTTATGAGAGCTCAGGCACCTCAGGAAGATGAAGTTTAGAGCAATGATGTTGAGGATGATGATGATGATAGGTGTGAGAATATATGGGAGTAGGAGGCTACTAGTGATGAGGAGTGATGGGTTTGATTATCTTTCGTCTTATTTAGTCTTTATATTGTTATGTCTTATCATGTTAGTTTGTCTAGACTTGTTTTCAAAACTTTTGTTCACTTTGGATTTATTTTGTACCATCCTTTTTAGGATGAGGTTGTATGAACTCATTTTGGTACACCATGGTTTGGGTGTTTTATGTTTAATATTATGTTGTTCATGTTTATCATTAAGTTGTTTATTTATTTATTTTGTGTAGTTAGTTAATTACTAGTAGAATTTTTTTTTAATGTTTTTGTTGTTTGTTCCTAAGTTTCAAGAACTTGAAGGAACTTAGTGAACATTTCAAGATTGACTGAATTAATATACAATTGAGTGGTAACGATATGCTTAAATAGAGGTACAATTGCAACGTACATGTTTATCACTTTCTAAATATAGCATGAATATGAAATTTTTGATTTGTGCAAACCATTATACCATTAATTCTTTTGAAATGCATGTTCAAATGTGAATAAATTATAACATAAACATGTGAGAGGAAGCTTCCATTGTGTACTATATGCGGGAGACCAACATCCTTGTTTTAACTCGATCTTATTATGTTTAATCATGCGCTTGTGTTGATTTGTGTGAAAGTAGGAAAAGGATCAAGGAATTTTTTTTTGAAATTGAGTAAAACCACTTGAATAAAATGAATAATCAATCTACCTTGTGAGTGAGTGAGAATTTGTTATCCTCTTTGAGCTTTTATATCAAGATCCTTGTTGATGATTGAATTGTGTAAATATTGTACATAAATAATAATTTCATCATTAAATTTTGGATTGAATCTTGATTTTTGTTTGTAAAATTTTTGAACCTCAACCATAAAGTGTGGTTGCTTTAATTTTCCATTGCCTTAGATGTGTAAGAGCATTCTTGTCACCATATTGGGTTGTATTCAAAGTTGTGGCGAAAGAGGTAGGTTGATATGTTGTGAAAAATAAAGTGGTTGAAAAAACAAAAATTTGTTGTGAAAAATAAGAAAAAGAAAAAATGAAAAGAAAAGATTGAAAAAGAATGAAAAGGGGGCATAGAGTATGCCAACATATGAACTTAAGGTTAGAATAATGAAAAACAAAATAAAACAAGAGGGTTAAGGTCTTGGATTGTGTATGAATGTGAGAATTGAATGCTCTCATACAATTAGGCATTTTAGTTTCAATGAATTTGATAAATGACCCTTCCTTGTAACCCAAGCCAAATTACAACCTTTGAAAGTCCTTATGATTCTTGCTTTTGTACTAATTAATTCGTGTTGTTTGATGAATGCATAATTTGATCCGGATGTTAGCAGGATTGTTTAGCGAGAGAAAAAAACCTCATGTTGTTTTTCATCAAAGGATGAATGTGTGCTTAGGTGTGATTCATGTTTGAGTTGTATTGCTTTAGAATTTTTTATATGTGTTGTGCACCTAGAAATTGTTTCATCCTCAGGTTTGTTTAAAGTAGTGGTAAGTTTTATCTTACTTTTACTTTTACTTTTGAACTATGAAATTGTTGTTGTTCTAAAAACTTTTTGGTTCCGATTTCTTGCGTGTTGCTTTAGTTTCCTTTGTGCTTGTCAAACTTTTGTTTAGGGACAAACAAAATCCTAAGTTGGGGAGAGTTGTTAAGGGCGAAATTGTGTATATAATTGATAATATTTTATGGTCCTTTTCAATTGATTTCATGGTGAAGTAGTAATAAAACCATAGTCTTAGAGTAAATAAGTAAATTTATGCTTATTCTTGTAAATAGCTTTTTGTGTGATCAATTGGAACTTTGCCTTTTGTTTTCCTAACTGCGCTAAGTGAGCTCTGCATGGGCTTAGCGCGGCACCACTTTTTGGCACTCGTATAAAAGGAATTTTGCTTGATATTTTAAGACACAATCCCACTTTTCAGATTCTAGAAAGATATTTGGAGCATCAATCTTTGATCTTCCGACTTTGATGCTAGTAGAGCTTTCTTTCTTACTTGTTGCTCAAGCTACCATGGTGATGGGTAGCTAAACCCCCTTTTGTGTCAAGATTAGAGGTAGTTAACCTTGATAATATGTATTTCTTCTGATCTTTTGTATGTGAACAAAGTTGATGATCAATATATGATTAATATCTTTGTTTATAATGTTATACATTTGATTTGAATCACTATTGAAAGATATTTTTCAAACCTTGACCTAAGTTATTCATCTATCAATGAACAAGTACTAGACATAGATTTGTGAATTGATATTCACTTGTGTCAAGATTTAATATTACTGTGTTGATTGTTAGTATGAGAGATTATCTAGTAATTAGTAGGATAATATTCACGAAATCGCTTTAGAGATAAATGGTATTCCGAGGATCTGTGATTATATTGATCATAACAAAGTTTACATGCTTGATTAATAGGATATGTATGAAAGGGGTTAATGAAATATAATCTTGACATGCATTTAAAACAAACATCTTTCTACACTTTACTCTTTGCTACAAAACTCTTGTAAAATTAATGTTACCAAACAATAACATTTCAAAACTCTCACTTAAGACTCTATAAACCGTATAATGGCGACCATAAACAATAAAATTGTTACCACCTAATATACTTTGAACTGTATTATGTTATTGAAGGTGTATATTTGTAGTAGTGGACTTAGGTATAAGTCGTAGTAGCTTGCCCGCTCGAGTATTTGTCTTCTGCTTAAAAATTCACCGAACGTGTTTCAAACCTTTTCGCAATAAAATGGATTAAAAAAGGATTTGTTGGGCGTAATATCCAATCGTAGTCCCCGAGTATTTGGATACAAGTTATAATAGTTTGCCCATTCTAATACTTGTCTTCCACCTAAAAATAAACCAATAAATCAAACCTATCTTTTTCCCCTTAGTGCGATGTTAAGACCTTTTCATAATTGAAAAATGTTTCGTCCATTTTGAGACAATGCAAACGAAGTTTCGTTCCTACCATCTGAAAGAAGTTAGAACACTTTCTACTCGAATGTGATGAGAACATAACTTTGTGAGATTCCAAGTTATGTTGTCTATTCTGACACGACGCCAATGTTCACTTCTCCATATTTGGGGTAGAAAAAAATGTTGTGTGCTCGAATGAGACTAAGTACCTTTTGTTAAAATATACAAACCAACAAACAATTGTTGCCCAAAACTACGAAGCCTTAAGTTTCCCATCGCACCTAGAGATACATAGGAGTGAGATTTAACGTCTTGTCAGGTACCCTAAAATAAAACTTATTTTTAGCCCCTTTCTTTTTTATTTCTCTCAAATTTTAATAACTAGAAGTAAACAATAAAAAAAGCTAACATTATATTCGCAAAGCTAACTAAATGTTTTCGGTTGAGTACAATGAATGTGAGGGGTGCTAATACATTTTCCTTGCATAACCGATTACCGAACCCGAATTTGGTTACAACTTTTATATGCATTCATTTCACTTGCAAGGGGTTGCAGTCAAAGGTTGTGCACTTAGGGTTTCATCTACTTAGTTCAAGATCAACTGTGAGCTTGAAGAAGTTGGAGACTTGGTTCCAAGTCATTGGAGTCATGGGAAGTCATGTTGAGACATCTAGAATGTTATATCAAGTTCAAATCAAGAAGAATCAAGAGTTGGAGAGGTTACTAAATTAGGGTTTTCAGGGGTCTCAGTGTAAAATCCCCTTCTTTAGTGCCTAAATTCAAGGACCATTTACCTCAAGATACAAGTTCAATCTCATTCTCATGTGAACATGAGACTTGTAGGGCATGCTATAAGCTTTCGTTTGAGTACTAGGACTCATCTATTGGGTTTATGGAAGTCAAGTTATGATTCCATCAAGTTATAGGTCTCAGATGAACATATTTTCCAGTCAACGCACTTCCAAGGCACTTTTGACCTAGAATCGCGTTTCTTCTCAACTTTTGATGAACATGAAAGTTACTCCTCATGATCATAGCTTTCCAAAAAGTCCTATAAGTCCTTAATATCATTTGTGGAACTCAAGTTATAAAGCTTGCAAGGCAAGGGTATTTTGGGAAACTTTGATTATAGGCCATTTTCATTATGGGTCATTCTCATGAACTTAAGTACTTCAAATGGAACTTCAACCAACATGAAAGTTTCTCCAAATGACTTCAATTACATCATGGAACTCAAGATTGGTGTGAATTATGATTTATCATGGATAATTGAAAGAAAATTCAAGTGAAAATGCAACTTTAAATGGTGTTTCCAATTGAATTGGTTAGAGGTCTTTTTCATGCCATGTTTTGATCCAATTGTGTTCATATTACTTCAACAAGTAAGATGCACCAATTTATTTTGGTCTTTGCTAGCAAAATCACGTGGAATTTCAAGTTACTTCACAAAGAAGTTTGTATTTCAAACTTGCTAAATGGATCACCAACCAAGCCCATTTCAATCCTAATGTAAATTTCAAGTTGTCAGCTACAAATCCAAGCTAATTCCATGTGTGTAGCAAGCAGTTTTCACGTATGCACATGGCATTTTTTGGGCATTTTGCAAAATCAGCCAAACAAGGCTTCATGTGCCTCTAATTCACATCCAAATCCATTATATATAAGCTCCATTTTCATTTTGGATGCTCAGAAGTGCATTTTCGTGGAGAGGAGAGCAAAGTCAGTATTAAAATTTGGGAGAGAAACTCAAAATCGTGAATCAAGATCCAGAGTAATTCAACTCAAATTGAAGCAAGCATTCTCTTCTCAAGCTGTATGGAGTGGATCTGCACCTTTTGAAGCAAGCTGTAGAAGCACCAACGAAGTGTCTCCGTTAGGTAATATTCATTTCAACTTTTCTCTCATTCTAGAGCTTGTTTTAGGATCATGTTGGTTGCATCTGAAGCTCTACCTCGTGTAGGAAATGTTTGAGTACTTGATTTCCATGTTTGGTGAAGTTTGCAGATGTGCACTCCAAATTTAATCCATTTGAATCTCTTTATCTAAGCATGTTTAAAACCAATGGAACACGGATTTGGAATGCACATAAGTTTAACTTCATTTTGGTATAAGATTTGGCAAGTTTTGGTGAGATTTTCAGATCTTGTCTCTGGCCACCTCACCGAAGAAGATGACCGGAGCTAGGGCTCCGGCGTCTGGTTCAAATTCAAGCGTGTCTGAGGTGTCCTGGTTTGACATGTTGACTTGGTGAGATGAACGTCCCAGATTGCTTTGACTTGCATGTGTGGATCAGTTGAATGCCACATCATTTATTTAAACGCTACGTTTAGATTAGTTTGCTGAGTTGTTTTGATTTGGGCTTAAGCTGCTATTCACACACCCTCTTTTGGAAGCCCAATGATTCTGAACGCATTTTCTTGCTATTTGCACCATTTTGAGTTTATTTGTTTTTTATTTTCTTTATTTCATTTCTGTTTTTCTTTTTAATTTTTAAAACTAGCTCCAAGTGTAATAAAATTCCATAAAAAAATATTTTCTAATACCTTAGGGTGTTAATTAATTTTCTCAATTTTTTTATTTTCATTTTCCATTTATTTTTCAATTTAATGGGAATTTTACAGTTGGAGGTGTTTTTGGAATGTTTTTCATTTGTTCTTATTTGTTCTTGCTTGATTCTTAAGCCGTTTGTAACCACCTATGAATGAGGCTTCTTCCTCATTTTGATGATGAGTTGAGGTGCCTTTGAGGATGTTTTTGGTCAAGGTTTGACCTATTTTTGGTTGACTTTCATTTGCTTTCATTTGACCCTCGACAACCCTCCTTCAAAGTGGAGCACCCTTAGTGGATCAATTCCTTTGGTGATGCTTTGATTGGACTTTGGTTGTGTTGCTTTGGCCTCTGGTTGCCAACATCTTTGTGAGCTTTGTGCATTTTATTTGGCTTTTTTTGAACCATTTTCCTATTTTTGGTGTACCTTGCAAGTCAAGACACCCTAGGAATGGTTCACACATACTAGTTGACCTAGTTCTTGTGGGAGATGACCCTTGTGGATTCCATATGCTCCCAACTCCTCTTGATTCACATTTATAACATGGTGGAGTGGCTGGTTTCAAATTTGTAGGTCCTAAAGTTGGTTGGTTTATGTTGTAAGTTGCATTTGTTTAAGGCTTTCCATTTGATGTTGAATGTTGAAAGTGTTTAGAACCTAGGTTCTTTACTATGCCTCATCTTGCAACTTGCCTTGCTTTGATTACTTCTTTAATCTGCCAATTCTATTCTCTTGTTCTCACTTCTGTCCTAGGACCTTGGGGACTCATTCAAGTTAATTTGGTGCTTTGTATTTGCACTTTGAGTTTGACTTGATGAGAGGCCACTTTGAGAACCTTCTTTTGGTTTCTTTCTTGCATGATCATTTTGATGTTTATGGTTGAGATTTCATTTTATGTTGCTTGATGCCCAAGCCTATTCTACCATCCTCATCTTGATCATGTCTTATTTTCTTTCTTATTTTCTTGCCTCTTGGTTTAGTGATTGATGTGCAAATGGTTGTAGGAATTCTATTTCTCCCATTTCATCTCACTTTTGGCTTGAACTTGTTTAAGTTATCTTGTTTGCATCTCTCATTTCTTTTGCATACCTTTGTTTGCTTGAAGAGGTTGAGATGTGCTTGTGGTGGTTGTTACCCCACACCTTTTTCCTCCCTCTTCTTTTTTTTGTTGCATTGCATATTTGCATCCTTATCTTCTTTCTCATTTGTGTTTGATCTCTCTTTCTTCTTTCTTCTTTGCCATGATCCCTTAGGACTCTCATCCTAATTCATTTGGGGTGAGATAGACCTTAAGTTTAATCCAAGCATGACAACAGTAGGGTAGCCTTCCCTTTTCATCTCAATCATAGGTGTACATTGCATGACAACATTAGGTTGAGTTTAGTCTCCCTTTTAGAGTGTGTCTTCTCATCTCATCTCCAAACTTCTTCAAAACATATAATAAAGGATAATAAGTGTTGTACGCTACGAGCCTTAAGCATTTGGGAAATGATGATTGGGGAGCCTCCTCTCAATTGTCTAGAATGTTTAGCGTATGTCCTTTGGACGATATGCGACGCATACGCTCCTAAGTCATAGTCTTTAGTGCAACATGAATTACAAACACAATTCAATTCACCTCTTCTACTTAAAAGACTAAAAAAACAAAATTCAAACTTTTCTATCCTTCGGGATTAGTGGAAAATCTTTTCATAAGGAGAGTTTTGTTAACTCTTGGTTCTACCGCAAACAGGTAACGCCTAAGTCTCCAATGGTCGAGCAGCACACGCCTAACTGCTAGAACTAAGTTTTAACCCTACTCGGGTAAAATACTTGAACAAACCTGTGGTCGTGTCAGCCCAAACTACGTTTGCTCTGATTTCTCGTACTAGACGAGGATACGTAGGCACAAGACGGCGATGTCTTGGTGAGCAACCTTCCCCACCTTTCACCTGTAGTTTTCCGAACTACGTTGACTCTGACTTTCCCATTGCACGAGGGAGTACGTAGGCATAGAACGACGATGCTCTATCGAGTATCTTTTCTTTTCTTTTGTTTTGTCCCTGTGGTTTGTAGCTTAGATAGATCAACACCCTTTTAGATAGATAACAAGAGTGGATCTCGTTGAGTACGACGGACGTGAGGGGTGTTCATACCTTTCCCTTGCGTAACCGACTCCCGAACCCAAGATTTGGTTACGATGACCTGTCTTCTCGCTTTTCCGTAGGTTTTCTATGATCGTTTCCTTTCCCTCTCTTTGGGATAAATAACAAACGGTGGCGACTCTTCTGTCCTTTCCAACCCCTCTTCGTAGCGATGCGACAACATCCAACATAACTTCTGAGTTCAAATGAATCCCTTGCAAATTAATTCGTACTCGATAATAAAATCAGTTAATATGGCCTTGAACAGATAAACAGAGAAATCCAATTTAGTGGCAAAACGAACTTTCCTCCGCATTTAAATCCGAATTATATCTTGAGTAACCTGACATTGTAACCTGAATCGACTCGACTGATACTCGTGATCAAACCCAACTGATATTTATTATGAATTCAATGCAAACTGAAATTCCACTGCTCCTCTGAAAATTAACTGGTAACCAGTAGAAACACAGGAAAATGTGCGCTTGCTAGAATAAATTCCTTGAAACCGATTCTCGAACCGATTCAACCCCAAATTCATTTATTTCAACGCCCTCAACTCCATATGGTTTATGAATCAAACATCATTTCAAAACCCAATTGACGACTAAATCCCGGTTCTCGCATAAAGATGTAATTTGTCAAGAGGAATCTGACGTCAAAAATTCAACCCATTCTCAAATAAAAACCGCATGATTCTGAGATGGAAACCCTAATTGTTTGAGGAATCTCTGATAACGGCGTTGCTTCATAATTCGTCAACCGACTGTAAATTAACGACCCTTCTGCACTTCCTAAATTAAAGCGCACACAATGTTATTTTCCTACAAAAACAACCAGACTGAGCAAACCGGTCAGCGGTTAGTTAAAACGAAATACGGAATGAATGAAATGCAAAATGAACCTAATGATCTAAGGGTAAAATTTAGGGTATGATATTTGAACATGAGACTTGAATTGAAATTAAGATTTTAATTGGATTGGAATTGAAATGAAGTAGAAACCTGAACGACGGAACTTGAATTTTCATATTAATTCAATATTCGCATTTGAGACTAATCTCAAATTCTCTCCTTGAATCAATTTGTGTCAAATGCGAATCAATCACTCTTGAATTTTCATTGAAAAATGAATAACACCTTGAGTCAGTCCCTGAGAAAAAGTTATCACGAATCGATCTCAGACTTGAAATAAAAAAATTTCTTGAAATGACAAAAAAAGCTTGATCTTGCCACTTGAATTATGATAAACCCAAAGCATTCGATATGAAATTCCTTGAACAAGAAAATGCTCAGAGATAAGAGAATTTTGACTTGTGATATGAGCTTCAATGCACTATACAAAACCTGGACTAGAAACGAACTGGACCGTGATGATCTTTAACCACGAAGCACTATGAACTTTGCACATCCTGACCAACAATTTATGTCAACACCATTGAAACTCAATCCCTTACACATACCTGACCTAACAATAAGAAAAAAATGAAACAACAGGCACATATTTTTGGATTTTGAATAACAATTGTTCATATAAACATTATATACAAGGTAGGACAATTTTAGGGTATGACAGATGCCCCTATCTAATTGGCTTAAACCTAGTAAGATGAACTGCTACAACGTTCTTTCTTTCAAGGTAGAAGACGATTAAATACGAAGAAGACTCTGAGTTTGTCCGAAAAAAAAAGAAAGAAAAAGTTTGGGAAATGGAATACTGGATAACTTGCAAAGGTTGTTATCAGCAAAATGAAGCAACGTGACACCAAAAGGATGATAGTATACTCACACACGCTGCTTTGACATCAAAAGGATGTAGGGGGCCATTAGAAAAAGGATAATGGAGAACATTTTCACGTCCTGGCACCAAAAGGATGACAGACCCATCACCAAAAGGATGATAGAGCGAAACTCGCCTAATCCGACACCAAAAGGATGATAGAGCGAAACTTATAAGTTACTACCATCAAAAGGATGATAATAACTTCCCAATCTTGGAGGCAACCAACACCAAAAGGATGCGGGCCATGTTGAATTGACGAGGTTCAGCTATCACCAAAAGGATGATAGTGAGACAATTGACAAAAGGTCAAGCCTGTTGGAGACAACTCATTGGGGGACGCCCAAGAGGAAGATTGGATTAAGGTAAATCAATGGGGAATGCCCACTAACTTGTTTGGGTATCATAGCTTTGACAACAAAAGGTCGAAATAACTTTCATGAGGAACGCGCATGAACTTTGAAGATGATGCCCCTGAGTAGGCTGAGTTTTTGCTTTAAAACTCTTGATCTTGGTCAACAAAAGGTTGAACAACTTCATGAGGAACGCTCATGGCTTCAAAGGAGATGCTCGTTGCTAGGCTAAACGTCGCTTTGAATCTCTTGAATTCGCCCAACAAAATGTTGAACAACCTCGTGGGGAACGCCCATAGTCTCGTAGAAGATACCTCTGGCTAGACAGAGAGTTTTCTTGATATCTTATCAAGTTTTCCCAACAAAAGGTTGAACAACTTCATGGGGAACTCCCACGGTGTTGCGGAGGATGCCCTTAACTGGGCTGAATCTCCTCTTACAAACTGATCAACCCTAGGGATGAAACAACTTCGCGAGGAACACCCACGGCCTTTGAAGAAAATGCCCTTGGTTGGGCTGAAACTTGCTTTTGAAATCTTATCAGCCACAAGGTTGAAACAACTTCGTGGGGAATGCTTTCGGTCTTGAAGAAAATAACTCCCTTGACTGGGCTGAATACGACCTTGATAACTGATCAAACCTAATGTTTAAATAGCATCATGGGAGATGCCCATGGTCTTAACAAAGCTGTCAGTGGTTGGGCTGAAGCTTGTTTCGATATTCTTGAATGTTGCAAGGGAAAAATCCACAGTATTGCAAAGGCTGCCCCTGACTAGGTTGATGATGATCCGGGAAATCTAATCAACCCTACGATTGAAACAATTTTTGTGGAGAACGTCCATGATCTTGAAGAATATGCCCCTGACAGGGCTGAGAGCTGCCATTGGAAGTCTCGAGATTTCTTCTGGGCCTCGACTCGCACATGTGAATGCTTGATGATAATGATGTTCCATAACGAATGGAAATGCAAATGCAAACGCTAACGCGCGGAGATGCAAGAGCTAGGGAAACATGATTGGATTCTGGGTATGCATATGATACAAGATTCTTATGAAGTTGAATGTGATGCGTATGATGCATATGATTGCGGAAGGGTAATTGGAAATACAGGTGCCGACATGGAGAACTTTTGGTAGCTGCCAATGCGGATTAGACTTTGGGTGGGGGGGATTGACTTCCTTAACACACAATTCATTGAAGACGCCATGATTGAAGTAGACGGAGACATTCTGGTGCCCCAAGTTTGAGTACTTGGTGATTTGTTGTGGACTCGTTTCATAGAGGATCACAATTCTTCCTGATAGTCAGGGTGACCTGGACTTACCCTAGTCTGATCATGGTAATGGTCTGCCCATGATTCACTAGTTCTGAAGTTGAAGTTGGACTTTGATGCCTTTGAGATAGCTTGCCCCTGCTCGAGTTGTTGAATGATTTGCCCCAGCCTGTGGGTTTTAAGCTAGCCTCGCTTCGTATCAGCCACTGAAAGTCAAGTTCTCTCCTTGCTTGGTCCTTGTTGGGGTGTCTTGAATATCTAGCACTGATTTTCTATTACAATTGTTCATTCACAAATGGGAATATTAATGCAAAGCTCATGCAAGTTTTGAAAAAATGTCATTTATTAAAGTGTCGTGATGGTGAGAGACGAATGAACCGTTAGTCCAGACGTTGTGCTAATTTGATTGGTGCACAAGATATAGCAAGGATAACAGCACCCATGTTGATGATTTAGCATATATATGAGAAGTCAGTTTACGCAACCTTATAATAGTACGCTTTCAGAATAAACCTTGCCTCAATTAGGTCTTTTGAGGGTTGTAACGTGGTCTGGTTCACGGTTCATGAAACAACGGATATTAGGCTCAAAGTATGATTTGTACCCACCCCTCCTTTGTAATGATCTCCAGTCCTACGTTCAATTAATTATGCACACGTTTATCTTGACGGTGTAAGATTGATGCTTCAAGGTTTGCTTGAAATGGCAGTCACCTTGTTTTTTTTATTTTGATGGATGTCAGTGACCCTGTTGATTTGGGTGGCCACCGAATCTTATTTTGTTTTTGTTGAAGGTTTGAGGACCTCTTTTGATTTTGTTTTTTATCCCTAAATTTTGCATGGACTGAGTTTACTTTTCAAGTCCATCGGGATAGCCTTGATTTTTGTCTAAGTCTCTTTTAGGTGCTTGACTTAGCAGGCTTTTTGGTTTTTCTCTTTGACTTTTTGTTGGAGAATTGTGACTGCCAAGTCATGGGTTATTGATGAAAAACCGTCATGTCCTATGGATTTTGTTTTGTTGACTCCAGTGCAGGGTTGAATTAACTGAACAACTACCCTGCCTCAGGTTGAGTGCAAAGGTTTGAATATCCGAAAAAAGTTGCTACTTCTAGGCTCGAAGTGGCTTACTAGGGATTAACTCCTTATATCTCCAGTGTTTAGGGTTTGAAACAATGCATGTACATCATTGACGAGATCCTGTCTGAAAGTATACAATTTACAATTATAGGCATTACGTTTTCGTCATCCTCCCTCCAATCATGCTAAACAATAGTTGGTAAAGAGTGAAGTGAACAAAATATGTGTCAGTGATTGTGATAAAATGAGTGAATACGACGTAACTAATTCAAAACATGCATAACAATACATTAATGAAACCAAATACGAATAGCAATATTTAAAGCATACAATACTTAAACGGAAAAGACAAAATCCAAGAAAGCGAATGGCAACATGACTTCCTTCTTTAGGGATGAACTTGAATTGACTGGATTTGATTTGACTTGATGCTGGCGCGAGCTGGCCGGTGGCATAAGGTTGTTGATGCCGTTTGAAGACTTCCCGTTGAAGTTGATAACATTCTTGTCGATCAAGTATTGAACCTTATGCTTGAAAGCCCTGTAGTCCTCAATGGTATGACCTGGAGTACCCATATGAAACTCACAATGAGCATTTGCATCGTAGTTAGCATGGATAACAGTTGGGGGAGCTGAATCTCTCGAAACCATAGCCTTTAGCAACTAAGAAGGGATACTAGCATATGGCATTGACAGGAGATCAAAGACTCTATCTGGTGTCCGCATTCTCTATTGAATAGGCTAACGCTGTTGGCGAGCACTTTGCTTTTGTTGAGCAACTTGTTGCTGTTTTTGCTGAGGAAGATACTGATATCCTTGCTGGTTGTAAGATTGTTACTTAGGAGCCTAAAGCATTTGAGCTTGAACAACTTGAACATCTGAATGATAAGGCATTGGAGCGGGAGTCTGTTTGAGAAACTTTCCCTTTCTGTAAAGAGATAGAATTTGTTTCACCCTCCTTTTTCTTGTATCCATTGAAAGGTTTCTTGGCCCAGCCTGATTGCTAGAACCTCCTTGGATCTTTTCCGCTCTTCAAACCTTCTTCAATTCTCTCACCGACGATCACCAAGTCAGAGAATCCAGCCGAAACACTACCAATTATTTTTTCATGGTATTGACCTTTCAAAGTATCCATGAAGATATCAATCAGTTCACTGTCAACCAAAGGTGGATGCACCCTTGCAGCTATATCTCTCCATCATTGCGCGTACTCCTTGAAGGATTCGTTGTCCTTCTGAGTCATACTCTGAAGTTAAGTACGATTAGGAGCAAGATCAGTGTTGTATTTTTGTACTGTTTGACAAATGCATCAGCTAGCTCAGCCCAAGTGCGTACACCGTTACACTCCATCTGCATATACCATTCGAGGGATGTCCCAGATAGGTTGTCTTGGAAGCAATGAATCAATAGATTTTTATCTCTGGCACAAACAGCCATCTTGCGACAGTACCTCTTCAGATGAATGTTCGAGCAGGTGAGGCTTTTGTACTTTGAGAATTTTGATGCTTTGAACTTGGGAGGAACAACAACATTAGGCATTTGTACAATTCCAGAGCACTGAGAGAATTTGAGATGTGCTTCTCCATAACTTGGAGTTTCTCAACTAGATCACGACATATTTTGATAGCTTCGGAATCTTGAGCATCAACAAGACTGGCAATAGGGATAACAGCAGGATAATTTTGAACGCCACCATACGGGTCCATCAGATTATCTTCGTCATGAGAAACATGAATTTGAACAACAATAGGTTGGGCTTGCGGGATAGCTCTAATAGTAACTCCAGGTGCTAGGATTGGTTGAGAAGCGGTTCCTTCGGCTGCGGTAGCGAAGTTCATTGGCATCCCATATGAATTGGGGACAGGAACTGAAAGGCTTGAGGTGAACCCTTGCCCCTGACTATTGTCGTTAACGACAACAGCAACTTCACACCATTCTTCTGGAAAGGATATGTAACCTTTGTCAATTAGTTGTTGCACTTTAGCTTGGAAGGCTTTGTAATCCTCTTTCGGATACCCCATTGATCCAACATGGCGTCCACAGTGCTTATCGGGATTGTACCCAAGAGGGTATGTTCTGGCAACGACTTGAGAGTCTTGGGATCTAATAATGAGCTTTAAACCAGATGCGGCAGCAGATGACTGTATGACATGGGGGCTGGATGAAGAGGAGTATTCCTCCTTTCTAAATTGTTGCGTGGTCTATGCTTATTTTGACACTAATATCCTTGGCCATGAGCTTGTTGATTCAAATAAGGAGTGATCCGTGGTTTCTGGGAATGAAGCTTTAGGCATGATTGGTTACCCATAAGGATAACATGGCACTGGAAACGATGAGTGTTGAGAAGATGGGAGACCATAGGGTTTTGTTGGTGTACTCTGATCACACTAAAATTCACCGTATTTCTGACTCCGATTTCGCATGCATTCTTAGCTTTTATTGTTGTTTTGCTTTGTTATTGCTTTTTTTTCTTATGTTTTCAGGTTTTTATAATAATCGGAGCTTGAATCGGGAAAAGGAGCGAAAAAGGAGTGAAAGCGGACGAAAACCTAGAAATTCAGCATTTTGCACTTGCGGCACCCACCGTGGCGGGCGCCATGGGGTTAGCCATGACGTGGCCACGTCTCAAGACCACTCCTCAACCTCCAAGACCCACGATCCCCACTCCATCATCCCCTGTAGGGACCATGGCGGGCGCCATGACCTTGTGGCGGGCGCCACAAGGCAAAATTTCATAACCTCCACTTTTTAGTGGAGGGGCGTCCCGGTCATTTCATGCTTTCAGTTTCTCCTATAAATAGGACCTTAGATTTTCGTTTTTCTTCATCCAGAATTAGAATCCTCTAGGCATATATCAGTTATAAAGCAGTTGCCATTCCACATTGGGGTGCCTCTGCAATCGAGTGATCGAGTCTGTAATCTGTCTGTGGTTCGAGTTTTGGAGCACTCTGGAGGAAGTTAATCCTGCCGCCATTTTAATTCCAGTTCGTATTTTATCTTTCCGCATTGCTTTACTTTTATTTATTTTCTCGCACTTTACTTTGTTTATTTCCCGCACTCGCACATTTACGTTGTTTATTTCCCGCACTCGCACATTTACGTTGTTTACTTCCCGCACTCGCTTTAAATTACTCATATGAAAAACTATAAAAAGAATATTTACTTTATCATGTCTAACTAATCCCATAAAGGTTAGAATGTAAGGATCGTAATTAAACCAGTAATCAGTATAATTGTTCGTGGAAACACCTAAGGGCTATTTTATCTTTCAATTCAAATAATTGTTTTTAACTATTTCAAAAACAGCCAAAAGCGCTTTGTATAGTTCATTAGGAGTTTTTAGATTAAAAAGAAAAGAGATTTTAAAACGATTTTCGGACGCGTTATGAGATTTAGAGTCTGGTTCATAAGAACCTCTTTTTGCTAAGAAGTCCAGGTTAAAATACTTTTCAACTTTGTTAAGAAACTATATTTCTTAAAAATAGGTTTACTACTCTAACGCAGTACGCACCTTTTTATCCGTGACAATAGGAGGGGTTGATTAGAGAGTACAACTCGGTTCTGAATACGTGAAAGCGACAGTTCCTGTTAAATTAGTTCTTTTCAAAGGAGAAAACATTGCCCATAAGTAGTTCCATTAACAAGTACTGGATTATCATTGATTACGTGAATTACATTCGAGCCTGTCTTTTATTTATTATTTAAAATTATAATTTTATTTACCATTGCACCCTTACTAAAACCCTTAAAAATAGTTGCCTTAGATAAACACCATAACAACAGGTACGATAGATTGACACTTGGTCTCTGTGGATTCGATAATCTTTTATATTACTTTGACGTGATTCGTACACTTGCGAAAAACCACGCATCAAGTTTTTGGCGCCGTTGCCAGGGACCAATATCGTCAAATTTCATTACCCTGTAGTTATACCGTTTAGACTAAGGTTGTTACCCACCGGTCAATGCGAAAGACTCGCAGTGCCGGAAGTTTAGTAGACCCTCTAGCTGAACCTGAACGTTACGCTCGCGCACGTTTATTTTTCCATAGGAATAGGAGAGCTATGGCCGAAGATCAAAATCGAAGACCTCTTAAGGACTTCGCCCAACCATCAAACGAGGAACCTAGTTCCAGTATAGTAAACCCCGCTATCCCAGCCAATAATTTTGAACTTAAGCCATCCCTGCTGCAATTAGTGCAACAGAGACAATTCGCAGGTCTCGCTACTGATAACCCGAACCAACATTTAAAAAACTTTCTTCAATTAGCAGACACCTTTAAAACCAATGGAGCTTCTCCTGAGGCAATACGCTTAAGATTATTTCCCTTTTCCCTCAGAGATAAAGCTCTATCATGGTTAGATTCCCTTCCACCCAATTCAATAACAACTTGGGATGACCTTAGAAAAGTTTTCCTTGCTAGATATTTTCCCCCAAGTAAGACCGCTCTTCTTCGAAACCTAATAACTAGATTTACCCAACACCAAGGAGAGTCGTTGTTCGAAGCCTGGGAGAGATATAAAGAACTATTAAGAGCATACCCACACCATGGCCTAGAGAATTGGCTAATCATCCAAACCTTCTATAATGGACTTCTTTATAACACTAAAATGACCATCGACGCTGCCGCTGGTGACGCACTGATGAACAAACCTTACCCTGAAGCTAGTGCCCTTATCGAGGATATGGCCCAAAACCATCAATCATGGGGAGTAGAACGAGCGACAGTGGAAAAGAAGGAAGCCCAAGGAGGAATACATGAGCTAAGCTCTATAGACATGATGCAGGCTAAAATGGACGCGTTGGCCCTTAGAGTCGAACATATGTGTACAACTCCGAATACTGTTGCCGCAGTTTCGCCGAATTGTGAGATATGTGGAACGCAAGGACACCAATCCGCCGAATGCAATCTGTTGAATGAAACCAACACTGAGCAAGTGAACTATACCCAAGGGAACCCATTTTCAAACACATATAACCCTGGATGGAGGAATCACCCAAACTTCTCCTACAAAAATAATAACCCTATCCAAAATACCGCACCTCCGAGACAACAAGGTTACCAAGCCCCTAGAACAAATCAACCTATGCAACCTGTACCACCTAGCCCGAGCTTTGAGGAAGTTGTAAAAGATTTTATCGTTGCTCAAAAACAACAAAACAAAGAGTTCATGAACCATAACGTCCATGTTAACGAACTAATTACCAAGTTAGGAACCAAGGTTGATCAAATTATTACTCATAATAAAATGCTTGAAACCCAGATCTCTCAGGTAGCGTTAAACCAAGCCCCACAGACTACACCTGGAGGACAGTTCCCTGGACAACCTCAACAAAACCCGAAAGGGCAAGCTAATGCCATTACTCTACGAAGTGGAACCGCTTATAAGGAACCTTTAAACCCTAGATTAAGTGAGCCTGAAACTTCTGAGAGGAATGAGGAAAAGGAACCAGAGAAGCCTGAAACCCCGGAAAGTCAAGAAAAAGGAGAAGAACCTAAAAATAAAACCTATGTACCGCCACCGCCATACAAACCACCAATACCTTACCCTCAAAGATTAAAGAAAACCCAAATCGATAATCAATATCAAAAATTCGTTAAGGTTATAGAAAAACTTCACGTAGAAATCCCTTTTACATAAGCCATCACCCAAATACCTTCTTATGCTAAGTTTCTCAAAGACATACTTACAAATAAACGTAGACTCGAAGATCCGAAACCCGTGGAATGTAATTCTATTTCCGAAAATAGGTTAGCAAAGAAAGATAAAGATCCCGGAAATTTTTCCATTCCTTGTGTTTTGGGGAATCATGTCATCGAAAAAGCTTTTCTAGACTTAGGAGCTAGTGTGAGCTTAATGCCTTTAGCAGTTTGTGAGAGATTAAACTTAGGAGAATTACAACCTACTAAGATGTCACTTCAATTAGCCGATAGATCCGTTAAATACCCTATAGGCATACTTGAAGACGTCCCTGTTAGGATAGGTCAGCTGTTTATACCTACTGATTTTGTTGTCATGGACATTAAAGAAGATGACGACATACCAATCCTCCTAGGTAGACCGTTCTTATCGACTGCTGGAGCCGTAATAGATGTTAAAAAGGGAAAACTAACTTTTGAGGTAGGTGGCCAGAAGATAGAATTTATATTGTCAAAATTTCTTATGGCACCTGTGATAGGAGATTCTTGTTATGCCTTAGATATCATCGAAGAATGTATTAGGGAATTAGAACAAGAAGAAGAAACTGAATCTATAAAATTGCCATCAACCCTTATTTTGGAAGATGACAATTATAAAACACCCTACATTGATGATAACCTTCACGAATGTTTATCTCTTACCCCAGATCCTATGCCTTGCCCTATAAAACCGACCGTAAAACTTAAGGAACTGCCTAAAAACCTGAGATATGAATTTCTTGATGAAGATATGAACCGTCCAGTTATAGTCAGTGCTACCTTAAACCAAGAAGAAACCGATCAATTATTAGAAGTTTTACATAGGTACCCCTCAGCCTTAGGATATAAGATCTCTGATCTAAAAGGAATAAGCCCATCCGTATGCATGCATCGGATTTTGCTTGAAGAAGATTCAAAACCTTCTAGAGAACACCAACGTAGAATAAATCCTATAATGAGTACTGTAGTTAAGACTGAAGTTCTTAAGTTACTAGAGGCAGGTATAATATATCAGATCTCAGACAGTAAATGGGTGAGTCCTGTGCATGTAGTACCTAAAAAGGGAGGCATCACAGTCGTGCAAAACGAGAAGGGCGAACCTGTAGCAAAAAGAACTGATGGAGGTTGGCGTATGTGCATAGATTATAGAAAATTAAATAAAGCAACTAGGAAGGACCATTTCCCATTACCATTCATAGACCAAATGTTGGAGCGCCTAGCCAGACACTCTTACTTTTGTTATTTAGATGGATATTCAGGATTCTTCCAAATACCTATTCACCCCGAAGATCAAGAAAAAACTACCTTTACATGCCTAGTTGGAACCTTTGCCTATAGAAGAATGCCTTTTGGACTTTGTAATGCTCCTGCAACTTTCCAACGCTGCATGATGTCTATCTTTGCTGATTATTTGGATGGAATCATGGAAGTATTTATGGATGATTTCTCAGTTTGTGGGTCAGATTTCAAAAATTGTCTTGTCAACCTTGAGAAAATCCTGGAGAGATGTGTGGAGGTAAACCTTGTGCTAAATTGGGAAAAATGTCATTTCATGGTCACCGAAGGGATTGTTTTAGGACATATAGTTTCCGAAAAAGGTATAGAGGTAGATAAAGCAAAAATAGAAGTCATAGAGAATCTAAAACCGCCGAAGACTATCAGGGAGATAAGAAGCTTTCTTGGACACGCCGGATTTTACCGACGTTTTATCAAGGATTTCTCCAAAATAACAAAGCCCTTAACTGGTCTTTTAATGAAAGATGCTGAGTTCATCTTCAATGAAAAATGTACTGAAGCATTTAATCTTCTGAAGCAAGCTCTGATTTCAGCACCTATAATGAAACCCCCTGATTGGTCGGAACCGTTTGAGATAATGTGTGACGCCAGTGATTATGCTGTTGGAGCCGTTCTAGGTCAGAGAAAAGATAAGAAGTTACATGTGATTTATTATGCCAGTAGAACCCTAGACGCTGCACAGCTCAACTACGCAACAACCGAAAAAGAGCTCCTAGCTGTAGTTTTTGCAATAGACAAATTTAGATCTTATCTAGTAGGAGCCAAGATTATAGTTTACACCGACCATGCTGCCATTCGTTACTTACTAAGCAAAAAGGATGCCAAGCCTAGGTTACTTCGATGGATTCTATTATTACAAGAGTTTGATTTGGATATCCGTGACAAGAAAGGCACTGATAATGTGGTAGCTGATCACCTATCTAGGCTAGAATACCTGAAACCTGATCCAGTACCCATAAATGACGATTTTGCCTATGATAGACTGATAGCCCAACTAGAAACCATTGAAGATGATAACCCAGACCCTCATGAGCAATTTCATAAATCCTTAGCTATAAGCAATATACCTTGGTATGCAGATTTTGTTAATTACCTAGCCGCTGACATCATACCCCCTGATCTAAACTACCACCAGAAGAAGAAGTTCTATAGTGATGTGAGAAACTTCTATTGGGACGATCCATTTCTTTTCAAGAGAGGTAAAGATGGCATTTTCCGCCGTTGTGTTCCAGAAGAAGAGGTAAATAATATAATTAAGCATTGTCACTCTGCACCCTATGGTGGACATGCAAGCACATCTAAGACCTACGCCAAGATTCTTCAAGCTGGCCTATTCTGGCCTACTATGTGGCGTGATGTCCATGCTTTCATTGTCAAGTGTGACAGATGCCAACGCACAGGAAATATTTCAAGACGTAATGAAATGCCGTTAAGAAATATCCAAGAAGTAGAACTCTTCGACGTATGGGGTATGGACTTTATGGGACCGTTCCCACCATCTTTTGGAAATCAGTACATATTAGTAGCTGTTGACTACGTGTCTAAATGGATTGAAGCTATCGCCGCACCCACAAACGACACCAGAGTAGTCATCAAATTATTCAAGAATTATATATTTCCCAGGTTTGGAGCACCCCGTTTAGTCATAAGTGATGGAGGATCACACTTCATATCGAGAATATTTGATAAACTTTTAAGCAAGTATGGAGTTAAGCATAGAGTAGCAACACCATACCACCCACAGACCAATGGACAAGTAGAAGTATCTAATAGGGAGATAAAACAAATCCTCGAGAAGACTGTCTCTATATCTAGAAAAGATTGGTCGCAGAAACTTCAAGAAGCATTATGGGCCTATAGAACCGCTTTCAAAACTCCTATAGGAACAACCCCTTATCAACTGGTCTATGGAAAATCATGTCACTTACCATTTGAGTTGGAGCATAAGGCCTATTGGGCCATCAAAACTTTGAATTTGGATTACTTGACAGCTGGTGAGAAACGTATCCTTGATATCCACAAATTAGAAGAGCTCAGACAATCTGCCTACGAAAATGCCATCATATACAAAGAAAGAACAAAAGCTTGGCATGACAAAAGAATCATAAGAAGAGACTTCAAAATAGGCGATCCTGTTCTCCTGTTCGATTCTAGGTTACGACTATTTCCAGGTAAACTCCGTTCGAGATGGACTGGCCCTTTCGAAGTATCTAAGATCCTGAGATCCGGTGCTATTGAAATCAAGAACCAAACATGTAAACCGTTCATAGTCAATGGACAGAGGTTGAAGCCCTACGAAGGAGGTGACATTCCAACAACATACACTTGTCATACTCTGAGTGATCCACCATATCCTTCCAATGATGTTTAAATATCGGTCGTCGAGCTAATGACGTTAAACAAGCGCTGCCTGGGAGGCAACCCATGGTTTTTCTTATTTTTGTACTTTTTATTTTTATTTTTACTTTATTTTAATTTGTTTATTTTATTATTATGTCAGGACTCACGATTGAATGTTTTATGTGCTTTCAGGACTTGTTTGCTAACCTTGTACAGAATGCAGAACCCTGATGACATGCACGTGGCCTTTAGAGATGATGCACAGAGAGAGCGTTACTATGTTCACATGAGACGCCCTATGGCTCCTACCAGGTACCCTGACCATGACTGCATGGATGCCTTGGGGATAGAGCCAAGCGTCAGATTTTTATGCCATCAACTCCAGTGGGACCAGTTTGACGACAGGAACGACACTTATAGGAACCTGACTCTTGAGTTCCTCAGCTCGTTTCATCATGACCCTTGGGCTGGACCCGATGGACTCGCTGTTTTCAGGTTGTTCGGGATTGACTACTCATTCTCTCACAAAGGGTTTGGTGATTTACTAGGTTTCCAGACTACTCCTGATGCTATTCCAGAGACTCCGATGGGGTATTTTATGAGCAGAGAAGTGGAAAAGTTTTGGACTAAAATATCAGGCGGAGGGAGCCAAGATCCTTCTACCCAGTTTTCTTAGGTAATCCACAACCCTGCATTGAGGTACTTCCAGATGATTCTAGCACATTCTTTCCTAGGTTTTCCAGATACAGAGACACTGCTGAGTGAAGAGGACTGATGAGGAAGGCTTCTTTTGAGCCCAACATGTTTAGATTGCTGATCGACGGCGAAGCGATACACTACTTTACATTACCAGATCCTCTGATGACCAGTGTCCATGATCCTGCCAATTGGAGTTATGCTCTAGAGGGTTATGGAGAGACTGTCGAAGAGCCGAAATCGCCTCCCGCCGCTGAGTACACTCCTACACCTCTTACTCCCCGAATCACTGTTATGTCTAACAATATGTCTCTGCAGCCACCTGACCTACAAACACAGATTTATGAGCTCCGCAAGGAGACTGCCCTGCTCAAGCAGGAAGTGGCAGACTTAGAGTTACAGATGCAGGTTTCTGATCTCACTCATGCCTCAGAGACCGATGCTCTACATCAGGCGATCGACGAGCTTCGGAGGGAGATAGCTGAGATTCGTGGATCAAGCCAGGATAAGAAACCTACCACATGACTCATTCCACCCTGACAGCACTACCCTAGTATTTAACTTCCTTTTATTTATCGCATTTCCACTTTTATATTTTCATGCACTTTGAATTCCTTATATATATACATATTATGCACTAATTTTTATTTTTCTTTTTCTTTTTTGAATTTTAATTATTTTATTTTTGTCGTGCAAAGAAAAAAATATATAAGACAAAAATATGCAAGCCAATGCCTTGAAAAGAAGAAGAAAACGCTATTCAGACCCCCCGGAAGACAAAGGTGCAAGGAAGGCCCAAAGGAGGATCCAAAACCACAAGGCCCAGGAATTGGCCTTGTGGCGGGCGCCATAGGCCCTGTGGCGGGCGCCACACCGTACCATCAACAAATACGGGATTCAATCCCCATTTCCACCATTTTCATCCCTTTCTTCACCAAAAACCCATTTTTCCAACCTTCCAAATCCTCCTTGAACCCCATTAAAGCTCCCCCATTTCCAAAATACCCTCCATCCATAAAACATATCCAACATCCATTTCCATTTTCATCCATCAAAAACCAAAAAAATCAAAACTTTATCATTCCCCTCATAAACCACTTTTCTACTATTTTCACTACCTAAGGAGCTTTTCAACAATGGAGTTCAACGGATTTATTCTTCGTGATGGAAGACCGGGCGAAAGGCAACGGAAAATTATTCAGAGGCTTCAAAGTCGAGAAATCCTCTCGACTAGGTACGTCGACGATAACTGTCTGTATGCTTTGGGTATTTATCATAGTGTTTTTAATTTATTAGAATTTCTAGGCTTGCATAATCTTCTCATTAATCAGGAACCTACCTATGAGAGGCTGACAACTGAGTTTTTGAGTTCTTTGATATACACTGTCAGTCCTGACACTGCTAGCACTGTCGGTACTGTTATTTTTAGACTATTTGGAATTGAATATGAATTCAGTACCAATGAGCTAGCAGATTTGTTAGGAATCCCTCATAGGGAAGGTTCGATTTGTGAGGCACCTTTGGATGCCGAATGGTCGGCCGAGGTATTTACCTTCTGGCTAAGGCTTTCAAGTACTTCAATTAATTCTTTTGAAGGGATACTTGCGTCGACCATTCACAACCCGGCCATAAGAGTTTTTAGACTTCTTTTGGCATGTACTATTTTTGGCCGGGAAAGTCCAAACAAGGTTAATGCTCGTGAACTCCTATTTTTGCAAGGATGCCTCACTAGAACCCACATCAATCCGGTCCCGTTTATGCTTGCCCACATGACTTTATTTACTAATAAAACAGGACCGATTGTTTTTGGAGGGCTTGTTACGTCTATTGCTCGGGCTCTTGGCCTGAATGATGAGATAGCTACACTTGAACCACTACCTCCTCGCACAATTAATTTAAAATTTCTGAAAGACATGAAATTGTGCCGAACAAGGAGAGAAGGTGGTTATGAGTTGATGGTTCATGGGGTAGCTATCCCATCTGTTGCTTTACCATGCAGTAGACGTACTGATGTACGTGATGAAAGGAACTGGACCTATGATCTTAATGCTCCACGTGTTTTGGGTCCACTTCCTCCTAATATTCCCGATGGGGAGGCACATGACACTGATGATGAGTATGATCGGAGAGAGCAGTCTCCCATCCCTCACATGTCCCCCCATCGTCCTTCACAGTCACACACTGCACCATCTTCCTCTAACCCTGTTGCAGGTACTGCTCCTGGATTCTTTGTCACCGAGGAGATGTGGCGTGATATGACAGCTAGAGAAGAAAGGCGTGATGGCCTTCTCTCTACTATTTCACAGCAGCTGACGGACAATATGAGCTTCATGCAACAATCGCGATTGGTTTCGGATCGTGCTTATAGCAACGTTTGCCGTACCTTGAACGATATTTCATTAGAGCAGAACCGTCAGAGAGAGTTCAACAGCCGACACTACCAGCTTGTAGAGGCTACTCAGGGTTCCATCTTGGGTAACCTTCGAGAGGTCCGGAGTGCTCAGGCTGCTTTATCAGCAAGACTCGACCGGAGGGACCAGCATCGTAGTAGATCCCGTCGTTCCAGACCATCACATCAGGACGGCGAAGGCACCAGTGCCCCTCCTCAGTAGTCTTTTTTCAGGTTACCCCCTTATCTTATTTCGAAACATTGGGGACAATGTTCGATTTAAGTGTGGGAGGGGATTTTATTGCTTTCTGTTATTTCCCTTTTTAGTTAATTTCCTTTCAGTTATTTCCCTTTTCAGTAATTTATTTTTCTTAGATAATGCATGAGTCTGACGAGTCACCAGTATAGTGTCTTTTTTAGTTCATCTTCATTTTTTCCCATTTCCTTAGCCTTAGCAGAAAATTTTTAAAAAAGAAAACAATGTTGTTTCACATGTTTTTTGGGCTTTGAGACAGGTTTAGATTAGGATGTGGTGACTTAGGTCAACTTTTTGAAACATCAGAACCATTTTAGCACCATAGACCTCTTGAATATAGGAATCACTCCTAAACCCCACCACCATGGCCCTTACTATCATTCAATAATTGTCCTAAGTAGTTTATTTTAGCAATCAGCTCCGGCCTAAGCATACTCTACGTAGGGGGCCGATGAATATAAGTGAATGATCCAGTGCTAATAAAAAAAAAAAAAAAAAAAAAAAAGGCAAACTCTGGTATAGGTGACCCTCTCAAAGTCATTTAAACCGAAAAAAGAGAAGAAAAAAAAAAATTTTGCCACAAAAAGAAAAAAAATTGCAAGTCACCTATTGTTAGTTGGTTCAGAGGTATCTGGCACTGAACTTGGTAGGGCGGATTACGATCCGATCCCCCGCAGCTACATTTAGGCGAAATAAAAACAGGTTTACACATGCTTATGTGCCAGAAACCTTATGTTATGGATCAGAATCACTAACCGGTCACTCTACTATGAAGCATGTACGGATAACGGGCTTAATGTGATTGCGCCTGAATGAAAAGGACACAAAAAGATGAGAAGATAGGCCTAGGTATCGTGGGATGACATGGAGTGGTTAATATAGGATTGAAGTTTGTGTTTGTGTTACTATGGTACCCTTGGTTCACTTAGTTAGTATCTGTCACTGCATCCTGACTTGAACTTAGAATCCCTTTAACCCAAAGACAAGTGTTGACACCATATTTTCTTAAGCTTTAATGTTTGCTTGAGGACAAGCAAAGGTTTAAGTGTGGGAGAATTTGATCACACTAAAATTCACCGTATTTCTGACTCCGATTTCGCATGCATTCTTAGCTTTTATTGTTGTTTTGCTTTGTTTTCTTATGTTTTCAGGTTTTTATAATAATCGGAGCTTGAATCGGGAAAAGGAGCAAAAAAGGAGTGAAAACGGACGAAAACCTAGAAATTCAGCATTTTGCACTTGCGGCACCCACCGTGGCGGGCGCCATGGGGTTAGCCATGACGTGGCCACGTCTCAAGACCACTCCTCAACCTCCAAGACCCACGATCCCCACTCCATCATCCCCTGTAGGGACCATGGCGGGCGCCATGACCTTGTGGCGGGCGCCACAAGGCAAAATTTCATAACCTCCACTTTTTAGTGGAGGGGCGTCCCGGTCATTTCATGCTTTCAGTTTCTCCTATAAATAGGACCTTAGATTTTCGTTTTTCTTCATCCAGAATTAGAATCCTCTAGGCATATATCAGTTATAAAGCAGTTGCCATTCCACATCGGGGTGCCTCTGCAATCGAGTGATCGAGTCTGTAATCTGTCTGTGGTTCGAGTTTTGGAGCACTCTGGAGGAAGTTAATCCTGCCGCCATTTTAATTCCAGTTCGTATTTTATCTTTCCGCATTGCTTTACTTTTATTTATTTTCTCGCACTTTACTTTGTTTATTTCCCGCACTCGCACATTTACGTTGTTTATTTCCCGCACTCGCACATTTACGTTGTTTATTTCCCGCACTCGCACATTTACTTTGTTTACTTCCCGCACTCGCTTTAAATTACTCATATGAAAAACTATAAAAAGAATATTTACTTTATCATGTCTAACTAATCCCATAAAGGTTAGAATGTAAGGATCGTAATTAAACCAGTAATCAGTATAATTGTTCGTGGAAACACCTAAGGGCTATTTTATCTTTCAATTCAAATAATTGTTTTTAACTATTTCAAAAACAGCCAAAAGCGCTTTGTATAGTTCATTAGGAGTTTTTAGATTAAAAAGAAAAGAGATTTTAAAACGATTTTCGGACGCGTTATGAGATTTAGAGTCTGGTTCATAAGAACCTCTTTTTGCTAAGAAGTCCAGGTTAAAATACTTTTCAACTTTGTTAAGAAACTATATTTCTTAAAAATAGGTTTACTACTCTAACGCAGTACGCACCTTTTTATCCGTGACAATAGGAGGGGTTGATTAGAGAGTACAACTCGGTTCTGAATATGCGAAAGCGACAGTTCCTGTTAAATTAGTTCTTTTCAAAGGAGAAAACATTGCCCATAAGTAGTTCCATTAACAAGTACTGGATTATCATTGATTACGTGAATTACATTCGAGCCTGTCTTTTATTTATTATTTAAAATTATAATTTTATTTACCATTGCACCCTTACTAAAACCCTTAAAAATAGTTGCCTTAGATAAACACCATAACAACAGGTACGATAGATTGACACTTGGTCTCTGTGGATTCGATAATCTTTTATATTACTTTGACGTGATTCGTACACTTGCGAAAAACCACGCATCATACTCTGGGAATACTTAATATTTGCTATGACTGCATTTGTTTCATCATCTTCTTTCTCTTGGGAATTACTAAGGGATTTAGTCTCACCGGCCTGGCTGCTTGAGGCGTCTTGCACTTGTCCACTTTTGAGATAGCCTTCAATGCATTCTCCTGTCATTACAAGGTCAGAGAAGCTTGATGGTACACTGCCAACCATTCTTTTAAGATAAGAGCCATTGAGACTATTCAAGAACATGTCAGTCAATTCCCTGTCTAAGAGTGGTGGTTGCACCCTGGCTGCTAATTCTTCGCACTTGTGTGTATTCCTTAAAGGATTTATTGCCATTTTGAGATATGCTTTGCAACTGCGTGCAACTGAGAGCCACATCCAAGTTGCACTGGTAACGCTTTAGAAAAGCGCTTGCTAAGTTCCTCCATGATTGGATACAACTTCTTTCTAAGTCCATGCACCAACTTAAAGATGCTTCACTCAAAATAATGAATCATCGACTTATCGTCATGAGTGTAAGAGGTCATCTTTTGATAGAAAATCACCAAATGACACTTTGGGCAACTAAAGCCTGTATACTTCTTGAAGTTGGGTACCTTGAATTTCGGAGGAATCACTAAGTCTGGCTTTAGACACATATCAGCAGCATCGAGCCTGGGCGTATCATGCACTTTCATGGCTTGAATTTTCTCCTCAATGGCACAAAGTTTTTCCTTCATGGAATAATTCAATGGCACCTTCTGGGGTCGAGTAAGAACGCTTACTTATGGAAGATCATCATCAGGCAGAAGATCATACTGTGGATCGGTTGTCACAGTAAGTCCTGGTGGATCAACATTCTGTTAGTTGCCCTCTTGACATAGCTACCCCAGCTTGCTTCGTCTAATAGGTCTTTCAAGGCGTATATGTTCTTCTTTCTTCAAATGCTTCACATCTCCCACGGGTTCAACACGAGTGTCGGGAAAGCAACTCCGGATTATGAGCAAAGGAAAGGTGAGCTCTTTGTATATTGGTTAGGGAAGAATATGCAAAATAATGCACAGATACCTATGCTTATGCAATGCTAGAATGCACACGAGAACATCAGCACAATGATCAAAGTTACAGGTCCTGCAAGGTAACGCAACAAGATATCCCTCACTTCGGGTGGGCAATCTACTGGTTTATAAGAGGGTATCCCAAAGGATTTAAACAAAGTCCCATGCACTAACCCTCAAAAGTTTTCCATCATAACAATGATTCGTAAGATGGTAATCCCTTCAAAGGATGAACACAGAGTTATGTTTTAGTAACCCTTAGAATAAGGTTATAAAAAGTTCCTCAGAATCATGGACTCCCAGGTCGGAAACAAAGATGCTGTTACGACTACTCGTAAGACATAATCATCCCAAAGGGGCCTCAACTGAGCCGTGGAAGTCAAACCAACTCAACGAGTCCTACGTCTCGCAAATCAGAAAGCAACCACCTCTTAACTTAGTGTATGCTAGAAAACTCGGGTAGAAAGCCTTTATCCTTACAAACCATCCTCTAATAAACCCAATAGATAAAAGGAACACAACATAACAAACAATAAAAGCAAATAAA
The DNA here is from genome assembly GCA_963859935.3 of Lathyrus sativus. Taxonomy (NCBI): domain Eukaryota; kingdom Viridiplantae; phylum Streptophyta; class Magnoliopsida; order Fabales; family Fabaceae; genus Lathyrus; species Lathyrus sativus. The sequence goes on along the minus strand of OZ012740.1, from coordinate 638,655,879 downwards.
ACACAATGCGACCAACAAACTTGGTTTGGCTTGCTACCAATCCCCAGCAGAGCTCGTTAAACTATCGTTACTCGAAAATGCAACGTTGGAGAGGCGAAAATGAAAAGACAGAAGAGTCGCCATCAAACTTTATTTATCCCATGAAGGGAAGGGAAAACATCTAGAAAACCCTAAGAAAGAGACAGATAAGATGGTCTCGCAACCAAGAGAAAAGGTTCGGAAGCCGGTTATGCAAAGGGAAGGTATTAGCACCCCTCGCATCCATCGTACTCGATGGGAACCATTTGTTTATCGATGCGTGAAGGTATTTGCTAAAAGATACTGCTGTAAAGAGTTTCCCAAAAGGATAAAGGGAAGGGATGGAAACAAGGAAAAAGGAGATAAAGGGGAAGAAGAGACTCGGTAGGACCTTGCAGTCCTATGCCTACGTATTCTCAATAGGTGTGAAAAAGTCAGAGTTAACATAGTTCGGAGGACTATGGATAAAAGACGGGAGAGTGTGCTCGGCAAGGATTAGGGCCCTTGTGCCTATGCATCTTAAATTAAAAAGAAGTGAAGAATCAGAGCAGTCGTAGTTCGGCCTACGGTTAAATGAGGAGTTCTGATAGATGATTCTAACGTACGCATTCTAGCAGTTAGGTGTATTGCAGCTCGCTTGTGGAGTCTTAGGTGTTACCTATTTGCGGTAGAACGGACGTAACATGTCCTTCTCGGGGAAAGGGTGGAAAGGGAAGAAAAGTGCTCATTAGGATCATCGCAATCCTATACCTACGTATTCTAACATATGCATTCTAGCAGTTAGGTGTATTGTAGATCGCTTGTGGAGTCTTATGCATTACCTGTTTGCGGTAGAATGGACGTAGCATGTTCTTCTCCAAGGGAGATCGGGGGATTAAAGGTGGTAAATAAAGAAGAGTGCTCGCTAGGATCATTGTAATCCAATGCCTACGTATTCTCAACAGGCATGAGAAATCAGAGTAGTCATAGTTTGACCTACGGTTGACTGGGAAATTCTGGTAGACGATGCTAACGTATGCATTCTAGCAGTTAGGTGTATTGCAGCTCGCTTGTGGAGTCTTAGGTGTTACCTGTTTGCAGTAGAACTGACGTAACATATCCTTTTGAAAAGAGAGTTTTCGCCATCAAGGCAAGATGTCGCATTTGATTTGTGGAAGTTATTTTTAAGGTGAAATAGGTCCTCGAATAGTAATCCCTTGCGGGTAGTACCCAATTCTTTATCTCAAAAGATTTATTATGAAAAGGTGTGGCGAATACAGTCACGTCTTCATATTCAAAGACGAGTATCGAGACCACACACTCTATAGTGAGTTTCCTGACACTCGAAGAGGAAGAAGTTTGCACTCAATCCTTTCTCTTTAGCTCAATACAAAGAAAGCTTCATTCTCTTATTAAAGATGTTTTGTTCTTGAATGGTAAGTACTTTATGACAGTGAACCCTAAAGGTAATGTCAAGCACTCGGGATAGGAGAAGGCCTACGCCTAACCACTGCACAACCATTCAAGTTTTATTGGGAAAAGAGTTTTGAAAATGCACTTGGTACGAGACCAAGGTTTTAGGAGAAAAGTTATAAAAGAGAATAGGTGGTGAATTGGTTTGACAGTTTGTTGAGAAAATACGCTTGACGTTGGATCAAGGGTTTAACCTATATTTGCGTGTAAAAACGTGGCGAAATGGAAGTGGATTTAAAAATGGCTTGACGACGAGTCGAGGGTTTTTATTGAAAACGGATCCGGCATGACAACGAGTCAAGGGTTAAAATATGAGAAACGATACTAGTCCCTGGGGGTGCTCCTAATATCGAGTCAACAGTGAAGTGTGACAGTGTATGTGATAGGTTGATGGCGAATGCGGACGAGCACTCGACTTACAAAGGGGTGTTTGAAAATGGCTCGATGACAAATTGAGAATTAGTTTTAAGAAAATTATACTAGTCTCCGAGGGTGCTCCTAGAAGATAAACCGCAGTCAAAGAAATACGAAATACGTACATCAAAAATAGGAGAGGGGTACATGAAAATTACACGGGATTGCACGAAATAAAGGTCCCATTGTCAGGTAGCCCTATAGGAAGCCGCGTGTGTGCATTGTGTCCTAAACTAAGCCTTGAGCGAAAGTTGAACACAACTCCAAGCTATGGTTTCTGACAAAGTCCACAAATCCGTCATTCGGGCAAACATCCAATAGTCCACCAATTTAGGGTTTTATGGTTTCGATAGTTATTAGGTGTTTTGGAAGAATGTGAATAAGATGAGAAATGAATATGAATATATACAACATATGAATAATGTACATGATATATAACAATATATACAAGAATATTCATAATAATATTTCAAGAGAAATATTAACAAGTATATGGACAAGATAATATAATCGAGATAATATTGTCTGAAAGTAAAATAGTGGTATATTTGACTGGAAATAAAGCAAGTGTATATTGACGGAAAGCAAAGTTAGTCGTTAGTTTGTTAGTGAATTGAATCGGGACAAAATGTAACGTTAAACTGTCGTAGCTCGACTTATGATGGAAGTCGAACTATAAGAGGTCGCGTAAATTGACATCCGTGCTAAAAATAAGATAGAGAAATGATATTCAGGATCATTCTCCGATTAAATCGTGTCGCACAGAGAAAAGAAGGATGAGATCTCGTCTTAATCAAAACTCGTGTTAATTAATCGAGGGAAACCTCTCACGATCCCAAAGTATAGAAAAATGATCCAAATGATCATTTTCTACATATTTGAAAGAATGAAGGTTATCAACCTTGAAAACCAACGTTCGCGAATCAAAAGACTTCATAGATCGAAAAATTAAACAAAATCAAAAATGAAGAAGAAATTGAAAGAGAAAAGAAGGTGGTTTCGGTTAAACCGCTATTTATCAATAATTTGACCAATAACAATCTATAGAGGTCTCGTCATCGACCAAACAAATGAAGAAAAATGAAAGTGAAATTAATTGAGCAAATATATTCAAAGCTAGTAATTTAAGAATTAGAAAATAAAATATTGAAAGATTTTGAAACCAATTATTAAAAACCTAGACAAACAAAATATAAAAAAACTCTAGAACTTATTTAGAAAAAATATATTACAAACTCTAAAACTTATTTAGAAAAACAAAATATTACAAAATCTAAAACATATTTAGAAAAAGTAATTTAAAAAAAAAAACTCTAAAATTTATTGAAGAAAAAAAGTCATTGGGGTGTATAAACGGATAAGAGAGTAATGTGAACGTATACCCTATATGCTCATAATACTATGTGGGCTCGGAAAAAGCCCAAATCATCATCAGTTCTTCTTTTTTTTTTATTTATTTAAAAAAGGTCAAACTAAAATAGAAGGAAAAATACAGGATGGAACATAGGCGACCATCCAAGCTCGTATCTCATTTGGAAACCATGAGAAACCACAAGGTAGTATCATCAGAAATCACAAATGTTTTCACAAAATAAAGGCCAATCGAAAAGAAAAAGAAGAGTGTGAACAAGCAACGACGTCGAATGCGTCTCGTCTCTCACTCTCTTTCGATTTCTCCACGCGCAACCTCGTCTCCATTTAGATTCGCTTGGACTGGTCTTAGTTTACTCATATGTTTCGTTACAGGTTCGGTCCTCGTCTTTGTTTCACTCAATCTTTCTTTTTTTCTTCCATTATTTTGATTCAATTTGTAAAGAGCTTGGTGAATAGATCTGAAAGTTGAAAGGGTTTGCGAATGGAGGTTGGTGTTTTGGGTTTGTGGAAGAAGATTGAGGAAGGTTTATGGTGTTTTGTTGAAGGTGGGTGAAGGTGGTTGCGGTGGTGCAATAAGGTGGGTTTGTTGGTTGAAGATGAACTTGCGGATAAGTGAGGTCGAGTGAAAGGAATTGAAAAAGGGTCGGCTAGGTTTGTGTTAGATGCCAAATTTCACTTATTTGATCTATCATATGTTGGCATTTTTCACTCATTTTCGTCAATTAAGTGTTGAAAACCACTCTTGTTTTGGTTGGTTTGCAACATTATGAGAAAATCTCTTGGTACCTTTGATTTGTGTGTTATTCTGCAGGAATTAGGCACAAAACAAGTGAAAAGAAAGACACAAGAAATGGGCAAGGAAACCAAGACAACATGCAAAGACCACCAAAATGCTGTCAGCTCGTTAGCAGCTCGCCTAGCGAGCAGGTAGCGAACGAGCCCAGAATTGGACAGATATGAAAGTACCAAAAGTTCGCGTTCGCTAGCTGTTCGCCTAGCGAACGTGACAGAACCAAAACGTGTATTTAAGTCATTTTCTTGTATTTTTAGGTCAGAACTCCATTTTTGGGAGAGAACTTCATATTGTAACATTTTGGAACATCAGAACTCATCTCTCTTCATTTCTTAAGAGAGAGAAACACAAAACCCTAAGAGGGAGGAGGTAAGATCTTCGATCTCTTGTTGGGGTTTGGATTGTAATCTTTTGATACCTTATGTATTTCATCTAATATATGTTTGTGAACTTATTTTGGATTCTCTATTGATTGAATATCTTTGATTATGTATTTGTGGGTCTTGACAAAACCTTTTCACATCTTTGATCTCAGATCTTCTTTTATCAATGAACAAACTTTTGACATGGTTTTGAAGTTGATATTCATTTTATCTTCTATGATGTTGTGTTGATTGAGTAGCATGGATAGCATGGGTAGGATCAATATGATGTTGTGTAGGTATGTGATAATAGTGATGAAGAATGATGTTCACAACCATTTGGCGGATTAAATGAATACATGTAAAAAGGGTTAAACGTGTGTACGTATTCTGATCATTGTATTTTATGCAAAATAATTGTTTATCTGATATGGGTTTAATTCTTGTTTACCTGTCAATTTGTGATTTGAATCGTGATAGAGATATACTTTTTGGATCTGGATCTAGGATGATTGTCGGTTAGGTCCTAAACGCTAGAGATAGATTTAGGCTTAGCATTTGCGTGAGTATCACATCTTAATGCTCCGTGTTGTGTTTTTGTTGGGTGAGAGATCACCAATGAGACAACATGGTTGTTCTCTCGACGCCGCGTTAGAGATAAGCTCTGTCGTGAGTGGTACGTAAGGATATTAGACGAATGATTGCATTATGTTTAATTTGATCAGAAGAATGCATGTGTTATCAATTGATGAAATCCAATCCCAACAAGGCTCCGTTTATATTTCAGTCTTTATTTTATATTTTCTATTTTTATTTATGGTTTCGTGAACCTTTTAAACCAAAACTTTTGAACAATAAGTTTAGAAATGTAGAAATCGTTGAACGGTGTTTAGATCGCAGTAATCCCTGTGGAGACGACAAAACTGGGTACTTAATATTTTTTTGCTTGCTGCTTTACCGCACCAACAATTTGCAGATTTTGAAAAAAAAAATCCCTTTTCGAAGGAGAGGGTCCAAGCTTATTTATCAGTGGGGGTAAGATAAAAGAAGTGTTATTGTTGTGTTTTTGATGCGTGAAGTACAAAACATAGTGGCCGCTGCCTCCCCTCCTTCTTGTTGGAAAATTCCAATGGTGGTTTTATTTGTCGCAGGGCTATGTCAGATGGGTGATGCGAGTCGTGGGTATCTCGTATGTACGAGTTGCAGGGAGTTGGTTTGGTCAAGATGGCATTGGAGGAGTCGCGTGTATTTTGTGGCAGAAATCGTTGCACTGTGGTGGGTCTGTATTGCTCATGTTGTATAGATAATGAATTCGTTTTAACCTCTTTTGTTTTGCAATATTGTACTCGTCGTTCCGTACATCTTTTATGCAAGTTGTAGTTTTTTGTGAAAAAGTTGAGGTGCGGGAATCGTGATTTTTTAAGTGACGCTACGTTATGACTTGTAAGGTTTTTGTGCGGTTTTGCTACGTGAAGTGTATTGTGGATTCATGAAAGGATGTGAATGTGGTGGTTTGAAAAAACCATTTCGTTTGGGCTCACAAAAACACGATCTCTAGTGGCATTGTGTGGGAACTTTTCATATAGGGTCACTTGGAGTTTACTGGGATGTAACTTTTGACTTTTTTTTTAGAATTGGGCTTTTATTTTTGTGGTTTTTATTTTTTAATGATAAATGCTAATGGGCTTTGCAATGGTAGATGGATCCTTTGGACAACTCTTTTCTTTGTAACTATTTTTTTTGAATTATTTGTATGTACAAGAACTAAGTAATGTGTAATGGATGCTTCTATTTCTTTTGAAAGGAATATGGAATTGCTTTGCAATATGAAATGGATTCTTGAATTTGAAATTTGACGATTTGAGTTTTGAAGCCATGAATGGAATAGGAATGAAATTGGATTAAAAAAATAACGTTGAACATGAGACTTGAATTGAAATTAAGATTTGAATTGTGTCACACCCTCATTTTCGCCTTTAGCCTTTATACCCTACATTCGCTATATCATACATCATTTTATTGCATATCGAGCATGTGGGTACGGATTGGGTCGATTTGTCATTTTCCATTTCAAATGAGATAACTGGTCTATGTTGGACTACATGGAAGGAAAGGTTCATCATTTAAGGTTTGATCTAAATTGGAAAGTCTACTCTTGTAGATTTCTTCAAAGAGAAGTTACTTGACAAAATATTAGGATATTCAAGATATATTCCTAATGACCATGAAATGCAAGGCATAATTCAAGATTGCTTCATCCAATTTTGTTTTAAATTCTTGATCAAGTAGAGTTCAAATTTGCAAAGCATGAGTCAAGATCACAAGTCCATAATTCAAGACTTCATCCATTTCAAGCTTAATGGTTCTAAGGAAATCCATCATGAATTCAAGATTAAAGGCAAGAATATTACAAAGAGAAGTTTTATGACATTACAGGAATGTCATTTGTTGCAAGATTTCCAAGTCTAAGTAATGTTTAGAAATTAATTTATTTCTAATACTTCATTCAAGTCTCTAGTCAAATTCATGTTATGGTAATGCCACACCAAGTCTACATTATGCTTACAAACATCCAAGAAACATGCAAGGATTAAATCAACATTGGAATGTTTGAGGACCAAGATTATGCATGTTAGTCATGAACAAAACAGTCCCATGCAAAAGGTGGCAAGTTTCCTCATGTCACAAAAACAAACTACATGTCACAAGACCAAGGGAATAACATGTGACAATGCTTCTACATATCAGAATTTTCAAAATGCTGTCAAGAGTTGGTGGCATTGATCAAGAGGAGCTGTCCAAACACAAACCAACAAAATGGGTGCAAGGCACAAGGTGCTGCAGCAAATAGCATAGGAAAGTAGTGCAGAAAATGCAGCATAGCAAGTTGCATGGAAATGGAAAGAAAGAGAGTGACATGAGAAAAGGTGGCAAGAGACATTGCCCCATGAAAAAATTTGATGTTTGGGGGGAAGAGAAAACCCTAGGAGCTGAGATAAGAGGAGGGGGCTGTAAACAAGAGAATTCATTCATTCAACATTCATTCTAGACACACATTGCAAAACCAGAAAAAGATAGAGAGAGCAAACAAAACCCTAAAAACCAGAAAAATAGAAGGCTTTACAAACCAGAGAAAAAGAGAGTGAGATAGAACCAAGAGGATCATTGAGAAACAAAAACTTCACAAAATAGAGTGAAGAGGAGTGAAGTACATTCAACCAAGACCAAGGAGGACTTGCAAGAAGGATAGAAAGCTCTTGGGTATCCATTTCCTCCAACCTTTCTCCCTTTATTTTTTTTGCACTTACATTCATTTTGTTTACTCTTTTATGTATTGTTGTATTGTATGTATCATGTAAGGTTCCAAAGGGACCAAGAAACCATTCTCAAGAAACCACAAAAACGAAAGAAAAACATAGAAAAAATTAGGTTTTTTCACCTGGTAGCCCGACACGGGCCGTGTTGCACTTCTAATAGCCTTTTCTACGTCCAAAAACCCCAGGCATCACAACACGGGCCGTGTTACACAACACGACCGCCCGTGTTGCACCTCTTTTTGAGGTTTCAACGTGTAAAATGCCCTGGACCCCTAACACGGGCCGTGTCACACAACACGACCACCCGTGTTGCACCTCTGTTTGGCCTAAAAAACATTTTTCTCCCAAACTTTATGACACGGGTCGTGTCACACAACACAGTCACCGTGTTGCACCTCTGTCAAGACCCAAAAGTCCTCTTTGCATGTACCCTGTGACACGGGTCGTGTCACACAACACGGCCGCCCGTGTCACACCACTGTTTTTTTCACTTACTTTGTTATTTTACCTCCAAAAATTTTTTTCTCAAGGAGTTCGCCGTGCCGTTTTTTTTGCATGTCACGATTTTTTTTATGCGACTAACCCGATATGTTTGTATGTTTTTCATATGTGAATGTTATTGTGGTCCTTGTTGACATTTGATTCCAAAAACCTTTTTAAAAATAAACTCTCGATTTTATCGAGCCATTTTCAACCTTGTAAGTCGACCGCCTTGTGCGTCCGCCATCGACCTTGTTCGTATCACCTCAAATACTCTTACAAACACTAAACCTTGATCCAACATCAAGTAATCCCTTTTCTCATAAAAATCCAAAACACAATAAATATATGATTAGGACTATACACCATGGACTTTAAAGTGGTGGAAAAGGAATGAGAATGGAGCCCTCCTACACCCGTTCCGAATGTTTTGGATACAAGGCGCTCGACTTGGTTATTCGAAACATTCATTTCTATCCAAAGTCTTTTGTGTATAATCCTAATCAAGAACAATTTCTCTTAAGAAACTTAAAAATAACATCAACTCATCAAACCTATTTTCGCCTTAGGGCATCAATCCAAAAACCCTTTTTCAAGGTATAAAATCAACCAACAAACAACAATTTCACAAGCCTCTGAACTACGAAGCTCTGATTCTTCACTTCTTTTAAGTGAGGATACGTAGGCACAAGGGCCACAATCCTTGGCGAGCATTAAAATAAATAAACCAACCCCTCTTTTCCTTAAGCAAGCAAACTCTTAATAAAAACACCCATTCACGTTAAATAACCTAGGAGGTTCCCATCGAGTACGATGGATGCGAGGGGGTGCTAACACCTTTCCCTCTCATAACCGACTCCCGAACCCTAAGACTTGGTTGCGATGACCATGCTCTTTTACCAAAGGTTTTATCGCTATTTCCCTTTCCCTCCTTGGGATAAATAAAATCCGATGGCGACTCTGTGTCATTTTTCGCGTAGCGACAAATTGGATTGGAATTGAATTGAAATGAAATAGAAACTTAAATGACAGAACTTGAATTTTCATATTAATTCCATATTCACATTTGAGACTAATCTCAAATTCTCTCCTTGAATCAATTTGTGTCAAATGTGAATCAATCACTATTGAATTTCCATTGAAAAATGAATAACACCTTGAGTCGGTCCCTGAGAAAAAGTTATCACGAATCGATCACAAACTTGAAATAAAAAAAATTCTTGAAATGATGAGAAAAGCTTGATGGACTTCTTCCATAATCAAACTAACCTGAGTTTTTAATTGATGGACTTCTTCCCTCAACAGTTTCTGGCCCTGGGACAAGGCTTGTATGTCCACCATGAACTGCCCCATCTGACTTCTGAATTCCACCAATTTTGCTTGCATCTGCTCCATGATCAACTTCTTGTTATGCACATGAAAATGCAATGCAAATGCCATGTTTGATCATTTCCAGGGGTAATCTACACCTTGATTCAAGTTTTAACAGCAATAAAACACAAGATATGGATAGAACACTGCAAAACATAATTAAAAAATAGCAGAGAACTCAGAAGAAAACCGGATAAACCCCCATTGTCTCGAAGATTGGATTTTACAGCAGATGTGCTCAAATAAAGAGCATCGGTAATAGCTTCAGAAGCGGGAACTTCCATAGATTCATGGAAGGGTACCTGATTCTTGACTGGGATATCCAATATAAACAGGAATTCCTCCAAAGTAAAGGCTAACTGATAATCTCTGGACACGAAGTACCCCAGAGAAGGATCATAGAATTATAGTAATGTATGAGTAGGTATCCTTTCATATTCTACGATGGTATGGAGCATACCCAAGATCTTCTTATAGTTTTCCTCGAATGACTCCAAATTAATTTTTTGTAGCTGACGATATTATTCCTACAAGTGCCCATCTCTGCAGATCTTCAACAACTAGAATCAAGGATAAGATACAAACCCTGGAAATAACTAAACATGAATGTGTTAGGATGCAGTTATGATGCGATGCAAATGCAAAGACACGGGATCAAGGTTGCCACACATTCTGAATAACCGTTATGCTGCTGATGGAATAGGTTCAACACTCTGCTTCGACGAGAATACTTGAATACTAGAATGCCATAACACCATAATACCATAATACCAGATGTCCAAAATGCCATAATAGAACTCCATAATACCAGGTTCAGAAGTCCATAAGAAAATCAGAAGGCCGAGTAGGTTGAAGGTCAAGGTTTCCTACAAAAAACCATCCCCTCTCACATGGGGGTTCTAGCCTTGAAAAAAGAAACCTAGCAGGTCCTTAGTATCACGGGCTCTCGGGTCGAGAAATGATGATACGTTCACCATTTTTGGTTTGGCATCATCATCAATCGAGGAGGCCTCAACGGATTTCCCATGAATGGTCTCCAGAGTCATAAGCTCCCAAAGGAATACACTGGCTACTGTATAAACATACAGGACATAACATCTCCTAAGAAAACCTCATCTGAATGTGAACTCAAGTCAACAATACGTGTCAAACGCTACGCAAGTCAACAAGAGCTCGCTTTAATCCTATGTGTACACTCAAGCCTGGGTAATGGGCTTATCTCTCATAGAATCAACCCCCAACAACATGACAATAGGTGAATAATATGACAACAATAATCAAATAAATGGAAGAAAATGCGATAAAAGCAGTATATAAAATAAATAAAATCATAAAGAAGGACACCCAACGAAAAATACACATACAAGCGCTAGGATTGACTCTAATGGGAAAACATTGTCCCCAGCAGAGTCGCCAGTTGTTGCAACGCGAAAAACAACCGGCGAAAAAACAGAGTCGCCATCGAACTTTATTTATCCCGACGGGGAAAGTGAAAAATCGAGAAAACCTCAAAAGGGAGAAGACATGGCCTCGCAACCAAATCCTAGGTTCGGGAGTCGATTATGTGAAGGGAAGGTATTAGCACCCCTCACGTCCGTTGTACTCAACGGGATCCACGCTTGTTATCTAATCAAAGGGTGTGTTAATCTAAAGCCTACTGCTAAACGGAAACTAAACAAAAGGTGACTCGATAGGATCTCACAATCTCATGCCTACATATTCCCTGGTGCAATGAGAAAGTCAGAGTCAACGTAGTTCGGAGGACTACGGAAAAATGGGTGGATTGTGCTCGCCAAGACTTCGCCATCTTGTGCCTACGTATCCTCATTCGGACGAGAATGAAGAAGTCAGAGCATTCGTAGTTCGACCTACCACTGGTTGGTTGGTGTCTTTTATGAGCGATGCTAAACTCACGTTCCAACAGTTAGGGTCGATGCCTGTTTGCGGTAGAACGGGGGTAACATGCCCTTTCTGAAAAAAGGTTTAGGCGAAACGTCTTGAGGAACAAAATGATATGCGGTTTGTTCAAGAATTTTAGAGAAGTGGGTTGACTTTGTTTATAACGTGTATCGCACTAAAGTCTATAATATAGGAGCGGATACTTCTCCCTAACGATCCAAACGGCTCGCGCTCAAAGTACCCTAAGATGAGGTTAGAAATACATCCGCTCATATTTTCCTATGTTCTTAAGGCTCATGACGCACTTTACACATCGTCTTTATTAAGTATTTTGAATTGATTTAAGAGGGAAGAGAAGGGCTCAAAGGTTGAAAAGAAAACAACTAAGGAAAACTAACTCCTAATGTTGTCATGCATAATGGTCCTAAAGTTGGGATAGGAAGGAAATTATACTTAATGTTAGCATGCAAAGAGATGGACCTAAGGTTAAGGTCTAAAAGGGGAATAAGATGCATACACAATATTAACATCACACCACAAATGAATTAAAATACAAATTGAAAAGAAAAGTGCACGGGTACAACAACAAATTTAATTGACTATAATCATAACGATATTGGATCGTCAAAAATTAGCACAAATTAGAGAAGGACAAATTGCTATCGCATAAGTGGTCATCGCAAACCGAATCAAGAAACGACAAGGTAATAAAATATCACGAATTGCAAATCGAGACGCGAATCGGTAAGCGCAAAAAGTGGGTTGTTACAATGCTAAACCATCGGACGCGTGTAAAATTGAAATACAAGGATAAATAAATATAGGACACCGCACGTAAGTCGATAAAAATCACCATTAGCTTAATACACTTAACGTGATCATCGCAAGAGGGACCAACAATCGTACGGATCCAAGTAAAGCAAAAGGAATTTTTAAAACCCGTTAAAAATAATGTTGCTAACGCAAAAAATACAGTCATCGCAACCGAATCCAAATCGCGTGGATCTAAATTTATAAAATAGAAAATGCATAGAAAAAGTAAATTTAACGTGCTAAAAAATCAACAATGTTGCTAACGCAAAAATGAGATCATCGCAACCGGATCGAACTAACACCAATGTCATGCATCATGCACACCAATATAAAAAACTGCATATCCACACGATTCAATCTGATCTGTATAATCAAAACTAAAATAAAATAGTGACTATATATATATATATATATATATATATATATATATATATATATATATATATATATATATATATATATATATATATATATATATATATATATATATATATATATATATATATATATATATATATATATATATATATATATATATATATATATATATATATATATATATATATATATATATATATATATATATATATATATATATATATATATATATATATATATATATATATATATATATATATATATATATATATATATATATATATATATAAACATGTTAGTACAGGTTATGCATATGTATATTGTTAACATGTTCGTACAAATTATATATAATCATTAACAGATTCGTACAAATTATAAACATATATTATTATTAACAGGTTCTTAGAAATTATATACATATATTATTAACATGTTTGTAGAAATTATATATATATATATGTTAGTAGCAAGGTTCTTACCGTAAAACAGTGTATGTTGATATTTGAAACAATAACATATAATAGCAGTATATTTAGCGGCGTATCTTTTCTGCCTTTTCGGTCTCCCCTTTTTCTTTCTTAACAAATGCAACTTTTATATATATATATATATATATATATATATATATATATATATATATATATATATATATATATATATATATATATATATATATATATATATATATATATATATATATATATATATATATATATATATATATATATATATAATTAACTCTAAATTGACAATAATGTCTCTAGTATCCAATTTTAAAGTCCAAAATAGATTAATACTAGTTATAACTAAATATAATTTAAACTATTAAAATAATTAAAATAATAATTCTATTTATTTATTCTAAATATTTAGACAAAAATGTAAAAATAACTGGAATCTAAATAAATAAAAGCCAGATGCGCAAGTGCTCGAAAAAAGTAAATTGAGTACACTAAAATGATCAGCGCAAAATATACGACTCAGAAAAATACAATATTTGGTTAGATTTTAAAATAATTTTTGACCCGTTAAAATGCTCAAATTAATCAAAATGCAACGAAAAATGTTCAAAAAATTAAAACGAACATGTCAGGTTAAACTACGCAAAATGTAGATCAATATAATTGACGTCTGCAAGCTCGATTTTAAAATTTCCCGTCCACCGATTTTACGCACCGTTGAGATTCAGTTTGACTGGTATGTCTGTAACTCCGAGAAAGTATTCTTGTGACCTTTTTGGTACTATGAGAGATAAAATGCGTGCTATGCAAAGTAAAAATGAAGTTGGATGAATGAAAAATTTAAAAATTAAAATGCCCGAACAAAATCGTGACTGAAGAACCACACTTGACTTGAAACTGAAATTTCTGCCATTGAGTGCACACTGATCCTCTTAAGAAATCATGACGAAGACGACCTTGATATCTGATGAGCCTCGATAAAGAAGATAATTATGACATTGGGAACTCATTCTTTATCTCAACTCGAGTGCGATATCCAAATAAATCACCTCTGAATAGGGAAAACTCAAACCACAAGAAAATGCCTTGATCCTTGTCTTTAATGAATGCAAGGTTATGCCCTAATGGCAAATGCACGTGCACGTGAAACACAAGCCAGATGTGGTTAGAAACAAGAGGGAAAATTTTGGGGTGCAACGCACTCCCTCTTCATTCAGAAAGCTTCCCTATAAATAAGGGACTCATTCCACTCATTTTGACAAGCTTTGATAGCCAGAATTATCCTGCTGAGATCCCATTTGAACTCTTAAGCTTTAACTTCGAATTTTCATTTCCACACCCTAAACACTCAAATTCTTTATTCAGTTAGCTTCACCAACAATCAATGAAGCTAACCAGCTCAAGAACTTGAAGGATCGTGGCCTGAATCAAGCTAGGGAACTCCATTTTCAGAGCTTTGAAGTTGAACTTCAACAGGTACAATTCTTAACCATTTCAACTCAAATTTGTTGCTAAGATGTAGTCCTTGATGTGTTGATGCTGTTAGGATTGTTAGATTTTTATTTTGGTTGAGTTTTGATGCTTAATTTTCAAATCTATGTTTGCTTTTCTTTTTGGTTTTTTCCAAATCGAGTGAGCGATGGTTTAAAGAAATATGGTGCGATGATATGGTTGAGATCATCTTAAAAAGACGCATCAAATGAAACCACTATGAGCTCCAATGGTTATGGTTTGAAGGATCCACAAATTTCTGCATTCTCTGAAAATTTTCAATGGCTAGAGGTTGAAGACGATGATCTCATCGTCCATCATGCCACTTGTTCTAATCTGATGGTTTTGACTTTCGCTGGTTGAAATGATGAGTTTGACCCAAATCCACCGTGGATGCGCGCTTTCTGGCCTTTGGATCTGACACATCATTTAATGAAGCTTGACCCAACGCATCTTGTTTTTCTGTTTTATTTTCTTTTTTCTATTTTATTTTTAAATTCATTTTAGTTTCAAAAATTCATAGAAAATTTATTTTTAATCAGAAAAATACCAAAATAATTTCTAAAATTTCCTTTAATTTTTCTCTTTCTGTTTTTTTTTATTTTTGAGCATTTTTATTTTTATTGAATTTCAATTAATTTGAACCAATTTTAATTAGTTTAAAATTATGAGAAAAATATTATATGATTCTATGATGGTTTTGAACCTATGGTGATTTTCTTGGTTTTTTATTTCTGGTTTTGCTATTTTCCATGTATTTTTGATTTATTTGGTTAATTTTAATTGGTTTAAAATTATTTTTGAGCCATTTAAAATGATGAGGAAATTAACACGTGATCTTATGATGGTTTATGACCTATGGTGATGATCTTGGACTTTTGTTTGTGGTCTAACTATTTTTCATCCTTTTTTAGGTTTTATTTGCCTTTTTATTTTGATTTTTAATTGATTTTAATTTGCAAATTGAGTTGATCTTGTTTTTAATCCATTCTTGGGTGTCTTTCCGTTCCCCCTCATGTCTTGTGAGTTCTTAATGCTTGATTGATGATGGTTTGGTTTTTATGATTGATTTGATGTTTGATTTCTTCTTAAAGCATGATCTTGTGTGATCTTTCTTGTATGATCCTTTTGAGTGCTCATGTTTATTGATAAACTTGTTAATCATGTGGATGTTATGGCCTATTCTTCTTGCTCATGTCATGTTCACATGTTTTGCCCTTGAGATGTTTTATTTGCACTTGTTTGTATGCATGATTCTATGGTGTTGACTTGTATATTAATGGTATGAATTACTTGCATTGTGTCTACCTTATGATCATTGATTTGACTTGAGTATGATAGGTGATTTTTACTGCCCTACCATATCCCTTGTGTCATTTGACTTCATTTCACCTTTCCTTGTGGTTGATATTGCTTTGTCATACCCCAAATTTTGACCCCTAGATTCCATTATCATTCTAGGAGCATCAAACATTATTTCCTAATCCTAACCTTGTTCAAGTTTGTTGTTGTTGAAGTTCATCTGAATTAGGGTTTTGCACCTTGGGAATCAAGAGGTTTATTGCTTGATCAGTCAATGTTTTGGATTGATCATCATCAAATCAAGTCCCCTTACATTCAAGAAGCTCATGTTCAACAAGAATCAAGTGCTAATTGATCTCACTACAAGTCAATTAAAGCCCAATTTCATCTGACCCCAAATTTGGGTTTTATCAGGAAAAGTCAACTGTGCCTTTGGCTTTTGATCCAAGCATGATCCCAAGCTTGGAACATGATTCAACATGCTCATATACATCCTTGAATCCTACTTATGGTGTTTGAGAATTTTCAAAGATGCAAATTCCTTGAAGATCACATAGTTGAATTCGTCTGTTCAAAATCCATCTAACAAAGTCAACTCTTTGACTTTATAGTTTTTGGTTCAAATTGGAACATCCAAGCCAAATTTCATCAAGTTATGTTTAATCCATGAGTTTGATCATGGAAAATCAATATTTCAGAGGTTTCTTACAAAAGAAGAAAACTTAGACAACTTGGAATTTTTCAAAGTGTGGAAAAACCCTAGCTTTGGTGTCAACTTTGGAAGGCCATAACTTCAAATACACACATCCATTTTGTGAGTTTCAAGGATCAATGTGTAGATCTCCTCATGTACTATAAAAGTGTCCTAGTGACCTATGAGCAAAAGATGCTTAGATTTTGAGTTATGAAGCCTCAAAGGTTGGAAGAATTTCAAAAACACCGAATTTTCCAAGACAGCTTTGCTACTACAAGTTTCAGCCAACTTCAAGAAATTCAAGAAGTACAAGAAAGTTGTAGAGCGGTTTTAGAGATTTCCCTTGAGATTCAAGAAATTCAAGAAATTCTTAAAACATGAAAGTTGTAGAGCGGTTTTAGAGATTTCCAAAATGTACAAGAACTCCTTCATAACCTTTGTGAGCTAGGAGTTTCGAAGAGAAGAAGTTAGGATCTAAAGCTTGATTTCTAAGTCATTTTCATGCCAAGAACAACTTGCAAGATCAAAAAAATCTGCAAAATTATTTGATTGACAACCTTGAAACTTGAGTATCTACTTGTGATCAGAAGTTTGAGTCGCTTTTTAAGTCATTACACAAAAGATTGAACCATGATTCAAGTTTCATACCATTCATGGAAGTTTTGGCATAAAGGTGTGACTTCCATTTGCATAAAGCATGTCCTTTCCACAAAACCAGCTTTTTGAGCCTCTAACATCTCCTCTATGCACTCGAGCACCTTTTAAAAGTCAGAAAAGATCTCAACTACTCAAGATATTCTTTTACCTTGCCTTGGAACCATAAGAACGATCAAAACCACCAAGTTGGAATTCAACCAAACTATGAAACCATCCAATTGCAAATTCGGCTCAATCTAATCTCAAGCCTTGCTCTATAAATAGAGGTTAAATTCATGCTTTAAGAGAGAAGTGCAAAAAAAGGGATAAGAGATAAGGAAGAAGCAAGGAAAACCAGAGAAAAACACCCTTTAATCTCCCAAACTCATCATCTTGCAATCAAACACCACTTGAAAAACAAAACCTCAATCTTGCACAAACATAGCCAAAACTATTTCCAGCCACTAAAACACCAAACTAATCATTCTAACACATCAAAAAACATGAATTAGAGGTGTTCAAACCATCACAATTATAAAAAAACTAGCAAATCCAAAAGTCAACTCTCAAACCTCAAAAACTTGACTTTTCTGTATTTTCACATCCAAAACATTGTCCAGTTCATTTCCAAACCTTCCAATCCTTCAAACACTTTCTAATAAACACACTTGAGCTATTTCAGTCATGGTTTTGCAACTGTGAGTCCATTTGGTGAAGTTACAGTTTTGGTCACTTTTGACCATTTTGCAAGAAGGAGGCATTTCCAGTTCTGGTGATTTTGCTTTGATTCTAAGCATCCCAAAGGCTTTCTAGAGGTTCATAAAAGGTTTCTAAAGTATTACAACAGTTTTTTAGCATCAATCTTGGAAGCTTAAAGTTTGGCTTTAAGAGGTAAGTCACTACAATCTTGAACTTTGTAAACCATGTTTTCATTTGATGTGCATTGGCCACAAACATGTTTAAAATGTATATGCGTTGTGTTTGAAATTTATTTAAGTGCTATGGTTAACAATATAAGGATGTGGCATTGAAAATGCAAGGTTGTTACCTTTTTTATCATGTTATCGGGTTTTTCTATAGAAACATTATTAGTCAAAACTAATGGTACCAATGTGTTCCTTGGAAAAAATCAAGTAAGTTTGATCTTTGGATCATCCATTTTCATGAAGAATTGAGAAAGTTATGGTAGTTTTTGCAAAACTCTTTTCTTGAGGTTGATGACCAGTCATGGCGCACAAAGTCAGGCCTCAGATCATTTTTAGCCTTATCTATTAATTGGTGGGGGTGATACAATGGATGTATCACCACCCCAGTGGTTTACCATGCACACTCTTATACACTATTGCCTTGCCAAACCTGGGTTTGATCCAGCGGATCAACCCTTTTGCTCATTATTCATGATTCAATTGATGTTCAACATATATTGTTCTATTTCCACTTGATTCACAACGTGCGTGGTAGCTGGGTGGGTAATGTTTTGACCTATGAGTGGTAGTGTGTGGGTTCAAGCCCCATGTGATGCATTTCCAATATTTTTTATCACTTGTTTTTATGCTTTTCTTCACATTTTGATTTAATTATAATTTCTTTGATTTTTATCATTTTAATCCCATTCTTTTTGCTAAATTTTCATGATAATTCCTATATTTCATTTGTATCAAGAAATTTCCAAAAATAATTATTTTTCTTGCACTTATGCATACTCAAAGTATGTTGCCTTTTTAGGGTTTTTTTTATGAGATTTCTCTTAGTCTTTTTGATTGATTCTCTTGATTCCCCTTGCGCACCTTACTTGTATGAACCTTACTTGATGTATGAACTTGTATAACCTTATTGTTACATGTTGGTTATCACTCTTTGAAGTTCATGTTCATTTGTAAAAATATGTTTGAATGCCATGTTTGGTTGTTACCAACCTTGAATTGTATTTCATCCTTTAAATATTGTTATGATTTAGGCATGTTGATTTTGGATTATGAACCTTTTCCATGATAAGTAACTTTTTGACTTATACATGATCTTCTAGGTGTTCCATGCTTAAATGTTGTTATGATTTATGCATGTTGATCTTTGACCTTTGTGATAAGTAATGTTTTGACTTATACATGATCCTACTTGATTTGTATCCATGATAAGTAATGTTTTGACTTATAGATAATTCTACTTGATTTGTATCCATGATAAGTAATGTTTTGACTTATACATGATCCTATGTGTGTTCCATGCTTAAATATTATTATGATTTATGCATGTCAATCTTGATCCTGTGATCTTTGTTATAAGTAATGTTTTGACTTATACATGACACTTACCTTGACTTGTATCCATACTTAAATATTGTTATGATTTGTAAATGTTGATCTTTGAACTTTGCCATGGTAAGTAATGTTTTTACTTATGCATGTTTCACTTATGCTTGTGATGTTTGGTCTTGTAAGAACCTTATCTCATTCCCTTTTAGATGTTGTTACATCCATGTTTACCTTTGGTTGTAACCATTTGGTTTGATTCTAAACTTTTATGAATGAATACTTGGTTGTAACCTTGTTATTATCTTTGCTTGATGTTGTTACATGCTTGCATTTACTTTCTTGTTTATTACCATGTTATTACATCTTCATCATGTTTGAATGAATGTATTTGTGCTTTGATAATTTTCCCCAAGTGATGTAGCTTGTTAGATCTCATTCTAAGGAGTTTCCTTGTGTCCCTAAGTCCAAAGGAAGGTCTCTCTATTGACTCAATATCATATATAGATCATAATTTATTTTAGTCCCCCTTTGACCTTGTTAGAGTCATTAAGACTTTTAGAGAATCTCATCCCTTTGACTTTGTCAAGTAAAGACCTTTAGCACACCTTGTTAGGAATCCTACAACTTAGAGCTTATGTCTAGAGTTTGTTAACTCTATGTGTGTACCATTGTTATGGGTACTCACTTTTCCTCTTTTGGTTTTTGTTAAAGTCAAACCTTCATTTAGTCTTCCAACATAGACTTGGAGAGTTTGTTAACTCTATATAAGTATCATTATTATGGATGCTTATTCCCCTTAGAACTTTGATCATAGTCAAGAGTTTTCTCCCTAGTTAGGAGAACTACGGTTGCTCTAATTCCATCCTTGTTAGGATACGTAGGCACGAGATGCGACGTCTTGGTAAGCATACTTAGTGTACAAACCCATATGTCTTTACCTTTAGCAATCTTTACCTTAGTAATTAACCACAAGCAAACAGACATTAACACTTAATCATGTGTTATTGATGAATAACCATAATATCTTTTGGATTTTGCTTTGTGATTCAAGTGTGTAGTTAGATTAACTGAATACTACCCTACCCCGGGTTGAGCGTAAGGGTTTATAGATCTGAAGGAAACTGCTACTTCTCGGCTCAATGTGGTTAACTAGGGATTAACTTATTGTCTCTCTAGTGTTGGGGAGTGAAATAATGCATGTACATCATCGACGAGATTCTTTCTGAAAGCACACAGTTTGCAATTGTGGGTATTTTGTTGTTGTCATCATCCTCCCTCCAATCACGCTAAACATCAGTTGATAAAGAATGTGAAGTGGACAAAATATGTGTATGTGCTTCTTGGTAAGTGGAAGAAATGAGTGAATACGACATAACTAATTTGAAACATGCATAATCACTACATTAATAAAACCAAATATGAACGGAAATGTTTAAAGCATACAGTACTTAAACAAATAAAGACAAAATACAAGAAATTCAAAAGATGAAATGGCATGATGACTACCTTCTTCAGGGAGATGAACTTGACTTAACTTGATTTGACTTGATGCTGGAACTAGCTTGGTGGAGGCATAGGATTTTTGATGACATTTGGAGTCTTCCCATTGAACTTGAGAGCATTCTTATCAACCAGGTCTTGGACTTTGTGTTTGAAAGTTTTGCAGTTCCTGATAGTGTGCCCTGTAGTTCCCTTATGAAACTTGCAATGGGCATTGGCATCATAGTCGGGAGGAATGATAGTCGAAGGAGCTAGGTCTCTCAAAGTAATGGCCCTTTTCTCCAGCAACTAAGTAAAGATCTGAGCATATGTCATTGGTGTCGCAGTGAAGTTTGGATACCAAGCTATTGATTAACTTGAATCTTAATTCATTTGCAACCGGTCTTTAGTTTGTCCAAAGGAAGGGAAAAAGATAGAATTACCACAATGCAAATGCAAAAGTTAGAGATTTATAGGTTCGGGGGTTGGTTAAACTTAGGGAAGGTGCTAGCATCCTAAGTTTCTGTAGTACTCTACAGGAACCTTTTGTTTTATGTTGTTTATTGCTAAGGGTTATCTGCTTAAAGGTAAAAGACCTAGTGGTTTATTTCTAAGTATACTCGACAAGATATCGCATCTTGTATCTACATATCCTGACGGGAATAGAATAAGAGTATATGTAGTTCCCCTAAAGGGTTTGAGGAGTTCTTTGACTGTGGTCAAAGTTCCTAAGGGATAACAGGTAGTTGATTGATTGATTTTGGGAGAAAAGATGAGTTATCATTTTAAGGGAGATTACTTAATTTAACCACCGCAACTTTGTAGGAAAATAGTCTTTGCATCGTCTTAAGAGAAGGGCTCAAGTACTCGGATTGTCAACAAGTACGCCTCTATCTCTCTTAAGAGGCAAAGTCCCTACATATTGATTGAATTGTTATGGGGTAGGAGTTTTATCTCGCTTAAGTGATTAACATCTTATTCTCTAATATGTTTGAGTAATGTTTGATTGTTTGTTTATTTTCTATGTTGTAAAGATAAAGAAAAAGGTCCTTCCTATGGGATAGGATCTATCTTAGAAGATCGACTTGAATGGGATCAAGGATCAATGGTGAATATGATGCAAATGAAATGCATACGCGCAAGTTTTACGTTACGCACAGATTCTTCCTTTGGACGTTTATGCATTGCGATAAAATAAATACGGTAAATAAAAATAGATCACGTAAAAGCGTATAAATAAGTCCATACACAAACGCATGAAAGTGCTAAGTGAGCGTGTGAATTGTGCATATGTGAAGCGGAATCGGAGCGGGGGCGCAAGCGTGCATGATTAATTTAATTGATGGGAGATTAATTTTAGTTTAATTGATTTTAAGAAAAAAAAAAGATTGTATTATTTTGTTTTAGGAAAAATGTTGAATTAGATTAGTTTTATTTATTTAATAAAAGTTTGGTTATGAATTGATTAAATCGCTAATTAATAAATAAAAGGTTTTATATTTTATCTTATAGGAAAAAAAAAGTGAAATGATTTATTTTATTAAATATCATAAGAGGTTAATTTAATTAAGAAAAGGTTTTTATGAAAAAAAAAGTTTTTAATTATCAACAAGTATTAATAAAAGAAAGATTTAGGTTGATAGATAAAAAGGGATTGATTTTAAGTTATTATCAAAATGGTAAGAGTTAATGAAAAGGTTTTATTAAATTAAATAGTTTTAAGAATATGAATAATCTTATTATAAAAAGAATCAAGTTGATGGAATAAAATTGATAATTTAAAATAAATAGCAAATTGATTAATTGATAAAAAGGTTGCTTAATTAAAAGGTTAAGATAAAAAAAGGTTCAATTTTAATATGAAAACATTGATTAAGGATTAGTAACGGAGATTTGATATGTTGGAGATCACGTGTGTGTGATCGAAGGTACGTGGTAAGGTGGTGTGTGGTGTGAGATTATTTCATATTACAAAATTTACAAAAAGAAAATAAAACAAACAACACAGCTGGGGCAAACTCTCATCTTCTCCCTTTTTCACTCCTTCTTCTCTCTTTTCTTGTCGTCCATTCCTTTGGCTACGTTGTTTTAGGTTTCAATATTTCACCGTCTTCGTCTTCTTTGCTTAATTCCATTATTAACCTGCACACCAGCAAAAATCAAACATGCAAAAGTGATTTGAAAAAAAAATATTTTACCCAAAAATAAGAGTCGGCGGTGGGTTGTGGGCGGCGGTGGTGATGTGATGATAACTTCGGTGGGCGTCTGAGGTTTTAAGGCAATGGGATTTCCAACTCTCTCTTTGTGGCAGAGATTTTTCTTGTGTGTCCTTCTCTTTGAATTTCTTCATGCTTTTATAGGTGAAGGTGATGGGCCTCCATTGTAGATGGCTTTTAAAACCTTCCTATTTTGTTGATTCTTGTCGAGAAAGCTTGCTGGATTTGGGAAACAATTTCAATTCCTTTCTTATTCTGTCTGATTCTGTCGAGAGAATGCGGGCTTCAATTTTGGGAAGTTTTGAATCTTTTTTATTTCGTCTTGATTTGTTGTAGGTGATGTTGAAGTTGCCTCTGGAGACTTGCCTCTGATGGATTGCCTCTAGAGACTTGCCTCTGATGTGTGCCTCTGGAGATTTGGCTCTGATGGATTGCCTCCGGAGACTTGCCTCTGGCGGATGCCTCTGAAGAATTGCCTCTGATGGATTGCCTCTGGAGACTTGCCTCTGATGGATTGCCTCTGGAGACTTGCCTCTGATGGATTGCCTCTGGAGACTTGCCTCTAATGTGCGCCTCTGATGGATTGCCTCTGGAGTCTGCCTATGGTGACTTACCTCTGATGGATTGCCTCTGGAGACTTTCCTCTGATGGATTGCCTCTGGAGACTTTCCTCTGTTGGATAAGTAATTTTTTGACTTATACATGATCCTATGTGTGTTCCATGCTTAAATATTATTATGATTTATGCATGTCAATCTTGATCCTGTGATCTTTGTTATAAGTAATGTTTTGACTTATACATGACACTTACCTTGACTTGTATCCATACTTAAATATTGTTATGATTTGTAAATGTTGATCTTTGAACTTTGCCATGGTAAGTAATTTTTTTACTTATGCATGTTTCACTTATGCTTGTGATGTTTAGTCTTGTAAGAACCTTATCTCATTCCCTTTTAGATGTTGTTACATCCATGTTTACCTTTGGTTGTAACCATTTGGTTTGATTCTAAACTTTTATGAATGAATACTTGGTTGTAACCTTGTTATTATCTTTGCTTGATGTTGTTACATGCTTGCATTTACTTTCTTGTTTATTACCATGTTATTACATCTTCATCATGTTTGAATGAATGTATTTGTGCTTTGATAATTTTCCCCAAGTGATGTAGCTTGTTAGATCTCATTCTAAGGAGTTTCCTTGTGTCCCTAAGTCCAAAGGAAGGTCTCTCTATTGACTCAACATCATATATAGATCATAATTTCTTTTAGTCCCCCTTTGACCTCGTTAGAGTCATTAAGACTTTTAGAGAATCTCATTCCTTTGACTTTGTCAAGTAAAGACCTTTAGCACACCTTGTTAGGAATCCTACAACTTAGAGCTTATGTCTAGAGTTTGTTAACTCTATGTGTGTACCATTGTTATGGGTACTCACTTTTCCTCTTTTGGTTTTTGTTAAAGTCAAACCTTCAGTTAGTCTTCCAACATAGACTTGGAGAGTTTGTTAACTCTATATAAGTATCATTATTATGGATGCTTATTCCTCTTAGAACTTTGATCATAGTCAAGAGTTTTCTCCCTAGTTAGGAGAACTACGATTGCTCTGATTCCATCCTTGTTAGGATACGTAGGCACGAGATGCGACGTCTTGGTAAGCATACTTAGTGTACAAACCCATATGTCTTTACCTTTAGCAATCTTTACCTTAGCAATTAACCACTAGCAAACAGACATTAACACTTAATCATGTGTTATTGATGAATAACCATCATGTCTTTTGGATTTTGCTTTGTGATTCAAGTGTGTAGTTAGATTAACTGAATACTACCCTACCCCAGGTTGAGTGTAAGGGTTTATAGATCCGAAGGAAACTGCTACTTCTCGGCTCAATGTGGTTAACTAGGGATTAACTCATTGTCTCTCTAGTGTTGGGGAGTGAAACAATGCATGTACATCATCGACGAGATTCTGTCTGAAAGCACACAGTTTGCAATTATGGGTATTTCGTTGTCATCATCCTCCCTCCAATCATGCTAAACATCAGTTGATAAAGAATGTGAAGTGGACAAAATATGTGTATGTGCTTCGTGGTAAGTGGTAGAAATGAGTGAATACGACATAACTAATTTGAAACATGCATAATCACTACATTAATAAAACCAAATAAAATATGAATGGAAATGTTTAAAGCATACAATACTTAAACAAATAAAGACAAAATACAAGAAATTCAAAAGATGAAATGGCATGATGACTACCTTCTTCAGGGAGATGAACTTGACTTGACTTGATTTGACTTGATGCTGGAACTAGCTTGGTGGAGGCATATGATTTTTGATGACATTTGGAGTCTTCCCATTGAACTTGAGAGCATTCTTATCAACCAGGTCTTGGACTTTGTGTTTGAAAGTTTTGCAGTTCATGATAGTGTGCCCTGTAGTGCCCTTATGAAACTTGCAATGGGCATTTGCATCATAGTCGGGAGGAATGATAGTTGAAGGAACTAGGTCTCTCAAAGTAATGGCCCTTTTCTCCAGCAACTAAGTAAAGATCTAAGCATATGTCATTGGTGTCGCGGTGAAGTTTGGGTACCAAGCTATTGATTAACTTGAATCTTAATTCATTTGCAACCGGTCTTTAGTTTGTCCAAAGGAAGGGAAAAAGATAGAATTACCACAATGCAAATGCAAAAGTTAGAGATTTATAGGTTCGGGGTTGGTTAAACTTAGGGAAGGTGCTAGCATCCTAAGTTTCTGTAGTACTCTACAGGAACCTTTTGTTTTATGTTGTTTATTGCTAAGGGTTATCTGCTTAAAGGTAAAAGACCTAGTGGTTTATTTCTAAGTATACTCGACAAGATATCGCATCTTGTATCTACATATCCTGACGGGAATAGAATAAGAGTATCTGTAGTTCCCCTAAAGGGTTTGAGGAGTTCTTTGACTGTGGTCAAAGTTCCTAAGGGATAACAGGTAGTTGATTGATTGATTTTGGAAGAAAAGACGAGTTATCATTTTAAGGGAGATTACTTAATTTAACCATCGCAACTTTGTAGGAAAATAGTCTTTGCATCGTCTTAAGAGAAGGGCTCAAGTACTCGGATTGTCAACAAGTACACCTCTATCTCTCTTAAGAGGCAAAGTCCCTACATATTGATTGAATTGTTATGGGGTAGGAGTTTTATCTCGCTTAAGATGATTAACATCTTATTCTCTAATATGTTTGAGTAATGTTTGATTGTTTGTTTATTTTCTATGTTGTAAAGATAAAGAAAAAGGTCCTTCCTATGGGATAGGATCTATCTTAGAAGATCGGCTTGAATGGGATCAAGGATCAATGGTGAATATGATGCAAATGAAATGCATACGCGCAAGTTTTACGTTACGCGCAGATTCTTCCTTTGGACGTTTATGCATTGCGATAAAATAAATACGGTAAATAAAAACAGATCATAAAAGCATATAAATAAGTCCATACACAAACGCATGAAAGCGCTAAGTGAGCGTGTGAATTGTGCATATGTGAAGCGGAATCGGAGCGGGGTCGCAAGCGTGCATGATTAATTTAATTGATGGGAGATTAATTTTAGTTAAATTGATTTTAAGAAAAAAAAAGATTGTATTATTTTGTTTTAAGAAAAATGTTGAATTAGATTAGTTTTATTTATTTTAATAAAATTTTGGTTATGAATTGATTAAATCGCTAATTAATAAATAAAAGGTTGTATATTTTATCTTATAGGAAAAAAAAAAGTGAAATGATTTATTTTATTAAATATCATAAGAGGTTAATTTAATTAAGAAAAGATTTTTATGAAAAAAAAAGTTTTTAATTATCAACAAGTATTAATAAAAGAAAGATTTAGGTTGATAGATAAAAAGGGACTGATTTTAAGTTATTATCAAAAAGGTAAGAGTTAATGAAAAGGTTTTATTAAATTAAATAGTTTTAAGAATATGAATAATCTTATTATAAAAAGAATCAAGTTGATGGACTAAAATTGATAATTTAAAATAAATAGCAAATTGATTAATTGATAAAAAGGTTGCTTAATTAAAAGGTTAAGATAAAAAAGGTTCAATTTTAATATGAAAACATTGATTAAGGATTAGTAACGAAGATTTGATATGTTGGAGATCACGTGTGTGTGATCGAAGGTACGTGGTAAGGTGGTGTGTGGTGTGAGATTATTTCATATTACAAAATTTACAAAAAGAAAATAAAACAAACAACACAGCTGGGACAAACTCTCATCTTCTCCCTTTTTCACTCCTTCTTCTCTCTTTTCTTGTTGTCCATTCCTCTGGCTTTGTTATTTTCGGTTTCAATATTTCACCGTCTTCGTCTTCTTTGCTTAATTCCATTATTAACCTGCACACCAGCAAAAATCAAACATGCAAAAGTGATTTGAAAAAAAAAATATTTTACCCAAAAATAAGAGTCGGCGGCGGCTTGTGGGCGGCGGTGGTGATGTGATGATAACTTCGGTGGGCGTCTGAGGTTTTAAGGCAATGGGATTTCCAACTCTCTCTTTGTGGCAGAGATTTTTCTTGTGTGTCCTTCTCTTTGAATTTCTTCATGCTTTTATAGGTGAAGGTGATGGACCTCCATTGTAGATGGCTTTTAAAACCTTCCTATTTTGCTGATTCTTGCCGAGAAAGCTTGCTGGATTTGGGAAACAATTTCAATTCCTTTCTTATTCCGTCTGATTCTGTCGAGAGAATGCGGGCTTAAATTTTGGGAAGTTTTGAATCTTTTTTCTTTCGTCTTGATTTGTTGTAGGTGATGTTGACGTTGCCTCTGGAGACTTGCCTCTGATGGATTTCCTCTAGAGACTTGCCTCTGATGTGTGCCTCTGGAGATTTGCCTCTAATGGATTGCCTCCGGAAACTTGCCTCTGGCGGATGCCTCTAAAGAATTGCCTCTGATGGATTTCCTCTGGAGACTTGCCTCTGATGGATTGCCTCTGGAGACTTGCCTCTGATGGATTGCCTCTGGAGACTTGCCTCTAATGTGCGCCTCTGATGGATTGCCTCTGGAGTCTGCCTCTGGCGACTTACCTCTGATGGATTGCCTCTGGAGACTTGCCTCTGATGGATTGCCTCTGGAGACTTTCCTCTGTTGGATAAGTAATGTTTTGACTTATACATGATCCTATGTGTGTTCCATGCTTAAATATTATTATGATTTATGCATGTCAATCTTGATCCTGTGAACTTGTTATAAGTAATGTTTTGACTTATACATGACACTTACCTTGACTTGTATCCATACTTAAATATTGTTATGATTTGTAAATGTTGATCTTTGAACTTTGCCATGGTAAGTAATATTTTTACTTATGCATGTTTCACTTATGCTTGTGATGTTTGGTCTTGTAAGAACCTTATCTCGTTCCCTTTTAGATGTTGTTACATCCATGTTTACCTTTGGTTGTAACCATTTGGTTTGATTCTAAACTTTTATGAATGAATACTTGGTTGTAACCTTGTTATTATCTTTGCTTGATGTTGTTACATGCTTGCATTTACTTTCTTGTTTATTACCATGTTATTACATCTTCATCATGTTTGAATGAATGTATTTGTGCTTTGATAATTTTCCCCAAGTGATATAGCTTGTTAGATCTCATTCTAAGGAGTTTCCTTGTGTCCCTAAGTCCAAAGGAAGGTCTCTCTATTGACTCAATATCATATATAGATCATAATTTATTTTAGTCCCCCTTTGACCTCGTTAGAGTCATTAAGACTTTTAGAGAATCTCATTCCTTTGACTTTGTCAAGTAAAGACCTTTAGCACACCTTGTTAGGAATCCTACAAGTTAGAGCTTATGTCTAGAGTTTGTTAACTCTATGTGTGTACCATTGTTATGGGTACTCACTTTTCCTCTTTTGGTTTTTGTTAAAGTCAAACCTTCAGTTAGTCTTCCAACATAGACTTGGAGAGTTTGTTAACTCTATATAAGTATCATTATTATGGATGCTTATTCCTCTTAGAACTTTGATCATAGTCAAGAGTTTTCTCCCTAGTTAGGAGAACTACGATTGCTCTGATTCCATCCTTGTTAGGATACGTAGGCACGAGATGCGACGTCTTGGTAAGCATACTTAGTGTACAAACCCATATGTCTTTACCTTTAGCAATCTTTACCTTAGTAATTAACCACTAGCAAACAGACATTAACACTTAATCATGTGTTATTGATGAATAACCATCATGTCTTTTGGATTTTGCTTTGTGATTCAAGTGTGTAGTTAGATAAACTGAATACTACCCTACCCCAGGTTGAGTGTAAGGGTTTATAGATCCGAAGGAAACTGCTACTTCTCGGCTCAATGTGGTTAACTAGGGATTAACTCATTGTCTCTCTAGTGTTGGGGAGTGAAACAATGCATGTACATCATCGACGAGATTCTGTCTGAAAGCACACAGTTTGCAATTATGGGTATTTCGTTGTCATCATCCTCCCTCCAATCATGCTAAACATCAGTTGATAAAGAATGTGAAGTGGACAAAATATGTGTATGTGCTTCGTGGTAAGTGGTAGAAATGAGTGAATACGACATAACTAATTTGAAACATGCATAATCACTACATTAATAAAACCAAATATGAATGGAAATGTTTAAAGCATACAATACTTAAACAAGTAAAGACAAAATACAAGAAATTCAAAAGATGAAATGGCATGATGACTACCTTCTTCAGGAAGATGAACTTGACTTGACTTGATTTGACTTGATGCTGGAACTAGCTTGGTGGAGGCATATGATTTTTGATGACATTTGGAGTCTTCCCATTGAACTTGAGAGCATTCTTATCAACCAGGTCTTGGACTTTGTGTTTGAAAGTTTTGCAGTTCCTGATAGTGTGCCCTGTAGTGCCCTTATGAAACTTGCAATGGGCATTTGCATCATAGTCGGGAGGAATGATAGTCGAAGGAGCTAGGTCTCTCAAAGTAATGGCCCTTTTCTCCAGCAACTAAGTAAAGATCTGAGCGTATGTCATTGGTGTCGCGGTGAAGTTTGGGTACCAAGCTATTGATTAACTTGAATCTTAATTCATTTGCAACCGGTCTTTAGTTTGTCCAAAGGAAGGGAAAAAGATAGAATTACCACAATGCAAATGCAAAAGTTAGAGATTTATAGGTTCGGGGGTTGGTTAAACTTAGGGAAGGTGCTAGCATCCTAAGTTTCTGTAGTACTCTACAGGAACCTTTTGTTTTATGTTGTTTATTGCTAAGGGTTATCTGCTTAAAGGTAAAAGACCTAGTGGTTTATTTCTAAGTATACTCGACAAGATATCGCATCTTGTATCTACATATCCTGACGGGAATAGAATAAGAGTATCTGTAGTTCCCCTAAAGGGTTTGAGGAGTTCTTTGACTGTGGTCAAAGTTCCTAAGGGATAACAGGTAGTTGATTGATTGATTTTGGGAGAAAAGACGAGTTATCATTTTAAGTGAGATTACTTAATTTAACCATCGCAACTTTGTAGGAAAACAGTCTTTGCATCGTCTTAAGAGAAGGGCTCAAGTACTCGGATTGTCAACAAGTACACCTCTATCTCTCTTAAGAGGCAAAGTCCCTACATATTGATTGAATTGTTATGGGGTAGGAGTTTTATCTCGCTTAAGATGATTAACATCTTATTCTCTAATATGTTTGAGTAATGTTTGATTGTTTGTTTATTTTCTATGTTGTAAAGATAAAGAAAAAGGTCCTTCCTATGGGATAGGATCTATCTTAGAAGATCGGCTTGAATGGGAACAAGGATCAATGGTGAGTATGATGCAAATGAAATGCATACGCGCAAGTTTTACGTTACGCGCAGATTCTTCCTTTGGACGTTTATGCATTGCGATAAAATAAATACGGTAAATAAAAACAGATCATAAAAGCATATAAATAAGTCCATACACAAACGCATGAAAGCGCTAAGTGAGCGTGTGAATTGTGCATATGTGAAGCGGAATCGGAGCGGGGGCGCAAGCGTGCATGATTAATTTAATTGATGGGAAATTAATTTTAGCTAAATTGATTTTAAGAAAAAAAAAAGATTGTATTATTTTGTTTTAAGAAAAATGTTGAATTAGATTAGTTTTATTTATTTAATAAAATTTTGGTTATGAATTGATTAAATCGCTAATTAATAAATAAAAGGATTCTTAAATAAAAGGTTTTATATTTTATCTTATAGCAAAAAAAAAAGTGAAATGATTTATTTTATTAAATATCATAAGAGGTTAATTTAATTAAGAAAAGGTTTTTATGAAAAAAAAAGTTTTTAATTATCAACAAGTATTAATAAAAGAAAGATCTAGGTTGATAGATAAACAGGGATTGATTTTAAGTTATTATCAAAAAGGTAAGAATTAATGAAAAGGTTTTATTAAATTAAATAGTTTTAAGAATATGAATAATCTTATTATAAAAAGAATCAAGTTGATGGAATAAAATTGATAATTTAAAATAAAGAGCAAATTGATTAATTGATAAAAAGGTTGCTTAATTAAAAGGTTAATATAAAAAAAGGTTCAATTTTAATATGAAAACATTTATTAGGGATTAGTAACGGAGATTTGATCTGTTGGAGATCACGTGTATGTGATCGAAGGTACGTGGTAAGGTGGTGTGTGGTGTGAGATTATTTCATATTACAAAATTTACAAAAAGAAAATAAAACAAACAACACAGCTGGGACAAACTCTCATCTTCTCCCTTTCCACTCCTTCTTCTCTCTTTTCTTGCCGTCCATTCCTCTGGCTTCGTTGTTTTCAGTTTCAATATTTCACCGTCTTTGCCTTCTTTGCTTAATTCCATTATTAACCTGCACACCAGTAAAAATCAAACATGCAAAAGTGATTTGAAAAAAAAAATATTTTACCCAAAAATAAGAGCCGGCGACGGCTTGTGGGCGGCGGTGGTGATGTGATGATAACTTCGGTGGACGTCTGAGGTTTTAAGGCAATGGGATTTCCAACTCTCTCTTTGTGGCAGAGATTTTTCTTGTGTGTCCTTCTCTTTGAATTTCTTCATGCTTTTATAGGTGAAGGTGATGGGCCTCCATTGTAGATAGCTTTTAGAACCTTCCTATTTTGGTGATTCTTGTCGAGAAAGCTTGCTGGATTTGGGAAACAATTTCAATTCCTTTCTTATTCCGTTTGATTCTGTCGAGAGAATGCGGGCTTCAATTTTGGGAAGTTTTGAATCTTTTTTCTTTCGTCTTGATTTGTTGTAGGTGATGTTGACGTTGCCTCTAGAGACTTGCCTCTGATGGATTGCCTCTAGAGACTTGCCTCTGATGTGCGCCTCTGGAGATTTGCCTCTGATGGATTTCCTCCGGAGACTTGCCTCTGGCGGATGCCTCTGAAGAATTGCCTCTGATGGATTGCCTCTAGAGACTTGCCTCTGATGGATTGCCTCTGGAGACTTGCCTCTGATGGATTGCCTCTAGAGACTTGCCTCTGGAGTCTGCCTCTGGTGACTTACCTCTGATGGATTGCCTCTGGAGACTTGCCTCTGATGGATTGCCTCTGGAGACTTTCCTCTGTTGGATTGCCTCTGGAGATTGCCTCTGGAGACTTGCCTCTGATGGATTGCCTCTGAAGGCTTGCCTCTTATGGATTGCCTCTGAAGACTTTCCTCTGATGGATTCCCTTTAGAGACTTGCCTCTAGAGACTGCCTCTGGAGACTTGCCTCTGATGGATTGCCTCGGGAGACTTGCATCTCATGTGCGCCTCTGGAAACTTGCCTCTGATGGATTGCCTCGGGAGACTTGCATCTCATGTGCGCCTCTGGAAACTTGCCTCTGATGGATTGCCTCTGGAGACTTTCCTCTGATGGGTTGTCTCTGGAGACTTTCCTCTGATGGGTTGCCTCTAGAGACTTGCCTCTAATGGATTGCCTCTAGATACTTGCCTCTGATGGATTGCCTTTGGATACTTGCCTCTGGAGACTACCTCTGGAGACTTGCCTCTGATGGATTGCCTCTGGAGACTTGCCTCTGGCGGATGCCTCTGAAGAATTGCCTCTGGCGGATTGCGTCTGTAGACTTGCCTCTGATGGATTGCCTCTGGAAACTTGCCTCTGATGGGTTTCCTCTGGAGACTTGCCTCTGATGGATTGCCTCTGGAGACTTGCCTCTGATGGATTTCCTTTGGAGACTTTCCTTTAGAGACTTCCTCTGGAGACTTTCCTCTAGAGACTGCCTCTGGAGACTTGCCTCTGGTGTGCGCCTCTGGAGACTTGCTGGGCTGCTTGTTCTTTGGTCTTGAATCAAATTGCAACGCAATTAACTCCTTGCCATTTTGGACTTAAACTTGTGTGATAGGCTTGCAACCATGAAGAGCTTTATGGTGTTGATGAAAATGATCCAACTCAAATTGAAACTCTAAGATCATCTTGAATAAGAATCAAATGGCCATCCCCAAAACGATTGGATTATAAATGTCATCTTCACTTGACTTTGAAATACCTGCACAGGTTGGTTAGGATGAACACGCACAAAAAAGCATAAAGGTAAAGAAAGCAAGAGAAAAACAGAGGTAGGATCTTAAGGTCAAAAATTAGGGTGTGACAGATGCCCCTATTTAAGTTGCTTCTATCTGGAGATATGGAGGGACTTAAATACAAACATCGCACGAATTTTTGGCCCTAAGGAGCCATCGAATGCATATGATATGAGATGATATGAAACGCAAAACAAGACCGGTCCTATGGGGACACGAGGCCACAGGGGAGAGACACCAGACACAGTGCACGGGAAGAACTGGCTCTTCAAAGCGAGACTCCACGGGGAAAGGAAGCAACTTGCAATAGGGAATCTCCAAAAGTATAAGAGTATAACGCGTACACCAAGAATGTGGCGAATTAAACAACATGTGAGAAACTTGTAATCGAAGGATAATTTACTACCAATGCGTGGTAGTCCAGACAATGGTAATAACCAAAACGAGCTCTCTTAATCAAAACAAAATTCAGCTTCTTAATTGAGTATTCCATTTGAGAAGAGTAGAAAAGAATAAACCTCCCCGAGCGTCATGGTCTGGATGCCATGAGTTGGTCTCAGTTTCTTGAAATAAACCTCCCCGAGCGTCATGGTCTGGATGCCATGAGCTGGTCTCAATTTCTTGAAATAAACCTCCCCGAGCGTCATGGTCTGGATGCCATGAGCTGGTCTCAGTTTCTTGAAATAAACCTCCCCGAGCGTCATGGTCTGGATGCCATGAGCTGGTCTCGGTTTCTTGAAATAAACCTCCCCGAGCGTCATGATCTGGATGCCATGAGCTGGTCTCAGTTTCTACCCAAACTGATGAAAACTCATGAGAGCATCTTCACAGGGGTTAAAATGTCATTGTAGATTGTAGAACTTTAGCGGTATTCCATAATGTACTGGAGATCATAAAGCTTCACCGAGGATCTTTGGAAGAGATGTAAGTAGGTTGATTTGCAAATGTGTCTTCTCAAATAAAGAGATCAATTGTAATAGACTTCCCCAAATTTCTCGGGAGATATGCCATTTGATGGAGTTAATCTTGTGTAGTGAACTCACTCGGGATATACGTTCCTGCGGAGTATCCTTGTTGTAGCTGTAAAAGCATGCATTCTTTGTAGTGTAAATTCTTAAATAAAGAGAAGTATTTGTAATGTCTTCGACGCACTTCTCTGATAGATTTCCAGAGGAATGTCATCTGATGAGTTGATAACCTGGATAAACCCACTGGGGATGGACGAACTATCCTGAAGAGACTGCCATTTGTCGTTTTGAAGGGAATCCTGGTCAAAACGAGTTGCTCAAATAAAGAGAATACTTGTAGTCCAGATGGAAGTTGTTGAGAATGTTG
The DNA here is from genome assembly GCA_963859935.3 of Lathyrus sativus. Classification (NCBI taxonomy): domain Eukaryota; kingdom Viridiplantae; phylum Streptophyta; class Magnoliopsida; order Fabales; family Fabaceae; genus Lathyrus; species Lathyrus sativus. The sequence goes on along the minus strand of OZ012740.1, from coordinate 638,620,830 downwards.
TTGGAGAAGTATGTGTCCTCAGATAGTAATCTTCAGAAAGAACCTCTTAGTAAAGTGCAAAATAAATGCGCGCTTAATCCAGGTTCAAAAGTTGGAGATATCCACAACGATTGCCAGGGACCGAAGTTCAATTCAGGAAACAACTGAAGAGAAACTGTCAAGCAAGACCTGAAGTTCAATTCAGGAACCTTAAGCAGAAAATATATACTCTAATTTTGTTCAAGTGTTTTTTGTTTCAGATATTAAATTAAATATTCTTATGGAAGCAAAAATGCATCTGAACAGTAGTCTACGCAAAGCTCTGAATCATCAGAAGCAAGCCATCAGAAGACTCTAAGCGCTGCCAGAAGAGACTCTGAAGCAGAAGCTGCAGAAGACTCTGAAGCAGAAACTGCAGAAGACTCAGAAGCAGAAGCTGCTGAAGCATCTGAAGCGTAGCTGAAGAGTTTGTATGAAGAGTTTGTCTGAAACCAGGATTCTAACCAGGCTCTTAATCTGAAAAGTATACTCATGCAAAAAGGGAAGTATTTTCTTCTATTAGAGTATTCATTTCAGGGGGATATTCTTTATCTTAGGGGGAGTTATATATTTATCCTTTTATTGAACAAAATTTCCTATGTTTTTGTCATCATCAAAAAGGGGGAGATTGTTAGAACACAGATTGGTGTTTAATATTATCTCTATGTTTTGATGATAACACTAATGAAATTTTGTATTAAGAAAATATATACTCTAATTTTGTTCAAGTGTTTTTGTTACAAATATTAAATTAAATATTCTTATGGAAGCAAAATGCATCTGAACATTACTCTACGCAAAGCTTTGAAGCATCAGAAGACTCTGAGCGCTGCCAGAAGAGACTCTGAAGAAGAAGCTGCAGAAGACTCTGAAGCAGAAGCTGCAGAAGACTCTGAAGCGTAGTTGAAGAATTTGTATGAAGAGTTTCAAGCATTGTTTCAGAAGACTCTAAAAGTACTGTTTGCTGCAATACAGAGGTTCTGTTATTCAAACTTTGCTCTGATTGATATTCACGCTGAAGCACATTGGCTGCAAAACTCTGATAACATCAATACTCTGATACCATCAAACTCTGATCACTTCAAGACTCTGATGTTGATAACTTTGAGACAGAAGCTTGTTAAAGAAGATATTATTCAAAGATATATCCGTTGTCATATTTCAAACGACTCTTTCCTTATTCATTTATGGCACAGGAAATCAGACAAAAGGGATTTGTCTGAACATTCCTCTTCTGGGAAAGCTAAAGTCAATAGAAGACAAAAAGGCTACAGCTACTCTGTTACGCACAGTCTACAAGCATTGGAATTTCTGCTCTATAAAAGGATGTCTTAAACAACATTTCAAAGTTGACGAATTATTGAGAAATCAAATTGAAAACTACTCTCAAGCTCTCATACAATTTATTTCATAAGCTAAATAGTTTTTATTCGTTCTTAATCTAAGTGTAAAAATCACAGTTTGTGATATAGCTTTTTAGAAGCATCTTAAACACTTGTTAGTTTACATTTATTTGTAAAAGGTTCCTTAAGAAGACCAGGTTGTGGTCAGGATTTCTTGAGAAGACTAAGACAGTTGTTCTTAGTGGTAGACACTGTAATTTGTTTGAATATAGTGGATTAAGTCCTTGTTGAGAAAGGCAAATCACCTTGGTAGGGTGGACTGGATTAGTTGAGTTTAATGAACCAGGATAAAAGTATTGTGTTGTTTTTATTGCCATATTTATTTCAAAACCCTTATTCAACCCCCCTTCTAAGTGTGTTTCCCACCTTCAGTTGGTATCAGAGCTTCAGCTCTGTTGTGCTATCACTTAACCGTGAAAGAGAAAAGATCCAGTGGGAAAACTCTTGATATATTTTGGTTGATACATTATGGCTGAAGCTTCAACATCCAACAACAGATATGAGGACAGAGATAGAATCAGCACTAAACCTCCCATGTTTGATGGGGAGAAGTTTGACTACTGGAAAGATAGAATTGAAAGCTTCTTTCTAGGATATGATGCTGACCTTTGGAATTTAGTCATTGATTGCTATATTCACCCCACTGATGGGGATGCCAAAGAGATTGACAGAAAGTGAATGACTGAAGCTCAGAAGAAAGAATTCAGGAATCTTCATAAAGCAAGAACCATGCTACTAAATTCTATATCTCATACTGAGTATGAGAAAATTACTAACAGAGAAACAACATTTGGTATGTTTGAATCTTTGAAGATGACTCATGAAGGGAATTCTCAAGTAAAGGGGACCAAGGCTCTGGAGCTGATCCAGAAATATGAAGCCTTCAAAATGGAGGAATCTGAATCTGTAGAAGTTATGTTCTCTAGATTTCAGATTCTCATAGCTGGATTGAAAGTTCTGGACAAGGGTTACTCCACTGCTGATCATGTCAAGAAGATCATCAGAAGTTTTCCAACCACATGGAGACCAATGGTCACTGCTCTGAAGCTCGCTAAGGATATGAAAAAGATCACACTGGAGGAACTGATCAGCTCCTTGAGGAGTCATGAGATTGAACTAGAAGAAGACGAACCTCAAAAGAAAGGTAAGTATGTTGCTTTAAAGTCTAACAAATCTTCCAAAGCTTTGTAGGTTATAGAAGAAAGTTATAAAGAATCTTCTTCTGAAGAAGAAGATGAATTGTCCATGCTGTCCGGAAGGATCAACAAACTCTGAAAGCATAAACAGAAGAAGTTCAGGAACTTCAGGAAACCATATCAATGTAAAGAGTCTTTTGGACAAAGAAGATCTGGAAAGAAAGAGGTGGTCTGCTATGAATGCAAGGAACCTGGGCACTATAAGAATGAATGCCCAAAACTTCTGAAGGAGAAGCCAAGAAGGAAGTATGACAATAAAAAGAAAGTTCTGATGGCAACCTGGGATGATTCAGATGCATCTGAAACTTCATCAGATTCAGAAGAAAAATGTGCAAACATGGCACTTATGGCCGATGTGGAGGACTATGCAGAAACATCTGGATCTGAATCAGAATCTGATTCTAAAGAGGTATTTTCTGAACTTTCTAGAGCAGAACTTGTTGACAGTTTATCTGAAATGTTGGAAAACTATAGTAAGATTAAGCTCAAGTACAAGAAGCATGAAAACAATTGTTGCGGTGAAATCTAGATACCAAGCTATTGATTAACTTGAATCTTAATTCATTTACATCCGGACTTTAATTTATCTAAAAAGGAAAGGTTTAAAGAAAGAAAAACCTATAAGAATGCAAAGCAAAAGGCAAGGCCTAAAGCTGAGCAAAGAGAGATCTAAAGGTTCGGGGGTTGGTTATACCTAGGGAAGGTGTTAGCATCCTAAGCATCTGTAGTACTCTACAGGAACCTCTTGTCAATATTTGTGTTTGCTAAAGTTGCTTGCTAAAAGGGGAAAGTGCTAAGGTAAAAATCTAAAGTATAAAGGTATGTACAAGTTTGCTCGTGAAGACATCGCATCTCGTGCCTACGTATCCTGACGGGAATGGAATCAGAGCAATTGTAGTTCCCCTATCTAGGGTAAGGAACTCTTGACTGTGGTCAAGGTTCCAAGAGGATGTAAGCATTCATAGGGAAGTACTTACGTGGAGTGCAGCAACTCCAAGTCTACATTGATATTGTTGTGGGAAAATATCCACGGCGGGACGCTAAACATGAGTACGGCGACTCAGATCCTAAGGCTAGGATCAAGGGAAAATATGTCTACAGAGGGACGATAAACATGAGTACGGCGACTCAAATCCTAAGGCTAGGATAAAGGGAGGTAGACGATGTCTGCGGTGGGACGGTAAACATGAGCACGGCGGCTCAGATCCTAAGGCTAGGATGAAGGGAAGGATGTCCACGGCGGGACGGTAAAAGGTGAAAATTGACCAAAAGTATTTTCAGGCAGATTTTAAAGGTAACTTCCACTGGTGGAAGTTCAGTGCAAAAGTTGCCAAAAGTATTTTCAGGCAGATTTTAAAGGTAACTTCCACTGGTGGAAATTCAGTGCAAAAGTTGCCAAAAGTATTTTCAGGCAGATTTTAAAGGTAACTTCCACTGGTGGAAGTTCAGTGTAAAAATTGCCAAAAATCATTTTCATACAGTTTTTAAACATGATATCAACATACAAGACAGAGATTGGATGTTAAAGTGGTGGCAACATGGCATGAGTGAAATGCATGATGGCGTTCAAAACAGGCTTGGAGTATAAGTAGATCAATTAAGTTGTGCACACAAACTTTAAACATGTTGACGGATGATTTCAAATACATAGATCAGTCACAAAACAGTTGGAATGAGAATGACCTATTAGATGCAAAATGACATATTGAGATGCAAGTTGAAGATCAAAACAGGTTCTATGCATATTCAGACCAATCAAACACAACACCCAAACTATATACATGTTAACAAGTGATTCTAGGCACATGGATCAGTTAAAAAACAAGCTGTAACGAAAATGGTTCATGCATTGCAATTTGGCATGTTGAAATGCATAAGGGAGTTCAAAGCAAATTCGTAGCATATTCACAACAAACACTCATTGCACACAAGTTATAAACAAGCTTATTGATGTTTCTACAATTCACAATTTGGCATAAACTGAGGAAAGTAGAATTTGACATGTTTGATGGTTATGCAAAAGCTGTTTTGAAAGTGCAGCAGGTGTTTTTTCAAAATGAAGGAGATTCATACTAACCAATGATGCACACATACCATATACATGAAAATGAATGTGGTCATGCTTGAAGTTCATGCCTATTTCAAACATAACAGAAATTGGTATGTTGATGGTCAAAAATGCAAAAACTGTCTTGAAACCACACTTGATGATGCAACAGGGTATTTTTCAAAACAATAAGATTCATGCCACAACAATGACACACACACACCACATATATGCTAAAGGATGTTTCTATGCTAAAAATGCAGACTCAATGCTTCCAAATAGTGATGGCATCTTGATGCAAATGATACACATTGAACATGAAAAACCACAACAGGTATAAACAACTTAAACAAAACATCCACACACCTCATAAACATGATAATAAGTGTGCTCAAACCAAGAAAGCAAGCAAACTTCAAATGATGCAAAGTTTGACATAATGGCTGCTATGCAAAACAATTTTGAGGCAGAATGGAAGTACAGCAGGGGTGTTTTTTCAAAATGGTGAAGTTTAAGCCAAAATAATGATGTGTAAGAACACAAATTGTTTCTTAGTTATATCTCTATGTTTTGATGATAACACTTATGAATTTTGTATTCAAGAATTATATACTCTAAACTTGTTCTAGACTGTTTTCTACAGGTACTAAAGAAAATACTCTTAAGAAAGCAAATTTGGATCTGAACAATGTTATTATGAAAGGCTTCATAGGTTCAAGAGCATCTTAAGTGAAGATCTGAACGCTGCTCCCAGAAGAATCTGATTACTGTTTCTTGAAGATTCTGAAGCAGGAGCCTCTAAAGCATAGAAGACTCTGATTTGATAGATTTACACGCTCAAGCACACAAGCTGCACATACTCTGATTCAGCTCAATCTGAAGAACATCCAAGACTCTGAAGATCCAGAAGATCTCTACTCTGGAGACTCTGAAGATTCAGATTCTAATGTTGAAAGCTGAACTTACTTTGTGAAGAAGATTTAAATATGTACGTTGGCTTATCTCAACAGCTCTTTCCTCTTTTGTGCTAGACACAAGGACACAGACAAAAAGGTTTTATCTGTGCATTCCATTCTAAGGAAAGTTTCTGCAAAGTGAAGACAAAAGGCATCAGGCTTGTTTCAGCACAGCCTCCAATGTAAAGACAAAAGGCTTCAGGCTTTTCTGCACAGCCTTCAACGTTAACAAGACTTCATGGATCTAAGTGCCTATATAAAGAAGTCCACTCCATCTTCTTCAGTATCGAACTTCTAGCAAATAATCTCTCACCAAAGCAAATCTCTCAAAGCTCTTATTATTTTATTTTGCTATAACATTGTTCTTAACTTAAGAGAAATATCATAGTTGTGATAACAGCTTATTAGAAGCATCCATACTCTTGTATAAGTTTTACTTTGTTTGTAAAAGGTTTTCCTTAAGAGGATCCAGTTGGGATCAGTTGCTCTTGAGAAGACTAAGAACAGTTGTTCTTAGGTGTTGCTATTGTAATCTGTTTGATTAAATAGTGGATTAAGTCCTTGACAGAGAAAGGCAAATCACTCTTGAGAGGGTGGACTGGAGTAGTTGTATTCAACGAACCAGGATAAAAATATCTGTGTTTAAATCTTTGATTTTTAGTCTTACTTATTCAACCCCCCCTTCTAAGTAATTCTCTCACCTTCAGTTGGCATCAGAGCTCCGGTTCTGCGTGTGCTCCACTTATCCGTGACAGTTAAAGATCCAGTGAGAAAGATACTTTGATATTTATTTGGTTGTCAATATGGATAATACTTCTACATCAACTTACAACAACAAATATGAAGGAGATAGGATCAGTACTAAGCCACCCATGTTTGATGGGAAAAAATTTGACTATTGGAAAGATAGAATAGAAAGTTTTTTCCTTGGGTATGATGCTGATCTTTGGGATATGGTCATTGATGGATATGAACATCCTACTGATGAGGATGGCAAAAAGATTGATAGAAAATCAATGACTGAAGTACAGAAAAGAGATTTCAAGAATCACCACAAAGCCAGAACTATATTGCTTAATGCAATCTCTCATACTGAGTATGAGAAGATTACTAACAGAGATACTGCTCATGACATGTTTGAGTCACTCAAAATGACTCATGAGGGAGACTCTCAGGTTAAGGAGACCAAGGCTCTGGCGCTCATACAGAAGTATGAGGCATTTAAAATGGAAGAGTCTGAAAATGTAGAAACTATGTTTTCTAGATTTCAGATTCTTACAGCTGGTCTAAAAGTTCTGGACAAGGGCTACTCAATGTCAGATCATGTCAAGAAGATCATCAGAAGTCTTCCCACCAGATGGAGACCAATGGTGACCGCATTGAAGATGGCAAAAGATCTGAACAAGATCTCTTTAGAAGAACTTATCAGTTCTTTGAGAAGCCATGAAATTGAGCTGGAGGAAGATGAACCCCAGAAGAAAGATAAAGGTAAATCCATAGCTTTAAAATCTAACAAATCTGTTAAAGCTTTGCAGGTAAAAGAAGAAAGCTCTGAAGAATCTTCTTCTGAAGAAGAAGATGAACTGTCCATGCTTTCCAGAAGAATCAACAAGCTCTGGAAGCACAAGGGAAAGAAGTTTAACAACTTCAGAAAAGCTGACCACGGGAAGGAATCTTCTGGACACAGAAGATCTGGAAAGAAAGAGGTCACATGCTATGAATGCAAGGAACCTGGGCATTACAAAAATGACTGCCCCAAACTTCTCAAGGAGAAACCCAAGAGAAAGTTTGATAAAAAGAAGAAGGTTCTTATGGCAACTTGGGATGATTCAGATGAATCTGAATCTGAATCTGAAGCAGAAGAAGAGTATGCTAACATGGCATTAATGGCTGGAATAAAAGATCAGAATGAAGAATCATCATCTGAATCTGAGTCAGACTCTGACTCTGACGCTGAAGAGGTAATGACTAAACTTACCAAAGAAGAACTTATAAAGGTGTTATCAGAAGTTCTGAAGAGCTATAATAATATCAAACTCAAAAACAAGAAGCTGAAAAGCAATCTTGAATCTGAGATTGATAATCTGAAAACAAAACTTGTTGAGCAGAAAGAAATAAATATAAAAATCAAAAATGATTTGGAAATTGCCCAACAAGAATCTAACTTTGAAGCTAAGTCATCTGAAAATATTTTGGAAAAATATGACTCTAGTTTTCAGAGGTTCCTCACTAAAAGCATAGACAGAAGCAAGATGGCTTCTATGATCTATGAAGTTAGTAGGAATAAAAGAAAGGGAATTGGGTTTAAATCTTCTTCTCTTGAAAAAGATGTAAGACCAATACCTGTAGATGATCTGATCATTAAGATAACTCCTTTATGCTCTAATTTTAAATTTGGTCATTTAAATGATATTAAACACACGAGTTCTGAAAAGAATACTCATGTGTTTAGATCTAAGGCTAGTCTAAACAAAAACTATGTTGAAAAACAAAAGTTTAGACAAACCTACAAGGAAACTAACCCTAAAGGACCCAAGAAGATCTGGGTACCTAAAGACAAAATAATCCCTGTTGCAGATGTCCTTAGCAGCAAGGTCAGGACACCAATCATGGTACCTGGACTCTGGATGCTCACGACACATGACAGGAGAAAGGTCTATGTTCCAAAGTCTGGAACTTAGATCTGGAGGGGACGTGAAATTTGGAGGGAACCAGAAGGGAAAGATCATTGGCTCTGGAACAATAGGTAATGGCAACCTACCCTCTATTTCTAATGTTCTGTTAGTTGAAGGATTGAAACATAATCTATTGTCCATAAGTCAATTAAGTGACAATGGTTATGATATAATCTTTAATCAAAAATGTTGCAAAGCTGTATGTCAAAAGGATGGTTCTATCCTATTCAATGGAAAGAGGAAACACAACATTTATAAAATTAACCTTTCAGAACTTAAAGTTCAAAATGTAAAATGCCTCTTATCTGTGAATGATGAGCAATGGGTCTGGCATAGAAGATTGGGGCATATTAATATGAGACGTATATCTCAGATTAACAAACTCAATCTGGTCAGAGGACTTCCTAAGTTGAAGTTCAACTCAGATGCTCTGTGTGAAGCATGTCAAACAGGTAAATTTTCAAAATCTCATTTTAAATCAAAAAATGTTGTTTCTACCTCCAGACCATTGGAATTACTTCACATTGATCTGTTTGGACCAGTGAAAACTGTATCCATCAGAGGCAAGAAGTATGGGTTAGTCATTGTAGATGACTACAGCAGATGGACATGGGTAAAGTTTCTAAAATACAAGGATGAGTCTCATTCTGTGTTCTTTGACTTCTGCAATCAAGTCCAGACTGAAAAAGATTGTAAAATTATTAAAGTCAGAAGTGATCATGGTGGAGAATTTGAAAATAAACATTTTGAAAAATATTTTTCTGAAAAAGGCATTGCACATGATTTCTCTTGCCCTAGAACTCCACAACAAAATGGAGTTGTAGAGAGGAAAAATAGAACATTGCAAGAAATGGCCAGAACCATGATCAATGAGACAAATCTGGCAAAATATTTCTGGGCAGAAGCAATTAACACAGCTTGTTATATTCAGAACAGAGTGTCTGTAAGACCTCTTCTGGAAAAGACTCCCTATGAATTGTGGAGAAACAGAAAGCCTAACATTGCTTATTTTCATCCTTTTGGATGTATTTGTTTTATGCTTAATACTAAAGATAATCTGAACAAGTTTGATTCCAAAGCACATAAGTGTTTCATGCTTGGTTATTCTGAACGCTCTAAAGGCTACAGAGTATTCAATACTGAAACACAGATTGTGGAAGAATCTATTCATGTTAGATTTGATGATAAGCTTGGCTCTGAAAAGCCAAAGCAGTTTGAAAGTTCTGCAGATAGAGAAGTGATTCTCACAGACTCTGAAGGGTCAGAGGCAGAAAAGGCAAAAAACAAAGAATCTGAAGCAACCCCAGATGCTACACCTTTGACCTCCCAACTAAACAACTTGCATATTTCTGAAAGACCAACTGTCAGAGGATCTTCTTCCAGAATCAAAGCTTCTCATCCAGAAGATATGATAATTGGAAAGAAAGATGATCCAATAAGGACAAGATCATTTCTCAGAACTTCTGAATCTTCTTTATTTGGCTTAGTGTCAATGATAGAACCAACATCTATAGATGAGGCTCTGGAAGATAATGAATGGATTATAGCTATGCAAGAAGAGCTGAATCAACTCACCAGAAACGAAGTTTGGGATCTGGTTCCTAGACCTAAAGGATTCAATGTTATTGGAACAAAATGGGTCTTCAGGAATAAGCTGAATGAAAAGGGAGAAGTAGAAAGGAATAAGGCAAGGCTGGTTGCTCAAGGATACAGTCAACAAGAAGGTATTGATTACACTGAGACATATGCTCCAGTGGCAAGGTTAGAATCTATTCGTCTTCTTATTTCATTTGCTGCACAGAATAACATCACTCTGTATCAGATGGATGTTAAAAGTGCTTTTCTTAATGGTATTATAGAAGAAGAAGTATATGTCCACCAACCTCCTGGTTTTGAAAGTGAAAACTTTTCATATCATGTTTTCAAATTAAAGAAATCTCTTTATGGATTAAAACAAGCTCCCAGAGCTTGGTATGAGAGGTTGAGCAACTTCTTTCTGAAGAAAAAATTTATCAGAGGAAAAATGGATACAACTTTATTCTATAAAACTGTTAAGAAAGATTTGTTGATTTGTCAAATTTATGTAGATGACATTATTTTTGGATCAACAAATATTACGCTTGGAAAGGAGTTTGCTAAATGTATGCAGGAAGAATTTGAAATGAGCATGATGGGAGAATTGAGATTCTTCTTGGGAATCCAAGTCAACCAGACTCCAGAGTGCACCTACATACATCAAACCAAATATGTTAAAGAGCTTCTGAAGAAGTTCAACATGGTTGATAGCAAAATGGCAAAGACTCCAATGCACCCTACAAGCACTCTAGGTAAGGAAGAGGTAAGTAAGAAGGTAGATCAAAAACTCTACAGAGGTATGATAGGATCTCTTTTATACTTGACTGCTTCTAGACCAGATATTCTGTTTAATGTCTGCTTATGTGCAAGATTCCAATCAGATCCTAGAGAATCACACTTAACAGCTATTAAGAGGATTCTAAGGTATCTGAAAGGTACTGCTAACATGGGTTTGTGTTACAGAAGATCTGATGAATTTTCATTAGTTGGATTCTGTGATGCTGACTATGCTGGAGACAGAGTTAAACGTAAAAGCACTTCTGGAAGCTGTCAGTTTCTTGGAAGTCATCTGATCTCATGGTACAGCAAGAAGCAACCTACCATTGCACTATCAACTACAGAGGCAGAATACATTGCTGTTGCTGGATGTTGTACTCAGATGCTCTGGATGAAGAGTCAATTAGAAGATTATCAAATCTATGAGAGTAATCTTTCTATCTTTTGTGATAATACTTCTGCTATATGTTTGTCAAAAAATCCAATCTTGCATTCTAAGGAAAAACATATAGAAATTAAACATCACTTCATCAGAGACTATGTTCAGAAGGGTGTAATTAATTTAGCTTTTGTTGATACAGATCATCAATGGGCTGATATTTTCACAAAACCCCTTGCTGAAGATAGATTTAAGTTTATTCTGAAAAATATTTGTATGGATTTTTGTCCAGAGTAATATTTATCAGAGGCAACCTCTCAGATGCAAAATGTTTAATGATCTGAAGTATTTCATCTGACTATTCGTTTATTTATATTCATTCAATTATTTTTTTGTGAAACTCTGAACTAACAAGCTCAAAAGATCTGAAAGTTGGAAACGTTTCATTTCTTGAGAGACATCAGATGCGCATACAAAGCAAACACGTGTCACTCAGTATCTGAAACGATGGAGTGCTCAACTGAATTAACGTTTGAGGTATTGCTTTGAAAATCTCATTTTTCTTGGTTTTCCCCCCAGCTGTCATAAATTTAAAGTGAAATGATTATTTTCATTAAATGCTGTCCAAACGTGCGTAAGTGTCTTTTGTTGTGCCCTATGCTTGATTATTGGTTCTCTATAAATATCACCTATCACACTATTTTCACACTTTCCACATTCACTACATTCATGCGTTTCTGTTCTCTTTTCAATCTCTACCAAAACCCTAAACCTAAACCAAGATCTTCTTCTTCTTCAATGGCGTCTACTTCAAACACTGCTGTAAAATCCAACAAGACTATAATGTACAAAGAACCAAAACGAACCTTATTCACCCCAGTGGCAGATCTTGAGGTTCTATGTGAAAGCTTCATTGATCTTGATTCGTTAAAGGAAAATGGGTTCGACCTAACTCCTGCCATTAAAGCTCAAGGTTGGGAGAAATACTTTGAAAGACTGATGGGTCCTGTATTTCCGTCACTGGTAAAGGAATTCTGGATTCATGCAAGCGCTGGTCCTAAGTTTATTCATTCATCGGTTCTTGGAATGGAGATAGTTATTACTGAGAAACTGATCAGGCAACTGTTCAGTTATACCGAATCTGATGGAGTTTCAAACCTTGCTTCTTCTCGCATTGATATGGCTAGGGTTTATGAAGAAATTACTATAGCTGGAATGCCATCAAGTAAGGTTAAAGATCTGAAACCCATTTATAGGATCTGGGCAAAAATATTTATGAGTACATTTTTTCACAGAAAACCATCCAACTCACCAGACTATGTGAGTTCGGAACATCTGTATTTCATGTACTGCATTAGCCAGAATGTCAAAGTGGATCTACCGTATCTAATCTTCAGTCATCTACTAACTCATGTCAAAGAAACCAGAGAGGAGGTAAGAGCTAAAGCTGGTAAAGTTAGAACTTGGATACCCGTGGGAAGATTGATTTCAGACATCCTTATTGAGAACAAGCTGGTACAGCATCTGACAGATGCGAAGATTACAGAAGATCTGACTTACATCATTGGATCTGAAATAAATGGACTCAATCTGAAAAGGATGAAAATCATTTCAGAATTGAAAGGACAACTAAGGAAGATAAACTCTAAAGAGGTTCAAGGCAGAAGAATTCCTGTGGAAGACTTTCCACTATTCAGTGCAGATGAACCAAAGGAATTTGTCTGGATGTACATTACAGAATGTCTAAAGGAAGGAATTCCTCTACCTGCTAATCTTGTTCAGAAACCAGGAGAAGAATTGCCCAATCTGATGAAGGAAAGGCGTAGTAAGAGGAAAGCTGAAGAAGGATCAGTTCAGAAGAAGAGAAAAGCATCTGAAGTTTCAAGAAAGAAGAAGAAAGAAGGAAAGAAAGCCAGAATCAGTTCTAGAGAAGCCACTCTGGAAGAGATCAGAGACACCATTCATCAGGTATTAGCATCTGATCCTACACCTACTGTTCATTCACCCCTTTCATCACCACAACTCTCTCCAAACCTTAGACAAAGAACTTCTAAACCCAAACAGTCTGTCAATCTTTCATCTGAACCACTCTCCTCTGAACCAGTAAATTTACAACCATCTCCTGTACCAATTCCATCTGAACCACAACCTCAAACAATTCAATCAGAAATTCCACCAACAGAACCAACTCAACCAGAAAACACTCAAACAGAATTTCCACAACCAACTTTGTCACAACCAGAGAATCCCCAATTAGAGACTCTCCAACCAGAAACAATTATTTCAGAACAAAACCAACCAGAGACTGTTCAAACTGAACACTCTGAACAAACAATTCCCTCAGAAGATCCAAATCTTTCTGACAATATTCTTGATATTCAACCCCTCAATCAATCAATTTTAATTTCTTCAACATCTGTTCACTCAGATGAATCTTCTAATTAATCTGATTCATCTGATTGTGATTCAGAGTCACTCAAACAAGCTCGTTCTGAAAGTGTTATGAAGAAACATCTTAACATTTCCTTGTTTCATACCCCACCAAACTCTCCATCTCATCAACAACCATCTGAAATTCAACCATCTGAAACTCAAACATCTGGAACCCAAACCATTCCTAAACCACCTGAAACCAATCCATCTGAAAATCAGACTTTTCCTCAACCATCTGAACTCCCTCAATCTGACATCCACACATCTCAACCACCATCACCTCAACCACAACCATCTGAACCTACTCCTGTTAACACCCCTAATCCTTTTTCCTCTGAATAGTCTGAACAGTCAGATCTAGGATCATGTGTTAATACTATGTTTGAAATTTTCAAAAAGGAGTTAAATTCTGAATATGATCGTGTTAAGGATGTATGCATGTCTAGTTTGGATCCAACTGTTTCAAATACTGCTTGGAAGTGCTTCATCTGGATGTTCAACAAAGCTGCCTTAAAAGTTAGAGCTAAACGCTCTAAGCTTGCTAAGACTAAATTTGCAGAATTAATCAAGGTAACTCTGATGAACATGCCTCCTCCTCCTCCTCCTGTGTTACTTTTGGAAGCTGCTCCTCCAGTAGTTCCTGAATCTGAAATAGTTGAACAAGTATCTGATGAAAACCAATCTGAAGGGAACCCTGCTGCTACTGCATCTGCTCCGTCTTCATCTGTGGTTGCAGAACTTGTGAATGATGTGAAGGATATAAAGGACTGGATGATCAAGCAAGAGAAGACAACTGATGAAATCAAGACCTGGATGTCTAAGCAAGAAGAGTCAGCTGCCAAGATGACATAGCTTCTGACCCTTATTGCCTCTCGCCAGACTTAGTTTTATTTATTGTTTTGCACATGAACTGCCTTTGCTGTTTGTTTTTTGTTGTGTTATGTGTTTTGGCTTCTGCCTGTTTGACTGTGAACTTTGGTTTGTTTTAATTGCATGATAATGTGTTTGCTCCTATATGCCTCTTTTCTTCTATATCTTTCTGTCTTTGAAAATCTTTTTGATTATGACAAAAAGGGGGAGAAAAAGAGAAACTGAGTGTTCAACCTATAAGCAATTACTAAAACTGAAATTCAGACATTTTATTAACTTACCTTGAATTTAAGTCTTTCAGATTACGTTGATATATCTGACACAATTCATTGAAGTTACCCTGAGACTGTGTTAACCAGAACCTGATCCTCTAAAGAAAATCTGAGTATTCAATCAACTCTGATAACTCTGATATCTTACTCTGATACACTTACTCTGAAAGAGAATTCAAGCAAGATGATAACCAGACGCTCTGACTAAAGGAAGTCATATTTATCTGGCATCAAGATTTGATTCTGAACTCTTTCATCAGGCTTTGAATCTGAAATATACTTAATCAGAAAGGGAAGTATTCTATTCTATTGAAGTATTTATTTCAGGGGGAGATTGTTAATCTCAGGGGGAGTTTTTAATTCTCACTTTTTATTGAACAAAATTTCTCATGTTTTGTCATCATCAAAAAGGAGGAGATTGTAAGAACACAGATTGTTTCTTAGTTATATCTCTATGTTTTGATGATAACACTTATGAATTTTGTATTCAAGAATTATATACTCTAAACTTGTTCTAGACTGTTTGCTACAGGTACTAAAGAAAATACTCTTAAGAAAGCAAATTTGGATCTGAACAATGTTATTATGAAAGGCTTCATAGGTTCAAGAGCATCTTAAGTGAAGATCTGAACGCTGCTCCCAGAAGAATCTGATTACTGTTTCTTGAAGATTCTGAAGCAGGAGCCTCTAAAGCATAGAAGACTCTGATCTGATAGATTTACACGCTCAAGCACACAAGCTGCACATACTCTGATTCAGCTCAATATGAAGAACATCTAAGACTCTGAAGATCCAGAAGATCTCTACTCTGGAGACTCTGAAGATTCAGATTCTAATGTTGAAAGCTGAACTTACTTTGTGAAGAAGATTTAAATATGTACGTTGGCTTATCTCAACAGCTCTTTCCTCTTTTGTGCTAGACACAAGGACACAGACAAAAAGGTTTTATCTGTGCATTCCATTCTAAGGAAAGTTTCTGCAAAGTGAAGACAAAAGGCATCAGGCTTGTTTCAGCACAGCCTCCAATGTAAAGACAAAAGGCTTCAGGCTTTTCTGCACAGCCTTCAACGTTAACAAGACTTCATGGATCTAAGTGCCTATATAAAGAAGTCCACTCCATCTTCTTCAGTATCTAACTTCTAGCCAATAATCTCTCACCAAAGCAAATCTCTCAAAGCTCTTATTATTTTATTTTGCTATAACATTGTTCTTAACTTAAGAGAAATATCACAGTTGTGATAACAGCTTATTAGAAGCATCCATACTCTTGTATAAGTTTTACTTTGTTTGTAAAAGGTTTTCCTTAAGAGGATCCAGTTGGGATCAGTTGCTCTTGAGAAGACTAAGAATAGTTGTTCTTAGGTGTTGCTATTGTAATCTGTTTGATTAAATAGTGGATTAAGTCCTTGACAGAGAAAGGCAAATCACTCTTGAGAGGGTGGACTGGAGTAGTTGTATTCAACAAACCAGGATAAAAATATTTGTGTTTAAATCTTTGATTTTTAGTCTTACTTATTCAACCTCCCCTTCTAAGTAATTCTCTCAAGTTCATGATGCACACTCATCATATATGCAATAACAATTGGTTTCATGCTCATAATTCAAACACCTTTTCCTCAAAATTCTGACTGTCATGTTAATGGCATATTTAATCAAAGATGCAAAAATGATTCAAGATTTTGAATGCAAGCATAGCTCATACTGAGTGAAAATCAGTAGCAACAATTTGAAGTAAATAAGAAATGACAAGTCTAAAACCATAGCAAAACAGCTGCAAATCAACAAACAAGTTTATGTCAAAACCCTTAATGCTACTCTTATGGTCACTTTCTCAAAACACATTTTTAACAACAAAGAGCAAAATCTTGATGGTATATCATCAACACACCTCATAAGCATTATGCTTTTGACAAAAAGCAACAAAATTGCAATGAACACAAACTCTTTACAAAAAGCAATTTGGGACAACATGACTATATTCTCACAACAAGCATTTCAAAATTGTGAAACATGACAATGCATGAATACTGAAGAGGTTGAGCATTACATACCTCTTGTAGCCAATCTTGAACATGCAAAAGAGCCAAGAAAACCAGAGAAACTTCAAGCACCACCTAGCTTTGAAACTTTTCTTCCTTTTGAAGCAAGATGCAATTTTTGTGACAATTGGTGTAAACACAATTCCAGTTGATCTTTTATGCTTTGGACAGTTGCAACATGATATATAAGAGGTGTATGAGTGATTAAAACAGCAAGAACAAGGCTAGACAAGCATTTGGCATATTTTGAACATAGTGGTCTAAGTAACTTGGTGTGAAAGTTGACTTTTGGGAGAATGGTGTTTTTGAGTGGTTTAAAGGCTTGGACACCTTCTATACCATATTTATGGATTGTGTGGATGGTTTTTGATGAGTTTGAATGTACGGAAATGAGTTTAGGTATGTGATAACGCGAAATTGTATATATAAAATGACATGTGTTTTAACTAATATTTGACTGGTTTCACTCCGAATTCGGGGGCATTCCATGCTATTTGTCTAAGTATTATGCAGGTATTCAAAGAACATGTCCAAGCAAAGCAATATGAAGAAAAGGAGCAAAAACAGGTGAAAAACAGATGAAAAACCAAGAGAAAAACAGCAGATACGAGTTCTACTGATGTGACGACCATCACATGGCCGTTACGCTCGTCATGTGTGTGACGACCGTCACACATCCATGACGACCGTCATGCACCCAGAACGTGCAGAATGAGGTCACGTGCTAAAATTTCCCCTCAAAGACCAAAAGTGTGACCACTAACTCCTACTTTTCTGCCTCAAACCCACTTCCTGAAGGAATAACCGTTAGATACTCTCTCTCTCTAAAAGGAAGAGGTTGGGACCTGAAAAAGGGAGCCGCATTCAAGACAACGAAGTGCTGCCAGTTTATCTTCAGAGCAACCTTACCGTTTTCATATTCTTATTTGTTTCTCTTTTCCTTCTCTGTATTCTTTGGTATTTTGTACTTTCCATTTTCTTGTACGATCAATTCGCACAAAGACCAGAATCTTGCCAACATTGTGGAGGATCTGCCCAAAAGCCAATTGGGATATTTCTAGGTTTTCATTTTATTCGTAATTGCAATTTTCATTATGATGTATGTTCTAAATTACTGCTTTTATTTATGCCTTATCATTTCTTTTTCCATGTCTAGCTAAATTACCGTAATCGATATGTAATAATAATGCGGACGGGATTTGATAACAATTGGCGTAATCTTTCTCTTTTCAAAACTCAGTTATGGTTTTAGTTTTTAATTAAAATTTCTAAGTAAACGTTCGTCGCGACAGCGAGAACTTATTTAAAAATAGTTTTGCCACGACAGTGGGAAATTAACTAAGGTACGAACCAACAAGCGACAGCTGCGGCTAAGACCAGATAGTAAAAACTAGGCATTCGATTTAAAAACAGCGAAAGCGCTTTAAAAAGGATTAGAACTTAGAGATTTTCAAAAAGTAACTTTAACCCCGAACGGGATAGCGACAGCATACGTTCCGCCTTAGAGTTGCGACTAGCGTCAACAACCATCGTGAGACAAAAGTCTTTAGATCACTATTTTCTTCTTAAACTAAGTTTGAAAACAATTAATACGCCAGTAATTTGTCGAATCCCCGAAGAACAAAGTTATTGCATATCGATTCATAAATTCATATCTTAAGTAAAAGCTTTAGTTCCCTTTAGTTTACGCATTTATTCGGCTATTATTCAACATAAAACCTTACCGACCTAGCTAAACACCGTAACACCCGATAATACTAGATTGATTACGAGTCCCTGTGGGATCGATATCTATTATTACTACGCGATAGACTGTGCACTTGCAGTTAGATTTGTTAGACATAGAAAGTCACGATTAAGTTTTTGGCGCCGTTGCCGGGGACCCGTTTAGTCAATAGTGTAATCTTTTGCTACACAGTATAGACTAGGTTAACAATTCTCTCTTCCTCTACTCGTTCTTCGATTGTATGCCAAGTACTCGCTCACAAGGCAAAATATTACAACCTAGAATCGCCGAACTAGAGCGATTCTTACATCTAAGAAGGCGCATCGTCGAATATCAACGAAGACACAACATTCCTGATCTTCTAGCTCATCCTCCTGTTGAAGAAGCAAAGATGGCTGAAGGACCTCAGAACAAACCACTGAAGGCATACGCTACACCCTCTCAGATGGAGCCTCGAACTAAAACCATCATTGTTGTCAGCTGTACAACAAAATCAATTCTCAGGAAATGCAACTGAGGATCCAAATGAACACTTAACGAAGTTTGTACAATACGCGGACACAGTGAAGGCAAATGGAGTAACTCCAGACGCAATAAGACTTCGTCTTTTCCCTTTCTCTCTTAGAGATAGAGCGTGGACATGGTTACAATCCTTACCATCCAACTCCATTACGACGTGGGAACAGTTGAAGAACGTTTTCTAAGCAAGTTTCCGCCAAGCAAAACTGCTATGCTTAGAGCCCAAATCAACGGATTTCGACAAAAAGATACTGAATCTCTCTACGAAGCGTGGGAAAGGTTCAAAGATATGATGAGAAAATGTCCTCACCACGGTTTAGAATACTGGGTGACAATCCATACTTTCTATAATGGGCTTCTGTATAACACCAGATTAACGGTAGACGCCGCCGCGGGCGGTGCACTTATGGATAAGCCATACAACGAAGCCTATCAACTAATCGAAAACATGTCTCAAAACCACTGCCAATGGGGAGGTGAACGCATTCCAGCAGAGAAACCCGCAGCGAAAGGTGGGATGTACGAGATCAGCAACCTTGAAAAGTTCAACGCTAAAGTAGATGCTCTAGCATAGAAAATCGACAGTCTGACCGTTAACCCACCTGCAACCGTCGCTGCTGTAACTCCAAACTGAGAGTTATGCGGAATCGCCACTCATAATGCGCCCGAGTGCCCATTGCTGGCCGGAATCCCACCAGACCAAGTAAATTACGCTCAAGGAAATTCTTACGCAAATACTTACAACCCAGGATGGAGGAACCACCCAAATGTTTCCTACAAGAACGATAATGCCTTGCAAGCACCAGGTGCTCCGCCAGGATATCAGAAACCAGCCACTGCTGCCCAGACTGCCCCTAGGAAATCAAACCTCGAGTTGATGATGGAAAAATTCATAGCTACTCAAGCTCAAACAAACAAAGAATTCCTAAATCAAAACATACACACTAGCGAGAAAATTAAACAGCTGACTGTAAAAGTAGAC
Organism: Lathyrus sativus; assembly: GCA_963859935.3. Lineage (NCBI taxonomy): Eukaryota > Viridiplantae > Streptophyta > Magnoliopsida > Fabales > Fabaceae > Lathyrus > Lathyrus sativus. Next base: position 638,600,963 of record OZ012740.1, on the reverse strand, counting down.
GCTTTAGCCACCCACAACAAAATGCTCGAAACGCAGATATCACAAGTGGCTCAACAACAAGCCTCTGCAGCTGCTCCAGCTGGAACATTTCCAGGACAGCCCGAACCTAATCCGAAAGGTCACGCAAACGCTGTTATATTAAGAAGTGGAAAAGAATTGGAAGGCTCAACAGATCCTAGGAACGAAGATTTAGTAATGCAACAGAAATCCGATAAGCCAACCGAAAAGGAGTCTGAACCAGAAAAGAAGGAATGTGACGAGCAGAAGGCCGCCAAAGATGAAAACTCATATGTGCCTCCAGCGCCATATAAACCACCTATCCCTTATCTTCAAAGATTAATAAACTCCAAAACTTCAGGATAATTTAAGAAATTTGTTGAACTTCTGAAACAACTAAACATCACTATTTCTTTCACAGAAGCGATAACTCAAATGTCGTCATACGCTAAGTTTCTTAAAGAAATCTTGTCTAATAAAAGGAAAATAAAGGATAACGAGACAGTGACACTTACTGCCGAATGTAGTGCAATCATTCAAAACCACATGCCTCCTAAACTAAAAGACCCAGGTAGTTTCTCCATACCCTGTGTCATAGGAAAGTTCGTTATAGACAAAGCTCTATGCAATCTAGGAGCCAGTATAAGCGTCATGCCTTTATCTATATGCAAAAAGCTAAATATGGGAGAACTAAGACCAACTAAAATGTCCGTACAATTGGCTGACCGATCAGTCAAATACCCCGTCGGTATACTGGAAAACGTTCCAGTACGCATAGGACAATTCTATATCCCAACCGACTTCATAATCATGGACATCAAAGAGGACTCTGTTACCCCAATTATCCTAGGAAGACCATTCCTAGCTACAGCCGGAGCTATTATAGACGTAAAGAAAGGAAGGCTAACATTCGAAGTAGGAGAAGAAAAGATAGAGTTCATCCTTACTAAATTCTTGAAGGCACCAGCCATCGATGACACATGCTATATAGTAGATGTCATTGACGAATGCATACGAGAATTAGAAAAGAAGGAAACTACATATTCTGAAATCATGAAAATCCCGATCCCTGCTATTCATGAAGACGACAACTAGCGTGCACCATACAAAGATGATAGTCTGAGCGAGATCTTAGCACTCACTCCAAATCACATGCCAGGTCCGAAAAACCCAGCTTTAGAACTTAAAGAGCTACCTAAAACTCTCAGGTACGAATTCCTAGATACAGAATTCAAAAGACCAGTAATAGTAAATGCTAATTTAGGACAATCAGAAACTGAGCGATTATTAGAAGTCCTAAGGAGATACCCAACTGCGTTAGGCTATAATATAAGTGATCTAAAAGGCATAAGTCCCTCCATCTGTATGCACCGTATCATGCTGGAGGAAGACTGCTGTAATACCCCAAATTTTGCCCTAAGATTTGTCGTCGCATTTCATTGCATTTTTATTGCATTTAATCAATTACTAACAAATTTGTGTAGTCGTTTGACGTTTTGCAGGTAAATATCATATGACATGCATTTTTTTTCTAAAAAGTAAAAATGGCACAATTGGCAAGAGGACATGTGTAAGGAGTTGTGAGTGTGAGAGGTTGAGAGTTCGAATCTCATCTTAGTCACTTTTTGTTTTTTATTATTTTTACTCTAAATTTTTCTATCTTTCATTAAAAAATAACAAAAATAGTTTTTTATTATTATTTAATTATTATTTTCGTATTTTAATTAAATCATTTTTTAAAATATTATTTTTTTCACCTTTTTCTAAATTATTTCATATTCTTCATGTTTTCAGAAATGTTTCTTTGTTTCTTTATACCCTCTGCCTTTATTACTTTTCTTATTTTTGTACCTTAATTATTCCTCCATATAATGATTTGTCATATTTTCACATTTTTTTACAGTTTTATCCTTCCGAAGGATTAGGTCCAGCCTTTTGGCCGCCGAGTCAATAGCCTTACCCCTTTAATGGATCAAACCCTGTTTAGCCTAGGTGTTCCGCCGCGGGCAAAATTGCTTTTATCCTAGTGTTAGGCCAAAATAGTCGCCGTACTCTGTTTTAAGGTTTCCCGCCGTGGAATCCCTAATTTAACCCTATTTTAATTTTAATTAACATTTTTTTAACATAGAGATTGGAGTCTCTGAACAAACCTTGGCCACAGTCAAGACGTTTCTAACCTCCCTTTTGAGGGGAACTACAGTTACTCTGATTCCATTCCCGTAAGGATATGTAGGCACAAGATGCGATGTCTTGCCGAGTAAACTTAGAATTAACCCCTAGGTCTTTTTTAATTTTCAATCCTTTGTATATACCCTAAAGCAAAATAATTAATGAAATAAATAAAAAAAAAATAAACAAAAGGTTCCCGTAGAGTACTACGGAAGTTTAGGGTGCTAATACCTTCCCTAAATTTAACCAACCCCCGAACCTTAGATCTCTCCCTTTTAGGTTTTTCCTTTCTTTAACCTTTCCTTCGGATAAATCAAAGACCGGTTGTAAATGAATTAAGATTCAAGTTAATCAATAGCTTGACATCCAAATTTCACCGCAACAGAAAATGGCGACTTCACTGGGGAGTCCTAACTATTGAGGGTTATCCCTATTTTGTTTATTTTTATTTATATATTTGTTTTATTATATATTTTGCTGACTTGTATGTATATATTGGGGTACCTTACTTGGAGTTACTGTGTTGTGAGATAAGTCCTACACCCGGACTTGAGCGACCTTATGATAGGATGGATGATATATTCGACGAGGCTTATAGGGAGTGAGTCCCGACTAAGCTAAATCGAGAATCACCGCTCAGTTGAGACACTTTCGAAAATGGTTCGGTTGATCGAGTGTAGTCGTGAAAACTTTTACCGTTATCGATTGGAGTCTGTGATACTGGGAACCGTAGTACCTTTACACCATCTTGACCTTATATAGGACGTAGTGCGGGAACTATGTGGGAGTAGTCCTACAATGGTTGCTACGCGATACTACACTCGAACGAGGTTCTCTTGAGAATATTATCGACCCTTGAGTCAGTCGAGAAGTTGATAATATCCAAAAGATGGGCTAATGACTTTGGGCACTTTTTAGAACCCTTGTTCTGCAGGTACAATTAACCTATAGTACACACCACTTTGGGAAGGGTAGACCTTGACTTCATTCATTGTTCCTCTAAAATTAGGACCTTTGTTTGCTTATGTGCGTTTGTGCTTTGCATCCATAAAGCATCATATCATTTCTAGTTTCAAGGAATTCAAAAGTCCTTTGAAAATTCAAGAAGTCCTACATTTTAAAGTCTAACAGCTTTTCTCACTTTCCTAAAAGGGAATGTTTGCAATTGACCGTTGAAATTCTTGAGACCATTGCATGACATTAGCATCACATTTTTGCATTGCATTTATCCCCCAGTTTCTCCTTCTTGGTCCTATCGTCTTCTAGTGTACCTTTGAGTCGTCAAGCTGATTCCTCGACACAGATATCAGACCAGAAACGGAACAGGAGTCACTTTGATCCTATTCTCATGACTTACACAGAGCTATATCCTGACTTAGTCCGGCAAGGACTGATTACTACAAAGGCTTTACCACCTCCTCTTAATCCTCCAGCTGGATTTAGGGCTGATCTCCATTGTGCTTCCCATGAGGGTGCCCCAGGCCATGACTTGGAGCATTGTTTTGCATTGAAGGCTAGAGTATGTGAATTGGTTAGAACTGGAATACTTGATTTTACAGACAGTCATCCGGATGTTCAGAAAAATCCCTTGCCAGTACATCAGAAATGAAGTTTTGTCACTAGGCCTTTTGTTTCTCGTTGTTTGCACTTTCCTTATTTTGTTTAAGTTGTTTGCTTTTAATTATGTTTGTACTTTCATTAATGAAATAAGCATTGCGACTTTTGATTCAATTCATTTCCGTCCATTTATTTGCATCTTTATGCTTTATTTTTCAAATGTTTACTTCTTGTCCAAAATTTTGATATGCTAAGATTGGAGGGAGGATGATGAAAACGTTATACCCATAATTGCTGTCAGTATGCTTTCAATCAAACCTTGTTGACGATGTAAGGCATTATTTCAATTCCCAAACACTGGAGAAATAAGGAAGTTAATCCCTCGTTACCCCCTTCGAGCCTAGAAGTTGGAGCTTCTTTCGTTACAAAAAACCCACAATTTTAACCTTGGGATGGGTAGTTCTCAGTTAACTTGGTTGTGTGTTCATACGATACACCTTTCATTAACAAATTTTCCTTCGCACACGTCAAACAAGTGTCGAAGATGTTTTCTAATCAAAAGGTCGATGATGGTTCACCGTAATCATTAAAATCAAACAGTCACTTTCCTTCACACAAAAAAATAATATAAAAAAAGCAAAAGAATCCCGCTAAGTCAAAACCTATGAAGGAGACTTAGGCAAAACTGGGGCATCCCGCTGACTGTAAACTCTAAAATAAACAGTTCAGGCAAAATTTAGGGATAATACAAAGAGATTTTTAAATCCTTATCTTGAAAATCCTCAATGTCAAAACAATCAAATGTTATAGGGGAGTAGTGGCTGCCTTTTCATAGGTCCCTTTGACTTCTGAATCATCACTGCGACGATCAATGAAATCCCTAACTTATGGGAACCTGAATGCATAGTATGAGTTAACTGAGCATAGGATTGAAGATCATCACGTAGATTGGGTGGGTACAAATAAATTTTGAGCCTTTATCTTTTGTTTCATAAACCGTGAACCAGACCACGTTACAACCCTCAAAAGACCTAACTGAAACAGGGTCATTTTGAAAGTATACTACAACAAGGTTGCGTAACCTGACTCCAAAAGATCCTTGCGAATCATTTATTTTGGCAATACACTTTTATTTTAAACTTTGAGTGTCTTGAACCGCCTTGTTCTGACTAACGACTCATGTATTTTCCATCTTTCAAAAATAATTTTTCAAAAATCGCATGAACTTTGCATTACCATGTTTGTATGAATATTTTTGTTTGCAAACTGGCTTTCCTCTAAGGAATTTTCAAACAATGAGAAACTTGGTCAAGTGATCTTATCAGGGGCAAGTTCCTTTTACATCCTGTCAAAGAATTAGTTCAAGATTTGTTCAAGGCAATATCTTCTCAGATTTGGTTTATCCAGAGAATTGTTCAAGACCCAGACTAGGGCAAGCCCTCCGAGGATACAGCAAAACAGTCGATTCCACGAATTAGACAACTGAAGCGATTATCAGTTCATTTGACCTGGGGCAGTTTACTTGCATAATCCCTAAGCAGTTATTCATCATTCCTACAGTGACTATCAACTTGATACAGTTTAACAGAATGACAGTGATCTCCGTGTTGAGGAATCAGTCCTCCAGTTTTGTCATCTCACCGAAAGAGTCGAGCCTTGTCGTCGACGTCTACATTTGCATTTGATCATATGTCATAGCATAATTCCTATACATGTGCACATCTTGGGTGCTTTATTCCCCATTTACATTTCTATCTTGGGTGCTTTACTCCCCATTTACATTTCTATCTTGGGTGCTTTATTCCCCATTTACATTTCTATCTTGGGTGCTTTACTCCCCATTTACATTTTTATCTTGGGTGCTTTACTCCCCATTTACATTTTTATCTTGGGTGCTTTACTCCCCATTTACATTTCTATCCTGGGTGCTTTACTCCCCATTTACATGTCTATCTTGGGTGCTTTACTCCCCATTTACCTTCTATCCTTGGGTGTTTTATCCCCCATGTACCTTTATCCCGGGTGTTTTATTCCCCGTTTACCAGATATTCCTGGGTTTACCTAACATCATGGTGTTTTACCCCCATTTACTTTTTTTTTTCTCCCTGAGGTCGTGTTTTACTCGCGTCTTACCTTGTGGGCAAAATTTATTTACTTGGCATCATGGGTGTTTTATCCCCATTTGCGTTTTTCTCCTGAGCTCGTGTTTTACCCGCGTCTTACCTTGCGGACAATTTCTAATTTACTTGGCACCTATCAACAATTTTGTGTCGTGTCTACCCGACGTTCTTCCAGATATGACATGTCTTCTTCCCTAGTGCAATTCCTCGATGGGTCGTCCCCTGTGACGTTGTTTCGTCTGTATCCGTGCATTTGTCATTTTCATCATACGCATCATATCAGATGCATATCATATTTAGCATTATAGTTCATTTTATTTTGTCCATATCATTGCATAGCACTGCGTCTAAAGGTAAAATTTTCGGTTATCTGTATTTAAATCCCTCCACCATGATTTTTCGAGTCTCCGTTGCTCAAATCACCCGGTGAAGTTATTTAAATAGGGGCAACTGTAATACCCCAAATTTTGCCCTAAAATTTGTCGTCGCATTTCATTGCATTTTTATTGCATTTAATCAATTACTAACAAATTTGTGTAGTCGTTTGACATTTTGCAGGTAAATATCATATGACATGAATTTTTTTTCTAAAAAGTAAAAATGGCACAATTGGCAAGAGGACATGTGTAAGGAGTTGTGAGTGTGAGAGGTTGAGAGTTCGAATCTCACCTTAGTCACTTTTTGTTTTTTATTATTTTTACTCTAAATTTTTCTATCTTTCATTAAAAAATAACAAAAATAGTTTTTTATTATTATTTAATTATTATTTTCGTATTTTAATTAAATCATTTTTTAAAATATTATTTTTTTCACCTTTTTCTAAATTATTTCATATTCTTCATGTTTTCAGAAATGTTTCTTTGTTTCTTTATACCCTCTGCCTTTATTACTTTTCTTATTTCTGTACCTTAATTATTCCTCCATATAATGATTTGTCATATTTTCACATTTTTTTACAGTTTTATCCTTCCGAAGGATTAGGTCCAGCCTTTTGGCCGCCGAGTCAATAGCCTTACCCCTTTAATGGATCAAACCCTGTTTAGCCTAGGTGTTCTGCCGCGGGCAAAATTGCTTTTATCCTAGTGTTAGGCCAAAATAGTCGTCGTACTCTGTTTTAAGGTTTCCCGCCGTGGAATCCCTAATTTAACCCTATTTTAATTTTAATTAACATTTTTTTAACATAGAGATTGGAGTCTCTGAACAAACCTTGGCCACAGTCAAGACGTTTCTAACCTCCCTTTTGAGGGGAACTACAGTTACTCTGATTCCATCCCGTAAGGATATGTAGGCACAAGATGCGATGTCTTGCCGAGTAAACATAGAATTAACCCCTAGGTCTTTTTTAATTTTCAATCCTTTGTATATACCCTAAAGCAAAATAATTAATGAAATAAATAAAAATAAATAAACAAAAGGTTCCCGTAGAGTACTACGGAAGTTTAGGGTGCTAATACCTTCCCTAAATTTAACCAACCCCCGAACCTTAGATCTCTCCCTTTTAGGTTTTTCCTTTCTTTAACCTTTTCTTCGGATAAATCAAAGACCGGTTGTAAATGAATTAAGATTCAAGTTAATCAATAGCTTGACATCCAAATTTCACCGCAACAACTGCAAAACTTCAAGAGAACATCAGAGAAGGATAAACCCGATCCTAAGCACCGTAGTCAAAGACGAGGTGAAAAAGCTACTAGACGCAGGAATCATATACCCGATCTCCGACAGCCAATGGGTCAGCCCAGTACACGTAGTACCCAAGAAAGGAGGCGTTACTGTAGTGAAGAATGCAAAAGGTGAATCGATAACCCAAAGAGTTGTGACCGGAAATAGGATGTGTATCGACTACAGAACACTGAACAAGGCAACTCGGAAAGATCACTTCCCTTTACCTTTCATAGACCAAATGTTGGAGAGACTAACGAAACATTCGTACTTATGCTATCTAGATGGTTACTCGGGATTCTTTCAAATCCCTATTCACCCCGATGACCAGGAAAAGACAACATTCACCTGTCCTTATGGTACTTTTGCCTACCGCCGAATGCCGTTCGGACTATGCAATGCTCCAGCAACCTTTCAAAGATGCATGATGGCAATCTTTGCAGATTTCATAGACGAAATCATGGAAGTGTTCATGGATGACTTCTCTGTATGCGGATAAAGCTTCGAAAGCTGCCTGTCGAATTTAGAAATGGTACTCAAAAGATGCGCCAAAGTGAACCTTGTCCTTAATTGGGAAAAATGCCATTTCATGGTCCGACAAGGCATTGTTTTAGGACACGTCATCTCTAAAAAGGGGATCGAAGTTGACAAAGCTAAAATAGAGATCATAAAGGATCTCCAACCTCCGAAAACCGTACGTGAAATACGAAGCTTCTTAGGACACGCTGGATTCTATCGAAGATTCATAAAGGATTTCTCGAAAATCACAAAACCTCTTACAGGTTTGTTAATGAAAGATGCCGAGTTCATCTTCGACAAATAATGCTTAGAGGCATTCGAAACTCTAAAGTCAGCACTTATCACCGCACCAATCATGCAACCCCCAGATTGGCGACTACCATTCGAAATCATGTGCGATGCGAGTGATTACGCCGTAGGCGCAGTTCTAGGACAAAGGAAGGACAAGAAGCTTCACGCTATCTACTACGCCAGTAGAACATTGGACCCTACCCAAATGAACTACGCCACAACAGAAAATGAACTCTTAGCAGTCGTGTTCGCTCTTGACAAATTCCGTTCCTACTTGGTAGGAGCCAAAATAATCATATACACAGACCATGCTGCCATTAGGTACCTAATAAGCAAAAAGGACGCCAAACCCAGATTATTGAGATGGATCCTATTATTACAAGAGTTCGACTTAGAAATTAAAGATAAGAAGGGGACCGAGAACGTAGTTGCAGATCACTTATCCGGTATAGAGGGCATAAAACAAGAACCAGTGCCTATCAACGACGATTTTCCCTATGAACGTCTGATAGCCAAATTGGAAAGCGATATGTCTAACTCTACTTCGGAAGAACCGAAACTGGAAAAAGCCGTGGAAGCTGTCTTTTCCCAAGCCACTTTACCGTGGTTTGCAGACATCGTTAATTACCTGGCCGCATGCGTGCTTCCACCGGACCTGACTTATCAACAAAAGAAGAAATTCTTCCATGACTTAAAGCAATACTACTGGGACGAACCTCTACTCTTCAGACGAGGCGCCGACAACTTATACCGTCGTTGTGTCCCAGAGGAAGAAATAGAAGACATCATCACCCAATGCCATTCAACACCATATGGTGGTCATGCTAGCACCTCGAAGATGTGCGCTAAAATTCTACAATCTGGCCTATTTTGGCCCAGTCTCTGGAAGGACGTCCATATCGCTGTACTAAAATGCGACCGGTGCCAACGCACTGGCAACATCTCACGTCGCAATGAAATGCCTCCGAGAGGAATTTTGGAAGTAGAAATCTTTGATGTCTGGGGAATCGACTTCATGGGACCTTTCCCATCTTCTTTTGGAAATAAATATATACTCGTCGCTGTCGACTATGTATCGAAATGGATAGAGGCTGCTGCCGCTCCAACAAATGAAACGTGAGTAGTTGTTAAACTCTTTAAGAACGTAATCTTTCCAAGATTCGGTGTGCCCAGACTCGTCATTAGCGACGGTGGTTCGCATTTCATATCGCGAATCTTTGACAAACTCCTCTCCAAATATGGAGTCAAACACCGCGTAGCCACACCGTATCATCCACAAACTAGTGGACAAGTGGAGGTTTCGAACAGGGAAATAAAGCAAATTTTAGAAAAGACTGTCGCAACCTCCAGGAAAGATTAGTCCTCAAAGTTAAACGAAGCTTTATGGGCTTATAGGACCGCCTTTAAGACACCGATAGGCACCACACCATTCAAACTACTCTACGGAAAATCATGCCACCTGCCGGTAGAGTTAGAGCATAAAGCCTTCTGGGCTATTAAGACACTAAACTTCAACTACACTGTGGCAGGCGAAAAGCGAATCTTGAACCTTCATGAATTGGAAGAGCTAAGATTAGACGCGTACGAGAATGCACGCATCTACAAAGAAAGGACCAAGAAATGGCATGATAAACGTTCAATCCGGAAGCAATTCAGAGTGGGAGACATTGTGCTCCTATTCAACTCCAGATTGAAATTATTCCCTGGAAAACTAAAATCTAGATGGTCTGGACCTTTTGAGGTCACCAAAGTCCTTAAGAGTGGAGCTGTTGAAGTCAAGAATCAAATCAACGCACCGTTTATAGTAAACAGACAGCGTTTGAAACATTATAATCAAAGTGAACACAGCGACCACGTGAGCAATATGAAATTGTTCGAGATTCCCGAATAGCTTATATCCAAGCTATCGTCAGGCTTCTGACGTTAAAGACAACGCTGATTGGGAGGCAACCCAAATTTTTCCATATTTTCCTTCTAAATTTATTAAAACTATTCTTTTTGTTAACTTATGATTTCTATAAATTTCTATTATCTTATTTTCCAATATTTATATTTATTTTATATTTTTCTCTTTTATCACTCTTTATTTCTTAAAAATATGATCTGAGTGAATGTGATTTTTTCCAGGATTTTAAAAGTCATTCTACTTTTCTTCCGTTTTATCCGACTAACGAGTATGGCCGACATCGATGTTACGACTGTTGTGTTTAGAGGACGAGCTCATCAGGCCAGATTCGAGGCACTGACTCAAAGAAACTTTGCTTCGACTCTGTACTACGATACACCCACCATGGACAAGCTAGGAATCCAGGATAGCATTCAGTACTTATTTTACCAACTAGGCTGGGAGCAAACTGCTCTAAAGACCCGATTTGCTACCTTCCGCAAGCTGACATTCGAGTTCCTTAGCTCCCTAAGTTACTCACCTGAATATGGCTTTGGACCCACTAAAGAGCTAATAACCTTTAGAATGTTTGGAATATACCAAACACACAACCGTACCACGTTAGCTAACATCCTAGGCTTCCCTAGCGGACCTTTTGTGTTTACCACCACTGAAGAGGATATTGATCTCGAATTAGACCAATTCTGGGGTTCCATCACCGGAAACTATCACCCAGAACCGAACGACATGCACAACAACGAGATACACAATCCAGCCTTCTGCTATTTCCATAGGATATTAGCCCATACCCTCTTTGGGAAGGAGGAAAACATTACAACAGTCTCAAAGGACGAGTTGTTCATCCTTTTCTGTGCTTCATAAGGTCGCCCTGTAAATGCTGTCCCTTTTATGATGAGGGCATTTACACGCCTCAATCAGGATCCGCACTCACCCATTTTAATAGGAGGCCTAGTCACCATGATCGCCCATGAAATTGGCCTGAGGTACTACCTGAACAAAGTCGTTCGTTTCGGCAACCTCAGAGCAATGGACATCCAGTTCTGCTTCAACAGACGCATTCTAGGTACCCTAGGACCAGGAGCCTACGAATACCTCATAGCTGATCAACCTGTCCACCTTTTCACATTGCCCAACCATGAGCTAACCAGTATCCATAACAAAGACAATTGGCTTTATGAATTGGACGAGCCTATGGGACCTCCATCATCTCACTCCACACCCCAGGCTTATATGTATGACAGTGATCAAATCTCAGAAGCACATGACTATTTGTACTACCAAGATTATGAGTCCGAAGTGGAGATCGATCCTGAGACCCCTCCTAACTACCATAATTTTCTTGACCCCACGCCTGAACAAAACACAGACAAGCTAGACTCTGTTCTAAGAACTGTAGACGACCTCAAGCTGAAAGTCACCACTATCAAAGATGAATTAACGCAGCTTCACATGGATTTCGTTACCTTCATGGACTTGGTTAGCGACCAATTTAATGACATTGTTCAGCAGGTCAACAATTTGAAGAAACCGACGGAGTGATATTTTAGTTTTCGCTTTAATTTAAGTTTACTGCATTTTACATTGTTTACATTAGTTCATTTTGCAATTGTTTCCTCGTTTTGGATATTGTATTACCTTAAACTCATTTTTCGATTTAATGTTATTTTCATTTCAGTATTTCCCTTAATTATGTTTCCTGTTAATTTTTATTTTGTCATTAGTCCATCATAAGTCAAAATACCATATTCTCCACTGTTAAAACGCCCCACAAGCAAAATTATGCAATTCTGCAGACTTTGCTGCTGTGACGATCGTCACATTCCCCTGACGGTCGTCATGCGTGTTACGACCGTCACACATCCCTGACGGTCGTCACGCAGTAAAAACCCCAATTCTGTCTAAAACAGAGTTGCGCCCCTCTCCACTTCCTCTCCCCTATTTCCCCACTATCCCAATATTAAAACCCACTCAAAACCCTCCGAATTCCCCATAAAACGTCCACCATTTCAACCTCCAATTCACCCTTATATATTATATCCTCTGCATTCCCTTACCTCACCATTCTCTGAAACCCCATATTCTCAAACCTCTGCACTTCTATCACCAAAATGGCCAGACAACCCAGTGCAAACCCCGATTTGAGCAACATCACCTTCCGAGAAGGAGAGGCCGGCGAATGGCAGCAGACCAACTTCCTAGAATTCCATCAACGGTCGCTTCAACCGACCCGGTATGCTCACCTGGATTCTCTGACGGAACTCGGGATTCTCGACGGCGTCACTTGGATGTTACAGAGAGCCGGCATCTGGCATCTCTGCACCAATCCCCAACCAACCTACGAGCAACTCACTCTGGAGTTTCTCAACTCTTTCGCATACACAACATCATCTGGCGATACCCACCAACTTCATGGCGCCACCTGCTTTCGTCTGTTCGGCACTGAATATCAGGTCCCCCAGGACCGCATCGCCGTCATTCTATAGTTAACTCACAGCGACGATGCTCACCACCGCATCTCCGATCAGTTCTACCAAGAGGCCTTCCCTCTCTGAAACCGACTGACCGGAACCACTCCAGACAGTTGGGACACGCTGAACGCCACTCATATCCACAACCCAACTATCCGCTACTTCCACTGCGTGTGAATTATAATTACTTTAAATTGAGAATTCGAAAGAAAAAGTACACGCCAAAGTTGGGACACGCTGAACGCCACTCATATCCACAACCCAACAATCCGCTACTTCCCCGCGTTTCATATGACTATACAAAGAAATTTTTAAACTCCTTGCCTCAAAGCATCACGAGGACACGCCAAAGTTCAATCAAGTATGGAAATCCCGAGAAGAAAATTCTAACAATTCCATTACCGTCCTGACACCTTAGACCCCCTGTTTATGTGAGTCTGTTTCACTACATATACGTACCGAAGCTTCAAGCTCCTACTCAAACGTAGCCCCCATTAGTTTATACAAGCAGTCAACACCATCCTAAATGCATCTAAGCAATGAAACCGATGCAAATAAGTGTGTGATCTCTAATTCAAAAAGAAAAATCATGAAGAAGAAAAGCCATATAGCCTGAGTATAAAGACATGTTCCTTCTAAGTTAGGTGCTCCTCACCCGAGCATTTAGCCCAACGGTACAGAAAGTCTTTGGAAATCAATAGCATAAGCTTATGTGCAAAGAAGAATCGAAATAGAAAAGAGATCATAGCCACTAACAGGTTGACTTGCCATGAAAGTATGTGGATAACGGGCTTAATGTGACTGCGCCAGAACAAACCGGGTAAAACTTGTTGCAAGGAACTTGACGCCAAGCTGCAGTAGCATGATTGGAACTGGCTTGCATAAAAGGGAGGCCTTCGAAGACTTACAATTCAGTGTCACCACCGTATGTGTTTTGTTTCAATTTAAGGCCCGACCTTCCTAACTTATGATTTGAAAAACCTTTCGGAAAGGAGAAGCGTGCCGCGTGTTTGCCACATTTTTAACTTTTTTCCAACTTTTACTCGGGGCATTCCATGCTATTTGTCTAAGTATTATGCAGGTATTCAAAGAACATGTCCAAGCAAAGCAATATGAAGAAAAGGAGCAAAAACAGGTGAAAAACAGATGAAAAACCAAGAGAAAAACAGCAGATACGAGTTCTATTGATGTGACGATCGTCACATGGCCGTTACGCTCGTCATGCGTGTGACGACCGTCACACATCCATGACGACCGTCATGCACCCAGAACGTGCAGAATGAGGTCACGTGCTAAAATTTCCCCTCAAAGACCAAAAGTGTGACCACTAACTCCTACTTTTCTGCCTCAAACCCACTTCCTGAAGGAATAACCGTTAGATACTCTCTCTCTATAAAAGGGAGAGGTTGGGACCTGAAAAAGGGAGCCGCATTCAAGACAACGAAGTGCTGCCAGTTTATCTTCAGAGCAACCTTACCGTTTTCATATTCTTATTTGTTTCTCTTTTCCTTCTCTGTATTCTTTGGTATTTTGTACTTTCCATTTTCTTGTACGATCAATTCGCACAAAGACCAGAATCCTGCCAACATTGTGGAGGATCTGCCCAAAAGCCAATTGGGATATTTCCAGGTTTTCATTTTAATCGTAATTGCAATTTTCATTATGATGTATGTTCTAAATTACTGCTTTTATTTATGCCTTATCATTTCTTTTTCCATGTCTAGCTAAATTGCCGTAATCGATATGTAATAATAATTCGGACGGGATTTGATAACAATTGGCATAATCTTTCTTTTTTCAAAACTCAGTTATGGCTTTAGTTTTTAATTAAAATTTCTAAGTAAACGTTCGTCGCGACAGCGAGAACTTATTTAAAAATAGTTTTGCCACGACAGTGGGAAATTAACTAAGGTACGAACCAACAAGCGACAACTGCGGCTAAGACCAGGTAGTAAAAACTAGGCATTTGATTTAAAAACAACGAAAGCACTTTAAAAAGGATTAGAACTTAGAGATTTTCAAAAAGTAACTTTAACCTCGAACGGGATAGCGACATCATACGTTCCGCCTTAGAGTTGCGACTAGCGTCAACAACCATCGTGAGACAAAAGTCTTTAGATCACTATTTTCTTCTTAAACTAAGTTTGAAAACAATTAATACACCAGTAATTTGTCGAATCCCCGAAGAACAAAATTATTGCATATCGATTCATAAATTCATATCTTAAGTAAAAGCTTTAGTTCCCTTTAGTTTACGCATTTATTCTGCTATTATTCAACTTAAAACCTTACCGACCTAGCTAAACACCGTAACACCCAATAATACTAGATTGATTACGAGTCCCTGTGGGATCAATATCTATTATTACTACGCGATAGACTGTGCACTTGCAGTTAGATTTGTTAGACATAGAAAGTCGCGATCAGTATGAAACTTGCACAAGGCAATTTTGGTGGTTTTGGTGGATTTCTTTACTTTCAAGCCAAGGGAGAAGGAGAGAGAGTTGAGTATTTCTGGTTTTCTTGATAGCTCTCTTGTGCAGTTTTGATGTCAAATGAAGTGGGAGGAAGGTCCTATTTATAGGGAAAATGAGGGTGGGGACAGATTTGTAACTTGGCACTTTTTAGAGGGATTTTGAAAAAGGAAACCCTTGGTTGGGGTTTGGTACAGGTGCAAGGTTCAAAGCTTTGCCTCAACTGATGAATCAGTCAAGTGGAAATGAATGAGATGATTAGAGTGGCTAGGAAAATAGGGGGCTGTTTGCTGCAGATTTTCTCTTTTCACCTTTTTGCAATTTTGAATATTTTAATGCAAGTTGTATTGCAACTTGCCAAGCCACTTGCCTTGGCTTCCAATTCTCATTCTCTCTGCATTTCCACACATCTAAGCTCCTACATATCAGAATAAATAAGATCCAAGGGCTGAGAATAACTCAAGTGGTCAAAGGAGGAGTTTGTGAAAAATTGCCAATGTGGGACTCAAGTGTTGAAGTACCATCTTGTTAAATTCATAACTCTCAGCTCACAAGGGCTATTGAGGAGTTCTAGCACTTTTTGGAAAGCTTGCAATACAAGGAACAACTTTGATGTTGGAGAAAAGTTCATTTGGAACCATGATCATGAAGAAAAAATGGCATTGAATATGGTCGTTCCAAACATAAACCTTCCATTTATGAAAAGGTTCTAAAATCATAATATACCCGCAAGAGTATATTTCAATCTAAAACCCCAATATACCTACACGGGTATATTTCATTCTAAAACCTCAATATACCCGCACTGGTATATTTCATTCTAAAACCTCAATATACCCGCACGGGTATATTTCATTCTTAAACCTCAATATACCCGCACGAGTATATTTCATTCTAAAACCCCAATATACCCGCACAGGTATATTTCATTCTTTTTTTTATGATTCCCTTGATATTCTTGATTAAATTCCATCCATTTGTCACATTGAACTTAAGAATTATGATCTTGACCTCAAAAAGTCATGAGTTGACTTTTTCACTGTACAGTTGACTTTTTCCCAAATCTCTTGATTTTTCCATTGACTGATCAATTGAAGCTCTTCTGATTAAAATTGGTGGTCAACCTCTCATCCTCAAACATATTAAGACATATGGAAGACCATCGAAACAAGTCTTGCCCTAAGAAATACATTTATCTTGATCAGAATCAAAAACCCTAATTTGGATTCATGCTTGACCCCATGTAGTATTCTTGATTGTTTAGAGACTTGTATCATGGAGAAACAATCTAATGCATTGACTGATTGAACTGTCAAACCCTTGATTTTCGACTGTGCGAAACGTTGATTCACCTGTAACTAAACAGAGACAAACTTGAAAAAGGTTACGGTTAGATAATCAAATGAGTATGCTCCTAAAATGATGATGAGGAACTAAGGGGTCAAAATTTGGGGTGCAACAGTTGCCCCTATTTAAATATCTTCACTAGATGGTTTTGAGAGATGTCAATTTGAATAGAATCATAGTGAAAGATATTTAAATATAGAAAACCAGAAATTTTGTCCATTAGATCCGATGGTATGCAAAAGGAAAAATGCTTAAATGTAATGAGTCTAAATGATGCTTTATGATGCAAGACAAATGCAACCACACGAGCAAAATTAAAAGAACGGTATAACAACGAGCAATTACTTACTGGGGATAAACAACAATACAGGGGAAACAACAAACATGAGAAATAAATATCTGGAAAACCATCAGATAAGTCACGACACAAACTGCTTAGTAGGTGCCAAGTAAATTGAAATTCGTCCACAAGGTAAAACGCGAGTAAAACACGACCTCGGGAGGAAAGCAGATGGGAAATAAAGCATCCATGATGCTAGATAAACGAGGTAAGACGTGGGTAAGACACGACCTAGGAAGAAAAACAAATGGGGAATAAAACACCCATGAGGTAAACTCATCCACAAGGTAAAACGCGAGTAAAACACGACCTCGGAAGAAAGGGCAAAATGAGGAATAAAACACCCATGTAAGGTAAACTCATCCACAAGGTAAAACGCGAGTAAAACACAACCTCGGGAGAAAAGCAAATGGGGAATAAAACACCCATGTAAGGTGAATTCGTCCACAAGGTAAAACGCGAGTAAAACACGACCTCGGGAGAAAAGGTAGAATGGGGAATAAAGCACCCATGTAATGCATATGTATATGAATTATGCTTATGACATTTGCATGTATAAATTGCACAGATGATACGACCAAATGCAAATGCAAATTCCGATGACAAGGCTCGACTCTTTTGGTGAGAAGACAAGACTGGAAGACTGACTCCTCAGCACGAAGATCACTTTCAACCTGCTTGGGGACTAAAGATGCTATTGATGAACACATCTCTGCCGCACTAATAAGTTGTATCAAATGGATAACCCTTGTAGGAAGGATAAAGAGCTGATTGGGGTTTCTTCAAGTAAACTGCCCCAGTTTAGCTGTCTGTTAAAGATGAACTGATGACGACTTCAGCTTGTCTGATGTTGACTGATGCATCGGGTGCTTGGAGAGCTTGCCCCAGTCTGAGTCTTGAAATATATTCTAGATAAACCAAATCTGAGAATACCATGCCTTGAACAAATCTTCAATTGATTCTTAGACAGGATGTAAAAGGAACTTGCCCCTAATAGGATCACTTGACCAAGTTTCTCAATGTTTGAAAATTCCATGAGAGGAAAGCCAGTTTGCAATCAAAAGTGTTCATACAAACATGGTAATGTAAAGTTCATGCAACTTTTTAAAATCAAAATCACTTGGAAAGATGCAAAGTAAATGAGTCATCGATCTGAACACGGTGGTTCAAGACATTCAAAGTTTAGAGTAAAGGTGTATTGCCAAAATAATTGATTCACAAAGATCTTTTGGAGTCAGTTTACGCAACCTTGCTGTAGTATGCTTTCAAAATAACCTTGTTTCAATTAGGTCTTTTGAGGGTTGTAATGTGGCCTGGTTCACGGTTTAAGAAACAAAGGATAAAGGCTCAAAGTTTATTTGTACCCACCCAATCTACGTGATGATCTCCAGTCTTATGCTCAGTTAAATCAGACTATGTGCTCAGGTTCTCATAGGTTAGGAATTGCACTGATAATAGCCAAGATGATGGTTCAGAAGTCAACAGATTTTTCGAAAAGGCAGTCACTGCTTCTTTACAACATTTGGTTGTTTTTGACATTGAGGGTTTTTAAAGATCTCTTCTTTTTATTATCCCTAACTTTTGCCTGAACTGTTTCTTATGAAAATTACAGTCAGCGGGATGCTCCAGTTTTGCCTAAGTCTCCTTCATAAGTTTTGACTTAGCGGCTTTTCTTTTGATATTTTTCTTTTCGAAAGAAAGTGACTGCCTAGCTTAATGATCACGGTGAACCATCATCGGCTTCTTGGCTTGAAAAACATCATCGACACTTATTAGTTTTGTGCGAAGGAAAAATGTAGTTGCAACATTTATATGAAAGGTGTTTTGTATAAACACACAACCGAGTTAACCGAGAACTATCCATCCCAAGGTTAAAACTGCGGGTTTTTTGTAAAGAAAGAAACTCCAACTTCTAGGCTCAAAGGGTTTAACGAGGGATTATCTTACTTATTTCTCCAGTGTTTGGGAGTTGAAACAATGCCTTACATCATCAACAAAGTTTGATTGAAAGCATACTTACAACAATTATGGGTATCACATTTTCATCATCCTCCCTCAAATAATTGCATAATAAAAAATTTGGACAAGGAGTAAATATTTGAAAGGTAAAGCATACAAGATGCAAATACTGGACAAAATGAATTGAATCAAAAGTTGCAATGCTCATTCATTAAGATGAAAGTACATACGCTAATTAAAAGCAAAAAGCTTAAACAAAATAAGGAAAGTTCAAATAGTGAGAAACAAAAGGCCTAGTGACCAAATCAGTACAAAGATGAGTTGTCTTGTCTGAAACACTGGCGTCAAAAAGATAGTCTGCTGAAGTCGGACTGAAGCTTCACTTTTGATGTACTGGCAGGGGATTTTTCTGAACATTCGGATGGTTGTCCGTAAAATCAAGGATTCCAGTTCTAATCAATTCACGCACCCTAGCTTTCAATGCAAAATAATGCTCCAAGTCGTGGCCTGGGGAACCCTCATGAAAAGCACAATGGAGATCAGTTCTAAATCCAACTGGAGGAGGATTAGGAGGAGGTGGCAAAGTCTTTGTAGTGATCAACCCTTGTTGAACCAGGCTTGGATACAATTTTGTATAAGTCATGGGAATAGGGTCAAACTGATTCTTATTCTGATACTGGTTCTGTCTAACAGCAGGACGTTGAGGAATTTGAACTGGTCGAGGAGCAGCAATAACAGCAATAGTAGGGTGATTATATTGTGGTCGGGGATGAGGCCTCCTCGCTTCAGCCATGACAACATTAGTATGCTCTTCTTTCTTCTTATGGAAATTCCCAAAGCATTTCTTTACACCGTTAGAAGATTCAACAACTTTGGACACCTTACCACTTTTCAGCCATTCTTCTAACCTTTGGCCAATGGTTACCAGATCTGTAAAACTCGAAGAGACGCTCCCAATCATCTTTTCCCAATAGAAGGGAGACAAAGTATCCATAAACATTCTAGCTAGCTCCTTTTCTTCCATAGGGGGTTCAACTTGAGAAGCTAACTCTCTCCAACGTTGAGCGTATTCTTTGAATGATTCTCTTTCACTTTGAGACATGTTTTGAAGTTAACGACGGTCAGGAGCCATATCCAGATTTTATTTGTATTGTCTCATGAAGGCATTGGCGAGATCTTGGAAGCAGTGGACGATGTTATGTTCCAAATTCATATACCACTTGAGAGAAGCACCACTAAAGCTGTCTTGAAAGCAATGGATGAGCAACTTCTGATTGTTGGTGTAGGCTGCCATCCTTCGGTAGTACATAATCAAATGGGCTCTTGGACATGAGTGACCCTTATATTTCACAAATTCTGGAGTCTTGAACTTAGTAGGCATAACCAGACCAGAAACTAAGCACATATTGTCAGCATCGACATTGAAGAAGTTAGTGCCCTCAACAACTTTGAGCCTCTTGTCTATGTTTTGAAACTGTTCATAGACAATCTCAGGTTCAACAAAATCTTCATGGTCTTCACCTTGAGCACTAGCAGCATTGTAGTCAAAGAAAGAAGTCTCAAAGGGAGCTCGGCCATTCTGAGCAACAGTGTGGACCACAACTTTGGGCTCTGTAAAGACGGGAGCTTGAAAAACTGGTCTGACAGTCGGACCAATCATAGCAGTAGATGCAAGAGGTGGAGAGTAGTTAGGAGGTAAACCAAACTTTGGCCAAGTCGATTGTGGCATTTGAACAGGAGGAGGATCGGTGCTTGAAACTTCTTGAATGACAGTCCTTTGAGATGGCTCTCCTCTGGCAATCAATACTTGAAACATTTCAGTGAGTTTAGTCATGCCTGACTTCAATTCATCGATCTCCATTTGAACTTCTGCATTGTGTACTTCCTGCTCTGACATCTTGCGCCTATAGTTAGCTCTAGTCCGATATCGGTGTCAAGGAATCAGCTTGACAACTCAAAGGTACACTGGACAATGAAGACCACTGGACATGAGCGACCGGACAAACATAGGTATGCAAGGAACCATGCAAAGATGCAAATGCAATGCATTGCGATGCAAGAGAAGATACAAATCACACATAACAGGATCAAAGGTTCGAGATCACAACATGAGGCTTGAGTAAAGGACCAACCATAAGGTGTGTACTAGGGGTAAAGCACTTGTACAACAGGTTCTAACAAAGTTCCCAGAGTCAACAACCCATCTTTCGGATATTATCGACACACCAAATACTTGGAAATCAATAATATTCTCAAGAGAGTCTCGTTTGAGTGTAGTATTGCGTATCAACTAATTCAGAATTACTCCCTCATAGTCATCGCACTATGTCCTAAAAGGCCAAGTGGGGTAAAAGGTAACTAAAAGTCCTCAGTGTCACGGGCTCCTATGTAGAAAGTAGCATTGTTTTCACGAATACTCGTTTAACAATACAAACTCTCAGAAGGGCCTCTACTGAGCGGTGGTTTCTCAAGTCAGCTTGGTCGGGAATCAACTCCCTATAAGCCTTTTTGAATATACCACCATCCTATCATAAGTGCGTTCAAGTACGGTATAGTACTATCTCACCACTCAAAGTAACAAACCTGCATACATAAAAAACCTAAGCACAGACAGATATATGTACAAATATATACAAAATATAAAAGCAATTAAACATAAAGCAAACATAAATATAAACAAGGTGGGCTTAACCCTCTTAGGGGAAGCTTTCCCCAGTGAAATCGCCATTTCTGTTGCGGTGAAATCTGGATACCAAGCTATTGATTAACTTGAATCTTAATTCATTTACAACCAGACTTTAATTTATCCAAAAAGGAAAGGTTTAAAGAAAGAAAAACCTATAAGAATGCAAAGCAAAAGGCAAGGCCTAAAGCTAATCAAAGAGAGATCTAAAGGTTCGGGGGTTGGTTATACCTAGGGAAGGTGTTAGCATCCTAAGCATCTGTAGTACTCTACAGGAACCTCTTGTCAATATTTGTGTTTGCTAAAGTTGCTTGCTAAAAGGGGAAAGTGCTAAGGTAAAAATCTAAAGTATAAAGGTATGTACAAGTTTGCTCGCGAAGACATCACATCTCGTGCCTACGTATCCTGGCGGGAATGGAATCAGAGCAATCGTAGTTCCCCTATCTAGGGTAAGGAACTCTTGACTGTGGTCAAGGTTCCAAGAGGATGTAAGCATTCATAGGGAAGTACTTACGTGGAGTGCAGCAACTCCAAGTCTACATTGATATTGTTGTGGGAAAATATCCACGGCGGGACGCTAAACATGAGTACGGCGACTCAGATCCTAAGGCTAGGATCAAGGGAAAATATGTCTACAGAGGGACGCTAAACATGAGTACGGCGACTCAAATCCTAAGGCTAGGATAAAGGGAGGTAGACGATGTCTGCGGTGGGACGGTAAACATGAGCACGGCGGCTCAGATCCTAAGGCTAGGATGAAGGGAAGGATGTCCACAGCGGGACGGTAAAAGGTGAAAATTGACCAAAAGTATTTTCAGGCAGATTTTAAAGGTAACTTCCACTGGTGGAAGTTCAGTGCAAAAGTTGCCAAAAGTATTTTCAGGCAGATTTTAAAGGTAACTTCCACTGGTGGAAATTCAGTGCAAAAGTTGCCAAAAGTATTTTCAGGAAGATTTTAAAGGTAACTTCCACTGGTGGAAGTTCAGTGTAAAAATTGCCAAAAATCATTTTCATACAGTTTTTAAACATGATATCAACATACAAGACAGAGATTGGATGTTAAAGTGGTGGCAACATGGCATGAGTGAAATGCATGATGGCGTTCAAAACAGGCTTGGAGTATAAGTAGATCAATCAAGTTGTGCACACAAACTTTAAACATGTTGACGGATGATTTCAAATACATAGATCAGTCACAAAACAGTTGGAATGAGAATGACCTATTAGATGCAAAATGACATATTGAGATGCAAGTTGAAGATCAAAACAGGTTCTATGCATATTCAGACCAATCAAACACAACACCCAAACTATATACATGTTAACAAGTGATTCTAGGCACATGGATCAGTTAAAAAACAAGCTGTAACGAAAATGGTTCATGCATTGCAATTTGGCATGTTGAAATGCATAAGGGAGTTCAAAGCAAATTATGAGCATATTCACAACAAACACTCATTGCACACAAGTTATAAACAAGCTTATTGATGTTTCTACAATTCACAATTTGGCATAAACTGAGGAAAGTAGAATTTGACATGTTTGATGGTTATGCAAAAGCTGTTTTGAAAGTGCAGCAGGTGTTTTTTCAAAATGAAGGAGATTCATGCTAATCAATGATGCACACATACCATATACATGAAAATGAATGTGGTCATGCTTGAAGTTCATGCCTATTTCAAACATAACAGAAATTGGTATGTTGATGGTCAAAAATGCAAAAACTGTCTTGAAACCACACTTGATGATGCAACAGGGTATTTTTCAAAACAATAAGATTCATGCCACAACAATGACACACACACACACCACATATATGCTAAAGGATGTTTCTATGCTAAAAATGCAGACTCAATGCTTCGAAATAGTGATGGCATCTTGATGCAAATGATACACATTGAACATGAAAAACCACAACAGGTATAAACAACTTAAACAAAACATCCACACACCTCATAAACATGATAATAAGTGTGCTCAAACCAAGAAAGCAAGCAAACTTCAAATGATGCAAAGTTTGACATAATGGCTGCTATGCAAAACAATTTTGAGGCAGAATGCAAGTACAGCAGGGGTGTTTTTTCAAAATGGTGAAGTTTAAGCCAAAATAATGATGCACACTCATCATATATGCAATAACAGTTGGTTTCATGCTCATAATTCAAACACCTTTTCCTCAAAATTCTGACTGTCATGTTAATGGCATATTGAATCAAAGATGCAAAAATGATTCAAGATTTTGAATGCAAGCATAGCTCATACTGAGTGAAAATCAGTAGCAACAATTTGAAGTAAATAAGAAATGACAAGTCTAAAACCATAGCAAAACAGCTGCAAATCAACAAACAAGTTTATGTCAAAACCCTTAATGCTACTCTTATGGTCACTTTCTCAAAACACATTTTTAACAACAAAGAGCAAAATCTTGATGGTATATCATCAACACACCTCATAAGAATTATGCTTTTGACAAAAAGCAACAAAATTGCAATGAACACAAACTCTTTACAAAAAGCAATTTGGGACAACATGACTATATTCTCACAACAAGCATTTAAAAATTGTGAAACATGACAATGCATGAATACTGAAGAGGTTGAGCATTACATACCTCTTGTAGCCAATCTTGAACAAGCAAAAGAGCCAAGAAAACCAGAGAAACTTCAAGCACCACCTAGCTTTGAAACTTTTCTTCCTTTTGAAGCAAGATGCAATTTTTGTGACAATTGGTGTAAACACAATCCCAGTTGATCTTTTATGCTTTGGACAGTTGCAACATGATATATATGAGGTGTATGAGTGATTAAAACAGCAAGAACAAGGCTAGATGAGCATTTGGCAGATTTTGAACATAGTCGTCAAAGTAACTTGGTGTGAAAGTTGACTTTTGGGAGAATGGTGTTTTTGAGTGGTTTAAAGGCATGGAAACCTTCTATACCATATTTATGGATTGTGTGGATGGTTTTTGATGAGTTTTAATGTATGGAAATGAGTTTAGGTATGAAACTTGCACAAGGCAATTTTGGTGGTTTTGGTGGATTTCTCTACTTTCAAGCCAAGGGAGAAGGAGAGAGAGCTGAGTATTTTTGGTTTTCTTGATAGCTCTCTTATGTAGTTCTGATGTCAAATGAAGTGGGAGGAAGGTCCTATTTATAGGGAAAATGAGGGTGGGGACAGATTTGTAACTTGGCACTTTTTGGAGGGATTTTGAAAAAGGAAACCCTTGGCTTGGGGTTTGGTACAGCTGCAAGGTTCAAAACTTTGCCTCAACTGATGAATTAGTCAAGTGGAAATTAATGAGATGATTAGAGTGGCTAAGAAAATAGGGAGTTGTTTGTTGCAGATTTTCTCTTTTCACCTTTTTGCAATTTTGAATATTTTAATGCAAGTTGCATTGCAACTCGCCAAGCCACTTGCCTTGGCTTCCAATTCTCATTCTCTCTGCATTTCCTTTGCATTTCCACACATCTAAGCTCCTACATATCAGAATAAACAAGATCCAAGGGTTGAGAATAACTCAAGTGGTCAAAGGAGGAGTTTGTGAAAAATTGCCAATGTGGGACTCAAGTGTTGAAGTACCATCTTGTTAAATTCATAACTCTCAGCTCACAAGGGCTATTGAGGAGTTCTAGCACTTTTTGGAAAGCTTGAAATACAAGGAACAACTTTGATGTTGGAGAAAAGTTCATTTGGAACCTTGATCATGAAGAAAAAATGGCTTTGAAGATGGCCGTTCCAAACATAAACCTTCCATTTATGAAAAGGTTCTAAAACCATAATATACCCGCACGGGTATATTTCAATCTAAAACCCCAATATACCTACACGGGTATATTTCATTCTAAAACCTCAATATACCCGCACGGGTATATTTCATTCTAAAACCTCAATATACCCGCACGGGTATATTTCATTCTTAAACCTCAATATACCCGCACGGGTATATTTCATTCTAAAACCCCAATATACCCGCACGGGTATATTTCATTCTTTTTTTATGATTCCCTTGATATTCTTGATTAAATTCCATCCATTTGTCATATTGAACTTAAGAATTATGATCTTGACCTCAAAAATTCATGAGTTGACTTTTTCACTGTACGGTTGACTTTTCCCCAAATCTCTTGATTTTTCCATTGACTGATCAATTGAAGCTCTTCTGATTAAAATTGGTGGCCAACCTCTCATCCTCAAACATATTAAGACATATGGAAGACCATGGAAACAAGTCTTGCCCCAAGAAATACATTTATCTTGATCAGAATCAAAAACCCTATTTTGGATTCATGCTTGACCCCATGTAGTATTCTTGATTGTTTAGAGACTTGTTTCATGGAGAAACAATCTAATGCATTGACGTATTGAACTGTCGAACCCTTGATTTCCGACTGTGCGAAACCTTGATTCACCTGTAACTAAACAGAGACAAACTTGAAAAGGTTACGGTTAGATAATCAAATGAGTATGCTCGTAAAATGATGATGAGGATCTAAGGGGTCAAAATTTGGGGTGCAACAACAATCTTGTATCTGAGAATGATCTTCTGAAATCAAAAGTTGCTGAGCTTAAAGCAAACAATTTGAAAATTAAAAATGAATTAGAAAAAGCTCAACAAGATTCTGAAGTTAAAACTAAGTCAAAATCCAAAAACATTTTAGAAGAATATGACTATAGTTTTCAGAAGTTTCTGTCAAGAAGCCTAGATAGAAGCAAGATAGCTTCAATGATCTATGGTGTAAGCAGAAATAACAGGAAGGGTATTGGATATGAATCTTCTTTTGAGAAGGATTTAAATCCAACATCTGTTGATAAACTGATCATTAAGCATACTCCTCTGTATTCTACCTTTAAGTATGGTCATCTTAATGATATTAAACACACACGTTCTGGTTAGAACATTCCTGTGTGTAAACCTAAATTTAGTCAGAACAAACCTGCTATCCGAAGATAGAAGTTCAGACAAAACTTTAAGGCAACTAACCCTAAAGGACCCAAAAAGATCTGGGTACCTAAAAACAAAATAATATCTGTTGCAGATGTCTTTAGCAGCAAAGTCAAAACACCAATCATGGTACTTGGACTCTGGATGCTCACGTCATATGACGGGAAGAAGGTCTATGTTCCAAAGCCTGGAACTTTGATCTGGAGGAGACGTCAAGTTTGGAGGGAACTAGAGGGGCAAGATAGTTGGCTCTGGAACTATTGGTAATGGTAATCTTCCTTCCATATCTAATGTCTTACTTGTTGAAGGATTAACACATAACTTATTGTCCATAAGTCAATTAAGTGACAATGGTTATGACATAATCTTCAATCAAAAATGTTGCAAGGCTGTCAGTCAAAAGGATGGCTCAATCCTCTTTAATGGAAAAAGGAAGAACAACATTTATAAAATCAA
The DNA here is from genome assembly GCA_963859935.3 of Lathyrus sativus. Classification (NCBI taxonomy): domain Eukaryota; kingdom Viridiplantae; phylum Streptophyta; class Magnoliopsida; order Fabales; family Fabaceae; genus Lathyrus; species Lathyrus sativus. The sequence goes on along the minus strand of OZ012740.1, from coordinate 638,574,076 downwards.
TCTTTCAAAACTTAAGGTTTAGAATGTAAAATGCCTTCTGTCTGTTAATGATAAGCAATGGGTCTGGCACAGAAGATTGGGGCATATTAGTATGAGACGTATATCTAAGATTAATAAACTCAATCTGGTCAGAGGACTTCCTCAGTTGAAGTTCAACTCAGATGCTTTTTGTGAAGCATGTCAGAAAGGAAAATTTTCAAAATCTTCTTTTAAAACTAAAAATGTTGTTTCAACCTCAAGACCATTAGAGCTACTTCATATTGATCTGTTTGGACCAGTGAAAATTCCGTCCATCAGAGGCAAGAAGTATGGATTAGTCATTGTTGATGACTACAACGGATGGACATGGGTAAAATTCCTAAAACACAAGGATGAGTCACATTCTGTGTTCTTTGACTACTGCAAACAAGTCCAGAATGAAAAAGATTTTAAAATTGTTAAAGTCAGAAGTGATCATGGTGGTGAATTTGAAAACAAATATTTTGAAAAATATTTTAAAGAAAATGGCATTGCACATGATTTCTCCTGCCATAGAACTCCTCAACAGAATGGAGTTGTAGAGAGGAAAAATAGAACATTGCAAGAAATGGCCAGAACCATGATCAACGAGACTAATCTGGCAAAACATTTTTGGGCAGAAGCAATTAACATAGCTTGCTATATTCAGAACAGAGTGTCTGTAAGACCTCTTCTGGAGAAGTCTCCCTATGAATTGTGGAGGAATAGAAAGCCCAACATTTCTTATTTCCATCATTTTGGATGTGTATGTTTTATGTTGAATACTAAAGAGAATCTGAACAAGTTTGATTCTAAAGCACATAAGTGTTTCATGCTTGGATATTCTGAATGCTCTAAAGGCTACAAAGTATACAATACTGAGACATAGATTGTGGAGGAATCAATTCATGTTAGATTTGATGATAAGCTTGGCAATCAAAAGCCAAAGCAGCTTGATAATTCTGCAGATAGAGAAGTCATTCTCACAGACTCTGAAGACTCGAAGGCAGAAAAGGCTCAAGTAAAAGAACCAGAAGCAACGCCAGATGCAACTCCATTGGCTTCTCAGATGAACAATTTGAATATTTCTGAAGAACCAAATGTTAAAGGATCATCATCCAGAATCAAAGCCTCTCACCCAGAGGATATGATAATTGGAAAGAAGGATGACCCTATCAGAACAAGGTCTTTCCTCAGATCATCTGTGACCATCACTTTTTGGGTTGGTGTCTATGATTGAACCAACTTCTGTGGATGAGGCTCTGAACGATAATGAGTGGATACTTGCTATGCAAGAAGAGCTAAATCGATTCACCAGAAATGACGTTTGGGATCTTGTTCCAATACCAAAAGGATTCAATATTATTGAAACTAAATGGGTCTTCAGAAACAAATTGAATGAGCAAGGAGAAGTTGTAAGGAACAAAGCAAGGCTAGTTGCTTAAGGGTATAGTCAGCAAGAAGGAGTTGACTACACAGAGACTTATGCTCCTATGGCCAGGTTAGAGTCTATACGCCTACTCATTTCTTTTGCTGCACAAAATAACATCACTCTATATCAGATGGATGTTAAGAGTGCCTTCTTAAATGGTATTATAGAAGAGGAAGTTTATGTTCATCAACCTCCTGGTTTTGAAAATGATAAATTTCCAGAACATGTCTTTAAACTTAAAAAATCACTCTATGGTTTAAAACAAGCTCCTAGAGCTTGGTATGAGAGATTAAGTAATTTTCTTCTGGAAAAGAATTTTATCAGAGGCAAAATGGATACAACTCTCTTCTGTAAATCATTTAAGAAAGACTTGTTAATTTGTCAAATTTACGTAGATGATATTATATTTGGATCTACCAATATTACGCTGGGAAAGGAGTTTGCTCTTTCTATGCAGGCTGAACTTGAGATGAGCATGATGGGAGAACTCAAATTCTTTCTGGGAATTCAAGTTAACCAAACTGAAGAATGCACCTACGTACATCAGACTAAGTATGTGAAGGAGCTTCTGAAGAAGTTTAACATGACTGAAAGAAAATCAGCAAAGACTCCAATGCATCCTACAAGCACTCTGGGTAAGGAAGAGGTAAGTAAAAAGGTAGACCAGAAGCTCTACAGAGGTATGATTGGTTCTCTTCTGTATTTGACTGCTTCTAGACCTGATATCCTCTTCAGTGTTTATCTGTGTGCTAGATTCCAATCAGATCCTAGAGAATCTGACTTAACAGCTACTAAGAGGATTCTGAGGTATCTGAAAGGTACTACTAATGTGGGTTTGTGTTACAGAAAATCTGATGAATTTAAGTTAGTTGGATTTTGTGATGCTGATTACGCTGGAGACAGAGTTGAAAGAAAAAGTACTTCTGGAAGCTGTCAATTTCTGCGGAGTAACCTAATCTCTTGGTACAACAAGAAGCAACCCACAATTGCGCTATCAACAACAGAAGCAGAATACATTGCTGCTGCTGGTTGTAGCACTCAGATGCTCTGGATGAAGAGTCAACTAGAAGATTATCAGATTTATGAGAGTAACATTTCTATCTTCTGTGATAATACTTCTGCTATATGCTTATCTAAAAATCCAATTTTACACTCTAAAGCTAAGCATATAAAAATTAAACATCACTTCATTAGAGACTATGTTCAGAAGGGAATTATTAGTTTAAACTTTGTTGATATAGACCATCAATGGGCTGATATCTTTACTAAACCCCTTGCTGAAGATAGGTTTAAATTTATTCTTAAAAATATAAGTATGGATTTCTGTCCAGAATAAAATGTTTATCAGAAGAAAATTTACTCAGATGCAAAATGCTTAAACTCTGAAGTATCACTTCTGTTCATTTCTTTGTTTATTCATTTGTGTGTATCTGAACTAACAAGCTTCAGAGGATCTGAATGTTGGCTAACGTTTCATTTCTCAAAGAAGTTTCAGAAGCACATGCAAGCAAACACGTGTAACTCTAAATCTGAAAAGGTGGAGTGCACATTACTGAAATGACGTTTGAGGTACTGTTTTTGAATATTGAGTTTCTCGTTTTCCCCCCAAATCGTCAGAATCATTAAATGCTTGAAATGATTATATTCTTTTTATTAAATGCAATTAAATGCTAAGTGTAAACGTGCTGAACGTGTGATGCTATGTGTGCTCTAATTTTTTCTATAAATACCACAACACTTTACTTCTCACACTTTTCACTCTCTCACACTCTTGTATGCATTTCTGTCTGTTTCACTGCTTTCATTTCTCTCACAAACCCAAAACCTTTCGTAACCCTAAATCTCTCTCAAGAACAACAATGGCTACTTCTTCATCAACTTCTGCTCAGTTTCAATCATCTATGGTTGTTGTTTCATCTTCCAACATGGGTGATGTTGCTCTCAAGGAACCAGTTAGAGCCCTACTCACACTAATTGATAAACTTGAAGTATTGATTGAATCTATTACGAACTTTGAATCAATTGCTGAAAATGGGTTTGATCTTCGTCCCATTATTGATGCTCAATGTTGGACAAAGTTATTTGATAGGCTGATGGGACCAGTTTATCCATGTTTGGTGAAGGAAATTTGGATTCATGCTACTACATGCCCTAAGTTCATTGTTTCATATGTTCTGGGTAAGGAAATCATCATAACTGAGGATTTGATCAGGAAGCTCATAGGTTATGAAGAAACTAATGGTGTTACAAATCTGCCAGCTGGGCGTGTTGACATGACAGAGGTTTATAGTGAAGTTTGCTCATATAGAGAAGCTTCTAACAAAGTGAAAGATCTGAAACCAAACTACAGGATCTGGGCTAAGATATTTATGGGATGTATACATCACAGGAAGTCTTTAAACTCTCCTGATTATGTAAATACTGATCAGATGTACTTCATGTACTGTCTGAGTCAGAGCACAAAAGTGGATCTGCCTTATCTACTTTTCAGTCATCTGTGGGCTCACGTGAAATAGTCAAGGGAAGAAGTCAGAACTAAACATCAGAAGATGAGGAATTGGATTCCAATGGGAATACTCATTTCAGACATTCTGACTGAGAATGGTCTGGTTGGACATCTGATAGAAGCTGGATTACAGGAAGAGTTAGCTTCTGTGGTAGGCAAACCTCTGAATGGGAAAAGTCTTCAGAGGATGAAGGTTGTAGAAGAACTCACTTCTGCACCAAGACAGATAAACTCTGAAGAGGTTAGTAAAAGAAGGATAACAGTGGATAATTTTCCTCTACTCTATGCTAATGAACCAAGGGAAATTGTTCTGAAGTATATAGCAACGTGTCTGGTAGATGGAACTCCTCTACTAGAAAATCTGATTCAGAAAGCAGGCGAACCTGCACCAGATTTTTATGGAGATAAACACATGAAGAAGAGGAAAGTTTCTGAAGAAGGATCTTCAAAACCAAAGAGGAAAGCTTCTGGAGAAGCAGTCTATGTTAAGCCAAAGAGGGTCAAGAAGAAAAAAAGTAATCCTCCCGAGGCCAGTTTAGATTATATCTTAGAAACTGTCAAAGAGGTACTAACATCTGATCCCCCTATCTATGAACCCATACCTTCTCCTCCTCATGAACCTGAAACCATCCCTTCTGAACCAGAAACATATGAACCTGTTCCTCCTTCTCGTAAAACAAAACAACCTTCTGTATCTCAACCACACCTATCTGTAAAACAACCCTTTGAAATTCCCCCACCAATAACACAAACTTCTGAACCACAACCAGAAACACCCATTCCCTCTGATCCTCAACCAAAACAACATCAAACTTCTGAATCATTTATACCCGATTCTGATGTTCTTGATGTACAACCTTTGACAACTCTGTTTGATATCTCTTCCACATCTTGTCATTCTTCTGAATCATCTGATTCTTCTGAATCTAGTTTACCCCCAGAAGTAAACTCACCCCCTCACTCCGTGGCTATGAACCAAAACAACCATATGTATTCATGTCATCTGAACCTATCCTTTCTCAACCCACTCCAAAACCAAAACCAAAACCAAGATCATCTGCTTTTGTTTCCTTTGCTTCATTAAAACCTTTTCCATCTGATGCCCTTCCCTCTGGACTAAAACTTAAAAACTTTTATCCAAAACGTAAGGCTATCACTGCATCATCTGGCCTAACATCTTCTTCATCTTATCCTCGTCCGCTTTTCATCATTCCTTCCTTTTCCATACCATCTTCATTTGAAACCACCAAAACACAATCTCTAGAAAACTTTCTGAAACAAAAACCTAGAATGGATGTTAGTACGTTATTTGATGGCTTCAAAAAGGAACTGAACATGTGGATATCTTCTGTAAAGAAGGAGTGCTTGTCTAGTGTGAATCCAGATGCTTCTGAAGCTACTTGGAACAAATTTATCTCAAGATTCAACACTGTAGCTTCAAATCTTCGCACCATTTGCTCTGATGATGCAAAGGTGAAATTTGCTGAATTTATCAGACATAATTTTCTGAACATGAGTAGATCTCCAGTTCTTCCTCTGGAAAATGCACCCGCTGAAGAACCTATGTCTGAAGATACTCCTCCAGAAGCGGTTGTTGCTGAAGAAACTCTTGTGTCTAATCAGTCAGCTCTGATGATTCTGGAATAAGCATCTTCTTCTGTGATTCAAGATAATGCACCAGCATCTGCTATGGTCATTGATAGTGCTCCAGCTCCTGCATCGGCATCTGATCCTACATCTTCTGAAATCAAGAAAGAGAATCCAAATTTAGAAGAAAAGTTTGCTCAACTAGAATCCAGCAATAAAGAGATCAGAACATGGATGGTCAAGCAAGAACATACCACAAATGAGATTAAAACTTGGATGTCTAGACAAGAGGAATCTACTTCTCAGATCACAGACCTTCTGAAGATGATAGCCTCTCGCCAAACTTAGTTCTTTTTATGTTATGTTTGTGCACTTGTTTGCTATTTTTGCTGTTTTTTTGTTGTTTTGTTGTTTATCTGAATGTTTTCTTAATATCTGTTTATCAATGAAGTTGCCTGTTTTCTTATCTGTTTTTATATTAGTTTTCTCTGTTCTTCTTTTCTGTCTTAAAAAGTTTTCTTTTTAATTATGACAAAAAGGGGGAGAAAAAGAAATTCTGATTGTTCAAAAGTAAACAGTTACTAAAATGGAATTCAGATATAATAATATTATAACTAACGATGAATTTTAGTCTTTCAGAACTATAACGTATCATCTGACAAAATTCATTGAAGTTACTCTAAGAATCCCCAAACCAGATCTTAATTCAAATCAGGTTCTAATTACCAGGCTCTGATTTTGAAAAGCAAACCAGGCTCTGATTCTGGAAAGTAAATCAAGCTCTGATTCTAGAAAGTATATTCTAACCAGGATTCTAACCAGGCTCTTAATCTGAAAAGTATACTCATGCAAAAAGGGAAGTATTTTCTTCTATTAGAGTATTCATTTCAGGGGGAGATTCTTTATCTCAGGGGGAGTTATATATTTATCCTTTTATTGAACAAATTTCCTATGTTTTTGTCATCATCAAAAAGGGAGAGCTTGTTAGAAAACATATTGGTGTTTAATATTATCTCTATGTTTTGATGATAACACTAATGAAATTTTGTATTAAGAAAATATATACTCTAATTTTGTTCAAGTGTTTTTGTTACAGATATTAAATTAAATATTCTTATGGAAGCAAAAATGCATCTGAACATTACTCTACGCAAAGCTCTAAAGCATCAGAAGCAAGTCATCAGAAGACTCTGAGCGCTGCCAGAAGAGACTCTGAAGTAGAAGCTGCAGAAGACTCTGAAGCAGAAGCTGCAGAAGACTCTGAAGCATAGTTGAAGAATTTGTATGAAGAGTTTCAAGCATTGTTTCAGAAGACTTTGAAAGTACTGTTCGCTTCAAGTACAAAGGTTCTGTTATTCAAACTTTGCTCTGATTGATATTCACGCTGAAGCACATTGGCTGCAAAACTCTGATAACATCAAGACTCTGATGTTGATAACTTCAACAAAAGCTTATTGAAGAAGATATTATTCAAAGATATATCCGTTGGTATATTCGAAACGACTCTTTCCTTATTCATGTAAGGAACAGGAAAACAGACAAAAGGGATTTGTCTGAACATTCCTCTTCTGGGAAAGCTAAAGTCAATAGAAGACGAAAAGGCTACAGGTACTCCGTTATGCACAGTCTTCAAGCATTGGACTTTCTGCTCTATAAAAGGATGTCTTCAACAACATTTCAAAGTTGACGAATTATTGAGAAATCAAATTGAAAACTACTCTCAAGCTCTCATACAATTTATTTCATAAGCTGAATAATTTTTATTCATTCTTAATCTAAGTGCAAAAATCACAGTTTGTAATATAGCTTTTTAGAAGCATCTTAAACACTTGTTAGTTTAAATTTATTTGTAAAAGGTTCCTTAAGAAGACCAAGTTGTGGTCAGGATTTCTTGAGAAGACTAAGACAGTTGTTCTTAGTGGTTGACATTGTAATCTGTTTGAATATAGTGGATTAAGTCCTTGTTGAGAAAGGCAAATCACCTTGGTATGGTGGACTGGATTAGTTGAGTTTAATGAACCAGGATAAAAATATTGTGTTGTTTTTATTGCCATATTTATTTCAATACCCTTATTCAACCCCCCTTCTAAGTGTTTTTCCCACCTTCAAAACCTGGATTAACATAGCTGTTGAACATGCTGGAGTCGAAACTTCAATGGGATGAAGTAAACATCCGCCTCGCTGAGGGAAATCGGCGCAGTGAGAGAGATCCACTGAGGAGTAAAAGATCATCTACTTTATTGGGAAAGCAAAGTCGAACAGATCACCGGAGAAACCACAGGCCACCCATTGGAAATTTCTTGCATCGATCATCACTGCTTGAAATAGGGATCTATTGGAGGAATCATGGCCACTTTAAATAAAAGACATCAAGGACATGAAGAATGTAGTTTTGATTTTGATTAAACTGCGTAATAGTCGCTATTTTGAACAATAAACATTGTGAATGGGTGACGTAATCTTCATTTCTCAAATGCCCCAGAGTACATGCCTTATGAGAAAAAGGTCATTCAAAGAGGATTTTACAGAGAATGTGGGGTCTAACTGCCCCACTGTTTTCAAACTCTTAGAGAGATTTACCGAATCTCGATGTAACTGCCCTTGATTGACGGTATCATGACTGAGTTTTTGAAAATAGCTCTATGGATGAAGTCAAGTTTATATTAGTGAATAATATGGACATAACTTTGCCCCAGGTCCATGGAGTATTCAAATTTTAATCGGTGATGTCTTCGTGTAATCTTTATAAGATGTCAAACAAAGTTAGCAAGTCGGAAATGTCAATTCTGAAACCGTTAATGCAACACATATGTTTGTCTTGAAGCTTTTTGAAAAAGATATCACAATAACTGGTGACTGAAATCACTAGTTAGGATGTAAATTAAATTTATTTATAAGGCCAATACTAAATTTGAGCATAGCTCAAAGGAGTCAGAAAATGATATCTCATTGAGTACACTTTCGAACTAAACCATACCTCAATTAGGACTTTGAGGATTGTATCTGGACTTAGTTTATGATTGTAAAGCAGAGGAATAAAAGGGTTAAAATATATTTGTGCTCACCCAATTTTTGAAAGATGCTCATTTTTTTGATACCCTGCCCCAGGTTAAAAACGAGGTTTTGATTTGGGAAAAAGAATCCTTCGTCAAGGCTCGAAAGGTTAAATATTTATGGTGTTTAGGAGGTTTGAAACAATGTCTTACATCATCAGTAGGGTTTTTATTCAAAGCATACAACGAGAGATCCTGCATTTTACTTCGTCATCCTCCGCCCCACTCTTCATCACAGTGAGAAGAAATTGGGTAAAATAGATTTATAAATCGTATATAAATTCTTTTATGAGTGACCACGAATGGGTTTCTTCAAGACAAACATTTATTGCATTACCTATTCAAACTAACAAGTTCTTACATGCCAAATATGCTTTTAATCAAAGAAATGAAATACACATAAGCAACATGAAATGAACCGCTCTGATGAGCTTTTTTCAGGATGGTATTCGTCAATGCAACGGTGTTCCGTTCACATGTGGGCGTCTGCCTTTGAAAGTCAACACTTTTTCGTCCATCACCTCTTGAACTTTCTTTCGGAATCCTATGCATTCTTCAATCGAATGCCCCATTGCTCCATCGTTAAATTCACAGCTGGCGTTCTAGTTGAACCAAGGTGGGTGAGACTTTCTGATTTTAATCCTTCTGGGTGTCATTATCGAGTTTCTAGCAAAATAAGACCATAGTTGACAGTACGTCACCGGGATAGGATCAAACCAGTGTGTTTCTCCTTTCGGAATAACCAGAGGTATCTTCTGATGATGAAACTGTCTTCGAAACTGTGGATTCTGCTATCGATCTGGAGGGGTCGACCTCTGCTTAGGAGATAGTCGCTGCTCGCATTGAGCGGACGTTGCATACCGGTGTTGAGGTAAGATACTGGAACCATATATTCTCTGAAAGATCCATTGTCATTTTTACCATCTGGAGCTATACCCAAATTGTGATTGTATTGTTTCACAAAAGCAACTGCTAAGTCTTCCCAAGACTGAATGTGGTTACTTTGTGGCTTCATATACCATACCAAGGATTCCCCACATAAACTTTCTTGAAAGCAATGAATCATCAGTTTGTCATTGTCAATATAAGCAGTCATCTTTCGACAAAACATCGTCAAATGGTATCTTGGACAACTAACACCCTTGTATACTTCAAAAACAGGCATATTGAACTTTGGAGGAATAGCCACTCCTGGAACTAGACATAGTTTGTAAGCCTCAAGACCAGATGCATTAGCTTCTTTCATCATCTTCAATTGTTCTTCGAGATCACGAAATCCTTTCTCCATTGCTATAAATCTAGGATCATCCACCCGAACATTCGGAAGATCTGACGAACACCGTGGAAGTTGGGAATCAACTTGATCGACCAGGTTATCTTGCACATGCTAAGATTGGGTAGGAACATCCATTTGTCGAACATTGTCGTCAGAGGAACGATCAAATACTGGATTAGTCCTTACTCTGAAACCAGTCATGAGATCCATATCTTTGTTCTCTTTACTATCCTTCAATAAGTACTTCGATCTTGGTCAGATGGTCGAGACATCAGCTGATGAGACAAAGACAGAAAGGCGGAAATGAGGACGCAACGGAGAAGAGACACATGCACATGCTAAATGTGAAATGCTATGCAAAATGCAGAATGCAGGTGCAAGAACTTCATGGAATTCCAATATTTATGAATATTGTGGAGAAAAGGAAAATGTTTATTATTTAAAATGGATTACAAATAAATATTCCTTAAAGAGTCCCAAATAAATAGCTAAATAAAAGCTAATAAAAGTCCTAAGGAAGTTTTGATGAATTCTGCTGCTTGAGCTGCTCCTCCAGCTGGGTCTTCTCGCGGGTAAGATTGTCCACAATCGACTTCCAAAGAGTACATTGAGGGTCGGAGGAAAATAAATCCTCCAGAGCTTTCCTCTTCTTGTGGGGAAGTAAATCTTCATCCTTCAACTGTATCTGTTTCTGAAGTTCATCATTTTGTTTCTGAAGTTCATCATTCTCTGCAACAACCACGTGATATTTGTTTTTCCACGCTTCAGACTCATGCTGTGACTTCCTCAATGCGACCTATAATTTCCCTGCTTCAGACATGAAGGCATAAAAGGGTTCTTCTCTTGGAGGTATAGGATCTTGACGAGGGTAGGGCATCCTCAGCTTGATTGCTCTGTGTCTGACCCACTGAAGGTACGGTTCCAAGGACACATAATTAAGCCTCCCAAGACTTTCCTTCCCTTTCTTATGCAAATGCTCCCATGCATCCAAAATCTTCTCTTCGAGCTCCTTGTTATCCTTGAAGAAAATGCTTTCCACTTGAACACTCTTAGGTGGCTCCTTCAATGGATATCCCAATTGTCGACGGGCTAAAACAGGGCTATAAATGATCCCTCCATCAAAGCCAAGCAAGGGTATGTTAGCAAAGTCTCTGCAATTATCAATGATTAGAATCCCATCGTACTCACGGCTGTATCAATTAATGTCTGAATTAGTCAAAGCCATGATCCTTTTTGACCAGCGTCTTCTATTAAGGTTCCAAAAAGAAACATGCTTAGGCAAGTGCGAAATAAACCACTTGTACAGTAAGGGTACACAGCAGGTAATCATCGCTCCACCATGAAAGTTTCAGAGATGCACATAATTGTAGGTGTTAGCCAATAAAGTGGGAACCGTGTTTTTCTTCATGAAGATCTTGATGGCATTGAGGTCGACGAAACCTTCAAAACTTGGGAATAGAAACACTCCATAAACAAGTAGGGCAAAGATTGTTTCAAACGGAATTCTATTCGTGTAATCAGCGTAATATCGAGCTTTCTTGATTGGGAAATCTGTAGTCATACCAAAAGTCCTACCTTTGGTAACCATGTTTTCCTTGATGTCATATACTTTTAGGTAGAGGATTTTAGCAATGTTTTGCTCCTTAGGGTTGCCTTCTAAGAAAGGGAAAGGAGACTCTTCCAAGATAGGTAGACCAACCAAATAAGAGTATTCCTCTAGGGTAGGAAATAACTGATAATCCGGGAAAGTAAAACAATGATAAACCGGGTCATAGAATTGTAACAAGGCAGAAAGGAGTTTCTCGTTCACTTCACGATTCAATAAAGGTAGTAGCTTCCCATACTTGCTCTTGAATCTTTCTTGGTCTTCAATCAAAGCTCCCAACTTCCTTAGGTCATCCAATTTGGGACTCTTAAAAGTATATTTCAAAGTATTTCTTCTATTGGAATCCATAGTGTCCTACAATGTTCATAAACAAAGATAAATCCCATGAAGTCCAATGCAGTATGATGCTATATGGATGCAACAAACACAAGTAAGCACATAAGGACACAAATGTAAACAAACAAGAAGGTCCTAGGTTTGCAACGAGCATGGAGCCAAAGGGTATACCCATTCCTAAAGGATGTGGACTAAAGGTTGATTGTACCTGCAGAACAAGGTTCTAAGAGAGTTCCCAAAGTCATTAGTCCATCTTTTGGATATTATCAATTTCCTGAATGACTCGGTGGTTAATAATATTCTCAAGAGAACCTCTTTTGAGTGTAGCATCGCATATCAACTATTTCGGGACTACTCCCTCATAGTCCTCTCATTACGTCCTAATAAAGGCCAAAGTGGGGTTAAAGGTAACTACGGTCCTCAGTATCATAGACTCCAATAGAAAAATAGTAAAAGTTTTCACGACTATACTCGTTCAACCGAACCATTTTAGAAAGGGTCTCAACTGAGTGGTGATTCTCGAGTCAACTTGGTCGGGACTCACTCCCTATAAGCCTCGTCGAATATCTCACCATCCTATCATAATTTCACTCAAGTCTGGGTGTAGGACTTTGTCTCACCACTCAAAGATATCATACCAAAAAGCAATAAAACAAATATATAAATAAGCAATTAAGCAAATATATAACAAGCATAATAAACAAGTTAGGGAAACCCACTGAAGAATCCCCAGTGAAGTCTCCATTTCTGTCGCGGTGAAATTTGGATACCAAGTTATTGATTACCTTGAATCTTAATTCATTTGCAACCGATCTTTAATTTGTCCAAAGGAAGGGAAAAAGATCGAATTACCCACAATGCAATGCAAATTCAAAAGCTAGAGAGTTATAGGTTCGGGGGTTGGTTAAACTTAAGGAAGGTGCTAGCATCCTAAGTTTCTGTAGTACTCTACAGGAACCTTTTGTTTTATGTTGTTTATTGCTAAGGGTTATTTGCTTAAAGGTAAAAGACCTAGTGGTTTATTTCTAAGTATACTCGACAAGATATCGCATCTTGTGCCTATATATCCTGACGAAAATGGAATCATAGTATTTGTAGTTCCCCTAAAGGGTTTGAGGAGTTCTTTGACTGTGGTCAAAGTTCCTAAGGGATAACAGGTAGTTGATTGATTGATTTTGGGAGAAAAGACGAGTTGTCATTTTAAGGGAGATTACTTAATTTAACCATCACAACTTTGTAGAAAAATAGTCTTTGCATCATCTTAAGAGAATGGCTCAAGTACTCGGATTATCAACAAGTACGCCTCTATCTCTCTTAAGCGGCAAAGTCCCTACATATTGATTGAATTGTTATGGGGTTGGAGTTTTATCTCGCTTAAGATGATTAACATCTTATTCTCTAATATGTTTGAGTAATGTTTGATTTTTTGTTTATTTTCTATGTTGTAAAGATAAAGAAAAAGCTCCTTCCTATGGGATAGGATCTATCTTAGAAGATCGACTTGAATGGGATCAAGGATCAATGGGGAATATGATGCAAATGAAATGCATACGCGCAGGTTTTACGTTACGCGCAGATTCTTCCTTTGGACGTTTATGCATTGCGATAAAATAAATACGGTAAATAAAAACAGATCACGTAAAAGCGTATAAATAAGTCCATACACAAACACATGAAAGCGCTAAGTGAGTGTGTGAATTGTGCATATGTGAAGCGGAATCGGAGCGGGGGCGCAAGCGTGCACGATTAATTTAATTGATGGGAGATTAATTTTAGTTAAATTGATTTTAAGAAAAAAAAAGATTGTATTATTTTGTTTTAAGAAAAATGTTGAATTAGATTAGTTTTATTTATTTAATAAAATTTTGGTTATGAATTGATTAAATCGCTAATTAATAAATAAAAGGATTCTTAAATAAAAGGTTTTATATTTTATCTTATAGAAAAAAAAAGTGAAATGATTTATTTTATTAAATATCATAAGAGGTTAATTTAATTAAGAAAAGGTTTTTATGAAAAAAAAAGTTTTTAATTATCAACAAGTATTAATAAAAGAAAGATTTAGGTTGATAGATAAAAAGGGATTGATTTTAAGTTATTATCAAAAAGGTAAGAGTTAATGAAAAGGTTTTATTAAATTAAATAGTTTTAAGAATATGAATAATCTTATTATAAAAAGAATCAAGTTGATGGAATAAAATTGATAATTTAAAATAAATAGCAAATTGATTAATTGATAAAAAGGTTGCTTAATTAAAAGGTTAAGATAAAAAAGGTTCAATTTTAATATGAAAACATTGATTAAGGATTAGTAACGGAGATTTGATCTGTTGGAGATCACGTGTGTGTGATCGAAGGTACGTGGTAAGGTGGTGTGATATTATTTCATATTACAAAATTTACAAAAAGAAAATAAAATAAACAACACAGTTGGGACAAACTCTCATCTTCTCCCTTTTTCACTCCTTCTTCTCTCTTTTCTTGTCGTTCATTCCTCTGGCTTCGTTGTTTTCGGTTTCAATATTTCACCGTCTTCGTCTTGTTTGCTTAATTCCATTATTAACCTACACACCAGCAAAAATCAAACATGCAATAGTGATTAGAAAAAAAAATAGTTTACCCAAAAATAAGAGCCGACGGCGGTGGTGATGCGATGATAACTTCGGTGGGCGTCTGAGCTTTTAAGGCAATAGGATTTCCACCTCTCTCTTTGTGGAAAAGATTTTTCTTGTGTGTCCTTCTCTTTGAATTTCTTCATGCTTTTATAGGTGAAGGTGATAGGCCTCCATTGAAGATGGCTTTTAAAACCTTCCTATTTTGGTGATTCTTGTCGAGAAAGCTTGCTGGATTTGGGAAACAATTAAATTCCTTTTCTATTCCGTCTGATTCTGTCGAGAGAATGTGGGCTTCAATTTTGGGAAGTTTTGAATCTTTCTTCTTTCGTCTTGATTTGTTGTAGGTGATGTTGACGTTGCCTTTGGAGACTTGCCTCTGATGTGCGCCTTTGGAGACTTGCCTCTGATGGATTGCCTCTGGAGACTTCCTCTGATGTGCGCCTCTGTAGATTTGCCTCTGATGGATTGCCTCTAGAGACTTGCCTCTGGCGGATGCCTCTGAAGAATTGCCTCTGATAGATTGCCTCTAGAGACTTGTCTCCGATGGATTGCCTCTAGAGACTTGCCTCTGATGGATTGCCTCTGGAGACTTGCCTCTGATGTGCGCCTCTGGAGACTTGCCTCTGATGGATTGCCTCTGGAGACTTGCCTCTGACAGATTGCCTTTGGAGACTTGCCTCTGATGTGCTTTCCTCTGACGGATTGCCTCTGGAGACTTGCTTCTGGAGACTGCCTCTGGAGACTTGCTTCTGGAGACTACCTCTGGAGACTTGCCTCTATTGGATTGCCTCTGGAGACTTGCCTCTGATGTGCGCCTATGATGGATTGCTTCTGGAGACTTGCCTCTGGAGACTGCCTCTGGAGACTTGCCTCTGATAGATTGCCTCTGGAGACTTGCCTCTGATGGATTGCCTCTAGAGACTTGTCTCTAGAGACTTGCCTCTAATGGATTGCCTTTGGTGACTTGCCTCTGATGGATTTCCTCTAGAGACTTGCCTCTAATGGATTGCCTCTGGAGACTTGCCTCTGATGTGCGCCTCTAGAGACTTGCCTCTGACGGATTGCCTCTGGAGACTTGCCTCTGACGGGTTGCCTCTGGAGACTTGCCTCTGATGGGTTGCCTCTGGAGACTTTCCTATGTAGACTTGCCTCTGATGGATTGCCTCTGGAGACTTGCCTCTAGAGACTTGCCTCTAGAGACTGCCTCTGGAGACTTGCCTCTGATGGATTGCCTCTGGAGACTTGCCTCTGATGGATTGCCTCTAGAGACTTTCCTCTGGAGACTGCCTCTGGAGACTTGCCTCTAATGGATTTGCTCTGGAGACTTGCCTCTGATGGATTGGCTCTGGATACTTGCCTCTGATGTGCGCCTCTAGATACTTGCCTCTGATGGATTGCCTCTGGAGACTTGCCTCTGATGGGTTGCCTCTGGAGACTTGCCTCTGATGGGTTGCCTCTAGAAACTTGCCTCTGTATTCTTGCCTCTGATGGATTGCCTTTTGAGACTTTCCTCTGGAGACTACCTCTGGAGACTTGCCTCTGATGGATTGCCTCTAGAGACTTGCCTCTGATGGTTTTCCTCTGGAGACTTGCCTCTGATGGGTTGCCTCTGGAGACTTGCCTCTGTAGACTTGCCTCTGATGGATTGCCTCTGGAGACTTGTCTATGGAGACTGCCTCTGGAGACTTGCCTCTGATGGATTGCCACAATAACTGGTGACTGAAATCACTAGTTAGGATGTAAATTAAATTTATTTATAAGGCCAATACTAAATTTGAGCATAGCTCAAAGGAGTCAGAAAATGATATCTCATCGAGTACACTTTCGAACTAAACCTTACCTCAATTAGGACTTTGAGGATTGTATCTGGACTTAGTTTATGATTTGTAAAGCAGAGGAATAAAAGGGTTAAAATATATTTGTGCTCACCTAATTTTTGAAAGATGCTCATTTTTTTGATACCCTGCCCCAGGTTAAAAACGAGGTTTTGATTTGGGAAAAAGAATCCTTCGTCAAGGCTCGAAAGGTTAAATATTTATGGTGTTTAGGAGGTTTGAAACAATGTCTTACATCATCAGTAGGGTTTTTATTCAAAAGCATACAACGAGAGATCCTGCATTTTACTTCGTCATCCTCCGCCCCACTCTTCATCACAGTGAGAAGAAATTGGGTAAAATAGATTTATAAATCGTATATAAATTCTTTTATGAGTGACCACGAATGGGTTTCTTCAAGACAAACATTTATTGCATTACCTATTCAAACTTACAAGTTCTTACATGCCAAATATGCTTTTAATCAAAGAAATGAAATACACATAAGCAACATGAAATGAACCGCTCTGATGAGCTTTTTTCAGGATGGTATTCGTCAATGCAACGGTGTTCCGTTCACATGTGGGCGTCTGCCTTTGAAAGTCAACACTTTTTCGTCCATCACCTCTTGAACTTTCTTTCGGAATCCTATGCATTCTTCAATCGAATGCCCCATTGCTCCATCGTTAAATTCACAGCTGGCGTTCTAGTTGAACCAAGGTGGGTGAGACTTTCTGATTTTAATCCTTCTGGGTGTCATTATCGAGTTTCTAGCAAAATAAGACCATAGTTGACAGTACGTCACCGGGATAGGATCAAACCAGTGTGTTTCTCCTTTCGGAATAACCAGAGGTATCTTCTGATTATGAAACTGTCTTCGAAACTGTGGATTCTGCTATCGATCTGGAGGGGTCGACCTCTGCTTAGGAGATAGTCGCTGCTCGCATTGAGCGGACGTTGCATACCGGTGTTGAGGTAAGATACTGGAACCATATATTCTCTGAAAGATCCATTGTCATTTTTACCATCTGGAGCTATACCCAAATTGTGATTGTATTGTTTCACAAAAGCAACTGCTAAGTCTTCCCAAGACTGAATGTGGTTGCTTTGTGGCTTCATATACCATACCAAGGATTCCCCACATAAACTTTCTTGAAAGCAATGAATCATCAGTTTGTCGTTGTCAATATAAGCAGTCATCTTTCGACAAAACATCGTCAAATGGTATCTTGGACAACTAACACCCTTGTATACTTCAAAAACAGGCATCTTGAACTTTGGAGGAATAGCCACTCCTGGAACTAGACATAGTTTGTAAGCCTCAAGACCAGATGCATTAGCTTCTTTCATCATCTTCAATTGTTCTTCGAGATCACGAAATCCTTTCTCCATTGCTATAAATCTAGGATCATCCACCCGAACATTCGGAAGATCTGACGAACACCGTGGAAGTTGGGAATCAACTTGATCGACCAGGTTATCTTGCACATGCTAAGATTGGGTAGGAACATCCATTTGTCGAACATTGTTGTCAGAGGAACGATCAAATACTGGATTAGTCCTTACTCTGAAACCAGTCATGAGATCCATATCTTTGTTCTCTTTACTATCCTTCAATAAGTACTTCGATCTTGGTCAGATGGTCGAGACATCAGCTGATGAGACAAAGACAGAAAGGCGGAAATGAGGACGCAATGGAGAAGAGACACATGCACATGCTAAATGTGAAATGCTATGCAAAATGCAGAATGCAGGTGCAAGAACTTCATGGAATTCCAATATTTATGAATATTGTGGAGAAAAGGAAAATGTTTATTATTTAAAATGGATTACAAATAAATATTCCTTAAAGAGTCCCAAATAAATAGCTAAATAAAAGCTAATAAAAGTCCTAAGGAAGTTTTGATGAATTCTGCTGCTTGAGCTGCTCCTCCAGCTGGGTCTTCTCGCGGGTAAGATTGTCCACAATCGACTTCCAAAGAGTACATTGAGGGTCGGAGGAAAATAAATCCTCCAGAGCTTTCCTCTTCTCGTGGGGAAGTAAATCTTCATCCTTCAACTGTATCTGTTTCTGAAGTTCATCATTTTGTTTCTGAAGTTCATCATTCTCTGCAACAACCACGTGATATTTGTTTTTCCACGCTTCAGACTCATGCTGTGACTTCCTCAATGTGACCTATAATTTCTCTGCTTCAGACATGAAGGCATAAAAGGGTTCTTCTCTTGGAGGTATAGGATCTTGACGAGGGTAGGGCATCCTCAGCTTGATTGCTCTGTGTCTGACCCACTGAAGGTACGGTTCCAAGGACACATAATTAAGCCTCCCAAGACTTTCCTTCCCTTTCTTATGCAAATGCTCCCATGCAGCCAAAATCTTCTCTTGGAGTTCCTTGTTATCCTTGAAGAAAATGCTTTCCACTTGAACACTCTTAGGTGGCTCCTTCAATGGATATCCCAATTGTCGACGGGCTAAAACAGGGCTATAAATGATCCCTCCATCAAAGCCAAGCAAGGGTATGTTAGCAAAGTCTCTGCAATTATCAATGATTAGAATCCCATCGTACTCACGACTGTATCAATTAATGTCTGAATTAGTCAAAGCCATGATCCTTTTTGACCAGCGTCTTCTATTAAGGTTCCAAAAAGAAACATGCTTAGGCAAGTGCGAAATAAACCACTTGTACAGTAAGGGTACACAGCAGGTAATTATCCCTCCACCATGAAAGTTTCAGAGATGCACATAATTGTAGGTGTTAGCCAATAAAGTGGGAACCGTGTTTTTCTTCATGAAGATCTTGATGGCATTGAGGTCGACGAAACCTTCAAAACTTGGGAATAGAAACACTCCATAAACAAGTAGGGCAAAGATTGTTTCAAATGGAATTCTATTCGTGTAATCAGCGTAATATCGAGCTTTCTTGATTGGGAAATCTGTAGTCATACCAAAAGTCCTACCTTTGGTAACCATGTTTTCCTTGATGTCATATACTTTTAGGTAGAGGATTTTAGCAATGTTTTGCTCCTTAGGGTTGCCTTCTAAGAAAGGGAAAGGAGACTCTTCCAAGATAGGTAGACCAACCAAATAAGAGTATTCCTCTAGGGTAGGAAATAACTGATAATCCGGGAAAGTAAAACAATGATAAACCGGGTCATAGAATTGTAACAAGGCAGAAAGGAGTTTCTCGTTCACTTCACGATTCAATAAAGGTAGTAGCTTCCCATACTTGCTCTTGAATCTTTCTTGGTCTTCAATCAAAGCTCCCAACTTCCTTAGGTCATCCAATTTGGGACTCTTAAAAGTATATTTCAAAGTATTTCTTCTATTGGAATCCATAGTGTCCTACAATGTTCATAAACAAAGATAAATCCCATGAAGTCCAATGCAGTATGATGCTATATGGATGCAACAAACACAAGTAAGCACATAAGGACACAAATGTAAACAAACAAGAAGGTCCTAGGTTTGCAACGAGCATGGAGCCAAAGGGTATACCCATTCCTAAAGGATGTGGACTAAAGGTTGATTGTACCTGCAGAACAAGGTTCTAAGAGAGTTCCCAAAGTCATTAGTCCATCTTTTGGATATTATCAATTTCCTGAATGACTCGGTGGTTAATAATATTCTCAAGAGAACCTCTTTTGAGTGTAGCATCGCATATCAACTATTTCGGGACTACTCCCTCATAGTCCTCGCACTACGTCCTAATAAAGGCCAAATGGGTGTTAAGGGTAACTACGGTCCTCAGTATCATAGACTCCAATAGAAAAATAGTAAAAGTTTTCACGACTATACTCGTTCAACCGAACCATTTTAGAAAGGGTCTCAACTGAGTGGTGATTCTCGAGTCAACTTGGTCGGGACTCACTCCCTATAAGCCTCGTCGAATATCTCACCATCCTATCATAATTTCACTCAAGTCTGGGTGTAGGACTTTGTCTCACCACTCAAAGATATCATACCAAAAAGCAATAAAACAAATATATAAATAAGCAATTAAGCAAATATATAACAAGCATAATAAACAAGTTAGGGAAACCCACTGAAGAATCCCCAGTGAAGTCGCCATTTCTGTCGCAGTGAAATTTGGATACCAAGTTATTGATTACCTTGAATCTTAATTCATTTGCAACCGGTCTTTAATTTGTCCAAAGGAAGGGAAAAAGATCGAATTACCCACAATGCAATGCAAATTCAAAAGCTAGAGAGTTATAGGTTCGGGGGTTGGTTAAACTTAAGGAAGGTGCTAGCATCCTAAGTTTCTGTAGTACTCTACAGGAACCTTTTGTTTTATGTTGTTTATTGCTAAGGGTTATTTGCTTAAAGGTAAAAGACCTAGTGGTTTATTTCTAAGTATACTCGACAAGGTATCGCATCTTGTGCCTATATATCCTGACGAAAATGAGGAATATGATGCAAATGAAATGCATACGCGCAGGTTTTACGTTACGCGCAGATTCTTCCTTTGGACGTTTATGCATTGCGATAAAATAAATACGGTAAATAAAAGCAGATCACGTAAAAGCGTATAAATAAGTCCATACACAAACACATGAAAGCGCTAAGTGAGTGTGTGAATTGTGCATATGTGAAGCGGAATCGGAGCGGGGGCGCAAGCGTGCACGATTAATTTAATTGATGGGAGATTAATTTTAGTTAAATTGATTTTAAGAAAAAAAAAGATTGTATTATTTTGTTTTAAGAAAAATGTTGAATTAGATTAGTTTTATTTATTTAATAAAATTTTGGTTATGAATTGATTAAATCGCTAATTAATAAATAAAAGGATTCTTAAATAAAAGGTTTTATATTTTATCTTATAGAAAAAAAAAGTGAAATGATTTATTTTATTAAATATCATAAGAGGTTAATTTAATTAAGAAAAGGTTTTTATGAAAAAAAAAGTTTTTAATTATCAACAAGTATTAATAAAAGAAAGATTTAGGTTGATAGATAAAAAGGGATTGATTTTAAGTTATTATCAAAAAGGTAAGAGTTAATGAAAAGGTTTTATTAAATTAAATAGTTTTAAGAATATGAATAATCTTATTATAAAAAGAATCAAGTTGATGGAATAAAATTGATAATTTAAAATAAATAGCAAATTGATTAATTGATAAAGAGGTTGCTTAATTAAAAGGTTAAGATAAAAAAGGTTCAATTTTAATATGAAAACATTGATTAAGGATTAGTAACGGAGATTTGATCTGTTGGAGATCACGTGTGTGTGATCGAAGGTACGTGGTAAGGTGGTGTGATATTATTTCATATTACAAAATTTACAAAAAGAAAATAAAATAAACAACACAGTTGGGACAAACTCTCATCTTCTCCCTTTTTCACTCATTCTTCTCTCTTTTCTTGTCGTTCATTCCTCTGGCTTCGTTGTTTTCGGTTTCAATATTTCACCGTCTTCGTCTTCTTTGCTTAATTCCATTATTAACCTGCACACCAGCAAAAATCAAACATGCAATAGTGATTAGAAAAAAAAATAGTTTACCCAAAAATAAGAGCCGACGGCGGTGGTGATGCGATGATAACTTCGGTGGGCGTCTGAGCTTTTAAGGCAATAGGATTTCCACCTCTCTCTTTGTGGCAAAGATTTTTATTGTGTGTCCTTCTCTTTGAATTTCTTCATGCTTTTATAGGTGAAGGTGATAGGCCTCCATTGAAGATGGCTTTTAAAACCTTCCTATTTTGGTGATTCTTGTCGAGAAAGCTTGCTGGATTTGGGAAACAATTAAATTCCTTTTCTATTCCGTCTGATTCTGTCGAGAGAATGTGGGCTTCAATTTTGGGAAGTTTTGAATCTTTCTTCTTTCGTCTTGATTTGTTGTAGGTGATGTTGACGTTGCCTTTGGAGACTTGCCTCTGATGTGCGCCTTTGGAGACTTGCCTCTGATGGATTGCCTCTGGAGACTTCCTCTGATGTGCGCCTCTGTAGATTTGCCTCTGATGGATTGCCTCTAGAGACTTGCCTCTGGCGGATGCCTCTGAAGAATTGCCTCTGATAGATTGCCTCTAGAGACTTGTCTCCGATGGATTGCCTCTAGAGACTTGCCTCTGATGGATTGCCTCTGGAGACTTGCCTCTGATGTGCGCCTCTGGAGACTTGCCTCTGATGGATTGCCTTTGGAGACTTGCCTCTGACAGATTGCCTTTGGAGACTTGCCTCTGATGTGCTTTCCTCTGACGGATTGCCTCTGGAGACTTGCTTCTGGAGACTGCCTCTGGAGACTTGCTTCTGGAGACTACCTTTGGAGACTTGCCTCTGATGGATTGCCTCTGGAGACTTGCCTCTGATGTGCGCCTATGATGGATTGCTTCTGGAGACTTGCCTCTGGAGACTGCCTCTGGAGACTTGCCTCTGATAGATTGCCTCTGGAGACTTGCCTCTGATGGATTGCCTCTAGAGACTTGTCTCTAGAGACTTGCCTCTAATGGATTGCCTTTGGTGACTTGCCTCTGAAGGATTTCCTCTAGAGACTTGCCTCTAATGGATTGCCTCTGGAGACTTGCCTCTGATGTGCGCCTCTAGAGACTTGCCTCTGACGGATTGCCTCTGGAGACTTGCCTCTGACGGGTTGCCTCTGGAGACTTGCCTCTGATGGGTTGCCTCTGGAGACTTGCCTATGTAGACTTGCCTCTGATGGATTGCCTCTGGAGACTTGCCTCTAGAGACTTGCCTCTAGAGACTGCCTCTGGAGACTTGCCTCTGATGGATTGCCTCTGGAGACTTGCCTCTGATGGATTGCCTCTAGAGACTTTCCTCTGGAGACTGCCTCTGGAGACTTGCCTCTAATGGATTTGCTCTGGAGACTTGCCTCTGATGGATTGGCTCTGGATACTTGCCTCTGATGTGCGCCTCTAGATACTTACCTCTGATGGATTGCCTCTGGAGACTTGCCTCTGATGGGTTGCCTCTGGAGACTTGCCTCTGATGGGTTGCCTCTAGAGACTTGCCTCTGTATTCTTGCCTCTGATGGATTTCCTTTTGAGACTTTCCTCTGGAGACTACCTCTGGAGACTTGCCTCTGATGGATTGCCTCTGGAGACTTGCCTCTGATGGGTTTCCTCTGGAGACTTGCCTCTGATGGGTTGCCTCTGGAGACTTGCCTCTAATGGATTGCCTATGGAGACTTGCCTCTGATGGATTGCCTCTAGAGACTTGCCTCTGATGTGCGCCTCTAGAGACTTGCCTCTAACGGATTGCCTCTGGAGACTTGCCTCTGATTGGTTTCCTCTGGAGACTTGCCTCTGATGGGTTGCCTCTGGAGACTTGCCTTTGTAGACTTGCCTCTGATGGATTGCCTCTGGAGACTTGCCTATGGAGACTGCCTCTGGAGACTTGCCTCTGATGGATTGCCACAATAACTGGTGACTGAAATCACTAGTTAGGATGTAAATTAAATTTATTTATAAGGCCAATACTAAATTTGAGCATAGCTCAAAGGAGTCAGAAAATGATATCTCATCGAGTACACTTTCGAACTAAACCTTACCTCAATTAGGACTTTGAGGATTGTATCTGGACTTAGTTTATGATTTGTAAAGCAGAGGAATAAAAGGGTTAAAATAAATTTGTGCTCACCCAATTTTTGAAAGATGCTCATTTTTTTGATACCCTGCCCCAGGTTAAAAATGAGGTTTTGATTTGGGAAAAAGAATCCTTCGTCAAGGCTCGAAAGGTTAAATATTTATGGTGTTTAGGAGGTTTGAAACAATGTCTTACATCATCAGTAGGGTTTTTATTCAAAAGCATACAACGAGAGATCCTGCATTTTACTTCGTCATCCTCCGTCCCACTCTTCATCACAGTGAGAAGAAATTGGGTAAAATAGATTTATAAATCGTATATAAATTCTTTTATGAGTGACCACGAATGGGTTTCTTCAAGACAAACATTTATTGCATTACCTATTCAAACTAACAAGTTCTTACATGCCAAATATGCTTTTAATCAAAGAAATGAAATACACATAAGTAACATGAAATGAACCGCTCTGATGAGCTTTTTTCAGGATGGTATTCGTCAATGCAACGGTGTTCCGTTCACATGTGGGCGTCTGCCTTTGAAAGTCAACACTTTTTCGTCCATCACCTCTTGAACTTTCTTTCGGAATCCTATGCATTCTTCAATCGAATGCCCCATTGCTCCATCGTGAAATTCACAGCTGGCGTTCTAGTTGAACCAAGGTGGGTGAGACTTTCTGATTTTAATCCTTCTGGGTGTCATTATCGAGTTTCTAGCAAAATAAGACCATAGTTGACAGTACGTCACCGGGATAGGATCAAACCAGTGTGTTTCTCCTTTCGGAATAACCAGAGGTATCTTCTGATTATGAAACTGTCTTCGAAACTGTGGATTCTGCTATCGATCTGGAGGGGTCGACCTCTGCTTAGGAGATAGTCGCTGCTCGCATTGAGCGGGCGTTGCATACCGGTGTTGAGGTAAGATACTGGAACCATATATTCTATGAAAGATCTATTGTCATTTTTACCATCTGGAGCTATACCCAAATTGTGATTGTATTGTTTCACAAAAGCAACTGCTAAGTCTTCCCAAGACTGAATGTGGTTACTTTGTGGCTTCATATACCATACCAAGGATTCCCCACATAAACTTTCTTGAAAGCAATGAATCATCAGTTTGTCGTTGTCAATATAAGCAGTCATCTTTCGACAAAACATCGTCAAATGGTATCTTGGACAACTAACACCCTTGTATACTTCAAAAACAGGCATCTTGAACTTTGGAGGAATAGCCACTCCTGGAAATAGACATAGTTTGTAAGCCTCAAGACAAGATGCATTAGCTTCTTTCATCATCTTCAATTGTTCTTCGAGATCACGAAATCCTTTCTCCATTGCTATAAATCTAGGATCATCCACCCGAACATTCGGAAGATCTGACGAACACCGTGGAAGTTGGGAATCAACTTGATCGACCAGGTTATCTTGCACATGCTAAGATTGGGTAGGAACATCCATTTGTCGAACATTGTCGTCAGAGGAACGATCAAATACTGGATTAGTCCTTACTCTGAAACCAGTCATGAGATCCATATCTTTGTTCTCTTTACTATCCTTCAATAAGTACTTCGATCTTGGTCAGATGGTCGAGACATCAGCTGATGAGACAAAGACAGAAAGGCGGAAATGAGGACGCAATGGAGAAGAGACACATGCACATGCTAAATGTGAAATGCTATGCAAAATGCAGAATGCAGGTGCAAGAACATCATGGAATTCCAATATTTATGAATATTGTGGAGAAAAGGAAAATGTTTATTATTTAAAATGGATTACAAATAAATATTCCTTAAAGAGTCCCAAATAAATAGCTAAATAAAAGCTAATAAAAGTCCTAAGGAAGTTTTGATGAATTCTGTTGCTTGAGCTGCTCCTCCAGCTGGGTCTTCTCGCGGGTAAGATTGTCCACAATCGACTTCCAAAGAGTACATTGAGGGTCAGAGGAAAATAAATCCTCCAGAGCTTTCCTCTTCTTGTGGGGAAGTAAATCTTCATCCTTCAACTGTATCTGTTTCTGAAGTTCATCATTTTGTTTCTGAAGTTCATCATTCTCTGCAACAACCACGTGATATTTGTTTTTCCACGCTTCAGACTCATGCTGTGACTTCCTCAATGCGACCTATAATTTCTCTGCTTCAGACATGAAGGCATAAAAGGGTTCTTCTCTTGGAGGTATAGGATCTTGACGAGGGTAGGGCATCCTCAGCTTGATTGCTCTGTGTCTGACCCACTGAAGGTACGGTTCCAAGGACACATAATTAAGCCTCCCAAGACTTTCCTTCCCTTTCTTATGCAAATGCTCCCATGCATCCAAAATCTTCTCTTCGAGCTCCTTGTTATCCTTGAAGAAAATGCTTTCCACTTGAACACTCTTAGGTGGCTCCTTCAATGGATATCCCAATTGTCGACGGGCTAAAACAGGGCTATAAATGATCCCTCCATCAAAGCCAAGCAAGGGTATGTTAGCAAAGTCTCTGCAATTATCAATGATTAGAATCCCATCGTACTCACGGCTGTATCAATTAATGTCTGAATTAGTCAAAGCCATGATCCTTTTTTACCAGCGTCTTCTATTAAGGTTCCAAAAAGAAACATGCTTAGGCAAGTGCGAAATAAACCACTTGTACAGTAAGGGTACACAGCAGGTAATCATCCCTCCACCATGAAAGTTTCAGAGATGCACATAATTGTAGGTGTTAGCCAATAAAGTGGGAACCGTGTTTTTCTTCATGAAGATCTTGATGGCATTGAGGTCGACGAAACCTTCAAAACTTGGGAATAGAAACACTCCATAAACAAGTAGGGCAAAGATTGTTTCAAACGGAATTCTATTCGTGTAATCAGCGTAATATCGAGCTTTCTTGATTGGGAAATCTGTAGTCATACCAAAAGTCCTACCTTTGGTAACCATGTTTTCCTTGATGTCATATACTTTTAGGTAGAGGATTTTAGCAATGTTTTGCTCCTTAGGGTTGCCTTCTAAGAAAGGGAAAGGAGACTCTTCCAAGATAGGTAGACCAACCAAATAAGAGTATTCCTCTAGGGTAGGAAATAACTGATAATCCGGGAAAGTAAAACAATGATAAACCGGGTCATAGAATTGTAACAAGGCAGAAAGGAGTTTCTCGTTCACTTCACGACTCAATAAAGGTAGTAGCTTCCCATACTTGCTCTTGAATCTTTCTTGGTCTTCAATCAAAGCTCCCAACTTCCTTAGGTCATCCAATTTGGGACTCTTAAAAGTATATTTCAAAGTATTTCTTCTATTGGAATCCATAGTGTCCTACAATGTTCATAAACAAAGATAAATCCCATGAAGTCCAATGCAGTATGATGCTATATGGATGCAACAAACACAAGTAAGCACATAAGGACACAAATGTAAACAAACAAGAAGGTCCTAGGTTTGCAACGAGCATGGAGCCAAAGGGTATACCCATTCCTAAAGGATGTGGACTAAAGGTTGATTGTACCTGCAGAACAAGGTTCTAAGAGAGTTCCCAAAGTCATTAGTCCATCTTTTGGATATTATCAATTTCCTGAATGACTCGGTGGTTAATAATATTCTCAAGAGAACCTCTTTTGAGTGTAGCATCGCATATCAACTATTTCGGGACTACTCCCTCATAGTCCTCGCACTACGTCCTAATAAAGGCCAAAGTGGGGTTAAAGGTAACTACGGTCCTCAGTATCATAGACTCCAATAGAAAAATAGTAAAAGTTTTCACGACTATACTCGTTCAACCGAACCATTTTAGAAAGGGTCTCAACTGAGTGGTGATTCTCGAGTCAACTTGGTCGGGACTCACTCCCTATAAGCCTCGTCGAATATCTCACCATCCTATCATAATTTCACTCAAGTCTGGGTGTAGGACTTTGTCTCACCACTCAAAGATATCATACCAAAAAACAATAAAACAAATATATAAATAAGCAATTAAGCAAATATATAACAAGCATAATAAACAAGTTAGGGAAACCCACTGAAGAATCCCCAGTGAAGTCGCCATTTCTGTCGCAGTGAAATTTGGATACCAAGTTATTGATTACCTTGAATCTTAATTCATTTGCAACCGGTCTTTAATTTGTCCAAAGGAAGGGAAAAAGATCGAATTACCCACAATGCAATGCAAATTCAAAAGCTAGAGAGTTATAGGTTAGGGGGTTGGTTAAACTTAAGGAAGGTGCTAGCATCCTAAGTTTCTGTAGTACTCTACAGGAACCTTTTGTTTTATGTTGTTTATTGCTAAGGGTTATTTGCTTAAAGGTAAAAGACCTAGTGGTTTATTTCTAAGTATACTCGACAAGATATCGCATCTTGTGCCTATATATCCTGAAGAAAATGGAATCATAGTATCTGTAGTTCCCCTAAAGGGTTTGAGGAGTTCTTTGACTGTGGTCAAAGTTCCTAAGGGATAACAGGTAGTTGATTGATTGATTTTGGGAGAAAAGACGAGTTGTCATTTTAAGGGAGATTACTTAATTTAACCATCACAACTTTGTAGAAAAATAGTCTTTGCATCATCTTAAGAGAAGGGCTCAAGTACTCAGATTATCAACAAGTACGCCTCTATCTCTCTTAAGCGGCAAAGTCCCTACATATTGATTGAATTGTTATGGGGTTGGAGTTTTATCTCGCTTAAGATGATTAACATCTTATTCTCTAATATGTTTGAGTAATGTTTGATTTTTTGTTTATTTTCTATGTTGTAAAGATAAAGAAAAAGCTCCTTCCTATGGGATAGGATCTATCTTAGAAGATCGACTTGAATGGGATCAAGGATCAATGGGGAATATGATGCAAATGAAATGCATACGCGCAGGTTTTACGTTACGCGCAGATTCTTCCTTTGGACGTTTATGCATTGCGATAAAATAAATACGGTAAATAAAAACAGATCACGTAAAAGCGTATAAATAAGTCCATACACAAACACATGAAAGCGCTAAGTGAGTGTGTGAATTGTGCATATGTGAAGCAGAATCGGAGCGGGGGCGCAAGCGTGCACGATTAATTTAATTGATGGGAGATTAATTTTAGTTAAATTGATTTTAAGAAAAAAAAAGATTGTATTATTTTGTTTTAAGAAAAATGTTGAATTAGATTAGTTTTATTTATTTAATAAAATTTTGGTTATGAATTGATTAAATCGCTAATTAATAAATAAAAGGATTCTTAAATAAAAAGTTTTATATTTTATCTTATAGAAAAAAAAAGTGAAATGATTTATTTTATTAAATATCATAAGAGGTTAATTTAATTAAGAAAAGGTTTTTATGAAAAAAAAAGTTTTTAATTATAAACAAGTATTAATAAAAGAAAGATTTAGGTTGATAGATAAAAAGGGATTGATTTTAAGTTATTATCAAAAAGGTAAGAGTTAATGAAAAGGTTTTATTAAATTAAATAGTTTTAAGAATATGAATAATCTTATTATAAAAAGAATCAAGTTGATGGAATAAAATTGATAATTTAAAATAAATAGCAAATTGATTAATTGATAAAAATGTTGCTTAATTAAAAGGTTAAGATAAAAAAGGTTCAATTTTAATATGAAAATATTGATTAAGGATTAGTAACGGAGATTTGATCTGTTGGAGATCACGTGTGTGTGATCGAAGGTACGTGGTAAGGTGGTGTGATATTATTTCATATTACAAAATTTACAAAAAGAAAATAAAATAAACAACACAGTTGGGACAAACTCTCATCTTCTCCCTTTTTCACTCCTTCTTCTCTCTTTTCTTGTCTTCATTCCTCTGGCTTCGTTGTTTTCGGTTTCAATATTTCACCGTCTTCGTCTTCTTTGCTTAATTCCATTATTAACCTGCACACCAGCAAAAATCAAACATGCAATAGTGATTAGAAAAAAAAATAGTTTACCCAAAAATAAGAGTCGACGGCGGTGGTGATATGATGATAACTTCGGTGGGCGTCTGAGCTTTTAAGGCAATAGGATTTCCACCTCTCTCTTTGTGGCAAAGATTTTTCTTGTGTGTCCTTCTCTTTGAATTTCTTCATGCTTTTATAGGTGAAGGTGATAGGCCTCCATTGAAGATGGCTTTTAAAACCTTCCTATTTTGGTGATTCTTGTCGAGAAAGCTTGCTGGATTTGGGAAACAATTAAATTCCTTTTCTATTCCGTCTGATTCTGTCGAGAGAATGTGGGCTTCAATTTTGGGAAGTTTTGAATCTTTCTTCTTTCGTCTTGATTTGTTGTAGGTGATGTTGACGTTGCCTTTGGAGACTTGCCTCTGATGTGCGCCTTTGGAGACTTGCCTCTGATGGATTGCCTCTGGAGACTTCCTCTGATGTGCGCCTCTGTAGATTTGCCTCTGATGGATTGCCTCTAGAGACTTGCCTCTGGCGGATGCCTCTGAAGAATTGCCTCTGATAGATTGCCTCTAGAGACTTGTCTCTGATGGATTGCCTCTAGAGACTTGCCTCTGATGGATTGCCTCTGGAGACTTGCCTCTGATGTGCGCCTCTGGAGACTTGCCTCTGATGGATTGCCTCTGGAGACTTGCCTCTGACGGATTGCCTTTGGAGACTTGCCTCTGATGTGCTTTCCTCTGACGGATTGCCTCTGGAGACTTGCTTCTGGAGACTGCCTCTGGAGACTTGCTTCTGGAGACTACCTCTGGAGACTTGCCTCTGATGGATTGCCTCTGGAGACTTGCCTCTGATAGATTGCCTCTGGAGACTTGCCTCTGATGGATTGCCTCTAGAGACTTGTCTCTAGAGACTTGCCTCTAATGGATTGCCTTTGGTGACTTGCCTCTGATGGATTTCCTCTAGAGACTTGCCTCTAATGGATTGCCTCTGGAGACTTGCCTCTGATGTGCGCCTCTAGAGACTTGCCTCTGACGGATTGCCTCCGGAGACTTGCCTCTGACGGGTTGCCTCTGGAGACTTGCCTCTGATGGGTTGCCTCTGGAGACTTGCCTATGTAGACTTGCCTCTGATGGATTGCCTCTGGAGACTTGCCTCTAGAGACTTGCCTCTAGAGACTGCCTCTGGAGACTTGCCTCTGATGGATTGCCTCTGGAGACTTGCCTCTGATGGATTGCCTCTAGAGACTTTCCTCTGGAGACTGCCTCTGGAGACTTGCCTCTAATGGATTTGCTCTGGAGACTTGCCTCTGATGGATTGGCTCTGGATACTTGCCTCTGATGTGCGCCTCTAGATACTTGCCTCTGATGGATTGCCTCTGGAGACTTGCCTCTGATGGGTTGCCTCTGGAGACTTACCTCTGATGGGTTGCCTCTAGAGACTTGCCTCTATATTCTTGCCTCTGATGGATTGCCTTTGGAGACTTTCCTCTGGAGACTACCTCTGGAGACTTGCCTCTGATGGATTGCCTATGGAGACTTGCGTCTGATGGATTACCTCTGGAGACTTTCCTCTGATGGATTGCCTCTGGAGACTTGCCTCTAATGGATTGCCTATGGAGACTTGCCTCTGATGGATTGCCTCTAGAGACTTGCCTCTGATGTGCGCCTCTAGAGACTTGCCTCTAACGGATTGCCTCTGGAGACTTGCCTCTGATGGGTTTCCTCTGGAGACTTGCCTCTGATGGGTTGCCTCTGGAGACTTGCCTCTGTAGACTTGCCTCTGATGGATTGCCTCTGGAGACTTGCCTATGGAGACTTCCTCTGGAGACTTGCCTCTGATGGATTGCCACAATAACTGGTGACTGAAATCACTAGTTAGGATGTAAATTAAATTTATTTATAAGGCCAATACTAAATTTGAGCATAGCTCAAAGGAGTCAGAAAATGATATCTCATCGAGTACACTTTCGAACTAAACCTTACCTCAATTAGGACTTTGAGGATTGTATCTGGACTTAGTTTATGATTTGTAAAGCAGAGGAATAAAAGGGTTAAAATATATTTGTGCTCACCCAATTTTTGAAAGATGCTCATTTTTTTGATACCCTGCCCTAGGTTAAAAACGAGGTTTTGATTTGGGAAAAAGAATCCTTCGTCAAGGCTCGAAAGGTTAAATATTTATGGTGTTTAGGAGGTTTGAAACAATGTCTTACATCATCAGTAGGGTTTTTATTCAAAAGCATACAACGAGAGATCCTGCATTTTACTTCGTCATCCTCCGTCCCACTCTTCATCACAGTGTGAAGAAATTGGGTAAAATAGATTTATAAATCGTATATAAATTCTTTTATGAGTGACCACGAATGGGTTTCTTCAAGACAAACATTTATTGCATTACCTATTCAAACTAACAAGTTCTTACATGCCAAATATGCTTTTAATCAAAGAAATGAAATATACATAAGCAACATGAAATGAACCGCTCTGATGAGCTTTTTTCAGGATGGTATTCGTCAATGCAACGGTGTTCCGTTCACATGTGGGCGTCTGCCTTTGAAAGTCAACACTTTTTCATCCATCACCTCTTGAACTTTCTTTCGGAATCCTATGCATTCTTCAATCGAATGCCCCATTGCTCCATCGTGAAATTCACAGCTGGCGTTCTAGTTGAACCAAGGTGGGTGAGACTTTCTGATTTTAATCCTTCTGGGTGTCATTATCGAGTTTCTAGCAAAATAAGACCATAGTTGACAGTACGTCACCGGGATAGGATCAAACCAGTGTGTTTCTCCTTTCGGAATAACCATAGGTATCTTCTGATTATGAAACTGTCTTCGAAACTGTGGATTCTGCTATCGATCTAGAGGGGTCGACCTCTGCTTAGGAGATAGTCGCTGCTCGCATTGAGCGGGCGTTGCATACCGGTGTTGAGGTAAGATACTGGAACCATATATTCTCTGAAAGATCCATTGTCATTTTTACCATCTGGAGCTATACCCAAATTGTGATTGTATTGTTTCACAAAAGCAACTGCTAAGTCTTCCCAAGACTGAATGTGGTTACTTTGTGGCTTCATATACCATACCAAGGATTCCCCACATAAACTTTCTTGAAAGCAATGAATCATCAGTTTGTCGTTGTCAATATAAGCAGTCATCTTTCGACAAAACATCGTCAAATGGTATCTTGGACAACTAACACCCTTGTATACTTCAAAAACAGGCATCTTGAACTTTGGAGGAATAGACACTCCTGGAAATAGACATAGTTTGTAAGCCTCAAGACCAGATGCATTAGCTTCTTTCATCATCTTCAATTGTTCTTCGAGATCACGAAATCCTTTCTCCATTGCTATAAATCTAGGATCATCCACCCGAACATTCGGAATATCTGACGAACACCGTGGAAGTTGGGAATCAACTTGATCGACCAGGTTATCTTGCACATGCTAAGATTGGGTAGGAACATCCATTTGTCGAACATTGTCGTCAGAGGAACGATCAAATACTGGATTAGTCCTTACTCTGAAACCAGTCATGAGATCCATATCTTTGTTCTCTTTACTATCCTTCAATAAGTACTTCGATCTTGGTCAGATGGTCGAGACATCAGCTGATGAGACAAAGACAGAAAGGCGGAAATGAGGACGCAACGGAGAAGAGACACATGCACATGCTAAATGTGAAATGCTATGCAAAATGCAGAATGCAGGTGCAAGAACTTCATGGAATTCCAATATTTATGAATATTGTGGAGAAAAGGAAAATGTTTATTATTTAAAATGGATTACAAATAAATATTCCTTAAAGAGTCCCAAATAAATAGCTAAATAAAAGCTAATAAAAGTCCTAAGGAAGTTTTGATGAATTCTGCTGCTTGAGCTGCTCCTCCAGCTGGGTCTTCTCGCGGGTAAGATTGTCCACAATCGACTTCCAAAGAGTACATTGAGGGTCGGAGGAAAATAAATCCTCCAGAGCTTTCCTCTTCTTGTGGGGAAGTAAATCTTCATCCTTCAACTGTATCTGTTTCTGAAGTTCATCATTTTGTTTCTGAATTTCATCATTCTCTGCAACAACCACATGATATTTGTTTTTCCACGCTTCAGACTCATGCTGTGACTTCCTCAATGCGACCTATAATTTCTCTGCTTCAGACATGAAGGCATAAAAGGGTTCTTCTCTTGGAGGTATAGGATCTTGACGAGGGTAGGGCATCCTCAGCTTGATTGCTCTGTGTCTGACCCATTGAAGGTACGGTTCCAAGGACACATAATTAAGCCTCCCAAGACTTTCCTTCCCTTTCTTATGCAAATGCTCCCATGCATCCAAAATCTTCTCTTCGAGCTCCTTGTTATCCTTGAAGAAAATGCTTTCCACTTGAACACTCTTAGGTGGCTCCTTCAATGGATATCCCAATTGTCGACGGGCTAAAACAGGGCTATAAATGATCCCTCCATCAAAGCCAAGCAAGGGTATGTTAGCAAAGTCTCTGCAATTATCAATGATTAGAATCCCATCGTACTCACGGCTGTATCAATTAATGTCTGAATTAGTCAAAGCCATGATCCTTTTTGACCAGCGTCTTCTATTAAGGTTCCAAAAAGAAACATGCTTAGGCAAGTGCGAAATAAACCACTTGTACAGTAAGGGTACACAGCAGGTAATCATCCCTCCACCATGAAAGTTTCAGAGATGCACATAATTGTAGGTGTTAGCCAATAAAGTGGGAACCGTGTTTTTCTTCATGAAGATCTTGATGGCATTGAGGTCGACGAAACCTTCAAAACTTGGGAATAGAAACACTCCATAAACAAGTAGGGCAAAGATTGTTTCAAACGGAATTCTATTCGTGTAATCAGGGTAATATCGAGCTTTCTTGATTGGGAAATCTGTAGTCATACCAAAAGTCCTACCTTTGGTAACCATGTTTTCCTTGATGTCATATACTTTTAGGTAGAGGATTTTAGCAATGTTTTGCTCCTTAGGGTTGCCTTCTAAGAAAGGGAAAGGAGACTCTTCCAAGATAGGTAGACCAACCAAATAAGAGTATTCCTCTAGGATAGGAAATAACTGATAATCCGGGAAAGTAAAACAATGATAAACCGGGTCATAGAATTGTAACAAGGCAGAAAGGAGTTTCTCGTTCACTTCACGACTCAATAAAGGTAGTAGCTTCCCATACTTGCTCTTGAATCTTTCTTGGTCTTCAATCAAAGCTCCCAACTTCCTTAGGTCATCCAATTTGGGACTCTTAAAAGTATATTTCAAAGTATTTCTTCTATTGGAATCCATAGTGTCCTACAATGTTCATAAACAAAGATAAATCCCATGAAGTCCAATGCAGTATGATGTTATATGGATGCAACAAACACAAGTAAGCACATAAGGACACAAATGTAAACAAACAAGAAGGTCCTAGGTTTGCAACGAGCATGGAGCCAAAGGGTATACCCATTCCTAAAGGATGTGGACTAAAGGTTGATTGTACCTGCAGAACAAGGTTCTAAGAGAGTTCCCAAAGTCATTAGTCCATCTTTTGGATATTATCAATTTCCTGAATGACTCGGTGGTTAATAATATTCTCAAGAGAACCTCTTTTGAGTGTAGCATCGCATATCAACTATTTCGGGACTACTCCCTCATAGTCCTCGCACTACGTCCTAATAAAGGCCAAAGCGGGGTTAAAGGTAACTACGGTCCTCAGTATCATAGACTCCAATAGAAAAATAGTAAAAGTTTTCACGACTATACTCGTTCAACCGAACCATTTTAGAAAGGGTCTCAACTGAGTGGTGATTCTCGAGTCAACTTGGTCGGGACTCACTCCCTATAAGCCTCGTCGAATATCTCACCATCCTATCATAATTTCACTCAAGTCTGGGTGTAGGACTTTGTCTCACCACTCAAAGATATCATACCAAAAAACAATAAAACAAATATATAAATAAGCAATTAAGCAAATATATAACAAGCATAATAAACAAGTTAGGGAAACCCACTGAAGAATCCCCAGTGAAGTCGCCATTTCTGTCGCAGTGAAATTTGGATACCAAGTTATTGATTACCTTGAATCTTAATTCATTTGCAACCGGTCTTTAATTTGTCCAAAGGAAGGGAAAAAGATCGAATTACCCACAATGCAATGCAAATTCAAAAGCTAGAGAGTTATAGGTTAGGGGGTTGGTTAAACTTAAGGAAGGTGCTAGCATCCTAAGTTTCTGTAGTACTCTACAGGAACCTTTTGTTTTATGTTGTTTATTGCTAAGGGTTATTTGCTTAAAGGTAAAAGACCTAGTGGTTTATTTCTAAGTATACTCGACAAGATATCGCATCTTGTGCCTATATATCCTGAAGAAAATGGAATCATAGTATATGTAGTTCCCCTAAAGGGTTTGAGGAGTTCTTTGACTGTGGTCAAAGTTCCTAAGGGATAACAGGTAGTTGATTGATTGATTTTGGGAGAAAAGACGAGTTGTCATTTTAAGGGAGATTACTTAATTTAACCATCACAACTTTGTAGAAAAATAGTCTTTGCATCATCTTAAGAGAAGGGCTCAAGTACTCAGATTATCAACAAGTACGCCTCTATCTCTCTTAAGCGGCAAAGTCCCTACATATTGATTGAATTGTTATGGGGTTGGAGTTTTATCTCGCTTAAGATGATTAACATCTTATTCTCTAATATGTTTGAGTAATGTTTGATTTTTTGTTTATTTTCTATGTTGTAAAGATAAAGAAAAAGCTCCTTCCTATGGGATAGGATCTATCTTAGAAGATCGACTTGAATGGGATCAAGGATCAATGGGGAATATGATGCAAATGAAATGCATACGCGCAGGTTTTACGTTACGCGCAGATTCTTCCTTTGGACGTTTATGCATTGCGATAAAATAAATACGGTAAATAAAAACAGATCACGTAAAAGTGTATAAATAAGTCCATACACAAACACATGAAAGCGCTAAGTGAGTGTGTGAATTGTGCATATGTGAAGCGGAATCGGAGCGGGGGCGCAAGCGTGCACGA
Source organism: Lathyrus sativus (assembly GCA_963859935.3). Classification (NCBI taxonomy): domain Eukaryota; kingdom Viridiplantae; phylum Streptophyta; class Magnoliopsida; order Fabales; family Fabaceae; genus Lathyrus; species Lathyrus sativus. Next base: position 638,537,463 of record OZ012740.1, on the reverse strand, counting down.
TTAATTTAATTGATGGGAGATTAATTTTAGTTAAATTGATTTTAAGAAAAAAAAAGATTGTATTATTTTGTTTTAAGAAAAATGTTGAATTAGATTAGTTTTATTTATTTAATAAAATTTTGGTTATGAATTGATTAAATCGCTAATTAATAAATAAAAGGATTCTTAAATAAAAAGTTTTATATTTTATCTTATAGAAAAAAAAGTGAAATGATTTATTTTATTAAATATCATAAGAGGTTAATTTAATTAAGAAAAGGTTTTTATGAAAAAAAAAGTTTTTAATTATAAACAAGTATTAATAAAAGAAAGATTTAGGTTGATAGATAAAAAGGGATTGATTTTAAGTTATTATCAAAAAGGTAAGAGTTAATGAAAAGGTTTTATTAAATTAAATAGTTTTAAGAATATGAATAATCTTATTATAAAAAGAATCAAGTTGATGGAATAAAATTGATAATTTATAATAAATAGCAAATTGATTAATTGATAAAAAGGTTGCTTAATTAAAAGGTTAAGATAAAAAAGGTTCAATTTTAATATGAAAACATTGATTAAGGATTAGTAACGGAGATTTGATCTGTTGGAGATCACGTGTGTGTGATCGAAGGTACGTGGTAAGGTGGTGTGATATTATTTCATATTACAAAATTTACAAAAAGAAAATAAAATAAACAACACAGTTGGGACAAACTCTCATCTTCTCCCTTTTTCACTCCTTCTTCTCTCTTTTCTTGTCGTTCATTCTTCTGGCTTCGTTGTTTTCGGTTTCAATATTTCACCGTTTTCGTCTTCTTTGCTTAATTCCATTATTAACCTGCACACCAGCAAAAATCAAACATGCAATAGTGATTAGAAAAAAAAAATAGTTTACCCAAAAATAAACGCCGACGGCGGTGGTGATATGATGATAACTTCGGTGGGCGTCTGAGCTTTTAAGGCAATAGGATTTCCACCTCTCTCTTTGTGGCAAAGATTTTTCTTGTGTGTCCTTCTCTTTGAATTTCTTCATGCTTTTATAGGTGAAGGTGATAGGCCTCCATTGAAGATGGCTTTTAAAACCTTCCTATTTTGGTGATTCTTGTCGAGAAAGCTTGCTGGATTTGGGAAACAATTAAATTCCTTTTCTATTCCGTCTGATTCTGTCGAGAGAATGTGGGCTTCAATTTTGGGAAGTTTTGAATCTTTCTTCTTTCGTCTTGATTTGTTGTAGGTGATGTTGACGTTGCCTTTGGAGACTTGCCTCTGATGTGCGCCTTTGGAGACTTGCCTCTGATGGATTGCCTCTGGAGACTTCCTCTGATGTGCGCCTCTGTAGATTTGCCTCTGATGGATTGCCTCTAGAGACTTGCCTCTGGCGGATGCCTCTGAAGAATTGCCTCTGATAGATTGCCTCTAGAGACTTGTCTCTGATGGATTGCCTCTAGAGACTTGCCTCTGATGGATTGCCTCTGGAGACTTGCCTCTGATGTGCGCCTCTGGAGACTTGCCTCTGATGGATTGCCTCTGGAGACATGCCTCTGACGGATTGCCTTTGGAGACTTGCCTCTGATGTGCTTTCCTCTGACGGATTGCCTCTGGAGACTTGCTTCTGGAGACTGCCTCTGGAGACTTGCTTCTGGAGACTACCTCTGGAGACTTGCCTCTGATGGATTGCCTCTGGAGACTTGCCTCTGATGTGCGCCTATGATGGATTGCTTCTGGAGACTTGCCTCTGGAGACTGCCTCTGGAGACTTGCCTCTGATAGATTGCCTCTGGAGACTTGCCTCTGATGGATTGCCTCTAGAGACTTGTCTCTAGAGACTTGCCTCTAATGGATTGCCTTTGGTGACTTGCCTCTGATGGATTTCCTCTAGAGACTTGCCTCTAATGGATTGCCTCTGGAGACTTGCCTCTGATGTGCGCCTCTAGAGACTTGCCTCTGACGGATTGCCTCTGGAGACTTGCCTCTGACGGGTTGCCTCTGGAGACTTGCCTCTGATGGGTTGCCTCTGGAGACTTGCCTATGTAGACTTGCCTCTGATGGATTGCCTCTGGAGACTTGCCTCTAGAGACTTGCCTCTAGAGACTGCCTCTGGAGACTTGCCTCTGATGGATTGCCTCTGGAGACTTGCCTCTGATGGATTGCCTCTAGAGACTTTCCTCTGGAGACTGCCTCTGGAGACCTGCCTCTAATGGATTTGCTCTGGAGACTTGCCTCTGATGGATTGGCTCTGGATACTTGCCTCTGATGTGCGCCTCTAGATACTTGCCTCTGATGGATTGCCTCTAGAGACTTTCCTCTGATGGGTTGCCTCTGGAGACTTGCCTCTGATGGGTTGCCTCTAGAGACTTGCCTCTGTATTCTTGCCTTTGATGGATTGCCTTTGGAGACTTTCCTCTGGAGACTGCCTCTGGAGACTTGCCTCTGATGGATTGCCTCTGGAGACTTGCCTCTGATGGATTACCTCTGGAGACTTTCCTCTGATGGATTGCCTCTGGAGACTTGCCTCTAATGGATTGCCTCTGGAGACTTGCCTCTGAGTGATTGCCTCTAGAGACTTGCCTCTGATGTGCGCCTCTAGAGACTTGCCTCTAACGGATTGCCTCTGGAGACTTGCCTCTGATGGGTTTCCTCTAGAGACTTGCCTCTGATGGGTTGCCTCTGGAGACTTGCCTCTGTAGACTTGCCTCTGATGGATTGCCTCTGGAGACTTGCCTATGGGGACTGCCTCTGGAGACTTGTCTCTGATGGATTGCCTCTGGAGACTTGCCTCTGGCGGATGCCTCTGAAGAATTGCCTCTGGCGGATTGCCTCTAGAGACTTGCTGTCGCTTGCGCGAAAATAAGGTGCCGGCATGACAGAAGAGTCGCCACCTTTCGTTATTTATCCCTCAGAGCGGGAAAGGAAACGATCGGAAAAACCTGACGAAAAAGGGTAAGACAAGGTCATCGCAACCATTGTCTGGGTTCGGGAGTCGGTTACGCAAGGGGAAGGTATTAGCACCCCTCATGTCCGTCGTACTCGACGGGATCCTCGCTTGTTTGTTTACTTGGACGGGTTGGTTATAATCTATCTACCTATCAAGGCTGGCTGAAAAAGAAAAGAAAAATGACTCGGCAAAGCGTCGCGCTTTATGCCTACGTATTCCCGTCTGGAACGAGAAATCAGAGTCAACGTAGTTCGCCTAACTACGGGTGAAGGTGGGGAAGGTTGCTCGCTAGGATATCGCATCCTATGCCTACGTACTTTCATCTGGTATGAAAGATCAGAGCAAATGTAGTTCGGGAAACTACGGGTTATCTCCTAAAAGAAGTGTTTTTTATTATGTTTGCGATCTCAACCGCACTAGAGACTATGACCTGAGAGTGAATGCGTCGCATGTCACCCAAAGGGTACCATACTAAACATCTAGACTGTGGAAAAGAAACTCTCCCACAATCCTTTCTCAGATAGCTTAAGGCTCGTAACGTACGAAAGAAATCATTCATGATTACTGTATCTTAAACTGCTTCGAGATGAGAAGAGAACAGGCCCAACTAGGAGGGAGACTATCAAGTCCTACTGTTATCATGCCATGGATTCATCCTATGGTTGAGGTTTGAACAGGGAACTCCTAGATGTTGTCATGCATAGGTTTCAACCTAAAAGTCTATCATCAAATCCTTATCAAAGGAAGTGAGAGTCCTAAGGGATCATGTCAATGATACACCAAAACAGACAAAAGCATCAGCTTAACATTAAAATGCATGCAATGCAAGTGAGGGAGGAAATGTGTGTGGGGCTTCAGCCTCCACAAGCTCGTCTCAACCTCAAGCCAGTCATGAAATAACAGTAATCATACTAAAATAAACAACATGCTATCAAGCACAAACAGTAAACTGTAATCATACAGACAGGAGAAATGAAATGCTATCAAGCAAAATAAACACATGGGCAAGGGAGCTGGGCTCTACCGAATACCCGCAAGCAAAGCCAAGCAATAACAATGCAATCAGATGCACTCATGCTCTTAGACTGCACTTATTCTAAATGGGCTTAGTCTAATGCAGCAGACAAATCAGACAAAACACACAATACATCAAAGAAAACAGAAGAAAGCCTCAGCTCCTCCAGCAGCAACCCAGTCTTCAGACTTCAGAGATCACTTGCTTTCCAGGTATCAACCCTACAACATGAGTATCAACTCATCTTCTCCCTTGAGCTTCAGCTCCTTTGATCAGCTCCACCTTCAGGCTTCACTATCTCCAGGGATCTTCAGGCACCAGCTTGATCTTCACAAAGTCTTCAGACTTCAATAATCTTCAAGGAATCATCCTCTTCAAGGCCTTAGCTTCTATCTTCAATGGCTCGAATGCTCCAGCAAACAAGATTCAGTCAATAAGATGAGGTGAGGATGTTACAGTACTCACTGACTTCCAAAGGATGCCATTGAGGACTTAACATCAAAGGAGAGGCTCTCTCAGAGTTCTACCTTACAGGGCAAGGTCACTAATCCCTCCAAAGGAGAGAGGTGAATACCCTTAAGGGACTCTATGTCACAGAGAAGAAAGGAGGTGAACAAGACACTCCTTGTTTATTGAACAAAATATTCTATCTAGGGCTCTGCCTATGCACCTATAAACCTATAAACCTATAAACCAAACAACAAAAGCTATGCTAAACTCCTCTGCAAGGTCTTCAAAGCTTCAATGATGATCCACAAGGTCTTCAGCTCAATCCTCAAAGCTCACACACTCACAAGAGAAGGAAAGAAAACACAACAATACAACTTATGCCTTTAAGCAACACACATACTATCCATACATTCAAAAATCAATGAAAAATACTAAAACACCATGCAATATTCTAGTAAAATTCTAGGGGATTCTATACATACTTACCCTTAACCCATATATTCCCCATACACTAATTTGGCATAAAAACCCCAAAAATAAAATGTTGAAGTTCAAGTATACTACTTAAAAACCCTAATTAAACTATCCTAAGTTCAATTATCTAAACTAATCAAAATTTATTCTAAAAAATCTAGTAATAAATTCTGGGAATACTACAATTCAATATTAATCACCACAAAAAAGAATGGGTAAAAAATCTATTTCTAAATGCATGAACAAAAATACACAAATCCATGTATGAAATGAATGATTAAAAATATGCATTTATTTGTAAAATACGAGAAAAATGCTAAAAAAATATAAAATGCAATTTTTATATTTTTTTAATTTTCTAGACATGATGAGGAAAATGTTAAAAAAAGAATGAGTGAAAAATATGCATTTTCCATTTAGTTATGAATTTTTGAAGATCAATGAAATAAAATGAAAATGAATACGAAATAGAAAGAAATAAGTGGAAGGGGTGCAAATAGAAAGAAATGATAGTTGAAATCATTGGGCCTGGAAATGAGGGGGGTGCGAATAGCGCAAAGGCCCAAAGACCTCATTAAAATTCAGATTTAATGCCAGCCGTAGATTGGAATTAAGAAGTCAAATATTCAAATGGATTGGACGGTGAAGATTTCATCTTCTTCCTTGCACCAATTAGGGTTTTAAAACACAATTTCATGCATGAATCTTTTAGCTCTTATATCTCTCTCATTTCTCCACCATTTTTCACGATCCAAAGATGAAAACTCATCTACTCTTCTCCCTCTACACAGCCATGGTACTAGAATTCTCTAACTCTCCCTCAAGAAAGAAATACGAAGGCTACAAGGGGTGGTCACCATTTTCGCACCTTAGTTTGCATGGTAATCAAATGGTCTCATATTAACCTATCATGTACTACATCTTATGGGGATTATCCTAAGCCTAATACCTAAGATTATAGTACACTAAATCGTGAGTTCTTGATCACTAAAGAATTGACACCATGGAAGCAAACCTCACAAACAGCCCTCAAACTCATCATAACACATCCCTAATTGGTCTCTATTGTATTTCTCCTAACAACATGCTTGAACTATGGATAAATAGAGAGATTCATGGTGAAACGCATACCTTGCAAGTGATGATGGTTCTCCTCCAATTCAGACCTTGCCAATTGCTTTGTGTGGTCTTTGATGAATGTTGAAGCCTCTGGTTGCAGTGGTTCTTGTTCTATCTTCTTGAATCAACCTATTCAACTCTTCATGCAAGTTGGAGTGAAGTTGGAGATCTCATAATCCAGCCACGAATTCTTGAGCCTTTCCTTTGCCAAATACTCTATGAAAGTTGTAGATGATGATGATAACCAAAGTTGGAATGATGGATGATGATTCAATACACTTTGGAATGAAAATGCACTTTTGGAGTTATGGAACCAAAGTATGCTTGCAAGCCCTCACAATCTCTAACCAATGTATGGACCTTCTCTATTGCTTATATAGATGAGAATAGAATCATCTAGAATGGATGAGAAGCTTCCAAGAGGTTTCTAGAACTTCTCATGCAATGAGAAATTTACTTTTTCTATTTTTAGTAAATATCCCAAATCTCATGAGAAACCATGCAAAATGCCCTCATATGAGATGATAAGGAGAGAACAAGGCATTTCAAGTCATTTTAAGGCTTTGGCAAACATTTCCTTTTGATACCTTAAAGTGCAAGTAACAAATTTACAAAGCAACTCCAATTTTTAAGCCTAAACTCAAAAATGTGGCTAAACCATTGTTCTCAAAATGATGTTTCCAATCAAAATCATCTATCATATGCCCCATTTTGGATTTGTAGATCTCTCAAACCAAAATCCAATTTCAACTTTTTTAACTTATAAGCCATTTACAAGCCATTTTGACCATTTTAAAATATCCATGCTCCATGCATTTCCAACAATTCATGACCTTCTTTCTAGACTTAAAATCACATTTTGAACAACTTTCATGTTTTGAGTTTTTCCATTTGAGGCTTGGAAATAGGAGATATGGCATTTGCTTAAAAATGACCTATAACTGACAAATTACCAAAATACCCCTGTCTTGTTCAAACCATAAGTTGAGTTCCACAAATCCTATCAAGGACTTCTACCACTCAAATTAAAGCTAAGAAGATGCCCTTCAACATTCATGTTGACCAAGAGATCATTAGAATCATCCTACTAGGGCAAAAGTTGTCTGCAAGTTGGGTGACTTTCAAGGACCCAGATTCACACACCTCAGCTGACCTGTAATTTGTCAAAATCATAACTTGAGCTCTGCAACTCCTATCAAGGACTTCCACCACTCAAATTAAAGATAAGAACAAGCTCTACAACATTCATGTTGTGGGGAAGATGAGATATCAATCACATCTAGAGCTAAAACTTCCTGGAAGATAGGGATCAAACTAGGTTTTTTTCACTGTCAATCCTCAGAAACCCTAACTCAAAACTTCTCCAACTCCTCAATCCTGATGAGTTGGTCTAGGAATCATCTTTATAACATCTCCATGCATCATTCCATGATCTCATGGCCCTTGGGTTAGGTCTCAACCTTCTCAAAATCTTCAGTTATCCTAGGGTTGACCCAGTCAAAACCCTAATTCTACCATTCATGGTTGAATCTTCTGAATTCTTGCATAATGACCTCTCTGGGCTTCATGATGGCTATCAAGACATCTCATAGGCTTTCTCAAAACATCTAGTTCATTCTCAAAGTCTCATAATCATCTGAGGGGCACCCACAACTCTCAAGCTATGAAGCACACAACCCTGGTTTCAACCCACTCCTCTGAGGATCTCTTGAACTTTCTGATGAAGGTATCCATTTTCAAATACTCAATGAATAAATAATTGTTGGTCAAATTTTGGGGTGCAACAGCTGCCCCTATTCAAACGGCTTGAACCTGACTGGGTGAGAAGCGAACGACTCTCAACCAATCAAGGTGCGAGACGATTGAATATCGGTAAACCCGAAAATTTTCCAACTGCGCGAGCACACGGTACTCTGCGGGGAACAAATCTTCGAATATTGCAATGCTAGCTGCCCGACGAATAGCTGGAGAAATACTGAACTGGCATCGCCGTCAAGAACGACCATAACTCGGGGAAACAAGCGTCCAACATCGCCGCCGGAGACCTAAACCTGAATCACCAAAATACCCAACATCGCCGCCGGAGAAAATACAAAAAGGAACAAAATACCCCGCATCGCCGCTGGAGAAACTAGAAGGATCTGCATCACCTAACATCGCCGTCAGAAGACTGGATCACCTTGACATGCCCAACATCGCCGCTGGAAAACTGAATCCGACATCGCTGTCGGAAACAAACATCCTCTTAGAGACACTCGACATAGCCGTCTCACAAACATCATCTCTACTAGGGATTTAAAGAGTCTGACCTCGCCGTCAAACAAACATTCAACCTCGCCGTCAAATCCAAACGTTCAACCTCGCCGTCAAACAAACATCCAACCTCGCCGCCGGACAAATGATGATCTGACCTCGCCGTCAAATCCAAACGTTCAACCTCACCGTCGAACAAACATCCAACCTCGCCGCCGGACAACTGATGATCTAACCTCGCCGTTAAATCCAAACGTTCAACCTCGCCGTCGAACAAACATCCAACCTCGCCGCTGGACAAATGATGATCTGACCTCGCCGTCAAATCCAAATGTTCAACCTCGCCGTCGAACAAACATCCAACCTCGCCGCTGGACCAATGATGATCTGACCTCGCCGTCAAATCCAAACGTTCAACCTCGCCATCGAACAAACATCCAACCTCGCCGCCGGACAACTGATGATCTGACCTCGCCGTCAAATCCAAACGTTCAACCTCGCCGTCGAACAAACATCCAACCTCGTCGCCGGACAACTGATGATCTGACCTCGCCGTCAAATCCAAACGTTCAACCTCGCCGTCGAACAAACATCCAACCTCGCCGCTGGACAAATGATGATCTGACCTCGCCGTCAAATCCAAACGTTCAACCTCGCCGTCGAACAAACATCCAACCTCGCCGCTGGACCAATGATGATCTGACCTCGCCGCCAAATCCAAACGTTCAACCTCGCCGCCGAACAAACATCCAACCTCGCCGCTGGACCAATGATAATCTGACCTCACCGTCAAATCCAAACGTTCAACCTCGCCGTCGAACAAACATCCAACCTCGCCGCCGGACAACTAATGATCTGACCTCGCCGTCAAATCCAAACGTTCAACCTCGCCGTCGAACAAACATCCAACCTCGCCGCTGGACCAATGATGATCTGACCTCGCCGCCAAATCCAAACGTTCAACCTCGCCGTCGAACAAACATCCAACCTCGCCGCCGGATAAAATATGACCCTGAACATCTCTGACCTGGGGTTCACCCCTGGTAAATGGAACAAAAAGTACACTTGCGTATTTGAAACTACTCCGCTGGGAATGAGAGACTTAACCGAGCACACTCTGATCTGGGGTTCACCCTCGGAACCATAACGAACATCGGAATACTGATGCACACTGTCCGCCGCAGAACTTCAACATTACAGATATTTGAAACCCTGGCCCCTGGCCACTTCCAGCTTCAGCTAGAAAAATCTTCAAGTATTTCTGAAGATAGATGGAACCCTGGCCCCTGGCCGCTCCAGATCCGCTGGAGAATCTTCAAGTTCTTCTGAAGAAAGATGAAACCCTGCCCGTCGGCTATTCCAGCTTCAGCTAGAAACAACATCCTTGGCCTTCAAGGATGTAAACTTTGCCCGTCGGCAACTCTGCAGGAGGCATCTTCGACTTCAGTCTAAAGAAATGGTCCTTGGCCTTCAAGGATACATGGATCTGCCTTCAGGCAACTCCACCTCTGCTATAGAGCATCCGTGACTTCAGTCAGGGATATATTTCGGCCTTCAGTCCGAAAAATGAATCCTAGGTCATTCATGACCTTGGGGATAACCTTGCCCTTAGGCACCTTCGCTTCAGCTTAGGAAATCTGCGACTTCAGTCAGAGAAATGGTATCCAGAGCCACTCATGACTCTACGGGGATTCAAACACTTTGCCTTCAGGCAAAACTCCGCTTCAGCTGGAGAAACATCTTCGACTTCAGTCAGAAGAAAAACTATCCACTTGATCGCAATCAATCATCACCTCAGGACAACTGACTTGGTCTTCAGACCAACACGGATCCTCTTGAATACAAAAATTTGGAACCTTGTCTTCAGCCACCCGTTGATTCATCAACAAGGAAATCTGAACTCACCGGAACCTTCTGATATCGCCTTCAGGCGTTCACGAAGTCAATCTTCAGATTAGACATCACTGTTGGAGCAGACATATCACGCTGCTGAGGACTTCAAGAATCATCTTGAACAAACAGATCCGTCGGGCATCTTCAAGAATCGTCCTGAACTGATAACCTTTCTGGAGCAAACATTCTGTTGGGTATTCCAGGAATCTTCCTGGGCAACTCTTGCTGGGGACGCTATTGGGGAGCTCAAGTATCACCCTAGGCAAACAACTCGGGAACCTGCGCTGAGGTCTTAAGAATCATCTTAAGCAAATGGCCCTGCTGAGGGATTCGAGGGTCGTCTTGAACTGACTTCGCTGGGGATCTCAAAAATCATCTTGAGCGAGCGACTGTGGGGATTACACCGGGGTCTTAAGAATCATCTTAGGACAACGACCTCGTTAGAGAGAATATCAGGAATCGTCCTGAGCAACTGGTCTCTCGGCTGAACACCTGTAAGGCAAGAATGATAATGACTTAGATCATGCTTATGATGCGTATGCTTCTGCGCCATGCCCCACACGGTGGGAATGATATGCGTTTATGCTAAATGCCGTGCAATCATGCACTATGCTATGCAACGTTAAATGCTATGCAGTGTTAAATGCTATGCAGTCGTGCGCAATGTTATGCAATCATGCACAATGCTATGCCATCATGCACAATTGATGCGATCCCGTCAGCAACATAAATGCCGAAGGAGAAAGAACTACTCAGGTAGAGGAATCATCCTACTGAGGAGAAAACTGCACGCCAATATTAATCAGGCTCTGTCTGGGGAATCGATCTTCCGCTGACTGCTGCAGGGAAAACAACTTCAGTTGATCTGCTGCGGGGGACAAAGCTCTACGAGAACTTGGACTTGCTGATATCCATCGCGAGAATAAACTGCGCGGCCGTCTCGGCCAATCTGGGGATAACCGCTCTGTGGGAAAACAACTTCAACTGCTCCACACTCCACTGGGGAAAATCAACCCTGATCTGATCAACTTCCAAGGACTCGGCTCTCTCGGGCATCTGCACACTCGGCTGGGGAAGGAGAAATCATTCTGCTTCGCTGAAGAGAGTGCGACTCCGGGGAAACACAACATTAGCTGCCCCACGCTCTGCTGGGGAAAATTGATCATGATCTGCTCAACTTCCAAGGATTCTGCTTTCCTGCGGACTCAGCCGGGGAGAGAAATCATTCTACTTCACTGGAGAGTACGACTCTGATGAGGGATTTCAATTCCGCTGGGGAAGAAAGAATCATCTGACTTCGGGGAAGAGAGTACGACTCTGCAGGGGAATATAACATCAGTTGTTCCACTGCTCTACTGGGGAAGAGGGAATCATCCCATCTCAGGAGAGAATACGGCTCTGGTGCGGAATCTCAATTCCACTGGAGACTTCCGTCTGGCGCCATCAGTTACTGCATCCTTCGGCATACGAACAGCTTCCTACGAGACCTGCACTTGTGACCCGGTGCTTGGGGGAGACACCTGCTTCGGTGACTTTACTGGGGAAAACACGAGCCTCGGCACCCGAACATTCCTCTGAAATCTGCACTTGTGACCCGGTGCTGGGGAGAGACGACATCATTCTTCGGTGCTTGGCTCAGCTGATGAGGTGACATTCCTTCAGGATGCGTCTGCTTGGGGAAGAGAATCACCTCTACCTGGGGAAGACATATCAATGCTCACCATCTTGCGTTCAGATTCTGCGGAGGAGAGACTACTGAACTCTGCTGGAGAAGGAGGACTTATCCTGCTTCGGAGATATCAATCCTGGTCTGCTGAGGGTAATCTTGACCCTGATTGGATAAGGGATAAACGCCATCTCAATCTGCTGCAGTCTCAAACTGTACAGTGGGAACAACCTCAAACTGTACATCTCTGCTGAGAAAACAATCCTGATTCAACAACGTCAACACAGGGAATACAGGCTACCAATCATGGAGTCAAGTAGCAGGTTATGCTGTAGGGTAGCAATCCAATGACCGCAAGGCTTCTTCAGAAGGTTCAGGTTTTGACAGGGTAATGACACGATTCCCCGATACTCAATTCTTGCCAGGGTGAACAAACTCATTTGAACAACTTGCCCTAGTGCATTTCAACTTGCCCCAATCCGACCTTTGGGAATGATTCATTCTGAGCCGAAAACAACTGGCAACAAGACAATCTTCAGAGGGCTTGCCCCAGCATCTGCATAACGGGAGGATTCATCCTCCATTAATCAACTCTCAGCATGGTCGGCTTCAATATCTCTGAAGTAGTTTGCCCCTGAACGAGCGATGAGCGACTCAACATGCTCTGATTGAACACTGGAGGGATTCGCGCCCAAATCGCAAGAATTCTGGATAACTGCCCCTGATTGGGTCTCGAGAAGATGCATTTCCGACCAACCGCTTCTTGCATAAACCGCCCCATAATCAACTGATGCTCCGGGACTTGTCCTCAGACAAACCGATTCCAAACTCACTGGAAGTCGATGCCCCAGATTCACAGGGTTTCGCAGCATACCATTCTGATCCAGACCTCTGGCGATTCAGTCCTGATCGACTATTCCCTGTTGAAGTTCCTCCGCATCAGCTACTGACCTGCAATTAAAATTGTTTATTCACGAATGGTAATTTTAATGCAGTGTTCATGCAAATTTTGAAGAAATGTTGTACTGTCACTCATTTACGTGCATATGATTGTGAGTGACGAATGAAACAAAGTTCAAACGTAGTGCTTACGTGGTCAGTGAAAAATGCAATAAGGATATGATTAGGAAATCATGAAGGAGTCAGGTTACTCAACCTTATCGTAATGCGCTCTCAGAATAAACCCTGCCTCAATTAGGTCTTTTAAGGGCTGTATCGTGGTCGGGTTCACGGTTAGTGAAAAAAAGGATATTTGGCTCGAATTATGATTTGTACCCACCCCGTCTACGTGATGTTCTCCGATCCTAAAGTCCAGTTAACTTAGCTCGAGCGCTCGCCTCTTTGAGAGGTATGTTGAACATTGGGAGCAACGGTTAAAGAATTCACAAGGTGTTTAGGAGTGACAGTTACTCCTTTTTCGTTTTCGGTGTCTGTATCTACACGACTTTGTCCTTGCTTGAGGATTTTTTTCTTTTTATAATCCTTTCTTTTTCATTCTTTTGATTCCCTAATTTTTGCCTGGACTGACTCCTTTTGAGTTCTTTTCGATTTTTCTTTTGAAGTCCAGCGGGATGCCCTGATTTTTGCCTAAGTATTTGCTTTCTAGCTTTTCCTTTTTTACTTAGCGGGCTTTCTTATTTCTTTTTTCTTTCTTTTGGAACAAGTCGTGCGACACTGGCTGTCTGGATTTATCCGAGAGGATTATAATTGTCTTACTCCTGATTGGTGAGGTTTAACCATTGTGGTTGATGAGGTACGACCTCTGGAGAGGAATATGATGTGATTGGTCCTCGAAGGACAACACCCCTCTATAAGACTTGAATGCTCGATCAAGCTAACTGACGACTACCCTGCCCCGGGTTAAGATGTGAGGGTTAAAAAGTCCGAAAGGAACTCCTACTCCTCGGCTCGAAGTGGTTAACAAGGGATTCTCTTCCTTATCTCTCCGGTGTTTAGGGAATTGAAACAATGCCTTATACGTCATCGGCAAGGTTTTATCTGAAAGCAATACGATCCTTGGTTATGAGTATTCAGTTTCATCATCCTCCCTCCGCTCATTGCTAATCATAGTGATAAAGTGGAGTGAATAAAATGCAAGTGTCAGTGCAATGCAGTAAATGAGTGACAACGACATAACTAATTCAGAAAAATGCATAGTCACTTTATTAATATTACCATTCGAAACATACAATGTTTAACAGCAAGTAGTAACTAACAGAAAAGAAACTACAAATGCAAATGGTAAAAAGTCCGAGGACTGCCAATGCTGAGGACGTCTGCCTGTCTGGACCACCGGCATCTGGAAATAACCCTCTGAATCTGCGAGCTCAAACAGCTGAGAGGTTGTCACGTACAACCAAAACTCCGTCTGGAAAGGAAATACACCCTTGGTCGATCAATTGTTGCACTTTCGCCTGGAAAGCCTTGCAATCTTCATTTGAATGCCCCGGAGATCCACCATGGTAGCCACACTGAGCATGAGGATTGTGCCCTGGAGGGTAAGGCTCTGGCACGGGCTTGAGAGCTTTCGGTTCCACCAAGGAATTCTGAATCAACAGTGGAAGAATCTGGCTATACGGCACAGGCACTGGATGGAAAGAAGCATTCCTTTGTTCTAAGTGGTTGCGAGGTCTCTTGTGATCCTGGTGCTGGTATTCCTTCCGCCCAAGAGTAAGAGGTCGTCGTTTCTGAATGGCAATGGTCCCTTGCTTAGGCGCTTGCGTCCCTGAGCTTGATCCAGGTAGAAACTGCGAGCGAGGCGATTCAGCCACCAAAGGTCGCGGGACATATTCAAGATCTTTCTCAGCTTCAGGCAAAGGAGTGAAATCATTCGCTCCTTTTGCAGGGTACGGGATGAACTTTCCCGATGCTCTCATGCCGCCCGGCACAAGCCTAATCGCCCTTAAGTCAATAAGGTCTTGAATCTTATTCTTGAAAGCCTTACATGTTTCAACATGGTGCCCTGGTGCTCCTGAGTGGAAATCACAACGCATGCTTAGATCAACGTCTGGCGACACGTCATCTGGTGGATCCGAGGTCCGAAGCTTGAGAACACGGTTCTGAACCAACAGCGGCAGCAGCTGGGCATAACTCACAGGTAGTGGGTCCACAGCTCTATCAAGTAGCTTCTTCTTTTGATTATAACCTTCAAGGTTATTCTGAGATGCCTGACGCGGCTGCTGACGAGACAGGCCTCGAGCTTCATGCTGTGTAGAGGGTCCATGAGGTCCACTTGGCTTCAGCATAGGCGGCACTGACGGTAACGGAGGAAGCACTTTGGGCTCCACCTTGGGTGCTTGACCACTCTCCTTATTTAGCATACTTCTCACCACTCCCATGAGAAAGCTCAACTGATTCTGCAGCTGCTGATTCTCTTCTCTGAGTACCTGCTGGTCCAGACGCACTCCCTGTATGTCATTCATGACCTGCCCCAGCTGGCTTTGGATTTTCCCCAACTCAGCTTGTATCTGCTCCATCAATCTGAGCTGCTTGATTCTGTGTCAAACCTGCAAACACAAGGGTTAGAAGACAAGCCCCGGCTTTTGTCATGCAAGATGAATTATGGGTGTCTGTACGTTCAGGAGATCACCCCTGATTCTGGTGTCAACGTGCCAACATAGTGTCAATGCAATGATAAGACTGGATCCATTCATGGAAGAAAATATCTCATATTGCTCGGGACACCAGGATCAGGGTACGAAACGCGCCTGCAGCACAACCACATGCTAATGGAATGCAAACATGAATATGCGAACTAATGCAAAATGCAGGGATGCAACAATATATCCAGGTGGCTGCTGTGGAGATTTGGTATCAACAGTCACTGATGAGAAGAAAACCCCGGTGTGAGACCACTAATCTGATCTGCTGAGAATAACCATCTGATGGGACCGAGATCAAAATTCTGTTCTGACAAGAGTAAGTGACTGATAATAAGGACCCCGGGTGCAAGATCAAGGAACACCTGTTGAAGTCTTCAGACCCCAAAATCACAATCTGCCCTATCAAGAACAAACACACAGATGCTGATGAGATCTTCAGACCTCGCTCAAAATCTGCCCTATCAAGAACAAATAACATCTGCCGATGAGGTCTTCAGACCTCACTCAAAATCTGCTCCATCCAGAACAAACCACTGATGATAACATACTGATCAAAACCTGCTCTATCAAGAACAGACAAACATCCGGCGACAAGATCCTCCGATCAAAAACCTCTTGCTCTATCAAGAACATGTCTGCAACTGAGAACCCAACATAACTGATTCACTGTCAAGAAAACCAGGTAGTCTGAAGGTCTAAGTTTCCTGCAATAAACCCAGTCCCACTCACAGGTATGAACCTAGACTGACTCAAGGTACGGCATCCTATGCGTTCATCAGCGTCACAGACTTTCAAAACTGATGATACGATTCCCAGAAGGAGTGGCATCATCAAGTCCTGAAGAGGCCTCACTTAGCTGAATCACAAATGATCGGTCCCCAGAGTCGACAATCCACCAAACCAGCAACCGTCTCAACCCAAAGGGTTGAAAGTGAAGCCAACCGGATGAACCTCGTCTGAGCGTGGATTTCATGAGACACTAGTGCCTGCAAAGCAAGCACGCGCCCACTAATTTCCACTCTAAGTCTATGGTGCACTCAAGCCTGGGTCTGGCTTCTCACTCAATCAGAACTCCCATCCCACAACAACACAAATAATCATATTATACTGGAACATAAAATGCGGGAAATAAAGCGCGAGAAGTAAAAATGCGATAAATAAACGCAACCCAACAAGCAAACACACAAACGATAGGATTGACTCGCAGGGAACCGTTGGAGTCCCCAGCAGAGTCGCCAGCTGCTGGGGACGGTCCCAAGCAGCTAGGAAGAAAATCCAAGGCGAGACTCGCATAGGGAGACACCTGAAGTCCCCAGCAGAGTCGCCAGCTGTCGCTTGCGCGAAAATAAGGTGCCGGCATGACAGAAGAGTCGCCACCTTTCGTTATTTATCCCTCAGAGCGGGAAAGGAAACGATCGGAAAAACCTGACGAAAAAGGGTAAGACAAGGTCATCGCAATCATTGTCTGGGTTCGGGAGTCGGTTACGCAAGGGGAAGGTATTAGCACCCCTCACGTTCGTCGTACTCGACGGGATCCTCGCTTGTTTGTTTACTTGGACGGGTTGGTTATAATCTATCTACCTATCAAGGCTGGCTGAAAAAGAAAAGAAAAATGACTCGGCAAAGCGTCGCGCTTTATGCCTACGTATTCCCGTCTGGAACGAGAAATCAGAGTCAACGTAGTTCGCCTAACTACGGGTGAAGGTGGGGAAGGTTGCTCGCTAGGATATCGCATCCTATGCCTACGTACTTTCATCTGGTATGAAAGATCAGAGCAAACGTAGTTCGGGAAACTACGGGTTATCTCCTAAAAGAAGTGTTTTTTATTATGTTTGCGATCTCAACCGCACTAGAGACTATGACCTGAGAGTGAATGCGTCGCATGTCACCCAAAGGGTACCATACTAAACATCCAGACTGTGGAAAAGAAACTCTCCCACAATCCTTTCTCAGATAGCTTAAGGCTCGTAACGTACGAAAGAAATCATTCATGATTACTGTATCTTAAACTGCTTCGAGATGAGAAGAGAACAGGCCCAACTAGGAGGGAGACTATCAAGTCCTACTGTTATCATGCCATGGATTCATCCTATGGTTGAGGTTTGAACAGGGAACTCCTAGATGTTGTCATGCATAGGTTTCAACCTAAAAGTCTATCATCAAATCCTTATCAAAGGAAGTGAGAGTCCTAAGGGATCATGTCAATGATACACCAAAACAGACAAAAGCATCAGCTTAAAATTAAAATGCATGCAATGCAAGTGAGGGAGGAAATGTGTGTGGGGCTTCAGCCTCCACAAGCTCGTCTCAACCTCAAGCCAGTCATGAAATAACAGTAATCATACTAAAATAAACAACATGCTATCAAGCACAAACAGTAAACTGTAATCATACAGACAGGAGAAATGAAATGCTATCAAGCAAAATAAACACATGGGCAAGGGAGCTGGGCTCTACCGAATACCCGCAAGCAAAGCCAAGCAATAACAATGCAATCAGATGCACTCATGCTCTTAGACTGCACTTATTCTAAATGGGCTTAGTCTAATGCAGCAGACAAATCAGACAAAACACACAATACATCAAAGAAAACAGAAGAAAGCCTCAGCTCCTCCAGCAGCAACCCAGTCTTCAGACTTCAGAGATCACTTGCTTTCCAGGTATCAACCCTACAACATGAGTATCAACTCATCTTCTCCCTTGAGCTTCAGCTCCTTTGATCAGCTCCACCTTCAGGCTTCACTATCTCCAGGGATCTTCAGGCACCAGCTTGATCTTCACAAAGTCTTCAGACTTCAATAATCTTCAAGGAATCATCCTCTTCAAGGCCTTAGCTTCTATCTTCAATGGCTCGAATGCTCCAGCAAACAAGATTCAGTCAATAAGATGAGGTGAGGATGTTACAGTACTCACTGACTTCCAAAGGATGCCATTGAGGACTTAACATCAAAGGAGAGGCTCTCTCAGAGTTCTACCTTACAGGGCAAGGTCACTAATCCCTCCAAAGGAGAGAGGTGAATACCCTTAAGGGACTCTATGTCACAGAGAAGAAAGGAGGTGAACAAGACACTCCTTGTTTATTGAACAAAATATTCTATCTAGGGCTCTGCCTATGCACCTATAAACCTATAAACCTATAAACCAAACAACAAAAGCTATGCTAAACTCCTCTGCAAGGTCTTCAAAGCTTCAATGATGATCCACAAGGTCTTCAGCTCAATCCTCAAAGCTCACACACTCACAAGAGAAGGAAAGAAAACACAACAATACAACTTATGCCTTTAAGCAACACACATACTATCCATACATTCAAAAATCAATGAAAAATACTAAAACACCATGCAATATTCTAGTAAAATTCTAGGGGATTCTATACATACTTACCCTTAACCCATATATTCCACATACACTAATTTGGCATAAAAACCCCAAAAATAAAATGTTGAAGTTCAAGTATACTACTTAAAAACCCTAATTAAACTATCCTAAGTTCAATTATCTAAACTAATCAAAATTTATTCTAAAAAATCTAGTAATAAATTCTGGGAATACTACAATTCAATATTAATCACCACAAAAAACAATGGGTAAAAAATCTATTTCTAAATGCATGAACAAAAATACACAAATCCATGTATGAAATGAATGATTAAAAATATGCATTTATTTGTAAAATACGAGAAAAATGCTAAAAAAATATAAAATGCAATTTTTATATTTTTTTAATTTTCTAGACATGATGAGGAAAATGTTAAAAAAAGAATGAGTGAAAAATATGCATTTTCCATTTAGTTATGAATTTTTGAAGATCAATGAAATAAAATGAAAATGAATACGAAATAGAAAGAAATAAGTGGAAGGGGTGCAAATAGAAAGAAATGATAGTTGAAATCATTGGGCCTGGAAATGAGGGGGGTGCGAATAGCGCAAAGGCCCAAAGACCTCATTAAAATTCAGATTTAATGCCAGCCGTAGATTGGAATTAAGAAGTCAAATATTCAAATGGATTGGACGGTGAAGATTTCATCTTCTTCCTTGCACCAATTAGGGTTTTAAAACACAATTTCATGCATGAATCTTTTAGCTCTTATATCTCTCTCATTTCTCCACCATTTTTCACGATCCAAAGATGAAAACTCATCTACTCTTCTCCCTCTACACAGCCATGGTACTAGAATTCTCTAACTCTCCCTCAAGAAAGAAATACGAAGGCTACAAGGGGTGGTCACCATTTTCGCACCTTAGTTTGCATGGTAATCAAATGGTCTCATATTAACCTATCATGTACTACATCTTATGGGGATTATCCTAAGCCTAATACCTAAGATTATAGTACACTAAATCGTGAGTTCTTGATCACTAAAGAATTGACACCATGGAAGCAAACCTCACAAACAGCCCTCAAACTCATCATAACACATCCCTAATTGGTCTCTATTGTATTTCTCCTAACAACATGCTTGAACTATGGATAAATAGAGAGATTCATGGTGAAACGCATACCTTGCAAGTGATGATGGTGGTGATGGTTCTCCTCCAATTCAGACCTTGCCAATTGCTTTGTGTGGTCTTTGATGAATGTTGAAGCCTCTGGTTGCAGTGGTTCTTGTTCTATCTTCTTGAATCAACCTATTCAACTCTTCATGCAAGTTGGAGTGAAGTTGGAGATCTCATAATCCAGCCACGAATTCTCGAGCCTTTCCTTTGCCAAATACTCTATGAAGGTTGTAGATGATGATGATAACCAAAGTTGGAATGATGGATGATGATTCAATACACTTTGGAATGAAAATGCACTTTTGGAGTTATGGAACCAAAGTATGCTTGCAAGCCCTCACAATCTCTAACCAATGTATGGACCTTCTCTATTGCTTATATAGATGAGAATAGAATCATCTAGAATGGATGAGAAGCTTCCAAGAGGTTTCTAGAACTTCTCATGCAATGAGAAATTTACTTTTTCTATTTTTAGTAAATATCCCAAATCTCATGAGAAACCATGCAAAATGCCCTCATATGAGATGATAAGGAGAGAACAAGGCATTTCAAGTCATTTTAAGGCTTTGGCAAACATTTCCTTTTGATACCTTAAAGTGCAAGTAACAAATTTACAAAGCAACTCCAATTTTTAAGCCTAAACTCAAAAATGTGGCTAAACCATTGTTCTCAAAATGATGTTTCCAATCAAAATCATCTATCATATGCCCCATTTTGGATTTGTAGATCTCTCAAACCAAAATCCAATTTCAACTTTTTTAACTTATAAGCCATTTACAAGCCATTTTGACCATTTTAAAATATCCATGCTCCATGCATTTCCAACAATTCATGACCTTCTTTCTAGACTTAAAATCACATTTTGAACAACTTTCATGTTTTGAGTTTTTCCATTTGAGGCTTGGAAATAGGAGATATGGCATTTGCTTAAAAATGACCTATAACTGACAAATTACCAAAATACCCCTGTCTTGTTCAAACCATAAGTTGAGTTCCACAAATCCTATCAAGGACTTCTACCACTCAAATTAAAGCTAAGAAGATGCCCTTCAACATTCATGTTGACCAAGAGATCATTGGAATCATCCTACTAGGGCAAAAGTTGTCTGCAAGTTGGGTGACTTTCAAGGACCCAGATTCACACACCTCAGCTGACCTGTAATTTGTCAAAACCATAACTTGAGCTATGCAACTCCTATCAAGGACTTCCACCACTCAAATTAAAGCTAAGAACAAGCTCTACAACATTCATGTTATGGGGAAGATGAGATATCAATCACATCTAGAGCTAAAACTGCCTGGAAGATAGGGATCAAACTAGGTTTTTTTCACTGTCAATCCTCAGAAACCCTAACTCAAAACTTCTCCAACTCCTCAATCCTGATGAGTTGGTCTAGGAATCATCTTTATAACATCTCCATGCATCATTCCATGATCTCATGGCCCTTGGGTTAGGTCTCAACCTTCTCAAAATCTTCAGTTATCCTAGGGTTGACCCAGTCAAAACCCTAATTCTACCATTCATGGTTGAATCTTCTGAATTCTTGCATAATGACCTCTCTGGGCTTCATGATGGCTATCAAGACATCTCATAGGCTTTCTCAAAACATCTAGTTCATTCTCAAAGTCTCAGAATCATCTGAGGGGCACCCACAACTCTCAAGCTATGAAGCACACAACCCTGGTTTCAACCCACTCCTCTGAGGATCTCTTGAACTTTCTGATGAAGGTATCCATTTTCAAATACTCAATGAATAAATAATTGTTGGTCAAATTTTGGGGTGCAACACTTGCCTCTGATAGATTGCCTCTAGAGACTTGCCTCTGATGGGTTGCCTCTAAATAATTGCCTCTGTAGCCTTGCCTCTGATGGATTGCCTCTAGGGACTTGCCTCTAGAGATTGCCTCTGGAGACTTGCCTCTGGAGACTTGCCTCTGGAGACTGCCTCTGGAGACTTTCCTCTGGTGTGCGCCTCTAGAGACTTGTTAGGCTGCTTGTTTTTTGGTCTTGACACTACAAGAAAATTAGAGTTTTACGACACAAAAATTGCTACAGTTACTTGATAATTGTCGTAACTCTAATATAGAGACGCGTTTCACGATAATATACACCTACCATCCTTATATTTTTAAAAGATTATTAAATATTACGACTGTTATCATTAAGCCGTCCTACAAATAAGTTCATGACTGTCTCAAGTGCCGCCCTAAATTTTATGTCCCGACGGTAGAACAACTGTCGCCCCTTAAACCCAGTAACACAAACTATAACCAATGGCGGATCTAAATAAGTCTATGTATTTTAAATAAATAAATGACTAAAATCATTTATAAAATATAATTATAGTAATAAATTAAACTTAAAATACATAAATATGAAAATATTATATATACTCAAAATAAAACTTTAATTTTAGAAATAATTTTTATAGTAAAAATTAAATTTAAAATATTATATCCAAAATTAAAGTATTAAAATTAAACTATATATCAAAATTTTAGAAACAATTTTTATAAGAAAAATGAAACATAAAATTAAACTATATATACTCATAATCATAATATTATAAAATATCAAATAAACAAAATAATTCAATCAAAATAGAGAAATAAAAAAATTTATTAAAATAAAACTGTATTATGACTAGAAGCTACAGTCATTATCGTTAGTTCAAAATTGTCAAAATTTCATCTATGACGGTGATATCCAACCGTCGTGCTCCAAAATTTCATCTTCCCGCAAAAACTGAGAATTCTTTCCACATATTTTTCACTTCTTTTTAAGAATTTGTCGCTCACGTCCTTGCAGATTTTAACAACCACTCATCCATCTTCTGATAGATCATGGAAAATTTCTATTTCTATTTTATGAATCAACCTCTTTTTCTCTCTCGTTTTCCTCGTTCCAGTTATTGTTGTTGTAGAATTTCGAATTTCTAAGTTTCCATCATCGACTCCGCGATCCCCAAATTTCAATTTGGGATAATCGATTTTCTTTTTCGTTATTATTTTCGTTATTGTAATAGAATCGTAGATAGGATATACGTGAAGGGGGTGTTGATAACTGGTTACAATATGTGAATTAGGTTATTGTAAATTGTAATTGTTGATCTGATATGGAAGTGAGTTATGCGTATAGAGGAATTGAAAGGAGGTGAGGTTGAAGAAGGTGGAGAGGAAGGGAAATGGAGCTTTGTTGGTTCCGATACGAAGAGGGTTTTGGTTGGAGCAAGCACTCGAGCACTATTCTATCCCACACTTGTTTATAATGTTGTTAGGAGTAGGCTTTAGGCTGAGTTTCGATGGTGGGATAAGGTTGATGAAGTATGGTTTCATTATTGGTTCATATTGTGTTGTTAATTTGCAATTGCTTTTTGTTATTTTTTTGAATATTGTATGTTGTTATGTATAAGTGTTGGTTAGTGTTTTGGATTTGTTGTTTCTCTTTTTTTTTACTAAGAGTTTTCAGACCCAACTTGGGTTAGTTTAGAACACTAGTTACTGGCTATAGAATTGGAAGTAATTTCTCTTTGGATGAAAGGATTTGCAAATTCCATTACAGATTTTCAATCTACCAAAATATGTTTTTTGATGAAAGTAATTTCAATCTAAGATGAAAGGATTTGCAAATGTCATTGATTTTGATGGCGGAGTTTTTTGATGGTATCAGATACATATGTTCTTTAAGTGTTTAATGGTGTCTCCTTCATGGATGTTTTTATTTTATTATGCGTGAAAAATGTCTTCTATTGTTTGGGAATAACGGTGTTTCGAATCTGATGCACTTAATTTTCAGTTTGTATTGTTAGGCGCGATTCCATTTCCTATTGATGTTCCTCGCTTGAAAGATCTTGGTGTCTGTGGGGTCATCACATTGAATGAGCCATATGAGACTTTAGTTCCAACCACATTATATCATGTGAGTATTCCTCGTTTTTACTGTTTTAGTGTTTTGAGGGGTTGATTTAGATTAATTTTTTTCACTTGCTTCCTAGCTTAATACTTTTGAATACTAGATTTATATTATTTCCTAATAATGGGTGTTGTGATATGCTCTCTCTCTCTCTCTCTATTTCTCTACTGAGAATCTCGGATGTTCTCGTGCTTCATGAAAAGTGATGGAAGGAAGGAGTAATACTTGTTTGTGCAGCTAATTAGGAATATTGGGTTTCTATAGTTGTTATGCATGCATATTCTTGCTACACAGGCATTGTAGCCTGGGGTTATTATAGCATCTTGGGTGTTTTCATGATAAATTTCATGTGTTCTTAAATATACTCAATGTTTTAATTTCTTGTTTAAATTTGGCAGGCTCATGGGATTGATCATCTGGTGATTCCTACTAGAGATTACTGTTTTGCTCCACCACTAAATGACATATGCCGCGCTGTTGGTTTCATACATAGTAAGTACTATACAATTGGGTTCATGATAATATCTGATTACATGTACAAGTGGTTTTCTGTCATGGGAAAATGATAATTGATAATTAGACTTAACTATAAAATGTTGCGTAGTTCTTGACCTGATTAGATATTATGTGTTGGATGTTTCTTTGTATACTTTGTGCAGTGTATTTTATACTCTTGAGCTTTACTTCTTTCCACCATCCTCCTCCCGGGTAAAAATAATTATTAATAATAATAATAGAAGTCAGAAAAAATTCATATGTATGTAGAAGTTGTAAAATGCATCTACTGGTAGGCTTATAATAGCAATGTTTCTCATTTTAACTTTAGTAATTATGCTCATTTGTAACTGTATTTTTCTACCCTTCTTAAAGTCTTTTCACCTCTCACTTCCGGGTAAAACTAAATAGAACTCAGAGTAGTTATAAAATTCATCTAATCGTAGGCTTGTAATAACTATGCTCCTCATTACAATTTAGTTATTATACACTTGTTTGTTACTGTTTTTGACGTTTTTCCCTGATTTGGTTCTTTTGATAAAGAAAATGCATTGTCTGGACGAACTACCTATGTCCACTGCAAAGCTGGACGGGGTCACAGCACAACTATTGTTATTTGTTATATGGTTAGTTCCCAATCATAGAAGAGTAGAAAAATCAAAGTATGAAAGGTTGGTGCTGTTATTTTCTTCATTTGTTTGTTTTTTCCCTTTCCACTTATCCAAACACACCATAGGACAAAGACTTAAAATGCCCAATTTAGGGTTGTCAGGTGCATTTTAGCATCTAGCGAGGTTAATTTAGTGATTTCTTTTCATAGGGAGGGAATCTTGGTTCTAAAAGGTTGCATCTACTCTAAACTTTGATTATTCTATCCTATGCTGTGATTTCTTTTCATTAGGAAAGGTTGCATCTACTCTAAACTTTCATAGGGAGTTTCTTATTTTAACAATATAATATATTTTCACCTGCTTGACACACGTTGTCCTATGCTGTGGTGGCCACCATACATAAATAGCATGTGACAGCCATTCGGCTTTTGAGGAGTTCTACTCCGCCTTGCTTCAGAGCTATATCAGCCACTTTTGATTATTCTGCGATGAAAATTCCTGTGTTTGACAAAACTAAAAATTCCAGTGCCTATTCAGGGCTGAAATCTACTGCTAAGATTAATTAACTACTAAATCTTTAATTTTACAACAATTTCATTTAGTGACATAGACCATGATTTGGTTGATACTGATTGTTGACAGTAGCCTCAAGTGCAGAGTATTTTAAGCTCTTACTAAAGTTTACATATATGAAATATGGACCCCACTAATTATACTTTAATCTACACATTTTAATATTAAGAATCATAGTGAAGAAATTAGTATTTGTATATAATTTATATTCAACTTAACATGTATGGTCATTGATATTGTATAAGAATCATAGAGAAATTTGGTAAAAACTTCAATCTAGTTCCTGAAATTTGGTTCTTTGATTTTATTAATATGGAAGAAATGCTCTTTCCTTGTATCTTGATTATTCAATAATATCTAGAAGATGGTTTTAATAATGAATTCTCTTGCTGTTGCTGTTGATTTATTCAACATATGTTAATATTATATTGTGTTTGCTAATTCAGATGCAGTATTTTAACTGCAGATATCTCCCGAAGATATTCAGTGGGTACCTGAGGATCCTGAAATTAATCATCGTGGGGGGTTTTGGGGGATCTGGTCATGGGATGAATAGGTCTGTTGGACGTGATAGTGTTCCAGGAGTTGGAAGAGGTAGAGGGGTTCCTAAAGGTCAATCTAGAAAAGATTTTTTGTCATCACAAAATGGCTCAGGAAAGAAGGCTCTTGATGATATTCAGATTCTTCACACAGACACACTAATACAGGAGGTGGCTGAAAACAAACTTTGATTAAATTATACTTTCTTTGAGATGTTTTGATCTTATATTCTGCATATTTAGGTTTCTGTTGAATTTGACAGGTGGAGAGGGTATTTAGTGCAAATCATCCTGATCCTCTTGAAATTGAGAAAGCAAAGAAAGTATTGAGGGTAATGGCTTAGGGATGATTTTCAATTCCTTCTATACAAAAAGATATCAACTATTTGCTTTTCTTGCAAAAAATGGGATTAGCTTTTCACATTTGTTAGTCTCTACTCTTTACAGTGCAACTTCAACACCATGCTCGACATCACCTTCCTACATTTCAGTTGATCTTTGTACATGTCATTGAATCACTGGTCTTTGTTCCTGTAAGCACTTATTTATTGAAATTATTCATTTGAATTGCATGTGATTTACGCTAATTCTTGTTGTATTAGCTTTGCTGATAAATTGCTTATTGATTTCTATAGATTATGATTGGTATTCTGTTTTTCCTCTTTGAGTTTTATGATGATCAGCTCCTTGCTTTTATGATCTTGATTCTTGTCTGGTTGTGTGAGCTATATACTCTTATTAGGTATCCCACAACACTCACTACCTGGTGTATGATTAGTCTAGCAGGTTACACTTCCATGCACGCAAACCGCATTTGCTGTACCGGACGAAGACAATTGCATGACAATTTACTCGTCAAGTCAAAACCCTGAGTATGTACATTCTACTATAGCAAGTTGCCTTGGTATTCCTGAAAATAATGTTAGAGTAATTACAAGAAGAGTTGGTGGAGGTTATGGAGGGAAGAGCATGAAATCTATAGTTGTAAGTTCTTAGCTTCCTCTCAGTGGCAAGTAAGTCTGTAGCTTGTATTTCTTTTTATCACTAGTACTATTGAAGTTTTGTAGATTTTGCAGCTCTAATTTACATATCCTGGTTTTGGGTAAGTTTGTTGCTGAAAATGAACAAAATTTATATTTACTATGAATGGGAATACTCTTTTTCTGAACGGGATCCCCAATTTAATAACCCATCAATATTATTATTTTTTAATCCATTTTTTATTTCGATAATTTTTTTTTGTGTTGGCAAAACAATAAGGAGTTGTGATGGTTAATCTTCATTCATTTAATTATTGAAATTTCAGGTTGTCCAGGACTACTATCGCCACCTTATTGTGACAAGGGTTGTCATATTTTCGCCTGCAGCTGATCTATTAGTAAAGGCTTCTGAGGTCGCAGCAACTTCACAAGATCTTGTAAAAGTTGATGACAATTCTGTATTCATTTTTGGCACAATGATACTTATTCATTTTTGGCACAATGATACTTATTTTATAAGATTATGACTTGATATGTTTTCGGATTTTTGTATTACATGACATGATTATGGAACTTTCATTTTACATGATTCTGAAACTCACGTTTTTTCGATATTATAATGTTTATTTGATATTAAGTTTTGGAATTAATTTTACTACGCTAAAAAGCGATAGAAAAAAAAACTATAAATAAAAGTATTATTGTATAAATAATTTAAAGAAAAAATAATATAACTATTTTAGTAGATAATAATTTAAATAAAAGAATATATTATAAAAAAATATAATACAATATATAAAAATTAATAATGAACCGTCAAGATATCACATTCACGACAGTTTTAAACCGTCACAATCAACAATGGTAACAAAAATCAAAAGGATATTCACGACAGTATTTAACTGTTGTCATTTCCAATTTATGTCAGTTCCAACCAGTCGTGAAATAGAGTTCACGACAGTTTTAAACCGTCACAATCAACAATGAAAATAAAAATCAAAAGGCTAGTAACGACGGTCTTTAATCGTCGCTATCTTCAGTTTAGGTCAGTTCAAGCCCGTCGTGAAATATAACAACGGTTGTGTGTGACGGTTTTTTCAACCGTCGCTAAACAGCCTGGGAACACGCGTTTCTGCGACGGTACTACAACCGTCGTAGAATGTAATTGGTGGTGGTTTTAACCGTCGTAACCTGCCAAAATAACGGTCGCAGTCCATCGTTTTTCTTGTAGTGTGAATCAAATTGCGATGCAATTAACTCCTTTCCCTTTTGGACTTAAACTTGTGTGATAGGCTTGCAACCATGAAGAGGTTTATGGTGTTGATGAAAATGGCTCAACTCAAATTGAAACTCTAAGATCATCTTGAATAAGAATCAAATGGCCATGCCCGAAACGATTGGATTATGAATGTCATCTTAACTTGACTTCATAACACCTGCACAGGTTGGTTAGGATGAACACGCACTAAAAAGCATAAAGGTAAAGAAAGCAAGAGAAAAACAGAGGTGGGATCTTAAGGTCAAAAATTAGGGTGTGACAATTGGCAGGCGATCAAAGACTCTATCGGGCTTCCTTGCCCTCTGCTGATTAGACTGATGTTGTTGTTGAGCAGCTCACTGTTGTTGATGCTAAGGAGGATACTGATACCCTTGTCCATTATAGGGTTGTTGTTGAAGAGCCTGTTATTGAGGCATTTGAGCTTGAACAACTTGTACTGATGGATGATAAGGCATTGGAGCGTATTGCGCATCGGCAACATACAGATACTGGAAGTAGAGGATTTGATAAGGCATATGAGCGGGAGCTTGCTAAGGAGCTTTCCCTTTTTACGCAGAGATGTCATTTGTTTCACCCTCCTTTTTCTTGTATCCGTTGAAAGGCTTCTTGGCTCCAGAATGGTTTCTAAAACCTCCTTGGATCTTTCCACTTTTTAGGCCTTCTTCAATTCTCTCACCAACAATCACCAAGTCATAGAATCCAGCAAAAACACTACCAATCAACTTCTCGTAGTACTGGCCTTGCAAGGTACCCATACAGATGTCAATCAGCTCATGGTCGACCAACGGTGGATGCACCCTTGTAGCTAGCTCTCTCCAACGTTGTGCATACTCCTTAAAGGATTTGCTGTCCTTCTGAGCCATACTCTGAAGTTGAGCACAATTCGGAGCAAGGTCAGTGTTGTATTTGTATTTCTTGACAAACGCAAATCACCTTTTTCTTTAGAATACTTCATGGCTTCGAATAGATTAAACTAAATCTCTTCATCTTGTACTCGCACTTTCATGAGACCATCATCCATATTTATGGCTATTTTAACAATTTTCATGAAAGGTCTTCCGAGAATTAAAAGAGCGTCATCATCTTCTTCCATATCAATAACCACAAACTCAATGGGGAACAAGAACTAACCAACCTTAACCAACACATCTTCTGCTACACCGTGAGGACGAGTAGTAGATTTATCGGCTAGTTGCAAAGTCATTCTAGTAGCCCTCAACTCCAAGTGTCCCAACCTTTTAACAATGGAAAACAATATCAAATTAATACTAGAGCCCAAATCATTCAAACCATTACCAACATAAATATTTCCTATGGTGACCAGAAAAGTATCTCTTCCCGGATCACTTTCTTTCTGCGAAAGAGTCTGTTGAATAATAGCGCTACAACTAGCATCAACCATTATCGTTTCTTGATCCGTGTACCTTTTGTTTTTGGTGAGAATATCCTTCATAAATTTTGCATATTTTTTCATTTTCTCCAATGCCTCGGAAAATGGAATATTAATTTGCAATTGACTAAAAATATCCAAAAATCGAGCATAGTGTCTTGCATTGTCCTTTCTCGTCGGAGCATAAGGATGTCGCTACACGAAAAATGACACAGAGTCGCCACCGAATTTTATTTATCCCAAAGAGGGAAAAGGAAATAGCGATAAAGCCTTTAGAAAAAGAGCATGGTCATCGCAACCAAGTCTTAGGGCTCGGGAGTCGGTTATACGAGGGGAAGGTATTAGCACCCCTCGCATCCATCGTACTCGACGGGAACCTTCTAGGTTGTCTAGCTTGAATGAGTGTTTTAATCTAAAAGTTGCTTGCTTAAGGGAAAGAGGGGTTGGTTTTCTATTAGAATGCTCACCAAGGATTATGGCCCTTGTGCCTACGCATCCTCACTTAAAAGAAGTGAAGAATCAAAGCTCCGTAGTTCAGAGCCTTGTGAAATGATTATTTGTTGATTGATTTTATGCCTTGAAAAAAGGGTTTTCGGATTGATGCCCTAAGGCGAAAAGAAGTTTGATGAGTTGATGTTATTTTTAGGTTTTTTAGGAGAAATTGTCCTTGATTAGGATTACACAAAAGACTTTGGATAGAGATGAATGTGTCGAATAACCAAGTCGAGCGCCTTATATTCAAAACATTCGGAACGAGTGTAGGAGGGTTCCATTATCATTCCTTCTCCACCACTTTAAAGTTTATGGTGTATGACCCCAATTGTATCTTTATTGTTTTTTTTTGGATTTTTTATGGGAAAAATACCACTTGATGTTGGATCAAGGATTTTATTGTTTGTAAAAATATTCGAAGTGATGCGAACAAGGTCGACCGCGAACGCACAAGGCGGTCGACTTACAAGGGTGAAAATGGCTCGATAAAATCGAGAGTTTATTTTTAAAAATAGCTTTTAGAACCAAAAGTCAAAAATGACCGTAACAACATCCACATACAATGAAGAAAACACAAAACATGAAAAAAAAATAGCATGAAACAGCAAGAAAACATCAAGAAGTTCGCTAGGCGAAAGCTGTAGCGAAGCTGCCCAGAAACAGCAAGAGGTTCGCTGTGCGAACTTCTAAGTGAATTCAAACAGAGGCAAAAGGCACTGAATTTTGCTGTGCGAACCTTGCAGCGAAGCTGTCTAGAAAAAACAACAAGAAGTTCGCTGTGCAAACTTCCCAGTGAACGCAAACAGAGGCGAAAGGGGGTTCGCTAGGCAAAGGTGCCAGCGAACATGACAGAAAGAAAACATCAAGAAGTTCGTTGTGCGAACTTCATGCTGTTTTTCCCATAATATGCCTCTTTTATGGAAACAGAGGAGATATGGGGCAAAGTTCGCTAGGCGAACTTGCCAGCGAACATGACAGCACACATGAGTATTCCCAACTCATCTCGCTATGAAAACTAAACTATGTACTTTCTCTTTTATTTGTTCTTTTACAACAGTTCTTGGTCATATCAAGACCTTATTATAGTTATACAACACAAGAAAAACACATGAAAATAAAACATGCAAAAATGTAAATAAGATAAGGGTTTGAAGGAAAGGATACCCAAGAGCTACTATCTTCCTTCACCAATGGCCTTTGTTGGATGTGCTTCTATGGTCCACCTCCTTCTTCTGGTTTTCTATCCCTTTCTTGTTCTCTCAAGGCTTTCTTTTCAAATCTCTTTTTCTATTTTTTTCTCTTACTCCTTTTTTTTCTGATTTTTTCAATGCCTCTTCCTCTCAATATCTCTCTATGTCAATGTGTGTTTTGCTCTCCACATATGCCTCCCTTTTGTTTGCAACTCCCTCTCTTTTTATCTCAGCATATTAGGGTTTTCTCTCCTTTCAAAACTTCATATTTTCATTGAGAAAGGCATCTTACCACTTTCTTGATGTCACTCTCTTTCTTTCCATTTTCATGTATGTTACTTTGCTGTATTTTTGCTGCACTATCCTAGGCCTATTTTTTTTCTGCAGCACTTTGTATCTTGTACCCGTTTGTTGGCTTGTGTTTGGACGACCCTTGTGGTAAATGTTACTACCTTGGATAAAATTTTGAAATTCTAATATTTAATGTGTAGATGCATCACTATGAGTTTATTTCTTTGGTCTTGTGACATGAAATGTTTGGCAAATTGTCACTTCTTGCATGAGACTGTTTTAGATCACATTAAAAATTGTCCATGATTAAGCATGCATAGTATTGATCTTGAAATATTCCGATGTTGAATTGAACCTTAATTATTTTCCTTGGATTTTTGTAGGAACAATGAGCATCATATGGACTTGACGGGGCATGAAGGGTACCATAGCAGAATTTGACTAGAAACTTGAATGAAGATTAGAAATAGATTAATTTCTAAACATTACTTAGAGTTGGAAATTTTGTAACAAATGACATTCTTGTAATGTCATGAAATTTCTCTTTATAATATTCTTGCATCTAATCTTGAATTCATGAATCTTGAATTTGGAATAACGGGTCTCCCTTATGCTTTGTAAATTTGAACTCCACTTGATCAAGAATTTGAAACAAAATTGGATGAAGTAATCTTGAATTAGGCCTTGCATTTCATGTTCATTAGGAATATTGATCTTGAATATCCTAATATTTTTCAAGTAGCTTCTTCTTGAAGGAATCTACATGAGTAGACTTTCCGACTTAGATCAAACCTTAGATGATGAACCTTTTCTTCCATGTAGCTCATGATAAGCAATTTATATTATTTGGAATGGAAAACAACGAACCGACCCAATCCTTACTTTGTGAACCCACATGCTTGATATGCAATAGAACGATGTATGATATGACGAATGTAGGGTATGAAAGGCTAAAGGTGAAAATGAGGGTGTGACAAAGGACAAGGAAAATTTTGAATCGGAATAGTACTCACGTGTTCTTTCCCCTTCCTAATTGTAGATGCTTTTGATTTGGCTGCATTTTATGGCAAAACATTGGAGTATGTATGAATGTCGTAACTGATGTTATGACATACATGAAGAGTGTTCTGCAGGGAGAGCTAAGAGTAAGTGAAGTTGGATGTCATGACTAAATGTCATGACTTCAAGCATGTGACATCAGGGCGCGTAGTTTTAGTTTTTCTGTTATTAGCTCAGGCTATACTTCCGGAAACATTTTAGGATGCCTAGTTATCTTAGGCGACATAACAGGAACTGCTAAGGATAACCTGGAATGCCCCTGACTCAATTGGATGTGCGCAACTTCATGAAGAGAGGTTTTATCTTGGGGAAACCTAATTTCTTCATCAAGGCCCAAAGCAAGTCTGCTTCTATAAATAACAGAAGGATCATTCCTAATAGAGCAGAGCTTCTGGAGAAAGATTGGAGAGTGTGTTTTGTGAGTAAAGAATTATGTTCTTCACGTGTGTTTAGGAGTCTGAGTATTCCTTGTAGGCCAAGCAATTGTATGTTGCATGATTGCTTTGGTTTAGTGTGTATGAACTGTTTGTTCGGTGTTTCACTCGAAGCTTTTAAGCAAGAGTGGTGTGTCACTTGATCAAAGTTGTGAAGCAAGATCAAGGTGTGTTTGAAGTGTAACTTCATTGCCTTTTGTAACTTTGAATTGGTTAATATCACTACTGTGATTGAGGGGGAGTGAGTGGGAAACTCTGGTCTAGTATTAGGCTGAAGTGTCATTGGGTAGGTCTTAAATGAAGAGTGCAAACTGGTTGTTTGACTCTAAATTAATTCTACTAATAGTGAATTTCTTCCCTGGCTTGGTAGCCCCCAGATGTAGGTGTGGTTGACACTGAACTGGGTGAACAATTACTTGTGTTATTTACTACTTTCCATTTACAGCTTATTATTAAGTCCAGTAGTTTGTGTTACAGTGGATTTCATAAAATCTGTGATAACATCCACTGTTGGGTAGCCAGAATTTCACTAATCTTTTTATTTTTCTCTTCTCTCATTTTCTTTTCTTCTTCCTCTTTCTTTTTCTTCTCATTTTCAACTAATTCTGCCTTAACATTTTTTTCTACTTCACTCTCATCAATTTCTTTTTCTTTTTCAACTACTCCCTTTTCTTCAACAACTTTCTTAATTATGCTCGTATCAATTTCTCTACCACTTCTAGTAAGAATAACTTTGCAGTGTGATAATGCGAAATCGTATATATATAATGACATACATTTTTACTAATCTATGACTAGTTTCACTCCGATTTCGAGTTTTTCCACGTTATCTGTCCAATATTTTGCAGGTATTCAAAGTTCATGTTCAAATGGAGCAAGATGAAGAACACAAGCAATTACAGATGAAAACTAGATGAAAAACAGACCAAAAACAGCAAATACGAATTTTGCTAATGTGACGGTCGTCACAAGCCCATTACGACCGTTATACGTGTTATGACCGTCACAACCCATGACGACCGTCATGCAGACAAAAAGTGCAGAAAACGTGCACGTGCTGTAAGTGCTTTCAAAGACCAAAAGGAGTGGACCACTAGCTCCTACTTTCTCTGACATCAATCCCACTTCCTGAAGCAACTAACAGTTGGAAATTCCATCTATAAAAGGAGGGAGCTGGTACCAGAAAAGGGGAGCTGCATTCAAGACACGAAGTGCTGTCAATTTATTTTTAGAGCAAATTTGAGTTTCAGAATTTCTTATTGTTTCCTTTTTCTTTCCTTTCCTTGCAATTGTGTTTTACTTTTCAATTCTATTCTGTACGAGTAATTGGCACCAAGACTAAATCCTGCCGACATTTTGGAGGATTTCCCAAAGGCCAATTGAATTATTTACAGGTTCTTATTATAATCGTTAATTGAATTTTATTTTCCATCATGATGCATGTTTATATATTCTACCATTGTTTACGTGTTCTTAGTTTATATTCCATGTTTGGTTAAATTAAAGTAATAGACATGTAATAGGTAGTCAGATGGGATTCGATAATAACCGGTGTATACTTTCCTTTTCAAACTTATTTATGGCTTTAGTTTTTAAATCGATTTTTCTAAAATAAATGTTCGTCGCGACATCATGAACTTATTTAAAAGAAGTTTTGCCACGACAGTGGGAAATTCATAAATGTACGAACCAACAAGCGACAGCTGCGGTTAGGTCCAGATATTAAAAACTAAGCATTCGTTTTAAACACAGCGAAATCACTTTAAAAAGGATTAGAGCTTAATAGTTTTCAAAAAGTAATTTTAACCGCGAACAGAATAGCGACAACATACGTTCCGCCTTAGAGTTATGACTAGCATCAACAACCATAGTGAGACAAAGGTCTTTAAACCGTCATTCTCTTCTTAAACTATTTTTGAAAACACCCAAAACACCGGTGACTTGTAGAATCCTTGAAGAACCAACATTTTGCATACCGATTCAAGCATTTATACCTTAAGTAACATTTTTAGTTCCCCTATAGTTTACACACTTATTTTGCCTTTATTTCCCTAAAACCGTACCAACCTAGCTAAACACAGTAACACCCGAAAATACTAGCTTGATTACGAGTCCCTGTGGGATCAATATCTTATATTACTACGCGATAAACTGTGCACTTGCAGTTAGTTCAGTTAGACATAGAAAGCCAGCGATCATGTTTTTGGCGCCGTTGTCGGGGACCCGTTTAGTCAATAGTGTAATCCTTTGTTACACAGTATAGACTAGGTTAACTATTCTCTCTCCCTCTACTCGTTCTTCGGTTGTATGCCAAGTACTCGCTCACAAGGCAACATCTTACAACCTACAATCGCCAAACTAGAGCGCTTCTTACACTTAAGAAGGCGCATCCTCGAATATCAACGAAAACACAATATTCCTGATCTTTTAGCTCATACTCCTGTTGAAGAATCAAAGATGGCTGAAGGACCTCAGAACAAACCGTTGAAGGACTACGCTACCCCATCTCAGCTGGAGCCTCGAAGTAGCATTGTTGCTCCCGCTATCAATCGGAACGATTTCGAGGTGAAACCGTCATTGTTGTCAGCTGTACAACAACATCAATTCTCAGGAAATGCAACTGAGGATCCGAATGAACACTTAACAAAGTTTGTGCAATACGCGGACACAATGAAGGCCAATGGAGTAACTCCAAATGCAATAAGACTTCGTCTTTTTCCTTTCTCTCTTAGAGATAGAGCTTGGACTTGGTTACAATCCTTACCATCCAACTCCGTTACAACGTGGGAACAGTTGAAGAACGTTTTCTTAGCAAGATACTTTCCGCCAAGCAAAACTACTATGCTTAGAGCTCAAATCAACGGATTTCAACAAAAAGATGTTGAATCTCTCTATGAAGCATGGGAAAGGTTTAAGGATATGATGAGAGCATGTCCTCACCACGGTTTAGAAGACTGGGTGATGATCCATACTTTCTACAATGGGATTCTATATAACACCAGATTAACGGTAGACGCCGCCGCAGGCGGTGCACTTATGGATAAGCCATACGACGAAGCCTATCAACTTATCGAAAACATGTCTCAGAACCACTGCCAATGGGGAGGTGAAAGAACTCCATCAGAGAAACTCGCAGCGAAAGGTGGAATGTACGAGATCAGCAGTCTTGAAAAGTTCAACGCTAAAGTGGATGCTCTAGCGCAGAAAATCGACAGTCTGACTGTAACACCACCTGCAACCGTAGCTGCTGTAACTCCAAATTGCGAGTTATGTGGAATCACCACTCATAATGCGCCCGAGTGCCCATTATTGGCAGGAATTCCACCAGACCAAGTAAAATATGCTCAAGGTAATCCTTACGCAAATACTTACAATCCAGGATGGAGGAACCACCCAAACTTTTCCTATAAGAGCGATAATGCCCTGCAAGCACCAGCTGCTCCGCCAGGATATCAGAAACCAGCCGCTGCTGCCCAGATTGCCCCTAGGAAATCAAATCTTGAAGTGATGATGGAAAAATTCATAGCTACTCAAATTCAAATAAATAAACAATTCCTGAATCAAAACATACATACTAGTGAGCAGATTAAACAACTGACCGGAAAAGTAGACGCTTTAGCCACCCATCATAAAATGCTTGAAACACAGATATCACAAGTGGCTCAACAATAAGCCTCTGCAGCCGCACCAGCTGGGACATTTCCAGGTCAGCCAGAACCTAATCCGAAAGGTCATGCAAACGCTGTCATATTGAGAAGTGGAAAAGAATTGGAAGGCTCAACAGATCCTAGGAATGAAGATTCAGCCATGCATTAGAAATCTGATGAACCAACAGAAAAGGAGTCTGAAACAGAAAAGAAGGAATGTGACGAGCAAGAGGCCGTCAAAGATGAAAACTCATATGTGCCTCCAGCGCCATATAAACCACCGATTCCTTATCCTCAAAGATTCATAAATTCCAAAACTTCAGGACAATTTAAGAAATTCGTTGAACTTCTGAAACAACTAAATATCACTATTCCTTTCACATAAGCGATAACTCAAATGTCGTCATACGCTAAGTTTCTTAAAGAAATCTTGTCTAACAAAAGGAAAATCGAGGATAACGAAATAGTTACACTTACTGCCGAATGTAGCACAATCATTCAAAATAACATGCCTCCTAAACTAAAAGACCCAGGTAGTTTCTCCATACCTTGCATCATAGGAAAGTTCGTCATAGATAAAGCTTTATGCGATCTAGGAGCCAGTATAAGTGTTATGCCCTTATCTATATGCAAAAAGCTGAATATGGGAGAACTAAGACCAACTAAAATGTCTGTGCAATTGGTTGACCGATCAGTCAAATATCCCGTCGGTGTGCTGGAAAATGTTCCAGTACGCATATGCCAATTCTATATTCCAACTGACTTCATAATCATGGACATCAAAGAGGACTCTGTTACCCCAATTATCCTAGGAAGACCGTTCCTAGCGACAGCCGGAGCTATCATAGACGTAAAGAAAGGAAGGCTAACATTCGAAGTAGGAGAAGAAAAGATAGAGTTCATCCTTACTAAGTTCTTAAAGGTACCAGCCATAGATGACACATGCTATATAGTAGATGTCATCGACGAATGCATACGAGAGCTAGAGAGGAAAGAAACTAAATATTCTGAAATCATGAAGATCCAAATCCCTGCTATTCATGAAGATGAAAACTGGCGTGCACCATACAAAGATGATAGTCTGAGCAAGATCTTAGCACTAACTCCAAACCACATGCCATGTCCGAAAAACCCAGTCTTAGAACATAAAGAACTACCTAAAATCCTCAGGTACGAATTCTTAGACACGGAATTCAAAAGACCAGTAATAGTCAATGCAAATTTAGGACAGTCAGAAACTGAGCAGTTACTAGAAGTCCTAAGGAAATACCCAACTGCGTTAGGCTATAATATAAGCGATCTTAAAGGAATAAGTCATTCCATCTGTATGCATCGTATCATGCTAAAGGAAGACTGCAAAACTTCAAGAGAACATCAGAGAAGGATAAATCCGATCTTAAGCACTGTAGTCAAAGACGAGGTGAAAAAGTTACTAGACGCAGGAATCATATACCTGATCTCCGACAGCCAATGGGTCAGCCCAGTGCACGTAGTGCTGAAGAAAGGAAGCGTTATTGTAGTGAAGAACGCGAAAGGTGAATCGATAACCCAAAGAGTTGTGACCTGAAGCAGGATGTGTATCGATTATAGAAAACTGAATAAGGCGACTCGGAAAGATCACTTCCCTTTACCTTTCATAGACCAGATGTTGGAAAGACTAGTGAAACATTCGTACTTCTGCTATCTAGATGGTTATTCGGGATTCTTCCAAATTCCTATTCACCCCGATGACCAAGAAAAGACAACATTCACCTATCCTTATGGCACTTTTGCATATCGCTGAATGCCGTTCGGACTATGCAATGCCCCAACAACCTTCCAAAGATGCATGATGGCAATCTTTGCGGATTTCATAGACGACATCATGGAAGTGTTCATGGATGACTTCTCTGTATGCGGACAAAGCTTTGAAAGTTGCCTGTCAAATTTAGAAATGGTACTCAAAAGATGCGCTAAAGTGAACCTTGTCCTTAATTGGGAAAAATGCCATTTCATGGTCCGACAAGGCATCATTTTAGAACACGTCATATCTGAAAAAGGGATTGAGGTTGACAAAGCTAAAATAGAGATCATAAATGATCTTCAACCTCCGAAAACCATACGAGAAATACGAAGCTTTTTAGGACACGCTGGATTCTACCGAAGATTCATAAAGAATTTCTCGAAAATCACAAAACCTATGACAGGTTTGTTGGTGAAAGATGTCGAGTTCGTTTTCGACAAAGAATGCTTGGAAGCATTCGAAACTCTAAAGACATCACTCATTACCGCACCAATCATGCAACCCTCAGATTGGCAGCTACCATTCGAAATCATGTGCGATGCGAGTGATTATGCTGTAGGCGCAGTTCTAGGACAAAGGAAAGACAAGAAGCTTCACGCAATCTACTACGCCAGTAGAACTTTAGACCCTGCCCAAATGAACTACGCCACAATGAAGAAGTAACTTTTAGCAGTTGTGTTTGCACTTGACAAATTTCGTTCCTACTTGGTAGGAGCCAAAATAATCATATACACATATCACGCTGCCATTAGGTACCTAATAAGCAAAAAGGATGCCAAACCAAGATTATTAAGATGGATCCTATTATTACAAGAGTTCGACTTAGAAATTAAAGATAAGAAAGGAACCGAGAACGTAGTTGCAGATCACTTATCCCGAATAGAAGGCATTAAACAAGAATCAGTGCCTTACAATGGCGATTTTCCTTACGAACGTCTGATAGCCAAATTGGAAAGCGATATGTCCAGCTTAACATCGGAAGAATCAGAACTTGAAAAAGCCGTAGAAGCTGTCTATGCCCAAGCCACTTTGCCTTGGTTTGCTGACATCGTTAATTACTTAGCCGTAGGTGTGCTTCCACCGGACCTAACTTATCAACAAAAGAAGAAATTCTTCCACGACTTAAAGCATTATTATTGGGACGAACCTCTACTCTTCAAACGAGGCGCCGGCAACATATACCGTCATTGTGTCCCAGAGGAAGAAATAGAAGAAATCATTTCCCAATGCCATTCAACACGTTATGATGGTCATGCTAGTACTTCAAAGACGTGCGCTAAAATTCTACAATCTGGCCTATTTTGGCCCAGCCTCTGGAAGGATGTCCATATCGCTGTACTCAAATGCGACCGGTGCCAACGCACCGGCAACATCTCACGACGCGACGAAATGCCTCAGAAATGAAGTTTAGAAGTAGAAATCTTTGACGTCTGGGGAATAGACTTCATGGGACTTTTCCCGTCTTCTTTTGGAAACAAATATATACTCGTCACTATAGACTATGTATCTAAATGGATAGAGGCCGTTTCCGCTCCAACAAATGGCGCGCGAGTAGTCGTCAAACTCTTTAGAAACACAATCTTTCCTAGATTCGGTGTGCCTAGACACGTCATTAGTGACGGTGGTTCGCACTTCATATCGCGAATCTTTGACAAACTCCTCTCCAAATATGGAGTCAAACACCGCGTAACTACACCGTATCATCCACAAACTAGTGGACAAGTGGAGGTTTTGAACAGAGAAATAAAGAAAATTTTGGAAAAGACTGTCGCAACCTCCAGGAAAGATTGGTCATCAAAACTGAACGAAGCTTTATGGGCCTATAAGACCGCTTTTAAGACGCCAATAGGTACCACACCATTTAAATTGGTTTACGGAAAATCATGGCACCTGCCAGTGGAATTAGAGTATAAAGCCTTTTGGGCTATTAAGACGCTGAACTTCAACTACACGGCGGCAGGAGAGAAACGAATCTTAAACCTTCACGAATTGGAAGAACTCAGGTTGGACGCATATGAGAATGCCCGCATCTACAAAGAAAGAACCAAGAAATGGCATGATAAACGTTCGATCTGGAAATAATTCAGTGTGGGAGACATCGTGCTCGTATTCAACTCAAGATTAAAACTTTTCCCTAAAAAATTAAAATCTAGATGGTCTGGACCTTTTGAGGTAACCAAAATCCTTAAAAGTGGAGCTGTTGAAATCAGCGATAAAACCAACGCACCGTTTATAGTAAGCGGACAGCGTTTAAAGCATTATAATCAAAACGAAAACAGCCACCACGTGAGCAGTGTGCAATTGCTCGAGCTTCCCGCTCAAACCCCCGAATAGCTTGTCACCAAGCTATCGTCAGGCTTTTGACGTTAAAAACAGCGCTGATTGGGAAGCAACCCAATTTTCCCGTTTTTCCCTTCTAAATTTACTGAAACTATGTTTTCATTTTAATTTATAATTTCCAT
Organism: Lathyrus sativus; assembly: GCA_963859935.3. NCBI lineage: Eukaryota > Viridiplantae > Streptophyta > Magnoliopsida > Fabales > Fabaceae > Lathyrus > Lathyrus sativus. The sequence goes on along the minus strand of OZ012740.1, from coordinate 638,496,443 downwards.
AAAATTCTATTTTCTTATTTTCTACTATTTCCTTTACTTTATTTTTCTATCTTTTATCACCTTTTGCTTCTTAAAAATCTAATATGAGTAAATGTGATTTCAACCTTTCCAGGATTTTAAAGCCGTCTTACCTTTCTCCCATTTTTATCCGACTAACTTCCGAGTATGGCTGACATTGACGTTACAACCATTGTATTTAGAGGACTAGCTCACAAGGCCATATTTGAGGCACTGACTCAGAGAGGCATCGCTTCGACTCTGTACTATGATAGATCCACCATGGATAAGCTAGGAATCCAGGATAGCATTCAGTATCTATTTAGCCAATTAGGCTGGGAGCAAACTGCTCTAAAGACCCGATTTGCTACATACCGCGAACTCACGTTCGAATTCCTTAGCTCCTTAAGCTACTTACCCGAATATGGCTATGGATCCACCAAAGAGATGATAACCTTTAGAATGTTTGGAATGGACCACACCCACAACCGTACGTCGTTAGCTAACATCCTAGGATTCCCTAGCGGACCTTATGTGTTTACCAACACTGAAGAGGATTTTGATATCGAGTTAGAATAATTCTAGGGTACCATCACAGGTAACTATCACCCTGAACCTAATGACATGCACAATAATGAGATACATAATCCAGCACTCCGTTACTTTCATAGGATTTTAGCCCATACCCTCTTTGGGAAGGAGGAAAACATTACAACAGTTTCTAAGGAAGAGTTGTTCATCCTTTTCTGTGCTTCACAAGGCCGCCCTGTCAATGTTGTACCTTTTATGATGAGGTCATTTACATGCCTTAATCAGGAACCTCATTCACCCATCTTAATAGGAGGCTTAGTCACCATGATTGCCCATGAAATTGGCCTAAGGTACCACCTGAACAGAGCCATCCGTTTTGGCACCATCAGATCAATGGACATTCAATTTTGCTTCAACAGACGTATCTTAGGTACCTTAGGACCAGTAGCCTACGAATACCTCATCGCTGATCGACCTGTCCACCTTTTCACATTTCCTAACCATGAGCTAACGAGTATCCACAACAGAAACAATTGGCTTTATGAATTGGACGAGCCTATGGGACCTCCATCACCTCACTCCACACCCCAGGCCTACATGTACAACAGTGATCACATATCAAAAGCACATGACTATATGTACTACAAAGATTATGAGTCCGAAGTGGAGACATATCCTGAGACCCCTCGTAATTACCATAACTTTCCTGATCCTACTCCTGAACAAGGCACAGACAAGTTGGACACTGTTCTGAAAACTATGGACGATTTCAAGCTGAAATTAACCACTATAAAAGATGAACTAACACAACTTCACATGGATGTCGTTACTTTTATGGACGTAGTTAGCGACCAGTTTGATGACGTTATTCAGCAGATCAACAAATTGAAGCAACCAAAGGATTGATGTTTTAGTTTCTTTTTAAGTTTAGTTTACTGCATTTCACATTGTTTCCCATTGTTTCGCAATTGTTTCTTTTTTAGTATTGTACTACATTAAACTAGTTTTTAGATTCAATGTTATTTTAATTTCATTTTAGTATTACCTTAATTTTGTTTTTTCCGTTATCTTCTATTTTTTAACTAGTCTCTTATACTGCAATAGCATTAAAATCACATTTTCAACTGTGGAAAAACGCCCCATAAGCAAAATTCTGCAATTCTGCAGAATTTGCTGATGTGACGGTCGTCACGCATCTCTGACGATCGTCACACGTATTACGACCGTAACAATCCCTGACGGTCGTCACGCGAACAAAACCCCAATTATGTCAAAACAGGGGTTACGAACCCTTCCACCTCCACTCTCTTAACTTCCCACTTTCACACATTCAAACCCCATTACAACCTTCCGAATCCCCCAGTAATCCACCATCATTTCAACTTCCATTTCACTCCTATATATTGACCTCTGCATTTCCCTACTTCTCCATCCACAGAAACTGTCTATTTTCCATCTCTGAACCTCTCTCACGAAAAATGGCAAGGCAAAATCGTGAAACCCCCAATTTGAGCAATATCCTCTTCCGAGAAGGCGAGTCCGACAAACGGAAGAGGACCAACTACATGGCTTTCGATCAACGGTCGCTTCAACCGACCCGCTATGCTCACATTGAGTCTTTGACAGAACTGGGAATTCTGGATGGTGTCACTTGGATGCTGCAGAGGGCCGACATTTGGCATCTCTGCACCAACCCTCAACCCACCTACGAGAAACTCACATTGGAGTTTCTCAGTTCCTTCGCGTACGTGACTTCACCCGGCGATACAAATCAGCTCACCGGCGCCGCTTGCTTCCGCATGTTCGGCACCGAATATCAAATCAACCAGAACTGCATCGCCGACGTGCTGCAGTTTCCTACGGCGACGACGCTCATCGCTGCCCCTCCGATCAATTCTACCATGAAGCTTTCATTCTATGGAACCAACTGACCGGCACCACTGCTGACAGTTGGGAGACTCTGAATGCCACCCACATCCACAATCTAACAATCCGATACTTTCATCGAGTGTTGAGCAACACTATCTTCTCTCGTGACAGTAACCACAAAGTCAACTCGAAGGAGTTGTTCTTTCTCTATTACGTGTTTGCTTTGGAATCCGTTGACGCCGCATCGTTCCTCTTGGCTCACATTCAAGCCAACTGCAACCGCGGCTCAAAACCATTCTATTTTGGTGGCATCATCACTTATATCGCCTTAGGCCTATGTCTTGGCAATCACCTCCAGAACCTTCGCCAGATGCCACCCATTTTTCTCTACATCGACCATTGCCACGCCTCTCACCTAATCAGATCCCGAGCAGATGTGAAATATCATCCGGTAGTGCGAGGTTGCACTATCCAAGGCATTATCATGCCCTCTCGCACCTGAATGCATCCACAGGACAGAGCCAACTGGCTCTTTGATCCGAATGCCCCTGCTGCCCTAACTCAGAAAAATGCCTAAGGGCCCATGGATGAAGTTCAAGAAGAGTTGGACAGAGCTGACTAGGCTGAGCCATCACAACCACCTCCTGCCGAAGGTACTTCCTAACGTCGCCGCCGCCGTCCTGAAGCTGATTTTACAAACGAGGATCTCCTCCGCTCCATCGAACAACAAAATTAGATGATGCTTATGATGGAACAACAAAACCGACGGGCGAAACAATTTGAAGCTTGGCAGAGAGAAAAACATGGTCAAATGAGGACCTCCATGCAGCATCTCCAGGATGGCCAAGCCAGCCTGATTAACGACATGGCCAATCTCACTGTGCGAGTCGACGGCCTCCGCGACTACATTTACCACACAGGAGCTTTAAACCTCGAGGCACGCGACGGAAGAGCCAGAGGTAGAGGTAGAGACAGAGGCAGAGGAAGAGACTAGTAGTATTTTTCATTTCTTGTATTTTGTTTTTTCTTTCCTTTGTATTTTCCCTTCCGCTTTCTTTCAAATTAGTGGGGACACTGATTGAGATAGTGTGGGAGCGGACCGTTATTTCCCTTTTTTCCCTGTTATTTCCTATTCCGCTTGTACTTTCATTCAAACTTTCAATTTAAAGTATTTTAATTTTGGCAAATAAAGCTCATTTATATATCATCTCTCCGTTACGTGAACTCCCCGCGCTTTATCCGACATATACAAAGAAACTTTTATCCTCTTCAAAGCATCACGTGACACGCCAAAGCTTAACCAAGTTTGTAATTCCTGAGAAGAAAATTCTAACAAAGCCACTACCGCCCCGACACCTTAGACCTCTGGTTTATGCGAGTCAGTTTCACTACTTACTCGTACCAAAGCCTCAAGTTTCGACTCAAACGGAGCCCCAGTAGTTTATACGAGCAGTCAGCACCATCCAAAACACTTCTAAGTAAGAAACCGATGCAAATAAGTGCGTGATCTCTAGTACGAAATGAAAAATCATGAAAAAGAAAAGCCATATAGCCTGAATATAGAGACATGTTCCTTCTAAGTTGGGTGCTCCTCACCCGAGCATTTAGCCCAACGGTACGAAACTCTTCAAGATTAATAGCAGAATGAGCATATGTGCGAAGAAAAATCAAATTAGCAAAGAGATCATAATCACCAACAGGTTTACTTACCATGAATGTGTATGGACAACTGGCTTAATGTGATTGCGCCAGAACGAAACCGGGTAAAATTTGTTGCGAGAAGCTTGACATCGAGCTGCAGTAGCATGATTGGGACTGGCTTGCATAAAAGAGAGGCCTTTGAAGACTTACAGTTCAGTTTCATCGCCGTATACGTTTTGTTCCCATTGGACCCCCGGTTTCCTAACTTGACGTCTGAAAAATCTTTTTGAAAGAAGAGCGTGCCGCGTGTTTGCCAAATTTTAAATTTTTCCTACCTTTACTTGAGGACAAGAAAAGATTCATGTTTAGGGGAGTTTGATAACGCGAAATCGTATATATATAATGACATACATTTTTACTAATCTATGACTGGTTTCACTCCGATTTCGGGTTTTCCATGTTATTTGTCCAGTATTTTGCTGGTATTCAAAGTTCATGTTCAAATGGAGCAAGATGAAGAAAACAAACAATTACAGATGAAAACCAGATGAAAAATAGACCAAAGACAGCAAATACGAATTTTGCTGATGTGACGGTCGTCACAAGACCATTACGACTGTCATACGTGTTACGACTGTCACAACACATGACGACCGTCATACGTGTTACGACCGTCACAACCCATGATGACCGTCATGCAGACAAAAAGTGCAGAAAACGTGCACGTGCTGTAAGTGCTTTCAAAGACCAAAAGGAGTGGACCACTAGCTCCTGCTTTCTCTGACATCAATCCCACTTCTTGAAGCAATTAATCGTTGGAAATTCCATCTATAAAAGGAGGGAGCTGATACCAGAAAAGGGGAGTTGCATTCAAGACACGAAGTGCTGCCAATTTATTTTCAGAGCAAGTTTGAGTTTAAAAATTTCTTATTGTTTCCTTTTTCTTTCCTTTCCTTGCAATTGTGTTTTACTTTTCAATTCTATTATGTACGAGTAATTGGCACCAAGATTAAATCCTGCCGACATTTTGGAGGATTTCCCAAAGGCCAATTGAATTATTTACAGGTTCTTATTATAATCATTAATTGAATTTTATTTTCCATCATGATGCATGTTTATATATTCTACCATTGTTTACGTGTTCTTAGTTTATATTCCATGTCTGGCTAAATTAAAGTAATCGGTATGTAATAGGTAGTCAGATGGGATTCGATAATAACCGGTGTATACTTTCCTTTTCAAACTTATTTATGGCTTTAGTTTTTAAATCGATTTTTCTAAAATAAATGTTTGTCGCGACAACGAGAACTTATTTAAAAGAAGTTTTGCCACGACAGTGGGAAATTCATAAAGGTACGAACCAACAAGCGACAACTGAGGTTAGGCCCAGATAGTAAAAACTAAGCATTCGTTTTAAACACAGCGACAACACTTTAAAAAGAATTAGAGCTTAATAGTTTTCAAAAAGTAATTTTAACCACGAACAGAATAGCGACAACAAAAGTTCCTCCTTAGAGTTACGACTAGCGTCAACAACCACAGTGAGACAAAGGTCTTTAAACCGTCATTCTCTTCTTAAACTATTTTTGAAAACACCCAAAACACCGGTGAATTGTCGAATCCTTGAAGAACCAACATTTTGCATACTGATTCAAGCATTTATACCTTAAGTAACATTTTTAGTTCCCCTATAGTTTACACACTTATTTTGCTTTTATTTCCCTAAAACCGTACCAACCTAGCTAAACACAGTAACACCCGAAAATACTAGCTTGATTACGAGTCCCTGTGGGATCGATATCTTATATTACTACGCGATAGACTGTGCACTTGCAGTTAGTTTAGTTAGACATAGAAAGCCAGCGATCACAGTGCTCTTTTGGATTCACTTGAGTATTCGTCAGAAAAATTCCTTTGTGTTTGTCGGCCAATTGTTTAGATAATTGCCCCACTTGCGTCTTAAGGTTCTTTATAGCCGCATCGATGTTCTTTTGATTTGACATTGACATTTGCATAAATTGGGTGAGTGTGTCTTCCATCTTTGAATTTCCACTTGGAGCATGTGGAGGTTGAGTGTAGTTTTAGAATTGATGTTGACGATTATATGTTCTGGCTTCTTGTGGCCTCCATTGTTATTTATAACCTTGGTTACTTGTTTGTTGGTAACCTTAGTTGCCTTGTTGGTAAGGTGGTTGAGGTTGATAACCTTGATTTTGGTTTCCTACATAGTTAGCTTCTTCAACCACCGGAGGACAATACCCGGTAGGGTGATCTCTTTTAAAAAGCTCACTAATTGCCACTTGTTTGTTTTTGTTAGGAATATCTTACATCTGTTTTATTTTTTGTGAAAGTTTTGACATCTATTGAGTTAACAACTCCATTTATTGTGAAAGCAATTTGTTTGTGCAACAACAACGTCATTCGTTCCCAACTCTATCATGCTCGGTTTCCGTTGAGGTGTACCACAATTGTGATTGCCTCGACGATCATTTAGTTCCATCCTATCAATGATAGAAACTTCATCTTCTGCGCTTTTTGACATTAATGATCCATCCGAAGTAGCATCCAACAAAGTCTTGTGAACCGATTTGAGCCCATTCTGGAAAATGTGCACTTGAGTTAATTCATCAAAACCATGGCCTTTACATTTTCATAACATAAATTTGAACCCGTAACAAGCTTCATTGAGAGATTCATTTCCACATTGAGAAAACACTGAAATTTCCCTCTTCGCTTCCATGAATCTATTGTGGGGGGAAAACTGTTCAAGGAACTTCTCCTTCAATCAATTCCAATCCATCATCACAAGATTAGATTGGTCAAGATATCATTCCTTCGCCTTCCCAATTAAGGAATGTCGAAATAGTATCTTAAACAAGGATTCCTCTTCTGCTTCTGGTGCTCCAGTTGCGCTCGCAATTTCATAGAATTTAGTGAGATGTGTGATGGGTCCTCATGGTCCATACTAGTAAAAGGATTTTGATATAAAAGAGCAAGGATTTCAGTTTTCATCTCAGAATTGCTTCCTGTTGTGGGAGTTGTGTGAAAACTAAGCGTTGTGTCTTAGACTATTAGTACATGGAGTTGAAGCGTGAGGTGGTGATGGAGGTGGATAGGTCTCTATTTCTGCACAAGGTTCTTTTGTACCAGAGCATGGTACAATTCAGCATAAGGCATTAGAATGGGATCACACAGAGCTTTCTTTTGAGTGTGGTTCTATTAACTTTGTTGTTGATGTGTTCTTTGTTGAAATTATGGTTGATGGTTTGAAGTAGCTTGAGTGGCTGGAGCAGAGTTGATGACATGAGTGACTGAAGCTACGTGTTGATGATGTTTGTTTCTTCCTTTCTGTCTTCTAGACCTCTCTTGGGAAATTGCATTGGCTTCTCCATTCTTCTTTTTAGAAAACCCACTGTCATACTTCTTAGTACTTCCCACGAAACTACCTTCTTTGGTCAATCGTCCTTCACGAACCCTTTCCTCTAGGCGCATACCTATGTTTACCATCTCGATAAAGTCACTGGGTGCACTAGCCACCATTCGCTTATAGTAAAATGAACTCAAAGTCTTCATAAAAATCTTTGTCATCTCTTTTTCTTCAAACAGAGGATTAATCTGTGCAGCAATTTCACGCCATCTTTGGGCAAATTCCTTAAAACTTTCCTTCTCTTATTGTGACATAGCACGAAGTTGATCATGTTCCGGTGCCATATCCAGATTTTACTTGTATCGGTGAATAAACGTCTCTCCCAAATCATTGAAAGTGCGGATCTGAGTACTGGCTATTTTGGAAATAATGGATATAGCAGCTAATGGTTGTCAATGTGAGTGGACATTTTACTTGTACACATGACAAGGTGAATTTGAGGACAAGTGTTTCTCTTATACTTCTCGAAACCGGGAATCTTTAGGTTTGAAACAAGACACAACTCATGGGCATTCTTTCCAAACATTTCTTTCCCCCTTAAAACTTTGATTTCCTTCTGCATATCTTGAAACTGATCTTGAAATTCATCCATCCTTTCATAAACGCCCAAGCTTTCACTTGGTTCAGCATGAAAAATGGGTTCTTCAGTCTGTGGGACAGCATGCACCACGGGTGGAGGAATTGTCATGACAGGTTGAACAGTGGAGACTTTAACAACGAGTTTGTATCCTTCAAAAACAAAGTTTAAAGGTATGCCTCAAGGAAATCCATGAGGCATTTGGTGTGACGGATGTCATACTTTAATTTTTAACCCTAAGATTCCACTTATCATTTTCATTTTTACACAAACAAGATCACATTTGGTTCTTCCATCTCATCCTTTTAGGTTTTTCTTTTAAGATCACCAAGCACCCTTTTGTGTGTATTTTATCTTTATACTTATATGCTTATTGTTTAACTAATAACTAATCAAAATAAAAAAAATATGTCTTGTTTCTTTAAGCTCATTGTGCAAGGTGACCAAGTGACCAAGAAAGGAGCAAAGAAACGGAGTCAAGGACCCACGGCGCCCACCACAGGGGCCATGGCATCCGCCACCCCTTGCCAGCGAGCTACAATCATGAGTTTACACTGTGTGGCGACCGCCACAGTGCATGGCACCCGTCATGCACTTCATTTCCTGAAAGAAAAAAAAAGCAACAGAAAATGACCAATTCTTCCCCCCACTTCACCTATATTTTCTCACACGATTTCAACACGTTTGAACCTGATGTTATGCACTTGTAACACTATAAATAGGTAGTTTTATGTGATTTTTGGAATATAAGTCTTATGCAGGTTTAGCATTTTTTAGTTTTAAGCAAAATTCAGCATTGTAAAGTGGTAGCTTTCTCACATCGAGGAACTACTACACCCACTACTAAAAATAAGACATTTGGTTAAATGATTTTACATCATATTTTAAGATATATGATGTGAAAAATATGTCATAGGATTTTACATCAGATTTATTAACAATATGATGTGAAAAATATTTGATTTAATGATTTTACATCAGACATATATTTCCACTGATGTAAAAAATAACGTGGTGGCAATGTCGTAAATAATAAGAAATTTTGTTATAAAGAATTTTACATCAGGCCATTAAACCCAACCGATGTAAAAATTTCTGAATAAAAAATAAATAAAGTGGGTTAAACATTTTACATCGGGCCTTTTAAACCAACCGATGTAAAAAATAACGTGGTGACAGTTTCGTAAATAATAAGAAATTTTGTTATAAAGGATTTTACATCGGTCCGTTTTACCCCAACCGATGTAAAAAGTACCTCAATAAAAAAATAAATAAAACATATTAATTAAACATTTTACATCGAGCCATTTATCCCAACCGATGTAAAAAGTTCTAAATAAAAAAATAAATAAAATATATTAATTAAACATTTTACAACGGGCCATTTATTCCAACTGATGTAAAAAGTTCTAAATAAAAAAATAAATATAATGGAATAAACATTTTACTTCGGGCCATTATCCCAACCGATGTAAAAAATAGTTTGAAGGATTTTACATCGGTCCTTTAATTACAACCGATGTAAAAAGTGTCAGACCTTAACAGGATTTTACATTGGTCCATTAACAGGATGCGATGTAAAATGTTTTAAGTTAAAGGATTTTACATCGGCTCATATGCCAACCAATGTAAAATCTTCCTTAAAAGCCAAAACCCTACCCGTAATGTTTACATTCTCAAAATTCCAAAACCCAATTTTCTTCTTCTTCCTTAAACGCTCCGCCATTTTCGTTCTTCTTCCACCGTCCCTCCGCTACTTCTTCCTTAAACGCTCTGCCATTTTTTTCCACCTTCTTCCATCGTCCCTCCGTCGTTTTCGTTCCACCGTCGTCATCTTCTTCTTCCATCTTCCCTCCATCGTTTTTGTTCCACCGTCCCTCCGCCATTTTTGTTCGCCTCCGTTCTCCCTCCACCATTTTTGTTCGCGTCAGGCCTCCCTCCGCCATTTTTGTTCGTGTGGTTCTCCCTCTGCCATTTTCGTTCGCGTTGTTTCTTTAAGGTATCTTTAACACTACATTATTTTTACTGTTTTTAATAATAACGTTTTGTAAGAATTCTGGATTTTGAAATTTAGTGTGTAGAAAATCCAGTTTGTTTCATATATTTTCAACATCATATTGTTAAATTTAGTAGTGGTATTTTTAACATGTAGTGTGTAGAAAATTTAGTGTTTAGAAAATTTAGTGACAACCTTACACTGCAATTTTTAACATCATATTCTTGCTTAAATTAGTAGTGATATTTAACATAACGTGATTTCAGATGGTAAAATACCAATTTCTCATTATTTGGATAAAGTCTTAGGAGAAACAACCATGTGTTTGTTAGCTTGGAGAGACAACCTTGAGCTTTTTCTACTTTTTAGTACTCTGTCGGTGATAACAACGATCTATAAGGTATGTTTAACAGTACATAATTTTACGGTTTATAATAATAGCTTTTTGTAAAAATGATTGAAATATTTTGATGTCAGTTTGGTTCTATTTGCGTTAAAATTGAAGATAAAAATGTTAAATAATTTTGATTTTAATTTGGTTCTATTTGGACCATAATTGAGTAATAGAATTTTTATGATAATACCATTTTATTAGGAATAACTTTTATGATTTAATTTAATGCCACGTGTTTGCACGTAGAGACTTTTGTTCTCTCTAATGTGTCCAAAAGAGGGACTATTGTAGGCGTCACAATGATTTAACTCTGTATGTGTTAATTTCAGAACATAGGTATGGATCGTGGTTGGATGAGAGCTAATCGATTAAGTACTGAGTACGAATATGGAGTGATGGAATTTATACAGTTTGCTGAAAGTAATGCTAAGAAAAATCTTCCTCCTCCTAAAAGTAATGCTGAAAAAAGTCATCATGTGTTTTTTCTCTGTCCATGTGTTCGTTGTACAAATGAAGAACCAAAACTTAATAAGAAAGAAATTATGGATCATCTAACTTGTGAAGGGATTTTTCAAAGTTATACACAATGGATATGGCACAGTGAAGTAGTAGTAAAGTTAAATGTGGCCCAAAGAGATAATGTTAGTGTAAAAATGGATTATCGTTTGGAAGACATGATGTGTGATATTGAACAAGATTCGTTTAAGAGGGCACATGCGTATGATACTTTATGCAGTGACAAGGATAAACCTTTGTACCCGAGATGCACAAATTTTACACGTTTTTCAGCTGTGTTAAAATTGTTTAATTTGAAGGAAAATAATGGATGGACTGACAAAAGTTTTACCGATTTGCTTGAATTGTTGACACAAAATGCTTCCAGAAGGTAACGTAATGCTAAATCGTTATTACGAGGCGAAGAAGTTATTGTGTCTGATGGATTTGGAGTATGAAAAGATACATGCATGCCCTAATGATTGCATACTATACAGAAAAGAGTATGTAAACTATAATCACTGTCTGAAGTGCAAGGCGTCACACTACAAAAAGAAAGATGGTGATTCTAGTGATGATGAGGTGGTCAAAAAGGGTCCTCCCGCAAAAGTAGTATGGTACCTACCAATAATTTCAAGGTTCAAGAGATTATTCGCTAATGAAAATGACGCAAAGAATCTTAGATGGCATGCATAAGAAAGAAAATGTGATGGACAAATTCGCCATGTAGCTGATTCTTTGCAATGGAAGAAAATAGATTCTTTGTTTCCAAATTTTGGCAAAGAGTCGAGAAACCTTAGACTTGGACTTTCTACTGATGGAATGAATCCATTTGGTAATCTAAGTACTAACCATACGTCTTGGCATGTTCTCCTGATGATTTACAACCTATCTCCTAGGTTGTGCATGAAATGTAAATATATTATGTTATCGATGATGATTTCGGGCCCGAAACAACCAGGAAATGACATAGACGTTTATCTAAGTCCACTGATAGAAGATTTAAGAGTGTTGTGGGAAGAAGGGTTGATGTTTTTGATGCATATTCTTGTGAACATTCAATATGCATGCCATGTTGTTTTGCACCATCAACGATTTTTCGGCATATGGCAATTTGTCTGGGTACAAAGTTAAAGGGCATAAAGCGTGTCCTATATGTAAAAAAGACACATGTTACCATCAACTTCAAAAAGGAAAGAAGACTATTTATCTCGGGCATCAAAAATTTCTAAATCGTTATCATCCATATTGTAGATTGCGAAAAGCTTTCAATGGGGAACAAGAGCATGATGTCGCTCCAAAGCCCTTAACTGGAGAGGAAGTTTATCAATGACAACAGGGCATTAATGTTGTCTTTGGAAAGTACCAAAAGCAAACTACTATAAAAAATATATGGAAAAAGAGGTCGGTTTTCTTCGATCTTCCATATTGGTCTAGTCTTGATGTAAGACATTGTATTAACGTGATGCACGTGGAGAAAAATGTATGTGATAGTTTAATCGGGACACTTCTCAACATTTAAAGCAAGACAAAGATGGGTATAATGCTCGTCTAGATTTGGGTTTGATGGGTATACGAGAAGAGTTAACTCCATAGCATATAGGTAACAAGATATATTTGTCTAAAAAGGAGAAAATACGTTTTTGTGAGTGTTTACAAAGTATTAAAGTGCCGCATGGTTACACATAAAATATCAAGAGGCTTGTATCAGTTAAAGATCTCAAATTAATTGGGTTAAAATCTCATGATTGTCCTGTCTCAATGCAATAGCTACTACCAGTGGCTATTCATGGGATATTGCCTAACAATGTTAAGAAGACTATAACTAGGTTGTGCTTATTTTTCAATGCAATTTGTTGTAAATCCATTGATCTGTTAAAGTTAGATTATTTGGAAAATGAGGCTGCAACTATTTTGTGCCAATTAGAGATGTATTTTCCTCCTTCATTTTTTGACATTATGGTTCACTTGATTGTCCATCTAGTAAGGGAGACTATGATATGTGGTAAAATTTATTTAAGATGGATGTATCCAACAGAGCGATACATGAAGATCCTAAAATGGTATACAAAAAACCCACACCGCCCAGAAGCATCGATTATTGAGAGGTACATTGCAGAAGAAGCAATTGAGTTTTGTTCAAACTATTTGTCAGAAGTGGATGTTGTAGGGGTTCCCAAGTATCGTCACGATGGAAGATGTGAGGGTGTAGGTACACAAGGTTTAAAGGTAAAGAGCTTAAGTATTGAGGTGGTTGTACAAGCACATTTGTATATATTGATTAAAACTGGTGAAGTTCAATCTTACTTATTTGCTCACAAAAGCATCATAAATAAAAAGTACCCCAAGATGAATGAAAGAGGGTTATTAAAAGAGCATAATAAGAGTTTCTCTGAGTGGTTTAAAGAAAAAATTGCTAGTGATGATATTGCTTCTAATACAATTAAGTGGTTGTCATATGAGCCTAAATGTAACATAATAACTTGGAGTGGATATGATATTAATAAAGCTTCCTTTTATACAAAGCCAAAGGATGACCGTAGTACCATGCAAAATAGCGGGGTTATAATTGTGGTCGAGTCCATGCACTTCTCTAGTTCTAAAGATAAAAATCCGATTATGGCATATGTACCCAAGTTTGGGGTGATTGGAGAGATTTGGGAAGTTGATTATGTTGTGTTTAAAGTTCATGTATTTAAAAGCAAATGGATTGATATCAACAGTGGTGTAAGAATCGATGAATTTGGATTTACGCTGGTTGATCTTAGCAAGTTAGCTTATGCAGACGAACCTTTCATCATGGCATCTCAAGCAAAACAAGTGTTTTATGTCATAGATCCTTCTAATAAAAGATGGTCAATGGTTATACAAGGAAAGGTGCATGGTAGTGATGAAAATCAAGATGCGAATCTTGATATTTCTGAAACTCCTCCTTTCTCAACAAATGTGCCTAGCTTCATTGAAGAGAATGAAGAAGATGATGTGCATGCTATTCGCACAGATCATGAAGAAGGGATATGGGAGAACTAGTAAGGTTTTTTTATAAGTTAATTCGACATTACTTTGATTTCTAATTGTTTTTATTTTATGTTTGATTTGATTTCTAATTATTTCTATTTTGTGTAAACAGGTACATGGCTGATTCAACCAACAACCCTTCTTCATCTAGTAACCCTAGTAAAAGAAGAGTTAGAGGTCCTACTGTGATGGCACAAATTGACAAACTTCATCAAACGGATGAAAGGATAAAGGTCGAGTTTGATCCAAGAACTTATGAATGTATCGGTGTTGGTAAAAATGCTTCTACTTTTAAGAGTTATGTAGCATATCTTGCTCAGAAGAGATGTAGTATTTTAATAGATGAGTGTAAAGACATACGTAAAGATATAAAAGATGCTATTTGGGTTGATGTTCATGTATTTTAAATTCAAAACTTTATTATATTTTATAATCACATACTAACAACATATGTCATATACTAACAACAAATTCTTTATGTATATGTGTAAGCTCATTTCACTATTCTAGAATGTGATGATTCAAAGAAGGATCTGTTAAAGGATGAATGGATTAAATATGCGGGAGAGCGATGGAAGGGTTTTAAGACACAACTCACAAAAGAATATATTAGAAATCCCAAAGAAGGTCGCACTCCTGCACATGTCAAGTATAATTATATTAAAGAAGAAACATGGAAAGAGTTTCTGAAGTCTTGAGATACCCCTGAATTTAAGGTTAGTAAGAATTTTTTCATGCATAAATTTTTTATTATGTTTAGTGATTAATAATTTTTTGATTTTATAATAGGAAAAAAGTCAAAAGGGTATGGAAAGTGTGGCTAGAAATGTATACCCACACGTATTATCTCATGAGGGTATCACTTGCTTGAGGAAAAAATGAAAAATGAAAGAAAATCATCGAGAGATGATTCCACAGTAGATGATAATGATAGTCCATCTCCACCGTCACACCATGAAATATGGAAGAGAGCACGACAAAAGAAAGGGGGAGAATACACATCACTATCTACACAAGTTGTTGCTGAGAAAATTGTAAGTAAAATTTAGAAAATACTTGAAGTATCATTATAGTTGTGATTGATAAAAAATATTGAAATTAGTTTTATTTTTTGAATTTCTTAGGATTCTCTAGTTGAGGAAGCTGAAAAGGGTGTCTTTGTTTTGGATGGAACTAATGATATCTTAACAATAGCCATTAGAATATCTGAGCATGGCGGTTGTGTTCGTGGTGTTGGAAAACACCATAAAATTATCACTTTATTTGGAAGGTCGTCTTCACGTTGACGACAACATATGGATGTACAAGAACAACTAGCGCAATTTTCTTGGGAATTGGAAGCAAAACATAGAGCTAATTTTGAGCAAAAGTTGGTTGAAGAGCGTAAGGTGTTGCAACAATCTTTTATGGATACAATTAGGTCTATGGGTCGCTCGCAAAGCACAGAAAATAAAAAATACATTGAACAAATGGAGGTTGTCGAGGGAAGCGAAAAAGGAAGTCGTTCAGCTGCAAAAGGAAGCACAAAAGAAGTGGAAGACGATGTTCAGAGATTGTTACTCATGGTTCTAAAAATGGGTGACACATACTTGAAAATAAAATTAAGTTATTGTGCGAGTGTCACTAATTTTTATTTGTCAACTAAGTGTATCAGAGAGTTGTTGGTGAGTTTTCATTGGCTTGACGTGTTTATTCTACAAGTGTGGTCCACGTAAGTATATTTTCTTTTTTTAATTATTATTGTTAATACCTATTAATATGTTATATCTCTCATCACTTTAATTCTAATGTTTATTTTAAAATTATTCAGGTATATTCATCGTGTATGTATTGATAAATCCACATCAGAAGTATATAGATTTATGGACCCTGCTAGGTGTGTGTATGTTGATAATGTGCAAAAAACTGAAACATAGGTTAAAAAATACATACAAGATAAGTTATGTGACGAAAAGAGAGTGTGTCACTTACTACCATTTATTCATGGGTAAGTTTGTATGAAAGTGTTTTCTATTTTCTATTTTTGATAACATATATATTTTATGTGACTTTTGTGTTTTCACGCACATGTAAAGAGACCATTGGCAATTAATAGTCATTTGTTCAAGAGACAATATCGTGGTCGTCTTTTGTTCACTTCATCGGGAACTTAATCCAACCATGAAAAAAATTGTTACAAAGTAAGTTTATATCTTATCTGACTTTTGTTATAATATATGCTATATCCCATATACATAAAATTTTACAAAAGTAATTTAATATTTTGTGTTGCTCTATATGGTTTTTCTTTTTGAATTAGTGATTTCGGGGTTTATCAAATGACAAATGACAATAGAAAAAAGGCTACATGGCTCCAATCCAAAGTAAGCGTGATGTAAATTATAATTCTATATTTAATTTTATCATAAGTATTCACTATTTGGGTCATTCATTTTAGACAAGGCTACAACATAGCTCTATTGATTGTGGGTACTATGTTATGAAAAATATGTTGGATATTGTCTCTGTCAATATAACTGAGTCTTGGTTGCAGGTAAATAAAAATAACTTTACTTTATTATTAATTACTTTGCGTTTTGCAACTTAAGGTGAATTTTCAAAGAATAACTTTATATTGATATTTACGTATTGTAGGTATTTGATGACCCAACAGAATTAACACAAGATGATTTGTATAATTTGCAACTCTGTTGGGAAAAATGTTTCTTTAAGTTATATAAAAATTAAGCTTTATATGGTGAGTTATATAGAATTGTCTATATATATCTGAATTGAGTTTTTTGACTTTGGTATTGTCTGCTGATGTTTATTGATATTATTATTTATTGTCAACAAATGTGATTTTGGTATTGTCTACTGAAGCTAGCTACAACTCATTTCTTGTGGATAGCACGTTGGTATTCAAGTGTGGTAAAGGACTTAAAAATGATTGAATATTTTTGTTTGTTTTTCACTAGTTTTGTTGTTGTATTAGTCCTCCATGTAAAAATACATATAATTTTGTACACTTGTGTGTATACTAGTTTATGAATTTTGTAAATCAATTTGTTCATGTTGAAGAATATGTGCATCCTAACTATTTGGTGCAATGAAACTAAAAGGTTAGTTGAAAAAATATGAAAATTAAATTGCATACCAAATAGGGACTAAAATGTGGTATGTGTGATGTTGGAAAAATATGAAAAATTAGGTACCAAAAAAATTACAGGGATTCCACTTCAATTTGGATAAAAATTAGTCAAAATTTTTAAGAAAAACAACCTACATTTTACATCGGTTGCACCTAGAAACCGATGTAAAAACATAATTTTTGAAGACACGTAGCACACCTTTTACATCAGGCCAGAAAGAAAACCGATGTAAAAAAACACACCTATGACACCTTTTACATCGGTTATGTTGAACAACTGATGTAAAAACTCACATATGACACATTTTACATCAGTTTTGAATACCAACCGATGTAAAAAGTGTTTTTTTAAACAAAAAATAAGTTCATATTTCACATCAGTCTTAACTATCAACCAACGTAATATATGTAGTTTTTACATCGGTATACGACCCGATGTAAAATGTCTTTGACTTACTACATCGCCTGGCTTTACATCGGACCCAGACCCGATGTAAAATGTGGTTTTGACTCGATGTAAAAAGTCATTTATGCATTAGTGACCTTAGTGGTTTTAGGTATTCGTTGTACGCTTTGATTAAACAATCTTGCCATCATTCAAAGTTTAATTCAATTTATTTCCAATTTACGTTTTAGGTTCATTTAATTTATGTTTCAGGTTCATTTAAAATTTAATTTACAATTTACCATGGCAAACAATCTTATCCTCATAATCAATTTTCACCTCAATGTTATACGAATCATCAATGATCTTGTCAAATTCTTCCAATCGCTCCATAATATGTTGATTCTCAAAAATATGAAAATAATAAAGTTTTTTTTAAACACAAACAGTGAGCAAAAGACTTGGTCATATACAATGATTCAAGCTTAAACCACATCTTAGTTGCGGTCTTCTCCCTTGCAATTTCCATTAGAACTTTATCCATGAGGCACAATATAATGTGACTTAGGCCCTTATCCACTATTTCGACCTTCTTATCTTGTGTTAGGCTTGTACACATCAACACCTCACCCTTCAATATTTCCACACACCTTTGTTGAATTAAGATTACTTGAATATTCATTTTCTAGAATATAAAGTCATTGTCTTTGGAAACAATATTATGTCCCATTTGGAACCCATAATTTTCACTTTTAAACTAGCACCTTTGCTCTATGATGGATGCCACTTGTCATGAAATCGAAAGGTCTAATCACAAAAAACCTTTGATGTTTGGAACGAAAAACAATGACAACCAACTAAATGGCTTAAGTGCAACAAATGTATAAAAGAGGGAACACAAAGAAATTGTTTACCCAATTTGATCAAATTGATATACTTTTTAGGAGTAAGCAACTCTATGATTCATTATACTACAAAATAGCTACAAGAGATTACATGATAAGTTTGAAGAAAATAGAATTCAAAGTTCTTAAGAACAAACCTTAGTTCCTATCCAAGTGTTTCACAACTCTCTAACTCTTAATATATGAATCAGATAAATTCAAGGTGTTTAAACTATTTGCAAACCCCTTTTATAACCTCAAAGGTTGACATGTCAAACTTCAAAAATAAAACTCTAGGAGCTTCTACTATTGTTTCTCACTAGAATTTCTACACCTTATGCAACTTATACTAACAAGTGAGAGAGAGAATTGTATTTATAACTATTGAAACCCTAAAGATCTATTTCAAACTTAAAAAATGACCCATCATTGAACCAATCCAAGAATCAATTGGAACCCATACTCATAAACTATCGCCTGATTTCTGTCTAACATCTGACTTTATGGAAACATGTTTATTTTTTTTTAATGTTTCTAATTTGAGAATTAAAGGTTACAACATTAAAAAAACATCAATGTTTTGTTGATATTATAAAAATATATATACAATTCATATTAAAAATATTTTTTAAATGACATATAATTTGGACATGGACGGTACAAAGGCCAAACAGTCCAATTAAGATTTTATGGCCTCACATTTTTTAAAGAAAAAAAATTACTTATTAATATTTAAATAAGTCAAAATTATTTTAAATGCTTGATTAGCTAAACTGATAAAAAGAACAACTGTCCCTAATTACATTGTCATAATAAATCAATTTACTCTCTTCATTTTTTATATCAATAAATCTTTGATTATTTGTTAAATGTATTTGGTCTATATATACTAAATTCATCAATAACTTTATGAATTTAAAAATAAAATTTTATTTATAGAGGGATAACTTCCCAACAAAAATTAATACAAACAAAATAGAGTCCCAGAATTTATGCGTAAAGCACATTGAACATTAAAAAAGAAGAAAAACTCAATTGAACATTTATAGTTAAAATATTTCAAAAATGTCTAAAATTTTATGAAAATTGTAAATAAAAAAATAAAGGATATTTTATATAAAACTATAAGTTCAAAATATATATTTTATGTCTTAAAAATTTAAAAACAAACTGAAGCTATTGTATTAGAAAATAATCACACAAAAATGGTGTTAACATATACCTAGTAGGAACAATATATATACTATAATACTAATTATTTCAATCAACATCGTTATAAGTTAGGAATCTTGTAAAAAAATTAAAATTATTTAGTTTAATCAAGTTTTGAACGGACTAATATTTCCGTAACCCTTTTAAACTTCTATAGACTTAAAAAAGTTTGACTCACACGTGTTTGATTGTCTTCTTAATCGTCTAACATCCTTTGATAATAGACAAATAACTTAATTTTAAAGATTATTGTTTTTTAATTTTTAACTTTTAAATTATATTTATATTTCTTTTTGTCTAAAAAATATGTTATTTATACTTAAATATGAATAGTAATAAAAAAATTTATGACAATATTAATTATTTATTTTATAAAAAAAATTTTTGAATAAAAAAAAAATGAAGGAACATAAAACCTAACTCATTGAAAAAATAACAAATACAATTGTGGAAGTAGTGATCAGAATCATAATCAATAAAATTTTTTTACTTCGCTAATATATTCCTACATGCGTTTCTCTCTTTAAAATGTAAAATATTTTGAATGTAAATAGTGCATATCATGTAAAATATCTAAAAGGTTTTTTATTAGCAAAGACAATATTAATTAATTATCTCTTATGAAAAAGTAATTTATAAAGATAATATTTATAATCAATAAATATAATATCACAATTAATTCTTTTTTAATTAAGAAGGGTTGAAAAATGTAATAAAAGTTATTTTTCCAGCATGTTTTTTTTTTGTAGCTATCTTATGTAAGCAAATGTACATATTTCAAATAGAGCTTTAAATATAGGCAACAAAGGTCAAACATTTATTTAGTTCTTACATCAGACATCTCTTATATAAAGGGGGTAGTGTCTCAACTTCAGAAACAAATTTTCAAAGAAATCAAAACCAGACAGAAATTTAGTGAGTCATAGCCATGCCAGTCTCGAGTAGCTTCTCTATAGATAATGAGAAATATGATGATGATGGAGTCCTAAAAAGAACAGGTTTTTGTCTTGTTTGATCAAATATATATTTTACTTCACTTTCTTTTCATTTTGACATAATACTATGATTTTGTTGTTTCAACATTAATATTGTTTTGATCATGATTCATGAAGGAACATGGGTGACTGCGAGTGCGCACATAGTGACTGCTGTGATTGGATCTGGAGTATTGTCATTGGCATGGGCTGTTGCACAACTGGGATGGATTGCTGGGACTATTATTCTCCTTTGTTTCTCTCTTCACTTCTCTTCTCCTTACAGGTTGCTATAGGTATCCTGATCCTATTTATGGAATCAGAAATCCTACCTACAAAGTGATGGTGAAAAATATTCTAGGTAACACAATTTTTGTGTTTTTTTTTGTCGTCTAAGACAAAATTATGTGCTTTGAGACAATCTTTGTTGAACTTTTATATTTTCACCAAATAAATATACTTTTATTTATCATTATAAAATTTATACTAAAATTTGAAAAAGTAAAGTTTCTGTGTAACATATTGTAGAAACCACAAGAAATCTCATCTCGTTTATGATCATATTTAGATATAGATCTAATGACTGACATTTGAATGAAATTATAAACATTTAATTTTGATATTTTACTTTTCAATCATATATTTGGATCCGTTTTTGTAAATATATAACCTAGTGTCCATGTGTTGAATTTTGTAAGGATTTGATGTTGGCTAGTATTGCATTTTTCGTTTTGAAGAATACTTTGTACTGAAAATGATTTTGATTATGTTTTTGCTTAATTTTTTAAAAATATCACACTCATCTCATCTCATCCATGATCATATTTAGATCTAGATCTAATGATTTAAAATTGAATGAAATTATAAATATCCAATATTTGATATTTTACTTTTTAGTCGTATATTTGGATCAGTTTTTGTAAATATTTAGATTTGTTTAGTATTATTATACTTTTTTTATTTGAGGTATATCTTGTAGTAAAAGTTTTTTAAATGCATTTTTATCTTATATAATCTAGACAATTATAAAAAGCATGTTTGGATGTTTCAATTTTCAGTCATATATTTGGTTCTTTTTTTTTCTTTTTCTAAATTCACATTTTTGCAAGATTCAATATTATTTAGCATTAATTATATTTTTTGCTTTTTTATAATTAAATGAAAAACCAGGTCAAATTAAATTATATTTTGTTAACTACACTATTACAAAATTCAGTTTTTAACATTTTACTTTTTATTCTTATATTTTAAGGAACTGTTTTTTTTTACAACCTTTTTCTTTGTTTCTTTTTTCTTACAGGAGGATTTCAATGCAAGCTTTGTGCATTTGCTCAGTACACAAATCTTGTGGGCGTTGCCATTGGTTTCACTCTCACAGGAGCCATTAGCATGGAGTAAGAACTTCAAAATTCTTTAGCCATTTTTTATATCATTGTTCTCAAACTTATGAATTTAATTACACTGTTTGTTAATTTATGGATAGGGCCATACAAAAATCAAACTGTTTCCATAAGAATGGGCATGAAGCAGACTGTACTTCATCCAGCTATCAGTTTATGGCAACCTTTGGAATCGTTCAGATTTTACTAAGCCAAATCTCTAACTTCCATGAACTTTCATGGCTCTCTATTATTGCTGCTGTCATGTCTTTTGGCTATTCTTTCATTGGCATTGGTCTTTCCATTGCAAAGATTGCAGGTTAGGCATTGCTTTCACTGTCTATGCATGATATTTTAACCTAACATAAAAGATTTTTTTTTTGGTTCATGAACACGTACAGTCGGAAGAAAAATCGCCTATACGGGCCTTACAGGACTACTTATTGGAGTGGATGTCACTGGCCGCGAGAAGGTGTGGAATACTTTCCAAGCAATTGGAAACATAGCGTTTGCGTATGGTTTCAGCATGGTCATTGTTGAGATACAGGTCAGTGATTTTTTATTAACATGTTTAGGTTGTTATATAATTATGCTCATTTTAATTTTGTTTTTCTTGTATAGGACACTTTAAAATCAAGTCCAACAGAAAATCAAGCCATGAGGAAATCAACCTATGCTGCAATTGCAATCACCACATTCTTTTATGCAATGTGTGGCCTTCTAGGCTACGCGGCATTCGGGAACAAGTCACCGGGAAATTTCTTAACAGGATTTGGTTTTTACGAGCCATACTGGCTCGTTGACATCGGTAACATTTTCATTCTCATTCACCTCGTGGGAGCTTATCAAGTCTTCGCACAACCTATATTTTGTGCTGTGGAAAGTTGGAGCAGTATGAGAAGTCCACAAAGCAAATTCATGACAAAAGAATATAATGTAAGAATTCCTTTGGTTGGAACATGGAGAATGAACATGTTCAGGGTGATATGGAGGACAATGTATGTGATAATCACAACATTAATTGCTATGATATTTCCATTCTTCAACAACATTGTTGGTTTGCTTGGAGCTATGTCATTCTTTCCATTGACAGTGTACTTTCCAACAGAGATGTACCTAAAAAGAGCTAAAGTGCCCAAATATTCTATTGAATGGATTGCGATAAAAACTCTATGTGTGTTTTGTTTGATGGTCTCTCTGGTTGCTGCAGTTGGATCCGTTGAAGGAATTATCTCAGACCTCAAGACTTATAAGCCCTTAAAGGCTACTTAAACCCTTTCTTCTAGCATCTGTTGAATAAAATAAATCTAGAATATTGAAGTTGTTGCAATATATGTAATGTATTTATAAATATGAGATACTGAGAACTAATATATATGTGTGTAGTGTTGAATAAAATAAATCTAGAATAATGAAGTTGTTGCAATATATGTAATGTATTTATAAATATGAGATATTGAGAAATAATATATATGTGTGTAATAAAATAATCTGCAACTCTTATCCTAATGTATTACTACAATTAAATTTTTTTTTATAATCTTACATTATTTATTAAAATCTTTAAAAAGCCTTTATCAAAAACTAAGAAACTTAAATATGTTAAAAAAATCCATTTAACGTTGGTTTGACTAATTTTAAGTTATTAGTAATATGTCAATACATTTTGAATTTTTCAAATTGGAATTTCCTTCCGTTGGAATTTGCCCGCATTTGGTGATATAAGTTATAAGCCATTTGACATGGTATATATATTATATTAAATACAAGTAATGCTTCATTTATTATGATAATGTTCCAAATGGCGCATAGCTAGAAATGAGTATTAAATACAAGTATTAAACACAAGTAATGCTTCATATATTACAATAATATTAAATACTCATTTGGTGATATAAGTTATGTGCCATTTGACATGGCGAAGTATTATAATTTATGCCTATGCGTGTATATTTTTATTAAAAAAAATAAAATTAAAATAAAAGAGAATGTGCCATTTTAAATGGCGCATGCAATTTATGTATATATATATGCGCCATTTTCCATGGCTCCACATGCATGCATGAACCTGTGTGTTATTTAAAATGCATCAACTATTTCAAATGGCGTCTTTGTTTTTACTTTTTCTGAAACATAGTTATTTTGTTAATTATTTTAAAATGGTAGTTTATTTGCTTTTTTATTTTAAAATAGTGTTTTTTTTAATTTAAATTCTCACAAAGGATGTCAAGGAACAACATACAACAACAAAAAGAAAAATGACCACCTTTACAAAAAATTAAAAAATATTTTGCACCATTCATAATAGTTGCATTTAACCTTGTTCCTATATGATATATTCAATCACCACCATGACATTTGAGTGATTCTATAGAACATTTGTTTTGGGACAACAAAATCATCATTGTAAATTACTTGATTCCTATACCACCAAAGATTTCAACAAGTAGTCAACCATACTAAAACTGCATAATATTTTTATAGATAATCTTTAAACGATTCCAACAAATGCTCTAGACAATTCGAAGTCACCGATATCTCACACCCCGACCAATTCTCCACTTTTTGCCAAACCAACTTAGATTTCGGACACAAAAGAAATAAATGGTCTAAATCTTCAGCTGCTCGAAAACAAAGAAGACATACCTTAGCATGCTCATTAGATATGTGATCGCGACTTTCTATGTCTAACTGAACTAACTGCAAGTGCACAGTCTATCGCGTAGTAATAAAAGATATCGATCCCACAGGGACTCGTAATCAAGCTAGTATTTTCGGGTGTTACTGTGTTTAGCTAGGTTGGTAATGTTTTAGGGGAATAAAAGCAAAATAAGTCTGTAAACTATAGGGGAACTAAAACGTTACTTAAGGTAAAAATGCTTGAATCGGTATGCAATATGTTGGTTCTTCAAGGATTCGACAAGTTATCGGTGTTTTGGGTGTTTTCAAAAATAGTTTAAGAAGAAAATGACGGTTTAAAGACTTTTGTCTCACGATGGTTGTTGACGCTAGTCGCAACTCTAAGGCTAAACGTATGTTGTCGCTATCCCGTTCGCAGTTAAAATTACTTTTTGGAAACCATTAAGCTCTAATCCTTTTTAAAGCGTTGTCGCTGTTTTTAAAACGGATGCTTAGTTTTTACTATCTAGACCTAACCTCAGTTGTCGCTTGTTGGTTCGTACCTTTATGAATTTCCCACTGTCGTGGCAAAACTGCTTTTAAATAAGTTCTTGCTGTCGCGACGAACATTTATTTTAGAAAAATCGATTTAAAAACTGAAGCCATAAATAAGTTTGAAAAGGAAAGTATACACCGGTTAATTATCAAATCCCATCTGACTACTTATTACATACCGATTACTTAAATTTAGCCAGACATGGAATATAAATTAAGAACACGTAAACAATGGCAGAAGATATAAATATGCATTATAATGGGAAATAGAAATCAATTAACGATTAAAATGAGAACTTGTAAATAATTCGATTGGCTTTTGGGAAATCCTCCAAAATGACGGCAGGATTTAGTCTTTATGCCAATTACTCGTACAGAATAGAATTTGGAAAGTAAAACAACAATTGCAAGGAAAGAAAGAAAAAGGAAACAATAAACGATAAGAGATTGGGAAAACTAAAAATTGCTCTGAAAGTAAATTGGCAGCACTTCGTGTCTTCAATTCAGCTCCCCTTTTCTGGTACCATCTCCCTCCTTTTATAGATGGAATTTCCAACGGTTAATTTTCCTCAGGGAGTGGGATTGATCTCAGAAAATATAGGAGTTAGTGGTCCACTCCTTTTTGGCATTTGAAAGCACTTCACAGCACGTGCAACATTTCTGCATTTTTATTGCATGACGGTCGTCATGGATGTGTGACGGTCGTAACACGCATGACGGTCGTCACATCAGCAAAATTCGTATTTGTTGTTTTTGGCTTGTTTTTCATCTGTTTTTCATCTGTAATTGCTTGTTTTCTTCATCTTGCTCCATTTGAGCATGAACTTTGAACACATGCAAAATACTGGACAAATAATGTGGAAATATCCGAAATCGGAGTGAAACCGGTCATTGATTAGTAAAAATGTACGTCATTATATATATACGATTTCGCGTTATCAAACTCCCCTAAACTTGAACCTTTGCTTGTCCTCAAGTAAAGGTAGGAAAAAATTTAAAGTTTGGCAAGCACGCGGCACGCTCTTCCTTTGATAAGATTTCTCAGACGTCAAGTTAGGAAAGCCGGGGGTCCAATGGAAACAAAACATATACGGCAATGACACTGGATTGTAAGTCTTCGAAGGCCTCTCTTTTATGCAAGCCAGTCCCAATCATGTTACTGCAGCTCGGCTTCAAGCTTCTCGCAACAAATTTTACCCGGTTTCGTTCTGGCGCAATCACATTAAGCCCGTTGTCCATACACGTTCATGGCAAGCAAACATGTTGGTGACTATGATCTCTTTGCTAGTTTGATTTTTCTTTGCACATATGCTCATTCTGTTATAAATCTGCAAGAGTTTCGTACCGTTGGGCTAAATGCTCGGACGAGGAGCACCTAACTTAGAAGGAACATGTCTCTATATTCAGGCTATATGGTTTTTCTCTTTTTTCATGATTATTCATTTCATACTAGAGATCACGCACTTATTTGCATCGATTTCTTACTTCGAAGTGTTTAGGATGGTGCTGACTGCTCGTATAAACTACTGGGGGCTCCGTTTGAGTCGAAACTTGAGGCGTTGGTACGAGTAAGTAGTGAGACTAACTCGCATAAACTAGAGGTCTAAGGTGTCAGGGCGGTAGTGGCTTTGTTAAAATTTTCTTCTCGGGAATTCCAAACTTGGTAAAGCTTAGGCGTGTCACGTGATGCTTTGGAGAGGATAAGAGTTTCTTTGTATATGTCGGATAAAGCGCGGGGAGTTCACGTAACGGAGGGATATATATATATATATATAGATGAACTTTATTTTCCAAAATTAAAAATACTTTAAATTGAAAATTTGAAAGAAAGGTACAATCGGAATAGGAAATAACAGGGAAAAGGGAAATAACGGTCCGCTCCCACACTATCTCAATCAGTGTCCTCACTGATTTGAAAGAATGTGGAAGGGAAAAATACAAAGGAAGAAAAAAAACAAAATACAAGAAATGAAAAATACTACTAGTCCCTTCCTCTTCCTCTATCTCTACCTCTACCCCTGGCTCTTCCGTCGCGTGCCTCGAGGTTCAAAGCTCCGGTGTGGAAGATGTACTCGTGGAGGCCGTCGACTCGCACAGTGAGGTTGGCCATGTCATCGACCAGGCCGAATTGGACGTCCTGGATATGCTACATAGATGTCCTCATGTGAACGGTTTGTTCTCTCTGCCACGCTTCGAACTGTTCAGCCCGTTGGTTCTGTTGTTCCATCATAAGCATCATCTAATTCTGCTGTTCGATGCATCAGAGGAGAGCAGCGGTTGTGTCATCGGTTTCAGGACAGCGGCGGCGGCGTGAGGAAGGGCATTCGGCAGCAGTTGCTTGTGATGGCTCAACCTGGTCGGCTCTATCCAACTCGTCTTGAACTTCATCCCTGGGCTCTTGGGCATTATCCTGAGTTGGGGCAGCAGGAGCATTTGGATCGAAGAGCCAGTTGGCTCTGTCCTGCGGATGCATTCGGGTGGGAGAAGGCATGATAATGCTCTGGATAGTGCGACCTCGCACTACCGGATGATATTTCCCATCTGCGCGGGATCTGATTAGGTGAGAGGCGCGACAATGGTCGGTGTCTAGGAAGACAGGGGGCATCTGGCGAAGGGTCTAGAGGCGGTCGCCAAGACCGAGGCCTAAGGCAATAGATGTGAAGATGCCACCAAAATAGAATGGTTTTGAGTCGCGGTTGCAATTGGCTTGAATGTGAGCCAAGAGGAATGGGGCGACGTTAACAGGTTCCGAAGAAAACACGCAACAGAGAAAGAACAGCTCCTTCGAGTTGACCTTGTGGTTACTGTCGCGAGCGAAGATGGTGTTGCTCAACACGCGATGAAAGTAGCGGATTATTGGGTTGTGGATGTGAGTGGCGTTCAGAGTTTCCCAACTATCCGTAGTGGTGCTGGCCAGTTGGTTCCATAGAGTGAAAGCTTCATGGTAGAACCGATCGGATGGGCGGCGATGAGCATCGTCGCTATGAGAAAACTGTAGCATGACAGCGATGCGGTCCTGGGGGACTTGATATTCAGTGCCAAACAAGCAGAAGCAAGCGGCGCCGGTGAGTTGATTGGTATCGTCGGGTGAAGTCACGTACGCGAAGGAACTGAGAAACTCCAGTGTGAGTTGCTCGTAGGTGGGTTGAGAGTTGGTGCAGAGATGCCAAATGCCGGCCCTCTGCAGCATCCAAGTGACGCCATCCAGAATTCCCATTTCTATCAAAGAATCGAGGTGAGCGTAGCGGGTCGGTTGAAGCGATCGTTGATGGAAAGCTGTGTAGTTCGTCCTCTGCCTTTCGCCGGCCTCGCCTTCTCGGAAAATGATATTTCTCAAGTTGGGGTTTTCACGATTTTGTCTGGCCATTTTTCGTGAGAGAGGTGCAGAGATGGAGAATAGAAAGTTTCTGTGGATGGAGAGGTATGGGAATGCAGAGGTCAATATATAATAGTGAAATGGAAGTTGAAATGGTGGAGGGTTAATGGGGAATTCGGAAGGTTGTAGTGGAGTTTAAATGTGTGAAAGTGGGAAATTAGGAGAGTGAAGGTGGAAAGGTTCGTAACCCCTGTTTTGACAGAATTGGGGTTTTGTTCGCGTGACGACCGTCAGGGGTGTGTGACGGTCGTAATACGCGTGACGACCGTCAGGAGTGTGTGACAACCGTCACACCAGCAGATTCTGCAGAATTGCAGAAGTTCGCCTGGGGGGCGTTTTCCACAGTGATTTTTATATTCTAATGCAGTATGAGAGACTAGTTACAAAATAGAAAATAACAGGAAACAAAATTAAGGGAAATATCGGAATGAAATGAAAATAACATTGAATCAAAAAAACGAGTTTAATGTAATACAATATCCAAAAAGAAACAATTGCAAAATTAAATAATGTGAAACAATGTGAAATGCAGTAAACTAGACTTAAAAGGAAAACTAAAATATCACGCCTTTGGTTGCTTCAAAGTTGTTGATCTGCTGAATAACGCCATCAAATTGGTCGCTAACTACGTCCATGTAAGTAACGAAATCCATGTGAAGTTGCGTTAATTCATCTTTTATAGTGGTTAATTCCAGCTTGAAGTCCTCCATGGTCCTCAGAACAGTGTCCAATTTGTCTGTGTCTTGTTCAGGAGTGGGGTCAGGAAAGTTATGGCAATTAGGAGGGGTCTCAGGATCTGTCTCCACTTCGGACTCATAATATTGGTAGTACATATAGTCATGTGCTTCTGATATGTGATCACTGTCGTACATGTAAGCCTGGGGTGTGGAGTGAGGTGATGGAGGTCCCATAGGCTCGTCCAATTCATAAAGCCAATTGTTTCTATTGTGGATACTTGTTAGCTCATGGTTGGGCAATGTGAAAAGGTGGACAGGTTGATCAGCTATGAGGTATTCGTAGGCTCCTGGTCCTAGGGTACCTAAGATACGTCTTTTGAAGCAGAACTGGATGTCCATTGATCTGAGGTTGCCGAAACGAATGGCTCTGTTCAGGTGATACCTCAGGCCAATTTCGTGGGCAATCATGGTGACTAAGCCTCCTATTAAGATGGGTGAGTGAGGTTCCTGATTAAGGCGTGTGAATGCCCTCATCATAAAAAGGACAACATTGACAGGGCAGCCTTGTGAAGCACAGAAAAGGATGAACAACTCTTCCTTTGAGACTGTTGTAATGTTTTCCTCCTTCCCAAAGAGGGTATGGGCTAAAATCCTATGAAAATAACGGAGTGCTGGATTGTGTATCTCGTTGTTGTGCATGTCATTCGGTTCATGGTGATATTTACCGGTGATGGTACCCCAGAAGTGTTCTAACTCGAGATCAATATCCTCTTCAGTGTTGGTAAACACAAAAGGTCCGCTAGGGAAGCCTAGGATGTTAGCTAACAATGTATGATTGTGGGTTTGGTCCATTCCAAACAGTCTAAAGGTTATCAGCTCTTTGGTGGATCCATATCCATGTTCAGGTAAGTAACTTAAAGAGCTAAGGAATTCGAACGTGAGTTCGCGGTAGGTAGCATATCGGGTCTTTAGAGCAGTTTGCTCCCAGCCTAATTGGTTAAATAGATATTGAATGTTATCCTGGATTCCTAGCTTGTCCATGGTGGCTCTATCGTAGTACAGAGTCGAAGCAAAACTTCTCTGAGTCAGTGCCTCAAATCTGGCCTTGTGAGCTAGTCCTCTAAATACAACGGTCGTAACGTCGATGTCAGCCATACTCGGAGGTTAGTCAGATAAAAATGGGAGAAAAGTAGAACGACTTTAAAATCCTGGAAAAATTTAAATCACATTTACTCAGATTAGATTTTTAAGAAGCAAAAGGTGATAAAAGAAAGAAAAATAAAATAAATAGTAGAAAATAAGAAAAATAGAAATTTATGGAAATTATTAGTTAAAATGAAAATATAGTTTCAGTAAATTTAGAAGGGAAAAACGGGAAAAATTGGGTTGCCTCCCAATCAGCGTTGTTTTTAACGTCAAAAGCCTGATGATAGCTTGGCTGCAAGCTATTCGGGAAGCTCGAGCAATTTCATATTGCTCACATGGTGGCTGTGTTCGTTTTGATTATAATGCTTCAAACATTGTCCGTTTACTATAAACGGTGCGTTGATTTGATTTCTGATTTCAACAGCTCCACTTTTTAGGATTTTGGTTACCTCGAAAGGTCCAGACCATCTAGATTTTAATTTTCCAGGGAAAAGTTTTAATCTTGAGTTGAATAGGAGCACGATGTCTCCCACACTGAATTGTTTCCGGATGGAACGTTTATCATGCCATTTCTTGGTTCTTTCTTTGTAGATGCGGGCATTCTCGTATGCGTCCAATCTGAGCTCTTCCAATTCATGAAGGTTCAAGATTCGTTTCTCTCCTGCCGCAGTGTAGTTGAAGTTCAGCGTCTTAATAGCCTAGAAGGCTTTATGCTCTAATTCTACCGGAAGGTGACATGATTTTCCGTAAACTAATTTAAATGGTGTGGTACCTATTGGTGTCTTAAAGGCGGTCCTATAGGCCCATAAAGCTTCGTTTAGTTTTGATGACCAATCTTTCCTGGAGGTTGCGACAGTCTTTTCCAAAATTTTCTTTATTTCTCTGTTCGAAACCTCAACTTGTCCACTAGTTTATGGATGATACGGTGTAGCTACGCGGTGTTTGACTCCGTATTTAGAGAGGAGTTTGTCAAAGATTCGCGATATGAAGTGCGAACCACCGTCACTAATGACGAGTCTGGGCACACCGAATCTAGGAAAGATTGTGTTTCTAAAGAGTTTGACGACTACTCGCACATCATTTGTTGGAGCGGCAACGACCTCTATCCATTTAGATACGTAATCGACGGCGACGAGTATATATTTGTTTCCAAAAGAAGACGGGAAAGGTCCCATGAAGTATATTCCCCATACATCAAAGATTTCTACTTCTAAAATTCCTTTCTGAGGCATCTCATCGCGTCGTGAGATGTTGCCAGTGCGTTGGCACCGGTCACATTTGAGTACAGCGATATGGACATCCTTCTAGAGGCTGGGCCAAAATAGGCCAGATTGTAGAATTTTAGCGCACGTCTTTGAAGTACTAGCATGACCACCATAAGGTGCTGAATGGCATTGGGAAATGATGTCTTCTATCTCTTCCTCTGGGATACAGCGACGGTATAAGTTATCGGCGCCTCGTTTGAAGAGTAGAGGTTCGTCCCAATAGTAATGCTTTAAGTCGTGGAAGAATTTCTTCTTTTGTTGATAAGTTAGGTCCGGTGGAAGCACGCCTGTGGCCAAGTAATTAACGATGTCGGCAAACCACGGCAAAGTGGCTTGGGCATAGACAGCTTCCACGGCTTTCTCAAGTTCTGGTTCTTCCGAGGTTGAGTTGGACATATCGCTTTCTAAGTTGGCTATTAAACGTTCGTAGGGAAAGTCGTCATTGATAGGCACTGGTTCTTGTTTAATGCCCTCTATTCGGGATAAGTGATCTGCAACTACATTCTCGGTCCCCTTCTTATCTTTAATTTCTAAATCGAACTCTTGTAATAATAGGATCCATCTCAATAGTCTTGGTCTGGCGTCCTTTTTGCTTATTAGGTACCTAATGGCAGCGTGATCTGTGTATATGATTATTTTGGCTCCTACTAAGTAGGAATGGAATTTGTCAAGTGCAAACACAACTGCTAGAAGTTCCTTTTCCGTCGTGGCGTAGTTCATTTGGGCAGGGTCTAAAGTTCTACTGGCGTAGTAGATAGCGTGAAGCTTTTTGTCTTTCCTTTGTCCTAGAACTGCGCCTACAACATAATCACTCGCATCACACATGATTTCGAATGGTAGTCGCCAATCTGGGGGTCGCATGATTGGTGCGGTAATGAGTGTTGTCTTTAGAGTTTCGAATGCCTCTAAGCATTCCTTGTCGAAGACGAACTCGACATCTTTCATTAACAAACCTGTAAGAGGTTTTGTGATTTTCGAGAAATCCTTTATGAATCTTTGGTAGAATCCAGCGTGTCCTAAAAAGCTTCGTATTTCTCGTACGATTTTCGGAGGTTGAAGATCCTTTATGATCTCTATTTTGGCTTTGTCAACTTCAATCCCTTTTTCAGATATGACGTGTCCTAAAATGATGCCTTGTCGGACCATGAAATAGCATTTCTCCCAATTAAGGGCAAGGTTCACTTTAGCGCATCTTTTGAGTACCGTTTCTAAATTTGACAGGCAGCTTTCAAAGCTTTGTCCGCATATAAAAAAGTCATCCATGAACACTTCCATGATGTCATCTATGAAATCCGCAAAGATTGCCATCATGCATCTTTGGAAGGTTGCTGGAGCATTACATAGTCCGAACGGCATTCGGCGATAAGCAAAAGTACCATAAGGACAGGTGAATGTTGTCTTTTCTTGGTCATCGGGGTGAATAGGAATTTGAAAGAGTCCTGAATAACCATCTAGATAGCAGAAGTACGAATGTTTCGCTAGTCTTTCCAACATCTGGTCTATGAAAGGTAAAGGGAAGTGATCTTTCCGAGTCGCCTTATTCAGTTTTCTGTAATCGATACACATCCTGTTTCCGGTCACAACTCTTCGGGTTATCGATTCGCCTTTCGCATTCTTCACTACAGTAATGTCTCCTTTCTTTGGTACTACGTGTACTGGGCTGACCCATTGGCTGTCGGAGATCGGGTATATGATTCCTGCGTCTAGTAACTTTTTCACCTCGTCTTTGACTACAGTGCTTAGGATCGGGTTTATCCTTCTCTGATGTTCTCTTGAAGTTTTGCAGTCTTCCTCTAGCATGATACAGTGCATATAGATGGAAGGACTTATGCCTTTTAGATCGCTTATATTATAGCCTAACGCAGTTGGGTATTTCCTTAGGACTTCTAGTAATTGTTCAGTTTCTGACCGTCCTAAATTTGCATTGACTATTACTGGTCTTTTGAATTCTGTATCTAAGAATTCATACCTGAGGGTTTTAGGTAGTTCTTTAAGTTCTAAAGATGGGTTTTTCGGATCTGGCATGTGATTTGGAGTTAGTGCTAAGATCTCGCTCAGATTATCATCTTTATATGGTGCACGCCAGTTGTTGTCTTCATGAATAGCATGGATTTGGATCTTCATGATTTCAGAATATGTAATTTCTTCCTTCTCTAATTCTCGTATGCATTCGTCAATGACATCTACTATATAGCATGTGTCATCTATAGCTGGTGCCTTCAAGAACTTAGTAAGGATGAACTCTATCTTTTCTTCTCCTACTTCGAATGTTAGCCTTCCTTTCTTTACGTCTATGATAGCTCCGGCTGTTTCTAGGAACGGTCTTCCTAGGATAATTGGGCTAACAGAGTCCTCTTTGATGTCCATGATTATGAAGTCGGTTGGGATATAGAATTGGCCTATGCGTACTGGAACGTTTTCCAGCACACCGACGGGATATTTTACTGATCGGTCAGCCAATTACACGGACATTTTAGTTGGTCTTAGTTCTCCCATATTCAGCTTTTTGCATATAGATAAAGGCATGACACTTATACTGGCTCCTAGATCGCATAGAGCTTTGTCTATAATGAACTTTCCTATGACGCAAGGTATGGAGAAACTACCTGGGTCTTTTAGTTTATGAGGCATGTTGTTTTGAATGATTGCGCTACATTCGGCAGTAAGTGTAACTTTTTCGTTATCCACGATTTTCCTTTTGTTAGACAAGATTTCTTTAAGAAACTTAGCATATGACGGCATTTGAGTTATCGCTTCTGTGAACGGAATAATGATATTTAGTTGTTTCAGAAGTTCAACGAATTTCTTAAATTGTCCTGAAGTTTTGGAATTTATGAATCTTTGAGGATAAGGAATCGGTGGTTTATATGGCGCTGGAGGCACATATGAGTTTTCATCTTTGGCGGCCTTTTGCTCGTCACATTCCTTCTTTTCTGTTTCAGACTCCTTTTCTGTTGGTTTATCAAATTTCTGATGCATGACTAAATCTTCATTCCTAGGATCTGTTGGGCCTTCCAATTCTTTTCCACTTCTCAATATGACAGCGTTTGCATGACCTTTCGAATTAGGTTCTGGCTGGCCTGGAAATGTCCCAGCTGGTGCGGCTGCAGAGGCTTATTGTTGAGCCACTTGTGATATCTGCGTTTTGAGCATTTTATTGTGGGTGGCTAAAGCGTCTACTTTTCCGGTCAGCTGTTTAATTTGCTCGCTAGTGTGTATGTTTTGATTTAGGAATTCTTTATTTGTTTGAGCTTGAGTAGCTATGAATTTTTCCATCATCACTTCGAGATTTGATTTCCTAGGGGCATTCTGGGCAGCAGCGGCTGGTTTCTGATATCCTAGCGGAGCAGCGGGTGCTTGCAAGGCATTATCGTTCTTGTAGGAAACGTTTGGGTGGTTCCTCCATCCTGGGTTGTAAGTATTTGCGTAAGGATTTATTTGAGCGTAGTTTACTTGGTCTGGTGGAATTCCTGCCAATAATGGGCACTCGGGCACATATGAGTGGCGATTCCACATAACTCACAATTCGGAGTTACAGCAGCTACGGTTGCAGTTGGGGTAACGGTCAAACTGTCGATTTTCTGCGCTAGAGCATCTACCTTAGCGTTGAACTTTTCTAGACTGCTGATCTCGTACATCCCACCTTTCGCTGCGGGTTTCTCTGCTGGAGTTCTTTCGCCTCCCCACTGGCAGTGGTTCTGAGACATGTTTTCGATAAGTTGATAGGCTTCGTCGTATGGCTTATCCATAAGTGCGCCGCCTGCGGCGGCGTCTACCGTTAATCTGGTGTTATACAGAAGCCCATTGTAGAAAGTATGGATCGTCACCCAGTCTTCTAAACCGTGGTGAGGACATGCTCTCATCATATCCTTGAACCTTTCCCATGCTTCGTAGAGAGATTCAGTATCTTTTTGTCGAAATCCGTTGATTTGAGCTCTAAGCATAGCAGTTTTGCTTGGCGGAAAGTATCTTGCTAAGAAAACGTTCTTCAACTGTTCCCACGTCGTAATGGAGTTGGATGGTAAGGATTGTAACCATGTCCAAGCTCTATCTCTAAGAGAGAAAGGAAAGAGGCGAAGTCTTATTGCGTCTGGAGTTACTCCATTTGCCTTCACTGTGTCTGCGTATTGCACAAACTTCGTTAAGTGTTCATTCGGGTCCTCGGTTGCATTTCCTAAGAATTGATGTTGTTGTAAAGCTGACAGCAATGACGGTTTCAGTTCGAAATCGTTCCGATTGATAGCTGGGGCAACAATGCTACTTTGAGGTTCCAGCTGAGAGGGGGTAGCGTAGTCCTTTAGCGGTTTGTTCTGAGGTCCGTCAGCCATCTTTTATTCTTCAACAGGAGGATGAGCTAGAAGATCAGGAATATTGTGTTTTCGTTGATATTCGAGGATGCGCCTTCTTAAATGTAAGAAGTGCTCTAGTTCGATGATTGTAGGTTGTAAGATGTCGCCTTGTGAGCGAGTACTTGGCATACAACCGAAGAACGAGAAGAGGGAGAGAGAATAGTTAACCTAGTCTATACTGTGTAACAAAGGATTACACTATTGACTAAACGGGTCACCGGCAACGGCGCCAAAAACTTGATCGCGACTTTCTATGTCTAACTGAACTAACTGCAAGTGCACAGTCTATCGTGTAGTAATAAAAGATATCGATCCCACAGGGACTCGTAATCAAGCTAGTATTTTCGGGTGTTACTGTGTTTAGCTAGGTTGGTAATGTTTTAGGGGAATAAAAGCAAAATAAATCTGTAAACTATAGGGGAACTAAAACATTACTTAAGCTAAAAATGCTTGAATCGGTATGCAATATGTTGGTTCTTCAAGGATTCGACAAGTTACCGGTGTTTTGGGTGTTTTCAAAAATAGTTTAAGAAGAAAATGACGGTTTAAAGACTTTTGTCTCACGATGGTTGTTGACGCTAGTCGCAACTCTAAGGCTAAACGTATGCTATCTCTATGCGTCGTTTTATATGTCGTATATTTTTATTTAAAAAAATAAAATTAAAATAAAAGAGAATGTGCCATTTTAAATGGCGCATGCAATTTATGTATATATGTATGCGCCATTTTCCAGGGCTCCACATGCATGCATGAGCCTGTGTGTTATTTAAAATGCATCAACTATTTCAAATGGCGTCTTTGTTTTTACTTTTTCTGAAACATAGTTATTTTGTTAATTATTTTAAAATGGTAGTTTATTTGCTTTTTTATTTTAAAATAGTGTTTTTTTTTAAAAATACTCACAAAGGATGTCAAGGAACAACATACAACAACAAAAAGAAAAATGACCACCTTTACAAAAAATTAAAAAATATTTTGCACCATTCAATATAGTTGCATTTAACCTTGTTCCTATATGATTAATCCAATCACCACCATGACATTTGAGTGATTCTATAGAACATTTCTTTTGGGACAACAAAATCATCATTGTAAATTACTTGATTCCTATACCACCAAAGATTTCAACAAGTAGTCAACCATACTAAAACTGCATAATATTTTTATAGATAATCTTTAAACGATTCCAACAAATGCTCTAGACAATTCGAAGTCACCGATATCTCACACCCCGACCAATTCTCCACTTTTTGCCAAACCAACTTAGATTTCGGACACAAAAGAAATAAATGGTCTAAATCTTCAGCTGCTCGAAAACAAAGAAGACATACCTTAGCATGCTCATTAGATATGTGATCGCGACTTTCTATGTCTAACTGAACTAACTGCAAGTGCACAGTCCATCGTGTAGTAATAAAAGATATCGATCCCGCAGGGACTCGTAATCAAGCTAGTATTTTCGGGTGTTACTGTGTTTAGCTAGGTTGGTAATACTTTAGGGGAATAAAAGCAAAATAAGTCTGTAAACTATAGGGGAATTAAAATGTTACTTAAGGTAAAAATGCTTGAATCGGTATGCAATATGTTGGTTCTTCAAGGATTCGACAAGTTACCGGTGTTTTGGGTGTTTTCAAAAATAGTTTAAGAAGAAAATGACGGTTTAAAGACTTTTGTCTCACGATGGTTGTTGACGCTAGTTGCAACTCTAAGGCTAAACATATGCTGTCGCTATCCCGTTCGCAGTTAAAATTACTTTTTGGAAACCATTAAGCTCTAATCCTTTTTAAAGCGTTGTCACTGTTTTTAAAACGGATGCTTAGTTTTTACTATCTAGACCTAACCTCAGTTGTCGCTTGTTGGTTCGTACCTTTATGAATTTTCCACTGTCGTGGAAAAACTGCTTTTAAATAAGTTCTCGCTGTCGCGACGAACATTTATTTTAGAAAAATTGATTTAAAAACTGAAGCCATAAATAAGTTTGAAAAGGAAAGTATACACCGGTTAATTATCGAATCCCATCTGACTACTTATTACATACCGATTACTTAAATTTAGCCAGACATGGAATATAAATTAAGAACACGTAAACAATGGCAGAAGATATAAATATGCATTATAATGGGAAATAAAAATCAATTAACGATTAAAATGAGAACCTCTAAATAATTCGATTGGCTTTTGGGAAATCCTCCAAAATGACGGCAGGATTTAGTCTTTATGCCAATTACTCGTATAGAATAGAATTTGGAAAGTAAAACAACAATTGCAAGGAAAGAATGAAAAAGGAAACAATAAACGATAAGAGATTGGGAAAACTAAAAATTGCTCTGAAAGTAAATTGGCAGCACTTCGTGTCTTCAATGCAGCTCCCCTTTTCTTGTACCAGCTCCCTCCTTTTATAGATGGAATTTCCAACGGCTAATTTGCCTCAGGGAGTGGGATTGATCTCAGAAAATATAGGAGTTAGTGGTCCACTCCTTTTTGGCATTTGAAAGCACTTCACAGCACATGCAGCATTTCTGCATTTTTATTGCATGACGGTCGTCATGGATGTGTGACGGTCGTAACACGCATGACGGTCGTCATGGGTCTGTGACGGTCGTCACATCAGCAAAATTCGTATTTGTTGTTTTTGGCTTGTTTTTCATCTGGTTTTCATCTGTTATTGCTTGTTTTCTTCATCTTGCTCCATTTGAGCATGAACTTTGAATACCTGTAAAATACTGGACAAATAATGTGGAAATATCCGAAATCGGAGTGAAACCGGTCATTGATTAGTAAAAATGTACGTCATTATATATATACGATTTCGCGTTATCAATATGACACCTATAAACGCCAAGTTTGAACGCGTCGATAACCGATTTAAGAGAAGCCTCCAACCAAATATTTTAATTTTTAATGGAATCTTAGCTCTCCACAAAAGATTCAAAGCCATGATCACATTATGTTCCAATGGCAAGGATTCTCCAACACTTGGCAAAGACGAGTAACAAGAATTCACAGTAAAGTAATTGAAATTTCTCGTAGCCCAGCTGATAGAATCAACGGTGTCACGGATTGGCGACACATCTTTGAGTAGCAACAATAGGTTGTTCAATTCCTACATTAAAGGAGCAGCCTTCTCCAAATTTTGTCCACTCAAAATCCACTTCCAACATTCACCCTCCCACAATTCGCAATCTTTCACTACAACTAGTTTGAGGGTTGAAGCTTCATACAGGTTTGGGAATAAGCTCCTGAGGAAAAGAGTGCCTAACCACTTAAAAAGCCAAAATGAAGTATAACTCTCATCTCCCAAATGCCATGACAGTTGGTTAAAGAAATCATCTTCTTGACATGAGTCTCCCAATCCCATTAAATCTTTCCACCAATTAGATTCCATCCTAGCATTTACATCAACATTTTTCGTGAGAATTCTGCGACTTAAATTAACATATTTACCTTTAAGTATTCCACTCCATAACACGTTTGGCTCGTGTAAGAATATCCATGGTTATTTCATTAACAAAGCTCTATTAAATGTAGCTACATCTTTGATTCCCAATCCACCCGCACACTAACGACCATCTCACCCATAATATCGCTTCTTTCTCCACCACTCTAGCCCACAAGAATTTTCTTTGAATATCCTGAATCTACTTTAAAACCATACACACTGCCTTAAAGAACGATAAATGATGCATAGGCATATTGGTGAGTATCGATTTTATCAACGTAACCCTTCATCCTATTTAAAGAAGCCTTCCTTTCCAAGAAGTTAACTGAGCCTTTATACAATCAATGGTTGGTTTCTAAAATGAGGCCCTTCTATGAATCCCTCTAATAATCAAACCAAGAAATTTGAAACGTAGTTTTCCAATTTTGCAAGCCAAGAATTGAGAGGCAGCCTCCAAGAATATTTCGTCCACGCCAACTCCAATCAAGTTGCTTTTCCAAAAATTTATTTGCAAGTGTTGCACCCCAAAATTTGCCTAACCTTTCTGTACCTGGCTCATGTTTTAGTGCATTCATCATAACATTAGCATATGCATAGCATTGTCATTTTTTGCAGGGAATTGAGAGAGGTGTGCTTATCAAGAGGAGGCTATCAAGTTGCCAAGCCTAATCAAGAGGTTGTATTCAAGCTATTCAAGTGCTTATCATCATCAGAAGAATGTCAAAGCTCATTGAAAGAGTGGATGGTTAAGAATGGTTGCATCTCCTATCTTGGGGGTCAATGAAAGTCATCAGGAGGCTATGAGTCCATGGGTAAGGATAGAAGTTATTGATAGAGCTCATGAGATGTCTTGAGATTCATTTAGGATCTTGTGCAAGTCATTATTCAAAATGCAAGAGGCCACATCCAAAGTTGGTGCAGTTAGGGTTTCCATCTGGTCAACCCTAAGTCAACTGTGCAAATAAAGGAGATTAAGACTTAATTCCAAGTCTCTATGATCATGTAATGTCGTGTTGAGACACCTAAGAGATTATTACAAGATCAATTCATTAATATTCAAGAATGTGAGAAGTTACTAAGCTAGGGTTTCTAAGCTTGACAGTGTAAAATCCCCTATTTAGTGCCCACCTTCAAGACCACATAACTCAAGATACAAGTTTTATCTCATCTTGACACCAACATGAGACTTGTAGAGAATGTTCTTAGCTTTCTTTTGAGTACTAGAAGTCTTCCATCTGATTTCTAGAACTCAAGATATGAAGCAGACAAATTACAGGTCATTAGATGAATGTGATTTTGGTCCATGAAAGTCAACCAACTTCCAAGACATTTTTGACCTAGAAGGATGTCTCTCCTCATCTTGACCCACACATGAAAGTTCTTCCTTATGACCATAGATTTCTAAAAAGTCATAGAAGTGCTCCATCTGATTTGTAGAGCTCAAGATATGAAGCTTGCAAGGCAGGGGCATTTTGGGAAAGTAAGATTATATGTCATTTTCATTATAGGTCCATTTCACCACTTTGCACATCTCAAATGAAGATCTTTCCAACATCAAACTTGCTCCAAATGGGGTCGTTTTCACTATCAAACATCAAGTTGTCATTGGGATGGCTTGCATGTGAGAATTCTTGAAGAAAATTTCATGAAGGAACATTTTAAAAGGGCTAAATTGGATCAAATTCATGTTGAACCAATTTTAATCATACTTGTGCATATTTTGAGTGCCAAAATCATTCTAAATACAATGGAAAAATCGGAATTGACATTTGAGGTCCAAAACCATGCCATTTTCAAGCTTACTTCACCATGAAGGTACATGATCAAATCACATCATTGAGATTAAAACAAGGGATTAATTTGGTCCATTAGATTCCTTACATCATAAGCAACTCAATGGGATCAAAACCAAGCCATTTTCAGCTCTGTTTTCACGAATTTGAAGCTTGCAAAATCAAGGAATTTTGGATTTTCAATGGATCAAATTGAGCTGTAATTGGGCTTTATTCTTATCAGGATCCATCACATATATTCTGAGGATCATGTACAAAGTTTGAGAACGGAATTGGGATCAAGAATTGCTCAGAAAACAGTTAGAAAAAGTGAGGAGAAAGTGAAGATCGTGTTTTCCATTTCATCAAGTTTCAGTCCAAATCAAGCATTTCAAAAGCTCCATTGAGGATCAAGGATTGTTTCTGGGTGCTTTTCATCAAGAATCATCACCAATTGAAGGTCCAACGGAGCTATTCCGTTAGGTAAATCATTTCTCAATAATTCTCTCTATATAGGCCATGATTGCACATCATGTTCATGTATTCTTGCTCCTTAGGCTTCCTAGATAAATTTAGGATTAGTTTGGTAGCTGATTGTGATGATTCTTGAAATGACATTGAAACTTGTTGCTTGCAGTTTCCACGATTTAGGAAGTGTTAATGAAAATAAACCCTGGCATGATGTTGTACATAACCAGGCGAGTGGAATGGTGTAGGATTTGGTGAGTTTTTGTGGAGTTTTAAACTGGCCACTGTAGCATCTAGCCGGAAAAGACGACCTGGGCGGTCGTGCTCCGCCGTCTGAAACTCTCCCTCCATTTTCCATTTTGAACTCAGGCGCATGTGTGGCGTGTTTATAGCCTTCAGATCTTGATTGAACCTTTGACCTGTATCCAATCCCACGGTCACGATTTGGTTCCATTTTGTATTGAAATTCTGAAGCCTGCGTGTCATCCTAACAGCCCTAGGATCTGTTGAATCTATCCAAAGCGTAAGGCCACGATTAAGTTTCAGCGTGTTTGACCTAGCTTTAATGAAACGGTGCGTTGCACCAAATGGGATTCTGAAGTGGATTTGGGATCTATACTATCCACACACCCCTAACTGATAGGCCCAAAGAAATCACGGACCTAGATTGCTTTCCACACTAGCTTTTTTTCAATTTCATTTCTCTTTCTTTATTTTGCATATTTTCCTAACTCTTCGCATTTAATTCATGAAAAAACACTTTAATGTATCAAAAATATCACAGAAAAATATTTTTGCATACTTTAACATGTGAATTGATTTTACAATTTTTTAGATTAATTTTCTAGTCATTTTTCAATTTAATTTTTCATTTCCATTTTAAAGTGTTCTTTGTAAATAAAAAATGCATATCATTCTTTCTTGACTTTATTTCTTGATGAAAACTTCAAATAAATGCCTGGAATTTTTTGTGCATATTCTTGATACCTTAATTGATTTTTGTGTATTTTTCTCCCTGATTTTCATCACCATTTGAGTAGGTTTTTGGTTGAATCTTTAGGACTCTCCCTCTTGCCTAGCTCATAGGACCTTCCTTAGAATTTTCCTTTTGTTGGCATGGCTAGGTTAGGACTTAGGCTCTCTAATCTTGACCCCTGGTTCCTAACACCAGAGGGTTCTCATAGGATTTTAATTGGAATTTTTAGGAGTAGTTTACTATTTTTAGTGCATTTTATACTTTAGGTCACCCTTGTATGTTTTCAACCTCAACACTTGTGCTAGTTTGATTTTACTTGAATTTTTGTGCATTGTTTGAGCATCCAATCTTCATGTATCCATGATGTAGACATAATAATCCACTTGTATGATTAATTTTAGGCCTTGATCATGTTCATAGCTTGTTTAGTTTAGGCATCCTTTAGGATCTCTTTTTAGGGTTTTCTTTTCATGTGTATATGATGAATAACTCCTACCCTTTTGCATGATCCTCTTGCCATGTCTTGTGCACTCCTTCTCAATCATGTTATGTGCATTCTTCCCTCCATTCCTCCCTGTCCTATGACCTGAGGATCCCACTTGTGAGAGCCTAGTTCCTCCTTAGGAAGAACTAAAGGCATTCCATAAGTGGTAGAACCTTTGAGGACTATTTGTGTGTGATGAGTTTGGTTGAGTGTCATAGTGAGTTCCTTAGGTCCTCACTTTGCTTCCCATCATCATGTTGATCCTTTCCTCTTCATGTTGTGTGATTTGGTGCATTAGGATAGAATTATGCATGTGTAGGCATTCTTTCTCTTAAATCCATGTTTGCATTAAAGGTTGAGGTGTCCTCCCTTTGCTTGAATGTTCTTTTCTTTTTATGTTTGCCTTGTTTGCATTAAAGGTTAAGCTGTCCTCCCTTTGCTTGTGTGCTTTCTATTTATGCATCTATTTGCTTGCATCTAAAGGTTTAGGTGTTCTCCCTTTGCTTGGGTGTTGTTTTTTTTTCTTTTGCTTTTGTTTGCATTAAAGGTTGAGGTGTCCTCCCTTTGCTTGTAATGTTGCATTACATGTGCATCCATTCACATTCATATTTCAATTCAAGTATTGTATGTTGTTGCTTTACTTTCCATTGCCATGTTCCCTTAGGAATTTTCACTTCGTTGTTTAAGGATAGTGATGATAGACACTAGGTTCTAATCCTTTGCATGATAACAAATAGGATAGAATTCCCTTCTAAACTCAACTCTAGGACCATGAAGCATGATAACTTTAGGGTTTTAATTTAGTCCCCTTTAGAAGTCCTTTCTCTCTTCTCATCTTCAAACCACCCTAACATACTTAATAAAGGCTAATGAGTATTGTGCGTTACGAGCCTTAAGTACCTGGGAAATGATGATTGGGTGGTTGCCTCTCAATTATCTAGAGTGTTAGCGTATGTCCTTCGGACGATATGCGACGCATTCGCTCCTAAGTCACAA
Organism: Lathyrus sativus; assembly: GCA_963859935.3. NCBI lineage: Eukaryota > Viridiplantae > Streptophyta > Magnoliopsida > Fabales > Fabaceae > Lathyrus > Lathyrus sativus. The sequence continues at coordinate 638,452,412 of OZ012740.1, read as the reverse complement.
GTCTCTAGTGCAATATGAATTACAAACATTCATTCAAAACACTTCCCATAAAAGACTTCAAAACAAACAATCAAACTTCCTTTTGCCTTTGGGGCTCTGTTAATTAGGAAAATCTTTTCAGATAAAGAGTGTTGTTAACTCTTAGTTCTACCGCAAACGGTAACGCCTAAGTCTCCAATGGTCGAGCTACATACACCAAACTGCTATAACTATTTGTTAACCCTACTCGGGTAAAAAACATGTGAACAAACCTGTGTTCTTATTTTCCCGAACTACATTTGCTCTGATCTCTCATACATGTTGAGAGTACGTAGGCACAAGATGTGATGTCTTGGCGAGCAACCTTTCCCCATTTTTCACCCGTAGTTAGTCGAACTATGTTGACTCTGACTTTCCCATTGCACGGGGGAATACGTAGGCCCAGAGTGTCGATGCTCTATCGAGTCCTTTTCCTTTTTCTTTTCTTTTGTCCCACTAATAACTCTCTTTGGCCTGCACATACTAATGAGGAATATCCAACAGGACCAAAACACTTCTGTCAAGAGATATAACATAGCAGCCTCTGTTGTACTAGACATTGATGTCACGACACTCAGTATGACATCCATGACAACAATTCTGTCATCAGCTCCTACTAGCTCCTTCTGCATCCATGACATCCATGACAGCAGTTCTGTCATCAGCTCCTGCTAGCTCCTTCTGCATCTATGACTGCAGTTCTGTCATTAGCTCCTGCTAGCTCCTGTAGCGATGTCATGAGTCTTCAGCTCCTACTACACCACTACTCCTGTTGTTTCTCACACATGAAAGTAGTTCTGTCATGACAACAGATGGATGTTGTGATGGATGTCATGACATTCAGCATGACATTCACATTAAAACACTCCACAACAGTTCTGTCACCACAGCAGATGGAGATATTATAACATCCTGCTTAACATCAGTGCAAGATCATGTTTTTCCAAAATTTAGCCAATCATAGAACCATGGACAATTCTATGTCATAGAACCATGGAACTAACAAGATGAAACTTGTATTTTGAGATATGTGGTCTTGAAGTTAGGCACTAAACAGGGGATTTTACACTAACAAGCTTAGAAACCCTAGCTTAGCAACTTCTCACACTCTTGATTCTTGATGAATTGATCTTGAAATGATATATGACATGTGTAACACCCCATTTCTATACCCCCAAATAATCAAATAAATCATTTAGGCACATATTAAATATTTCATCAGAGTATAATTAAAAACACGGTATAAAAGAGGCATGTCACATTATGCTTGAAATTAAAACACATACAACACCTGCTCAACAAGATATGCAACAGTGGGGTAACTTTCAAAACAGAGGAACTTAGTCCTTACACCCACATCTCAATATTTAGAATAAAAGCGGAAAATCTAAACATTGAATAACATCAAAACATATGATCATATATACATATCATTCAGTTTGATTCACATCATCATTCAACATGCTTTCATAAACATTCATCAGCATATACATATACAACGTATCACAAAAGAATTTTATACAATCCTAGCTACCCGGTGCTACATATCAGAGCCGACCGACCAAAAACAATGAAGCCACGCTTCACAAAAAGACCTCCAGCAATCCTACTCTGCAATGCCTCATAGAGCATCATAAAACAGCAGAAGGGTGAGAAATATTATCATAATAATCAATGCATATATATATATATATATATATATATATATATATATATATATATATATATATATATATATATATATATATATATATATATATATATATATATATATATATATATATATATATATATATATATATATACACACACACACACACACAAGCATAGAATATATATATTCCGCATTTCTCACCATAATCATCACAATTCAATCATATATATATCGCAACATATATATAATTAATCAAGCATATTCATCATGTATATATTCACCATTCCTTCATATACATTACAATGTATATATTCACACAACTAAGCATATTCATCAATCATGCTTCTACAATTCACATTATTTTCACATAAACATTTATAATTATGTTTATTCACTGATCGCGACTTTCTATGTCTAATACAACCTAACTGCAAGTGCACAGTCTATCGCGTAGTAATAGTAGATATCGATCCCACAGGGACTCGTAATCAAACTAGTGTTCTCGGGAGTTACTATGTTTAGCTAGGTAGAATATGTTTAAGGGATGAGATTGTCACTAAAAGGGAACTAAGAATACTATTTAGATTATAAATGATTGAATCGATACGTAGTAATTGTCTTCTTCAGGGATTTGATAAGTTACTGGTGTATGAAATAATTTTCAAAGTTTATTTAAGCAGAAAATGGAGATTTGAAGACTCTCACCTCACGATGGTTATTGACGCTAATCATAATCCTAAGGGCCAAACGTACACTTTCGTATCCCGTTCGAGGTTAAAATTATTTTTTGGAAATCTCTAAGTTCTAATTCATTTTAAAGTGCTTTCGCTGTTATTAAAATGAATGACTAGTGTTTACTATCTGACCTTACCGCAGCTTTCGCTTGTTGGTTTGTATCTTAATTAATTTCCCACTTTCGTGGCAAAACTACTTTTAAATAAGTTCTCGCTTTCGCGACGAAGTTTATTCAGTGAATCAATTTTAAACACTCAGACCATAAATTACTTTTTTGAAAAGAAAGTTTTTCAACCAGTTATTATCAAATCCCATTCGAATTATTACTACATATCGATTACCTAAGTTTAGCTAGACATGGATTTGGGAAAGGTAAAACATAAATAAAAACAATAAATAATGATTTGCATTATAATAAAACTGGAATCGATTGAAATGAGAAACCTGTAAATATTCCAATTGGCCTTTGGGCAGATCCTCCACAGATGTTGGCAGGATTCTGGTCTTTATGCCAAATTGATCGTACAAATGAAAGTAGAAATTACAGAAGAATGAAAAATGGAATACAGGAAAGGTAAAGAGAAACAAATAAGAATATTGCTGGAAAATAAGCTCTGGAAATAAATTCGGCAGCACTTCGTGGTATGAATGCAGCACCCTTTCTGAAGTCCCCTGCTTCCCTTTTTATAGAAGTGGAATCCCAACGGTTATCATTGAAGATGATGGACTTTGAGGCAGATAATTTAGGAAGTAGTGGTCCACTCTGTGGGAATTGGAACTGATTCTTTAACGTGTAATTAAAGTGGGGCGTTTTTGCCTGCATGACGGTCGTCATGGAGCTGTGATGGTCGTCACATCAGCAAAAACAGCTTCCTGCGCTTTTCATTGTGTTTTCACTCCTTTTTCGTCCATATTTCATCTGAGATTGCTTCTTTTCTTCATGTTGCCTTGTTTAGACGTGATCGTTGAATACCTGCAAAACATCAGACAAATAACACGGAAATAACCCGAAATCGGATCGAAAACGGTTAGACTTTAGTCGAATTATGCATCAAAATATATATACGATTTCGTGTTATCAAACTCCCCTAAGCTTGAATCTTTGCTTGTCCTCAAGTAAAACGTGAAAAGGTCGGCAAGCGCGAGGCAGCTTCTTCGTTCGCAAAAGTCGGGAAAAACCAGGATTCTTGGTAGGAACAAAACGAGTACCATGACGACACTGGACTACAAGTCTTCGGAGGTCTCCTTTTTATGCAAACCGGTCCCAGTCATGCTACTGTAGCTTGGCGTCAAGGTTCTCGCGGCAAGTTCACCCTGTTTGTTCTAGCGCAATCACATTAAGCCCGTTGTCCATACACTTTCATGGCAAGTCGACCTGTTAGTGAATATGATCTCATTTCTTGTTTTTGATCTTCTTCATTGATCATAAGCTTATGTCATTGATTTTTCAATGAGTTTTCGTGCCGTTGGGCTAAATGCTCGGGTGAGGAACTCCTAACTTAGAAGGAAACGTGTCTTATAATTTTGGGCTATTTAGCTCTCTTTTCATGATTTTTCATTTTTTTGGAGATCATACACTTATTTGCATCGGTCGCTCGCTTAGAAGTGTTTTTAGGATGGTGCTGACTACTAGTATAAACTACTTGGGGCTGAGTTTGCGTAGACACTTGAGACTTTGGTACACGTAGGTAGTGAAACCGACTCGCATAAACCGGAGATCTAAGGTGTTTGGACGATACTGGTTTTGTTAGAACTGTCGTTTCCTCGGAGTTTCAAAACTTGGTTTGAACTTGGTTGCATTCTCGTGATGCTTTTGCTTTTGAGGAACGAACTAAATTTTTTGTTTACGTTGAATAATGTGGGAATGTTTGCGTAACGGGAAAAGTATATATAAACGAGCTTTATTTGCTAAAAATAGAAAGTGTTTAAATAGAAATTACGAAAGTTCAAAGTGCAGTGGAATGGAAATAAAGGAAATTCAGAGTACAGTGGAATGGAAATAAAGGCTCCGCTCCCACACTATCTCAATCAGTGTCCTCACTGATTTTTGAAGCGTGCGAGATGGAGATATAACTGAAATGAAAGTACAAATAACTGAAATATAGTAAACAATGAAGGAAAAATGGAAAATCTAGTCACGGCCTCTGTCACGTCCGCGCTGGCGTCCTCTGGCTCTGGCAAGGGCTACTCTGTCCTCATAACTCATAGCTCCGGTGTGGTAGACAGTGTCTCGGAGTCCTTCGACCTGCAAAGTCAGATTCGCCAGGTTCTTAGTGATAGTAGCTTGGCCGGTTTGAAGTTGTTGCATTTGAGTCCGGTGCCAAGCTTCGAACTGGTCAGCTCGCTGATTCTGCTGCTGCAGCATTGCGAGTATCTGTGCCTGCTGGTCTAGGGAGCGGTGGAGGTCCTCTTCTGTGAAGTCTGGCACAGGATGATGGCGGCGGCGGCGAGAGGATGTACCTTCTGGAGGAGGAGGCTGCGATGCCTCTGGCTGCTCGGACCTGTCCAACTCAGCTTGGATTTCATCGTCAGAACCTTGGGTGTGGTCCTGAGTAGGAACAGCGGCAGCAGGAGGGGCAGTGAGGTCGAACAACCAGTTGGTACGGTCCTCTGGGTGTGTGCGGGTGCGGGACGGAAGGATGATGCTTCAGACGGTCTTGCCACGCACTACCGGATGGTATTTGCCGTCAGCTCTGGAGCGGATAAGATGAGAGGCTCTGCAGTGGTCGGTGTCAAGGAACACCGAGGGGATGGACTGGAGGTGCTGGAGGCGGTCGCCAAGGTTCAGCCCAAGCGCAATAGCAGTGACAATCCCGCCAAAGTAGAATGGCTTCGAGCCACGGTTGCAGTTGGCCTAAATATGAGCCAGCAGAAACGGAGCAGCGTTGACAGGTTCATTGTTGAAGACGCAATGGAGAAAGAAGAGCTCTTTCGAGTTCACTTTGTGGTTGCTGTCTATGGCGAAAATAGTGTTGCTCAACGCTCTATGAAAGTACCGGATGGTTGGGTTATGGATATGAGTGGCGTGCAGGAAGTCCCAACCATCGGCATTGATGCCGGTCAACTGATACCACAGCGCGAAAGCTTCGTGCTGGAACTGATCGGTGATGCGGCGGTGAGTGTTGTCGCCGCGAGGTAGTTGTAGGATGCTGGCAATCTGATTTTGGTGCAGCTGATAGTTTGTGCCGAACATCCGGAAGCATGCGGCACCTGAGTGCTGGTTAAGTTCGCCGCTGCTTGTGACGTAAGTGAACGAACTCAAGAACTCAAGAGTGAGTTGTTCGTATGTTGGCAGTGGGTTGATGCAGAGGTTCCAGATGCCTGCTCTTTGAAGCATCCAGGTTACTCCTTCAAGGAGTCCGAGCTCCGTAAGCGTTGGAAGGTGTGGATAATGAGTCGGCTGGAGCGACCTCTGATGAAATGCGATGTAGTTTGCTCGTTGTCTTTCGCCTAAGTCTCCTTCACTGAAGGTAATGTTGCTGATATATGGGGTTTCTGCATTCCTTGCCATTGTTGGAAGATGGAGAGGTTTCTGAAGATTGGGGTTTTTCTGCAGAGTGGGAAGAACTGACAGAAGTGTGGTTTGGAAGTTGAGATTGAAGTTGAAATATAGAGTTCAATGTGGGGAGGACGAAAATTCGTAGTGGGGTAGGAGTTAGGGTGATTGGAAGTGGTAATGGGGATAGTGGAAAAGAACACGAACCCTGTTTTATCAGATATCAGTATTTGAATTCGTGACGGTCGTCACGTAGGTGTGACGGTCGTCACCCGCGTGACGCTCGTCAGGGTCCTGTGACGGTCGTCACAGCAGCAAAATCTGCAGAACACTGAATTTTGCTCTGGGGCGTACTCGTAGTGACTTTAAGGCTTAGTAATGATACGACAATGTAATATAACAGCCAACAAACAACGAATAATGCGAAAACAGAATAATTGAATAAAAACTAGAATTGAAATAACATAAAATTGAAATGATTGTACGTAGTACATAAAGAAAACTAACAATGCGAAAAATCCAAATGATTAAATGAAACTAAACTAGACTAAAGTAAACTGAAACTACTGCTAAAAACTAATAACTAATCTTTTCGTGTCTTCAACTCATCGAATTTCCGTGCGTAGTAGTCGAGTTGGTCGCAGACTAAATCCATGAAGCCTACCAGTTCGCTGTGCATGCCTGCGATGTCAGCTTTTACATTAGTCAGAGCTGTATCAACGTCATCCAATCTGAGTAAAATGGTATCCATTTTGTCGGTGGTCTCCTCAGGGATAGGCTCAGGATAAGTGTTGTAGTGTGGAGGAGTCGTAGGGTCTACTTCAGCTTCGGATACAACATCCTCATAGTACATATAGTCGTGTGCCTCAGAGATGTGGTTACTGTCATACATATAGTTCTGTGGTGTTGACTGTGGTGAAGGAGGTCCCATAGGCTCATCTAATTCATAGAGCCAGTTATCCTTGTTGTGGATGCTTGTCATCAGATGATCAGGCAGTATGAATAGTTGTACTGGTTTTTCGTTAATGAGGTACTCATACGGGCCAGGTCCCATAGTTCCTAAGATGCGCCTGTTAAAGCAGAATTGTATGTTCATGGGTCGGATGGTGCCAAAACGAGTGCTGGCATTTAAGTGGAATCTAAGGCCAAGCTCGTGGGCAATCATTGTTTCTAGGCCTCCTATAAGGATAGGTGCCTGAGGTTCCTGCGTGAGGCGTTTGAAAGATCTCATCATGAAAGGCACTGCATTTACTGTACGTCCCTGAGAAGCACAGAACATGATGAATAACTCCTCTTTAGATACTGCAGTAATATTTTCTTCTTTTCCGAACAAGGTGTGAGCTAGTATCTTATGGAAGTATCTGAAGGCTGGGTTATGTATGTCATCATTGTACATTCTGTCTGGTTCAGGGTGATAATCGCCTGTGATTCTACCCCAGAATTGATCGGGTTGAAAATCAATATCGTCATCTTCTGCACTGATGAACACATGCGGTCCGCTAGGAAATCCTAGGAGGTTAGCTAGTGACATCCGGCTATGGGTTTGGTCCATTCCAAATAATCGGAAGGTAATCAGCTCTGTGTTGGTTCCAAAACCATAGTTGGGTATGTATCTGAAAGAACTAAGGAATTCATAAGTAAGATCCTTATAGGTAGCAAAACGTGTTTTCAGAGCAGTGTTCTCCCAACCCAGTTGATTGAACAGGTATTGAATGCTATCCGTGATTCCTAGTTTATCCATAGTAGCCTTATCATAATACAGCGTTAAGGCGAATTCTCTTTCGGTCAGTGCTGCAAATCTTGCCTTTTGAGCTAGTCCTCGGAAGTGAACCTTTGTGAAGTCGTATTCGACCATACTCGCAGGTAATTCGGAGAAAACAGAAGGAATGTTTTGAAGGCTTTTAAAAATCCTGAAAAGTTTAAGACAGGAAATTGAAGTCAGGATTTTTAAAGACGAAAAGCGGTGGAAACAAAAGACAAAAGAGAAAAATAAAATGAAAACAAACGAAAGTAGAAAGTAGTAGTAATTATAAGTTTAGAATTTTTGTTGGATTTTCAAAGTAAAATTTTAAAGAAAGATCAAATACAATAACGAGGGAAATTGGGTTGCCTCCCAGTAAGCGCTGTTTTTAACGTCTAAAGCCTGACGATAGCTTGGTGAGAAGCTATTCGTGTGTTTGAGCTGGAAGCTCAAGCAATGGTATACTGCTGACTTGAGGACTGATGTCGTCCTTATTGTAGTGTTTTAGACGTTGTCCGTTTACGATAAACGGTGCATTCATCTTATCGGTAATTTCAACAGCTCCACTCTGAAGTACTTTAGTCACTTCATAAGGTCCAGACCACCTAGATTTTAGTTTACCTGGGAAGAGTTTTAATCGTGAATTAAAGGGCAATACGATGTCTCCCACACTGAATTGTTTCCTGACTGAACGTTTATCATGCCACTTTTTAGTTCGTTCTTTGTAGATACGGGCATTTTCGTAAGCGTCTAATCGGAGTTCTTCCAACTCGTGTAAGTTCAAGATTCGCTTTTCTCCTGCCTCAGTGTAGTTGAAGTTGAGTGTCTTAATGGCCCAGAAGGCCTTATGCTCTAACTCTACAGGGAGATGGCAGGATTTACCGTAAACTAATTTGTAGGGGGTGGTGCCTATTGGTGTCTTAAATGCGGTCCTATAAGCCCATAAAGCTTCTTGTAGCTTCGACGACCAATCTTTCCTTGAGGTAGCGACAGTCTTTTCCAATATCTGTTTTATTTCTCTGTTCGAGACCTCTACTTGTCCGCTAGTTTGCGGATGATAGGGTGTAGCTACTCGGTGTCGAACTCCATATTTAGAGAGAAGTTTATCGAATATTTGTGATATAAAGTGAGATCCACCGTCACTAATGACGAGTCTTGGTACACCGAATCTAGGAAAGATTTTGTTTTTGAAGAGTTTGATTACTACTCGTGCATCGTTCGTTGGAGCAGCTATGGCTTCTATCCATTTAGACACGTAGTCTACAACGATGAGTATGTAGTGGTTACCAAAAGAAGGTGGAAATGGTCCCATGAAATCTATTCCCCATACGTCAAAGATTTCTACCTCTAAGGTTCCTTTCTGAGGCATTTCATCGCGTCGTGAGATGCTGCCAGTTCGTTGGCATCGATCGCACTTTTGCACAACGATGTGAACGTCTTTCCAGAGATTAGGCCAGAATAATCCGGCTTGGAGAATCTTAGCGCACGTCTTGGATGTACTAGCATGACCACTATATGGTGCTGAATGGCATTGGGAAATGATATTTTCTATTTCTTCCTCTGGGACACAGCGACGGTATATGTTGTCGGCCCCTCTCTTGAAGAGTAGAGGTTCGTCCCAATAATAGTGTTTCAGATCGTGGAAGAATTTCTTCTTTTGTTGATAAGTTAGATCTGGTGGAAGCACGCCTGCAACGAGGTAATTAACGATGTCAGCATACTAGGGTAATGTGACTTGGGCATAGACGGCTTCTACGGCTTTTTCGAATTCTGGATCTTCCGAAATTGAGTTGGGTATGTCACTTTCTAATTTGGCTATCAGACGTTCGTACGGAAAATCATCATTTATCGGTACTGGTTCGTGTCTGATGCCTTCTATTCGGGATAGGTGATCTGCAACAACGTTCTCGGTTCCTTTCTTATCTTTGATTTCTAAGTCAAACTCTTGTAATAACAGGATCCACCTCAATAGTCTTGGTTTGGCATCCTTTTTGCTTATTAGGTACCTTATGGCAGCGTGGTCTGTGTATATGATAATTTTTGCTCCTACTAAGTAAGAACGGAATTTGTCAAGCGCAAATATAACTGCTAGAAGTTCCTTTTCTGTGGTAGCGTAGTTCATTTGGGCAGGATCTAAGGTTCTACTGGCATAGTAGATGGCATGGAGTTTCTTGTCCTTCCTTTGTCCTAGAACTGCGCCTACAGCATAATCACTTGCATCGCACATGATTTCGAACGGTAATTGCCAATCGGGTGGTTGCATGATAGGTGCGGTGATAAGGGCTGATTTCAATGTTTCGAATGCTTTTAGACAGTCGTCGTCGAAGACGAACTCAGCATCTTTCATCAACAAGCCGGTTAGGGGTTTTGTGATTTTCGAAAAATATTTTATAAATCTTCTGTAGAAACCGACATGTCCTAGAAAACTCCGTATTTCTCGTACGGATTTTGGAGGTTGGAGATCTTTTATAATCTCTATTTTTCCTTTGTCTACCTCAATTCCTCTATCTGATATGACGTGTCCTAGAACTATTCCTTTTCGGACCATAAAATGGCATTTTTCCCAATTTAGGACAAGGTTTACTTTTACACAACGTTCTAATACCATTTCTAAGTTTTGTAGGCATCCTTCGAAACTTTGTCCACATACCGAGAAATCGTCCATAAATACTTCCATGATGTCGTCTATGAAATCTGCGAAGATTGCCATCATGCATCTTTGGAAGGTTGCTGGAGCGTTACAGAGTCCTAACGACATTCGGCGGTAAGCAAAAGTACCATAAGGACAGGTGAATGTAGTCTTTTCTTGGTCATCAGGATGGATGGGAATTTGGAAGAATCCTGAGTAACCATCTAGATAGCAGAAGTATGAGTGTTTGGCTAATCTTTCCAACATTTGGTCTATGAAGGGTAACGAGAAGTGATCTTTGCGTGTAGCCTTGTTAAGCTTTCTATAGTCAATGCACATCCTGCTTCCAGTCATGACTCTTTTTGTTATTGATTCGCCTTTTTCGTTTTTAACTACTGTGACTCCTCCTTTCTTCGGTACGACATGAACTGGGCTGACCCATTCACTATCGGAGATTGGATAGATGATTCCTGCATCTAGCAATTTCTTTACTTCATCTCTGACTACAGTGCTCAGGATGGGGTTCAGTCTCCTCTAATGTTCTCGAGAGGTTTTAAAGTCTTCCTCTATTGTAATTCGATGCATACAGATCGAAGGGATTATACCTTTTAGATCGATTATGTTATAGCCTAACGCGGTGGGGTACTTCTTTAGGACTTCTAATAGCTTTTCGGTTTCTGGTTGTCCTAAGTCGGCGTTGACTATCACTGGTCTTTTTAGTTCATCGTCTAGAAATTCATATCTAAGGTTTTTGGGTAGTGTTTTGAGTTCTAAAGATGGGTTCTTTGGACCTGGCATATGGTTTGGGGTCAGTGCTAAGCTTTCGCTTAGGCTGTCGTCTTTATACGGTTTACGCCAATTATCGTCTTCAGAAATATCGGGTATTTGAATCTTTATTATTTCTGAATACGTGGTCTCTTCGTTCTCAAGTTCTCTTATGCATTCGTCAATTTCGTCTAATAAATAGCAGGTATCGTCTATTGCTGGTGCTTGTAAGAACTTGGTGAGAATGAACTCTATCTTCTCTTCTCCTACTTCGAATGTTAGCCTTCCTTTCTTCACGTCTATAATCGCTCCGGCTGTAGCTAGGAATGGTCTTCCTAGGATAATTGGGGTTACAGTGTCCTCCTTGATGTCAATGATTATGAAGTCGGTTGGAATGTAGAATTGTCCTATGCGTACTGGAACGTTTTCCAGTATTGCGACGGGGTATTTTACTGATCTGTCAGCTAATTGTACGGACATTTTGGTTGGTCTGAGGTCTCCCATATTCAGCTTTTTGCATATAGATAGGGGCATAACACTGATACTGGCTCCTAAATCGCATAGAGCTTTGTCTATTACGAACTTTCCTATGACGCAGGGTATGGAGAAACTACCTGGGTCTTTTAATTTAGGAGGCATGCGGTTTTGAATAATAGCGCTACACTCTGCAGTAAGTGTAACTGTTTCGTTATCCTCGATATTTCTCTTATTCGACAGGATCTCTTTGAGAAATTTAGCGTATGATGGCATTTGAGTTATCGCTTCGGTAAAAGGGATAGTAGTATTCAGCTGTTTAAGGAGCTCTACAAATTTCTTAAACTGTCCTGAAGTTTTGGAGTTTATTAGTCTTTGCGGATAAGGGATAGGTGGTTTATATGGCGCTGGAGGTGCTTGAGTTTTTTTTCTTGCGGTATCCTCCTTCTCGTTGTCTTCCTTCTTCTCTAACTCGGATTCCTTTTCTGCTTGTTCAGTTGGTTTTTGTTGCATGGCTGAGTTTTCGGTCCTCGGATCGATCGGTTCGTCCAATTCTTTTCCACTTCTTAGTATTTGATAACACAAAATCATATAGATATTTTTATGCATAATTCAACTAAAGTCTAACCGTTTTCGATCCGATTTCGGGTTATTTCCGTGTATTTGTCTGATGTTTTACAGGTATTCAACGATCACGTCTAAACAAGGCAACATGAAGAAAAGAAGCAATCTCAGATGAAATATGGACAAAAAATGAGTGAAAACACAATGAAAAGCGCAACAAGCTGTTTTTGCTGATGTGACGACCGTCACAGCTTCATGACGACCGTCACACCTTGTGACGACCGTCATGCAGGCAAAAACGCCCCACTCAGATTACACGTCAAAGAATCAGTTCCAATTCCCACATAGTGGACCACTACTCCCTAAATTATCTGCCTCAAGGTCCATCATCTTCAGTGATAACCGTTGGGATTCCACTTCTATAAAAAGGGAAGCAGGGGACTTCAGAAAGGGTGTTGCATTCATACCACGAAGTGCTGCCGAATTTACTTTCCAGAGCATATTTTCCAGCAATATTCTTATTTGTTTCTCTTTACCTTTCCTGTATTCCATTTTCCATTCTTCTATAACTTCTATTTTATTGTACGATCAATTTGGCATAAAGACCAGAATCCTGCCAACATCTGTGGAGGATCTGCCCAAAGGCCAATTGGAATATTTACAGGTTTCTCATTTCAATCGATTTCAGTTTTATTATAATGCAAATAATTATTTATTATTTTTATTTATGTTTTATCTTTCCTAAATCCATGTCTAGCTAAACTTAGGCAATCGATATGTAGTAATAATTCGAATGGGATTTGATAACAACTGGTTGAAAAACTTTCTTTTCAAAAAAGTAATTTATGGTTTGAGTGTTTAAAATTGATTCACTAAATAAACTTCGTCGCGAAAGCGAGAACTTATTTAAAAGTAGTTTTGCCACGAAAGTGGGAAATTAATTAAGATACGAACCAACAAGCGAAAGCTGCGGTAAGGTCAGATAGTAAACACCAGTCATTTATTTTAATAACAGCGAAAGCACTTTAAAATGAATTAGAACTTAGAGATTTACAAAAAGTAATTTTAACCCCGAACGGGATACGAAAGTGTACGTTTGGCCCTTAGGATTATGATTAGCGTCAATAACCATCGTGAGGCGAGAGTCTTCAAATCACCATTTTCTTCTTAAATAAACTTTGAAAATTATTTCATACACCAGTAACTTATCAAATCCTTGAAGAACACAATTACTACGTATCGATTCAATCAATTATAATCTAAATAGTATTCTTAGTTCCCTTTTAGTGACAATCTTATTCCCTTAAACATATTCTACCTAGCTAAACATAGTAACTCCCGAGAACACTAGTTTGATTACGAGTCCCTGTGGGATCGATATCTATTATTACTACGTGATAGACTGTGCACTTGCAGTTAGGTTGTATTAGACATAGAAAGTCGCGATCAAGTTTTTGGCGCCGTTGCCGGGGACCCGTTTAGTCAATAGTGTAACCTTCTGTTACGCCGTATAGACTAGGATAACAATTTTCATTTTCCCTTCACTAGTTCTGTCGATTGTATGACAAGAAATCACCCGCAAAGCGATATCGTAAAACCTTCAGTCGCAGAACTAGAACGCTTCTTACATTTAAGAAGTAGAATCATTGAGTACCAACTCAAACAACTCAAACATAACACTCCCGAACCTCTTACTCCCATTCCCAAATCAGAAGAAGAAGAACCAGAGATGGCTGAAGGACCTCCAAACAAACCGCTGAAGGCATACGCTACACCATCTCAGATGGAGCCTAGAAGTAGCATTGCTGCCCCAGCTATTACCCGAAATGATTTTGAGCTGAAACCATCATTGCTGTCGGCTGTACAACAAAACCAATTCTCAGGAAACGCAACTGAGGATCCGAACGAACATCTAACGAAGTTTGTACAATACGCAGACACAGTGAAAGCAAATGGAGTTACTCCAAACGCGATAAGACTTCGTCTTTTCCCATTCTCTCTTAGAGACAGAGCGTGGACATGGTTACAATCGTTACCATCCAACTCTGTTACGATGTGGGAGCAATTGAAGAACGTCTTCTTAGCGAGATATTTTCCGCCAAGCAAAACTGCCATGCTTAGAGCTCAAATCAACGGATTTCGACAGAAAGATACTGAATCTCTTTACGAAGCATGGGAACGATTCAAAGATATGATGAGAACATGTCCTCACCAAGGTCTAGAAGACTGGGTGACAATCCATACTTTCTATAATGGGCTTCTATACAATACTAGATTGACAATAGACGCTGCCGCGGGCAGTGCACTTATGGATAAGTCATACGATGAAGCCTATCAACTAATAGAAAACATGTCACAAAACCATTGCCAATGGGGAGGTGAGTGCACTCCAACTGAGAAAACCACAGCGAAAGGTGGGATGTACGAGATCAACAGCCTTGAAAAGTTCAACGCTAAAGTAGATGCTTTAGCACAGAAGATCGATAGTCTGACCGTTAACCCCACTGCAACTGTCGCTGCAGTAACTCCAAATTGCGAGTTATGCGGAAGCACCACTCATAATGCACCCGAATGCCCATTGCTAGCCGGAATCCCACCAGACCAGGTAAATTATGCTCAAGGAAATCCCTACGCAAATACCTACAACCCAGGTTGGCGAAATCATCCAAACTTTTCTTACAAAAGCGAAAATGCATTGTGTCGCTTGCGCGAAAATAAGGTGTCGGTACAACAGAAGAGTCGCCACCTTTCGTTATTTATCCCTCAGAGCAGGAAAGGAAACGATCGGAAAAACCTGACGAAAGAGGGTAAGACAAGGTCATCGCAACCATTGTCTGGGTTCGGGAGTCGGTTACGCAAGGGGAAGGTATTAGCACCCCTCACGTCCGTCGTACTCGACGGGATCCACGCTTGTTTGTTTACTTGGACGGGTTGGTTATAATCTATCTACCTATCAAGGCTGGCTGAAAAAGAAAAGAAAAATGACTCGGCAAAGCGTCGCACTTTATGCCTTTGTATTCTCATCAGAGAATGAGAAATCAGAGTCAACGTAGTTCGGCCTACGAAGGATTATGGGGGAAAGGTTGAAGGTTGCTCGCTAGGACGTCGCATCCTATGCCTACGTACTTCCACACTGTATGGAAGATCAGAGCAAACATAGTTCGGGAAACTACGGGTTATTTCCTGAAAGAAGTGTTTTTTATTGTGTTTGCGATTTCGACCGCACTAGAGACTATGACCTGAGAGTGAATGCGTCGCATGTCACCCAAAGGGTACCATACTAAACATCCAGACTGTGGAAAAGAAACTCTCCCACAATCCTTTCTCAGATAGCTTAAGGCTCGTAGCGTACGAAAGAAATCATTCATGATTACTGTATCTTAAACTGCTTTGAGATGAGAAGAGAACAGGTCCAACTAGGAGGGAGACTATCAAGTCCTACTGTCATCATGCCATGGATTCATCCTATGGTTGAGGTTTGAACAGGGAACTCCTAGATGTTGTCATGCATAGGTTTCAACCTAAAAGTCTATCATCAAATCCTCATCAGAGGAAATGAGAGTCCTAAGGGATCATGTCAATGATACAACAAGACAGACAAAAGCATCAGCTTAACAGTAAAATGCATGCAATGCAAGTGAGGGAGGAAATGTGTGTGGGGCTTCAGCCTCCACAAGCTCGTCTCGACCTCAAGCCAGTCATGAAATAACAGTAATCATACTGAAAAATAAACAACATGCTATCAAGCAATAAACAGTAAACTGCAATCATACAGATAAAAATGAAATGAAATGCCATCCATGCTTGAGAAAGAAATTATCTACATCTAAGCTCTCCCTAATCCTAACCCTAAAAACAAAACCCTAATCTACCTCTAAGCAAAGCCCTAAAGCAAAACCTTAATCAAAAGAAATCAATCCCAGTCTTCAAGCCTCGAAACAAGCTTACTAAAGAAAGGGAGCTAAGTAGGCAGACTCATAGTGCCCTCCTCAGGAGAGCACTAGGAGGCTTATACTCAGGAATCATATCCTATGTGGCTCAACAACTGTGATCAGTTTACGTTCCTCCTCAGGAGAAACTAAACTCACATGTTGGCTCCAACATCACTGGATACTTAAGAAATCCTAGATGAACTAAGGGAACTAAGTGAATAGACCCATAGGACCTTCCTCAGGAAAGTACTAGGAGGCTTCCACTTAAGAATCGTATCCCATGTGGCTCAACAATTGTGATCAGCTTACATTCCTCCTCAGGAGAAACTAAACTCACATGTTGGCTCCAACATCACTGGATACTTAAGAAATCCTAGATGAACTAAGGGAACTAAGTGAATAGACCCATAGGACCTTCCTCAGGAAAGTACTAGGAGGCTTCCACTTAGGAATCATATCCTATGTGGCTCAACAACTGTGATCAGTTTACATTCCTCCTCAGGAGAAACTAAACTCACATGTTGGCTCCAACATCACTGGATACTTAAGAAAGAGGTGAGAAGAAAGAATGAAAGTCATTCATAGTGCCTTCCTCAGGAAAGTACCATGAACTTCCCTCAAACTTCAGGATCTCAAACCTCACAAACAGAGAACAAGCTCCAACCTCTGGGTCTCTGGGTCTTGATCTACAATCTTCTCCTTCATCATGCCCCTTCAACAAGGTCTTCAAAACAAACTAATCCCCACAACAAATTCCCAAAAATAAACCCCAGAGACAGGAAAATATCACACAGACAGTCAATACAATCAGTCAACTTCAGAAAATACCTAAAAATACTAAAGCAAGAGGGAAAAATCTAACAATCAATCACAAGGGTCTATAACATCTACCCATAACATCCATACATGCCCATACCCAAAAATCAAGACAAAACTCTCAAAAGAAAATGAATTACTTCACCTATGCATAACCTAAACCCTAATTATGATGCCCTAATGCTAACCTAATTAAACTAATCAAATTTTGATCTAAAAATCAAGAATTAAATCCTATGGGAAACTATGATTCAATATCTAATCACACCAAAAAGAATGAACTTAAAAGACTAAGGGAAGGTCCTAAAAGAAATTCTACAAAATGAAGTACAATATTAAGCATATTTAAAAGCTATTTGAAAGACTAATATGCTAAAAATATTAAAAGAAAATAAAATGCCAATTTTATTTATTGATATTATTCTAGACAAAATTATAAACCTAGAGAAAAAACAAGAATTAAAAAATACTAACTTTCCTGTTTTATATGAATTTTATAAAATGCAAGAAATATAAAGGAAATTAAAAATAAAAGAAATTGATTCAAAGGGGAGGGGGTGAGAACAGAAGAAACGCCCAGTTATTTCTCTGATGGGCCCATAAACCGGGGGTGCAAATAGAAACTGAGTTAAGCCCAGGCGCGCTCAGAAAATCAACAGAAAAATTGAAAAGAAAAAAAAATATGAGCGCGGTGCATTTAGTAAGTTTTTGCAGTTCAAAATGGGATTGGGCCAATGGTGGGGGTGTGAGTAGCACTGACTTGCTGAAGCCCAGAACTCATCACTTATTGAAACGGCAACGTTTTGCTCCACGGAATTCCCTCCGTTTTCTTTTAAATCCCAACCGTACGATCAGCTTAAAAGGTCAAGTAAATGGACTCGATCCCACGGCTAGGAGATCATCTTCTCCACTTCACCATTAGGGTTTGCACAAGCAATGCCATGAACCAGCTTCACACGTACATCTTCCCCCTCTCGGTTCTCTCTCATCTCTCCATTAAATGCAGTGCTGTAAAGAGCAATTTTTCTCAGTTTCTCAAGCTCTACACGGCTATGGTCTTAGTCTGTGTTACAACACTTCCAAACGTGAAACCCGACGCCACATCCACCATTAATGCTCAGAATTTCATCTCAATATTTCGCTAGTTTATTGGGACGTAAATGTTCCTCTCACGGCCCTGATTAACCTAAACTAAACCACTAAGACTAACACTCAATATACAAGGAGTTCTTGCTCTTTAAAGTTTCATGCCAAGAATACAAACTTCATGGAATTAGCTCAAACTTGCCAGGATTCATCCCTAATGGTTGCTAATTAATCTTATCCTAACCACATTACCTAAAAGTGCATAAATAGAGAGACTCGAGTGAATTTGCAAACCTGCAAATTGATGATGGTAGTGGCACTTGCACCTCACTTCAATGCTTGCTACTCTCCAATATTGATCCTTGATGAATGCTTTGAGTTCTGTATGCAAAAACTTTGATGTATATTGCTTGAATCTTGAGTTTGATATCAATTTGCTTTTCTTGCAAATTCTTCACCAAAGCTTCAAATCTCCATGGATCTTCCTCTAATTTGGTATGCCATCGTTCATCATGATCAGAATGAAAGGTTTGTGGAGAAGAATCAAATGGAAAATGAAGGAGAAAGAGAGTTTGTTAGGGTTTTGCAAAGTGGAAGAATTTGGCTCTTTTGCACTTACCTTCACCACTTACCATTAACCATCACCAACCTTTTCTTCATTATGATCAAACCAATATATAGAAACCAATGGAAGAGTCTAGATTCATCTAGAAACTTTGAGAATCATCTAGAAAGTAGTGAAACTTCTCTTGTAATGACATATTGTATTATCTCCTTTCATGCCTTAAGCTTCTTAATTTTGTGTCAAAATCTCCCCTTGTGAGATATTGGGATTGAATGAGTGAAAAAACAAGCTTGGTTTTGCCTTATGTGAAGATTTGCAAAGGTTCCTTAATATGCAAGCATGAACTTTACAAAGCAACCTCCATTTTAAGACCTGAAATCAAAAATCTATTTGAACCATTGTTTTTAAAATGATGTTTGGATTCAAAATGACATATTGGATGACCTATTTTGGATTTGTACATCTCCCAAACCAATTTCCAACTTGGATTCATTTACTTTATAAGTCATTTTTAGGTCATTTTTACCCAATCTTGTAAATCCTTGCTACAAGATTTTTCAACAACTCATGACCACTTTTCTAGGCTTAAAATCCCATTTTGAACAACTTTGATGTTTTGAGTTTTTTCATTTGAGGCTTGGAAATAGGAGATATGGCCTTTGCTTAAAATGACCTATAATCACCAAATGACCAAAATACCCTTGTCTTGTTTAAACCATAAGTTGAGTTCTACAAATCCTATCAAGGACTTCTAGTACTCTATAGAAATATAAGAAGATTCTCTCCAACATTCATGTTGACCAAGAGATCATAGGAATCATCCTACTAGGGCAAACGTTGTCTGCAAGTTGGGTGACTTTCAAGGACCCAGATTCACACACCTCAGAGGACCTGTAATTTGCCAAAACCATAACTTGAGCTCTGCAACTCCTATCAAGGACTTCTACCACTCAAATTAAAGCTAAGAACAAGCTCTACAACATTCATGTTGTGGGGAAGATGAGATGTCAATCACATCTTGATCTAAAACCGCCTGGAAGATAGGGATCAAACTAGGGTTTTTTCACTGACAATCCTTGGAAACCCTGACTTAAAACTTCTCAAACTCCTCAATCATGATGAGTTGGTCTAGGAATCATCTTTATAACATCTTCATACATCATTCCATGATCTCATGGCCCTTGGATTAGTTCTCAACCTTCTCCAAATCTTCAGCTGACCTAGGATTGACCCAGTCAAAACCCTAATTCTACCATTCATGGATGAATTTTCTGAATTCTTGCACAATGACCTCTCTGGGCTTCATGATGGCTTTCAAGACATCTCCTAGGCTTTCTTAGAGCTTCAAGTTCATTCTCAAAGTCTCAGAATCATCTGAGGAGCTCCCACAACTCTCAAGCTATGAGGCACACAACTCTGGTTTCAACCAATCCCTCTGAGGACCTCTTGAACTTTCTGATGAAGGTATCAACTTTCAAACACCTGATGGGTGAATAAATGTTGGTCAAATTTTGGGGTGCAACAACTGCCCCTATTCAAACGGCTTGAACCTGACTGGGTGAGGAGCGAACGGCTCTCAGCCAATCACGGTGCCAGACGGTTGAATACCGGTAAACCCGAAAATTTGCCAACTGCACGAGCACACGATACTCTGCGGAGAACGAACCTTCGAACACTGCAATACTAGTCGCTCAACAACTAGCTGGAGAAGTACTGATCTGACACCACCGTCAGTTATCCACGATAAATTCTTCTGATATTGCCTTCAGACAATCACAACACCCAACATCGCCGCTGGAAGGATAAACCACCTGACATCACCGTCGGACAATCAAAATACCCTGCATCGCCGCTGGAGAGCCAAATCTGACAAAATACCCCGCATCACCGCTGGAGAACTAAATCTGACAAAATACCCTGCATCACCGCTGGAGAACTAAGTCTTCTGGCATACCCAACATTACTGCTGGAAAACTGAATCTGACATCGCCGTCGGAAACAAACATTACTCTGAGAGACACCCGACATCGCCGTCGTACAAACATCATCTCTGCTGGGGATTTAAAGAGTCTGACATCGCCGTCAAACGAACATCCAACCTCGCCGCCGAACAAACATCCGACCTTGCCGTCAAAACGAACATTCAACCTCGCCGTCGAAAACAAACATAACCTGACCTCGCCGTCAAAACGAACATCCAACCTCGTCGTCGAACGAACATCCAACCTCGCCGCCGGAAACAAACATTCAACCTCGCCGTCAAACACAAACACTGAACAATTCTGACATGGGGTTCACCCCTGGAAAATGGAACAAAAGGTACACTTGCGTATTTGAAACTACTCCGCTGGGAATGAGAGACTTAACCAAGCATACTCTGATCTGGGGTTCTCCCTCAGAACCATAACGAACATCCAAATACTGCTGCATACTGAACCCACCATAGAACTTCAACATCAAAGCTATATGAAACCCTGGCCCCTGGCCATTTCCAGCTTCAGCTAGAAAAGATCTTCAAGTACTCCTGAAGATGGGATCCTTGGCCTCCAAGGATATAAACTTTGCCTGTCGGCAACTCTGCAGGAGGTATCTTCGACTTCAATCTGAAGAAAGGGTCCTTGGCCTTCAAGGATACATGGATCTGCCTTCAGGCAACTCCGCCTCTGCTATAGAGCATCCGTGACTTCAGTCAGGGATATACTTCGGCCTTCAGTCCGAACAATGAATCCTAAGTCATTCATGACTTTGGGGATAACCTTGCCTTCAGGCACCTTCGCTTCAGCTTGGGAAATCTGTGACTTCAGTCAGAGAAGTGGTATCCTGAGCCATTCATGACTCTTCGGGGATTCAAACACTTTGCCTTCAGGCAAACTCCGCTTCAGCTGGAGAAACATCTTCGACTTCAGTCAGAAGAACACTATTCACTTGATCGCAATCAATCATCACCTCAGGACAACTGACTTGGTCTTCAGGCCAACACGGATCACCTACAAACTTTTGAACCTTGTCTTCAGACACACGTTAATTCATCAACAAGGAAATCTGAATTCACAGGAACCTTCTGATATCGCCTTCAGGCGTTCACGAAGTCAATATTCAGATTAGACATCACTGTTGGAGCAAACATATCACGCTGCTAAGGACTTCAAGAATCATCTTGAACAAACAACTCCGTCGGGCACCTTCAAGAATAATCTTGAACTGATAACCTTTCTGGAGCAAACATTCTGTTGGGGATCCCTGGAATCTTCCTGGGCAACTCTTGTTGGGGACGCTACTGGGGAGCTCAAGAATCATACTAAGCAAACAACTCGGGAAATTGCGCTGAGGTCTTAAGAATCACCTTAAGCAAACGGCCCTGCTGAGGAATCAAGAATCGTCTTGAACTGAAGACTTCGCTGGGGATCTCAAAAATCATCTTGAGCGAGCGACTGTGGGGATTACACCGGGGTCTTAAGAATCATCTTAAGAAAGCGACCTCGTTGGGGAGAATATCAGGAATCATCCTGAGCAACTGGTCCTTCGGTTGAACACCTGTAAAACAAGAATGATAATAACCTAGATCATGCTTATGATGCATATGCTTCTGCGCCATGCCCCACACGGTGGAACTGCTATGCGTTTATGCCGAATGTCATGCAATCATGCACAATGATGCGATCCCATCAGAAAAATAAATGCCGAGGGGGAAATCCTCCTATCAAGGAGAAAGACTACTCAGATAGAGGAATCATCCTGCTGAGGAGAATATGGTCACGCCAATATCAATCGGACTCCGTTTGGGGAAATGATCTTCCGTTGACTGCTGCAGGGAAAACAACTTCAGTGGATCTGCTGCAGGGGAACGAAGCTCTACGAGAACTTGGACCTGCTGAAGGAATGCGATGTCAATCGTGAGAATAAACTGCGGGGCCTTCTCGGCTACTTTTCTGGGGATAACAACTCTGTGGGGAAACAACTTCAGCTGCTCCACACTCCGCTGGGGAAAACCAATCCTGATCTGATCAACTTCCAAGGACTCGACTCTCTTGGACATCTGCAAACTAGGCTGAGGAAGGAGAAGTCATTCTGCTTCGTTGGAGAAAATGAGACTCTGGGGGAAATACAGCATCAGCTGCTCAACATCTGCTAGGGAACATCCACTCAAGGTCCCGACTGCTTCTAAGGATTCGGCCCTCTTGGGGGTTCGCGGACTCAGCCGGGGAGAGAGAAATCATTCTACTTCAACGGGAGAGTACGACTCTGATGAGGAATTTCGATTTCGCAAGGGAAGAAAGAATCATCTGACTTCGGGGGAAAATACAACTCTGTAGAGGAATACAACATCAGTTGTTCCAACACTCTACTGGGGAAGGAGAAGTCATTCTACTTCGGGAGAGAATACGGCTCTGGTGGGGAATTTCAATTCCGCAGGAGACTTCAGTCTGGCACCATCAGTTACGGCGTATTTCGGCGTGTGACTAGTTTCTTACGAATCCTGCACTTGTGACCCGGTGCTGGGGAAAACACGAGCTTCGGCGTCCGAACATTCCTACGAAATCTGCACTTGTGACCCGGTGCTGGGGATCATGAGCTCCGGCCCTTGACTCAGCTGATGAGGTGACGTTCCTTCAGGATGCGTCTGCTTGGGGAAGAGAGTCCTCTCTACCTGGGGAGACATATCAATGCTCACTATTCTACATTCAGATTCTGCGGAGGAGAGACTACTAAACTCTGCTGGAGAAGGAGGACTCGTCCTGCTTCGGGGATGCGCACGACACATCTTCTGGAAGGTGCTACACCTGCAACAACACAAACAAACAGACAAGATACCCTCCTTAAAGGGGCCTATCAAGGTTATTATCTCGTGACAATGTTCAGGTAATTAATTGTTTCAACAATCAATGGGCCTAGGCCCGTAAGCTTATGTATGCGCATTTTATCAAAAACATCGGCGTTTTCTTTCGCAAACAAAACAGATAAATGCTAAATAGGCAAACAGAATTGCTGGGTAGCATGTATTTTATTGATGGTGAACCCCTGAATGGGCAGAAAATGTTTTACAACAGAGGCAAGCTCCTGGAATGAGGAAGCCGCGCAAAAATAAAACATAAATACACATCAGTATACAAATGTCGGCAACGAGGCGTAGACGAACACCATGAGTTGATCCCTCTAAGACCCACTCGACTTCGATACTTCTCCAACGCTTCAGCTTCGGAAGAGATTGATTCAGAAAAACGGCCCTCAGGTCTTCTAAACCACTAAACGATGAAAGTCCACACGCGGGACGCAGTCATTTGCTTACTCAAATCCCTAACTTTTGCGTGAACCGCCCTTCACGGGTTTTCAGTTCACCGGGATACCCTTTTTTTCCGAAGCCGCCCAGTGTAGGTTTTCGACTTCGCGGGTGTACATTTTTTCAATATATCCCTAACTTTTGCCCGAACCTTTTATTCTGTTTTTGGTTCGCCGGGATGCCCCTTTTTTGCCTGGACTCTTTCTTTTTTGTCCAGCGGGTCTCTTTTCAAGCAAAGTATTTTTTAACTGCGTCCGCGTTCACTGGGGATGCAAAATCTTCACCATCCATTGTGGATAACAACAAAGCTCCTCCTGAGAAGACCTTGCTGACGACATACGGCCCTTCGTAATTCGGAGTCCACTTGCCCCGGTGATCGGAGTGTGGCGGAAGAATCTTCTTCAGGACGAGATCACCCGTCTGAAAGCTTCTAGGACGCACCTTCTTATCATAAGCTTTCTTCATTCGGCTTTGGTACAGACGACCAAACGCAATCGATGCTAACCTCTTCTCGTCCATCAGGCTGAGCTGCTTCAAGCGATTCGTAATCCATTCTGCCTCGTCGAGTTTCACATCAACCAGAACTCGCAAAGAAGGAATCTCCACTTCTAACGGTAGGACAGCCTCCATACCGTACACCAAGGAGAAAGGAGTTGCCCCGGTCGACGTACGCACCGTCGTACGATAACCGTGCAAGGAAAACGGCAGCATCTCGTGCCAATCTTTGTACGTCACAACCATCTTCTGAACGATCTTCTTTATGTTCTTGTTGGCGGCCTCGACGGCGCCATTCATCTTTGGCCGGTAAGGAGATGAGTTGTGGTGTTTAATCTTGAAGCTCTGGCACAGCTCCTTCATCATCTTGTTATTCAAATTCGAACCATTATTAGTGATGATCCGCTCGGGAACTCCATAATGACAAATGATGTCCCTCTTTATGAATTTAGCTACCACCTGCTTGGTCACATTAGCGTACGAGGCTGCCTCCACCCACTTGGTGAAGTAGTCGATAGCTACCAGAATGAAACGATGACCATTGGATGCAGTGGGCTCGATCTTGCCTATCATGTCGATGCCCCACATGGAGAACGGCCAAGGGGAGGACATGACATTCAATGGGCACGGCGGCACATGAACTTTATCAGTATAAATCTGGCATTTATGACATTTCTTCGCGAATCTGAAGCAATCTGACTCCATAGTCAGCCAGTAATATCCTGCTCTCAGGATCTTTCTCGTCATGGCGTGCCCGCCGGCATGCATACCAAATGTGCCCTCATGGACTTCTTCCATGAGCATACTCGCCTCTTTCTCATCTACACATCTGAGTAGCACGAGATCGTGGTTTCTCTTATACAGCACTCCATCAGGATTGAGATAAAAGTTTCCAGATAGCCTCCTCAGAGTCTTCTTATCCTGGGTTGACGCACCCGCAGGATACTCCTTAGTCATAAGGAAGGTCTGGATGTCGTGGAACCATGGCTTGCCGTCGGCGGCATCCTCGATTGCAAAGACAAATGCCGGTCTATCAAGACGCGAAAGGACAATGCTTGGAGCTTCATTCCAAAGATTGACTTTATACATTGAAGCCAACGTGGCTAAGGCATCAGTCATCTGATTTTCAGCCCTGGGTACATGATGGAGTTCCACTCGATCGAAGAACGGAAGCAGCCTCCTGGCATAATTCATGTACGGCACCAAATTCGCTTGACGAGTTTCCCACTCCCCTTTAATCTGATTGATTACAAGAGCTGAGTCACCATATACGTCTAGATTCTTGATTCTCAAATCAATTGCCTCTTCTAGACCCATAATACATGCTTCATACTCTGCCTCATTGTTGGTAACTAGAAACGTCAGTCTCGCAGTAAACGGGATGTGGGATCCGTGAGGAGTCGTGATGATAGCCCCGATACCACTTCCATAGGAATTAACCGCTCCGTCGAATATCAACTTCCACTGAGATTTCCTATCTGGCCCCTCACCGGGCAATGGCTCATCGCAATCCTTCGCTTTGAGAAACATAATATCCTCGTCAGGGAATTCGAACTTCATCGGTTGGTAGTCTTCGATTGGCTGTTCGACAAGGTAATCAGACAATACGCTTCCCTTAATGGCTTTCTGGGAGACATACTGAATATCATATTCCGTTAACACCATTTGCCATCTGGCAATCCTGCCCGAAAGAGCCTGCTTCTCGAAGACATACTTGATCGGATCCATCTTCGAAATTAGCATAGTGGTGTGATTGAGCATGTACTGTCGTAGACGTTTGGCAGCCCAACCTAATGCACAACACGTCTTCTCCAGCATCGAGTATCGAGATTCACACTCAGTGAACTTTTTACTCAAATAATAAATGGCATGCTCTTTTCTGCCCGTCTCGTCGTGCTGACCGATAACACATCCCATGCTATTCTCCAGAACCGTCAGGTACATGATTAATGGCTGTCCAGCCACTGGGGGTATCAAGATGGGAGGTTCTTGAAGATACTGATTTATTTTATCGAATGCCCTCTGGCAATCCTCATTCCAAGTAATCGCCTGATCTTTCTTTAAAAGCTTGAACATCGGTTCACAAGTGGCCGTGAGCTGAGAGATAAACCTTGCAATGTAGTTTATTCGGCCCAAGAAACCACGAACTTCTTTTTCTGTCTTTGGCGCTGGCATTTCTTGAATAGCTTTTATTTTCGCAGGATCAACTTCGATACCTCGTTCACTAACGATAAACCCCAATAACTTTTCGGACCGCACTCTGAAAGTGCACTTGTTAGGATTCAGCCTCAGCCTGAACTTCCTAAGCCTCTCAAAAAGCTTCAATAAGTTGACCAGATGCTCTTCCTCCGTTTGGGACTTTGCGATCATGTCATCAACATAGACCTTGATCTCATGATGAATCATATCATGAAACAAAGTTACCATTGCTCGCTGGTAAGTGGCCCCTGCGTTCTTCAGACCGAAGGGCATTACCTTATAGCAAAACGTTCCCCAGGGGGTGATAAACGTCATTTTCTCCATGTCTTCCGGTGCCATCTTAATCTGATTGTAACCGGAGAAGCCATCCATGAACGAAAACACGGAGAACTGGGCTGTGTTGTCGACCAACACATCGATATGAGGCAACGGGAAATCATCCTTAGGGCTCGCCCTATTCAAATCCCGATAATCAACGCACATGCGTACCTTACCGTCCTTCTTCGGTACAGGCACTATGTTGGCGACCCACGGAGGGTAAGTGGTAACAACTAAAAACCCTGCGTCCAACTGCTTCTGGACTTCTTCTTTGATTTTTACAGCCATATCTGGTCTCGTCCTCCTAAGCTTCTGCTTGACTGGAGGGCAATCTTCTCGCAACGGCAAGCGATGAACCACGATGTCTGTGTCAAGTCCGGGCATATCCTCATATGACCAAGCAAAGACGTCACTATACTCTCGAAGCATCTCGACCAGTCTATGCTTGACATCATTCTACAGCGCGGCCCCTACTCTGACATTTCTGACGAGCTCTTCAGAACCCAGATTTACTATCTCAATATCTTCCTCGTGAGGCAGAATAAACTTTTCCTCTTGTCTCAACAAGCGGGCCAACTCTTCCGGAAGGTCTTCATCTTCATCAATCTCATCCTCGGCTTGATATATCAGGCAATCGAAGTCGTAGTGAGCCGTAGAGGGTCCAGAGTCGATGTCGTCTGTTATGTGGATCCTGCAATAACAAGGGTTAAGTTTAAAGCAAGGATATGCAGGTTAGCACAAACCCCGTTGCCATTTTACTGTTTTTCAAAACAAACATAAAACAGGAATAACAGAGAACACAATATTTGAGTATGAAGAAAACGCCTTTGATTTATTAACAAAATGCATGTACATAATCCAACAAGGCCCTGACAATAAAACCACTATGCCCCGGGCAGGACATAGGGTTGTACAAAGATTGTAAAAAGCAAATCATTACTCTTCACTTGTCAGCTGGATAATCTCCTTGATGGTCCAATTGTTGAGGCGCTCGCCCGGTTTGCTTGGCTGAATCCAGGCGTCAAGATCACAATCGCCATCCCCGCTGTCCTCAGACGCTGCGTTGATGCTTTCGAAAATTACTCCGCCCTTGGTAAATAGGATCGGCCCCTTCCCACGAGACGAGCTGCTAGACGAAGAAGATGAAGCTTCAGCTTCAGGAGAATACCCCAATCCAAACTTATCCTGCTTGATCGGTATCTCCAAAACATGCCCCCAGCCTGGGGTGGAACCGGCTTCGACGACGGCCCGAGCTTCTTTGAACGAGGAGAGATTCATCCCTTGCTTCTCTACGACGACGGAAGCTACCTCTTTCACCTTAACGGTTTCAAATGCTTGGCAGAGAGTTTCATGGATTTCGCCATCCATTTCAACATATTTAAAGGATGACAAGTGGCTCACCATGATGTCCTCCTCACCACAGACGGTTACTATGCTTCCCCCGACAGCATATTTGAGCTTTTGATGCAGCGTGGACGTCACGGCACCAGCAGCATGGATCCATGGCCGACCTAAGAGGCAACTGTAAGCAGGCATGATATCCATGATATAAAAAACCGTATCGAACGTCTCCGGACCAACCTGAATCGGCAGGGTCAACTCTCCGAAAACGTGGCGCTTAGTTCTGTCAAATGCTTTCACCACCAGATCACTGGGCGTGCACAGTAATCCCCGAGTGTCCAATTTCATTAGTGCCTTTTTCGGAAGCACATTAAGCGACGAACCCGTGTCCACCAGGACATGCGACATGATTGTGCCTCTGCACTCTATCGAGACGTGCAAGGCGCTGTTGTGATCTCTCCCTTTAGGAGTCAGCTCTAAATCTGTGAATCCCAGCCCATTGCCAGCGTTAACATGGGCTACCACCTCTTCTAGCTGATTTACTGATATCTCCTGCGGCACGTAGGCAGCGTTCAATACCTTCAGCAACGCGTTGCGGTGCGCTTCAGAACACAGCAACAAGTTGAGAATAGAGATCTTTGACGGAGTCTGATGAAGATGGTCTACAATCTTGTAGTCACTCTTCTTGATTAACCGCATGAACTCTTCGGCATCTTTAACTAGCAAATCCTTCTCTGCCCCACAAGGGACCTCTTCGACGGCTCTGCCTTTACCCTTATCAGCAGCATCAGCTCTGACCACTTTCTCTGCCGTAGCCTCTGTCGGCGCAAACACTCTTCCGCTTCGAGTAATACCACTAACACCGGCAAGATTCTGCACAGTCGACCCATACGGCTCCAGCTCTAACTTCTGACCATTGCAATAGACTTCGGCGCCGTAATACCATGGAACGGCGTTAGTGCTCTCGAACGGGATTGGCCCAGCTCTTGTAATAGTAATTGTAGGTGGTCGGGGCGCAGAAATGGTAATAGGTCGACGAGGAATAGTGATGGTAGCGACTTCATCTGCCTGCTTCAGCACAATCTCCCCAGATGTACTTTCAACGCTCCGGCTGAACTGCAAAATGCCCTCAGACATCAGACTTTGGATACCTTCTACCAACTGCTCACACCCATCAGGAAGTGTAGCACAAGCCATACATAACTCTCCGCATCCAGGAAAGAAGCCCTTCTTCAGCAACTTAGCTTTGACGAAACTAAGCGACGTCTTCAAGTCTTTGACATCAGTCAACAAGTCTGCACTCTCCTCCGTGATAAGGGCGTTCACTCCGCCTCCCCTATGATGAGGCATAGGGTTTTTGGTAACGTTGGGCACATTATCAGAAAAATTAATAACCTTGGCGTCTACCAAGTCCTGCACCTTGTGCTTAAAAGCTTTACAGTTCTCAATCGTATGGCCTGGTGCCCCAGTATGGAAATCACAAGTGGCATTGGCGTCATACCCCGGTGGTGGTGCCCCTGTTAAGGGAGCCAACGTCCTCTTTTGAACTAACTGAAGTTGCAGCAAAGTTTGCAAAAGTTGCGCATACGACATAGGTGGAGCTTCAAAATGACGGCTTGCCAAAGGAGCCCGATTCTGATATTTCCTATACCCCTGCTGATTCTGTTGTTGCGGTTGCTGCTGCTGCTGCTGCGGCGGAGCTGCCGGGATATTTATGCTAGCAATCTGCTGCTGAGGGCCCTTGCCCTTTCTCCGAGCGTTGGTGACAGCACTAGCGTCTCTTTCTCGACGCTTGCCAGCGTAAGGTTTCTTACCACCTCCTCCAGCTGAGGATGATTCGCCTTGAATTTTTCCAATCTTTATTCCGTTCTCGACATGCTCGCCCATAGTGATGAGAGCCGAGAATGTCCCAGACATGCCACTGACCAGCTTTTCATAGTAGATTCCAGAAAGGGTAGCCACGAACATTTGCACTAGCTCGCGCTCAACCATCGGCGGTTGAACCCGAGCAGCCAATTCACGCCACCGCTGGGCGTACTCTTTAAAGCTTTCATTGTTCCGCTGTGAGAGATTCTGGAGCTGAACTCGGTTGGGGGCCAAGTCGCTATTGTACTGATAGTGGAGGACAAATGCTTCAGCGAGATCTTTCCACGTGCGTACGGTAGCGGGCTCCAAGCCCATATACCATTCGAGGGATGGACCAGAAAGACTATCTTGGAAGAAGTGCATCAGCAACTTCTCATCGTCAGAATAGGCGGACATCTTTCTATAATAGGATCGAAGGTGGACACGAGGGCAAGTAGTACCCTTATACTTCTCAAAAACAGGCACCTTGAATTTATGAGGTACCTTGAAATCAGCAATTAACCCCAGCTTGGACATATCAACGCCCAATGTATTCTGATTTTCAATGTCTCTCATCTTGTCTTCCAGCGCTTTGAACCTGAGCCGAGCTTCAGCATTCAACTCTGCTTCCACACCTCTTTGAGAAAATACGTCATCCTGATGGTCCTCCAGCCACGGTTGGGGCACCAACAGATTTCCGACACCAGCATTACCGTTGACCGGCCCTATGTTAACATTGGCTCCCAGACTACCATTGCCGCCGCCCGCCGCATTGAGTCCGATATTAGTCATCACATTGCCATTAGCACTATCGTTGCCCCCGGCAACAGGAACAACATTCTGTGGAGCATCCACTGGAGGAGGAGTAGGCACAGCCCCGCCGTGAAGTATGCCATTACTGTCAACCCTGGAGATCAAAGGTTGAACCAAAGTACGAAGTTGGTCCTGACCATTAGCGACTACCTGCATCAGTTCCATAAAACGATCCATCCGTTCACGGAGCTCTTGAACATCTGACTGCACCTGATCCATGATCCTAGTCTGATTAGCGCGAGTTGAGTAACGGTGAATGAGTCTCTGATCAATCCTGAAGACCGGAAGCAGCTCAGAACCTGTGAACCTGAAAAACCTGTCAACATTAAAGGTTAGGACAAGCAACAAAATGTATGTCATGCAAAATGCTTCATGCAGATGCATGCATGTGTCTGTGCGCTTGAGAGATTTCCCTCGATCCTAGCGCCTTGGTACCAATGCTGACAATAATAAGAAGGAAGAAGAAATCCAAACCCAATCGTGGAAACATCAATCTCATATGCCTATGGAAAGCCTATAGCATCAGCGACAGTCAACCTCGACACATCTGGGATCGAGAACTCGTACGCAACAGTTTTTCTGAGAGAGGCTGTAATGATACAATAGGAGGCGAGAGATCCTGGATCGGGGAAACGGTACCTGTCACAGGCACACGCTAATGGAATGTAAATGATCATGCAAACTAATGCAAAATGCAAGCATGCAATAATATATCCGGGTAACTGCTGTGGAGATTCTGTGTCCATAATCACTGATGAGAAGGAAACCCTGGTGTAAGACCACTAATCTGATCTGCTGAGAATGACCTTCTGATAGGACCATATACATAAGATCAAAATTCTGCTCTATTGAGAACAAATGTCTGACAATAAGGACCCCGGGTGTACGATCAAGAAATATCTGCTGATGAAGTCTTCAGACCCCAAATCAAAAATCTGCCCTATCAAGAACAAACGTACAGCTGCTGATGAGATCTTCAGACCCCACTCAAAATCTGCCCTATCAAGAACAAACAACATCTGCTGATGAGATCTTCAGACCCACTCAAAATCTGCCCTATCAAGAACAAACCACTGATGACAATACTCTGATCAAAACCTGCTCTATCAAGAACAGACATACACCCGATGATAAGACCCTCTGATCAAAACCTGATCCATCAAGAACAGACAAATCTGCAACTGAGAACCCTGGTACCAACATAACTGATCCACTGTCAAGAAAACCAGGTGGTCTGGAGGTCAAAGTTTCCTGCAATAAACCCAATCCCACTCACAGGTATGGACCTAATCCACGGACAAAGGTACGACATCCTATGCGGTCATCAGCGTCACAGACTTTCATGAGTGACGATACGATTCCCAGAAGGAGTGGCATCATCAGGTCATGAAGAGGCCTCACTTAGCTGACTTCCAAATGATCGGTCCCCAGAGTCGACAATCCTCACGTCTGGACTCCCCTCAGATCCTCAGGACCGGAAAGGAGCACCTCTGCAAGAATCTCGTCTGAGCGCAGATTTCGTAGGGAACTGTGCCTGCTCAGCAGACAGGTTCGTCTACTACTCTCCGCAACTATGTCTAGGTGTATACTCAAGCCCAGGTCCGACTTCTCACTCATAGTAACATCCCTTTCCCACAGCAGCACAGATAATCATATCAAACTGAAAAATGCGGGAAATAAAGTGCGAGAAGTAAAAAATGCGATAAATAAACGCAACCAACAAGCAAACATACAAGCGCTAGGATTGACTCTCATAGGGAACCGGAGAACCAGAGATTCTGGGTTCGATCCCCAGCAGAGTCTCCAGTTGTTGCTTGCGCAAAAATAAAGTGCCGGCACAACAGAAGAGTCGCCACCTTTCGTTATTTATCCCTTAGAGCGGGAAAGGAAACGATCAGAAAAACCTGACGAAAGAGGGTAAGACAAGGTCATCGCAACCATTGTCTGGGTTCGGGAGTCGGTTACGCAAGGGGAAGGTATTAGCACCCCTCACGTCCGTCGTACTCGACGGGATCCACGCTTGTTTGTTTACTTGGACGGGTTGGTTATAATCTATCTACCTATCAAGGCTGGCTGAAAAAGAAAAGAAAAATGACTCGGCAAAGCGTCGCACTTTATGCCTACGTATTCTCATCAGAGAATGAGAAATCAGAGTCAACGTAGTTCGGCCTACGAAGGATTATGGGGGAAAGGTTGAAGGTTGCTCGCTAGGACGTCGCATCCTATGCCTACGTACTTCCACATTGTATGGAAGATCAGAGCAAACGTAGTTCGGGAAACTACGGGTTATTTCCTGAAAGAAGTGTTTTTTATTGTGTTTGCGATTTCGACCGCACTAGAGACTATGACCTGAGAGTGAATGCGTCGCATGTCACCCAAAGGGTACCATACTAAACATCCAGACTGTGGAAAAGAAACTCTCCCACAATCCTTTCTCAGATAGCTTAAGGCTCGTCGCGTACGAAAGAAATCATTCATGATTACTGTATCTTAAACTGCTTTGAGATGAGAAGAGAACAGGTCCAACTAGGAGGGAGACTATCAAGTCCTACTGTCATCATGCCATGGATTCATCCTATGGTTGAGGTTTGAACAGGGAACTCCTAGATGTTGTCATGCATAGGTTTCAACCTAAAAGTCTATCATCAAATCCTCATCAGAGGAAATGAGAGTCCTAAGGGATCATGTCAATGATACACCAAGACAGACAAAAGCATCAGCTTAACAGTAAAATGCATGCAATGCAAGTGAGGGAGGAAATGTGTGTGGGGCTTCAGCCTCCACAAGCTCGTCTCGACCTCAAGTCAGTCATGAAATAACAGTAATCATACTGAAAAATAAACAACATGCTATCAAGCAATAAACAGTAAACTGCAATCATACAGATAAAAATGAAATGAAATGCCATCCATGCTTGAGAAAGAAATTATCTACATCTAAGCTCTCCCTAATCCTAACCCTAAAAACAAAACCCTAATCTACCTCTAAGCAAAGCCCTAAAGCAAAACCTTAATCAAAAGAAATCAATCCCAGTCTTCAAGCCTCGAAACAAACTTACCAAAGAAAGGGAGCTAAGTAGGCAGACTCATAGTGCCCTCCTCAGGAGAGCACTAGGAGGCTTATACTCAGGAATCATATCCTATGTGGCTCAACAACTGTGATCAGTTTACGTTCCTCCTCAAGAGAAACTAAACTCACATGTTGGCTCCAACATCACTGGATACTTAACAAATCCTAGATGAACTAAGGGAACTAAGTGAATAGACCCATAGGACCTTCCTCAGGAAAGTACTAGGAGGCTTCCACTTAGGAATCGTATCCCATGTGGCTCAGCAACTGTGATCAGTTTACATTCCTCCTCAGGAGAAACTAAACTCACATGTTGGCTCCAACATCACTGGATACTTAAGAAATCCTAGATGAACTAAGGGAACTAAGTGAATAGACCCATAGGACCTTCCTCAGGAAAGTACTAGGAGGCTTCCACTTAGGAATCATATCCTATGTGGCTCAACAACTGTGATCAGTTTACATTCCTCCTCAGGAGAAACTAAACTCACATGTTAGCTCCAACATCACTGGATACTTAAGAAAGAGGTGAGAAGAAAGAATGAAAGTCATTCATAGTGCCTTCCTCAGGAAAGTACCATGAACTTCCCTCAAACTTCAGGATCTCAAACCTCACAAACAGAGAACAAGCTCCAACCTCTGGGTCTCTGGGTCTTGATCTACAATCTTCTCCTTCATCATGCCCCTTCAACAAGGTCTTCAAAACAAACTAAGCCCCACAACAAATTCCCAAAAATAAACCCCAGAGACAGGCAAATATCACACAGACAGTCAATACAATCAGTCAACTTCAGAAAATACCTAAAAATACTAAAGCAAGAGGGAAAAATCTAACAATCAATCACAAGGGTCTATAACATCTACCCATAACATCCATACATGCCCATACCCAAAAATCAAGACAAAACTCTCAAAAGAAAATGAATTACTTCACCTATGCATAACCTAAACCCTAATTATGATGCCCTAATGCTAACCTAATTAAACTAATCAAATTTTGATCTAAAAATCAAGAATTAAATCCTATGGGAAACTATGATTCAATATCTAATCACACCAAAAAGAATGAACTTAAAAGACTAAGGGAAGGTCCTAAAAGAAATTCTACAAAATGAAGTACAATATTAAACATATTTAAAATCTATTTGAAAGAATAATATGCTAAAAATATTAAAAGAAAATAAAATGCCAATTTTATTTATTGATATTTTTCTAGACAAAATTATAAACCTATAGAAAAAAACAAGAATTAAAAAATACTAACTTTCCTGTTTTATATGAATTTTATAATATGCAAGAAATATAAAGGAAATTAAAAATAAAAGAAATTGATTCAAAGGGGAGGGGGGTGAGAACAGAAGAAACGCCCAGTTATTTCTCTGATGGGCCCATAAACCGGGGGTGCAAATAGAAACTGAGTTAAGCCCAGGCGCGCTCAGAAAATCAACAGAAACATTGAAAAGAAAAAAAAATATGAGCGCGGTGCATTTAGTAAGTTTTTGCAGTTCAAAATGGGATTGGGCCAATGGTGGGGGTGTGAGTAGCACTGACTTGCTGAAGCCCAGAACTCATCACTTATTGAAACGGCAACGTTTTGCTCCACGGAATTCCCTCCGTTTTCTTTTAAATCCCAGTCGTACGATCAGCTTAAAAGGTCAAGTAAATGGACTCGATCCCACGGCTAGGAGATCATCTTCTCCACTTCACCATTAGGGTTTGCACAAGCAATGCCATGAACCAGCTTCACATGTACATCTTCCCCCTCTCGGTTCTCTCTCATCTCTCCACTAAATGCAGTGCTGTAAAGAGCAATTTTGCTCAGTTTCTCAAGCTCTACACGGCTATGGTCTTAGTCTGTGTTACAACACTTCCAAACGTGAAACCCGACGCCACATCCACCATTAATGCTCAGAATTTCATCTCAATATTTCACTAGTTTATTGGGACGTAAATGTTCCTCTCACGACCCTGATTAACCTAAACTAAACCACTAAGACTAACACTCAATATACAAGGAGTTCTTGCTCTTTAAAGTTTCATGTCAAGAATACAAACTTCATGGAATTAGCTCAAACTTGCCAGGATTCATCCCTAATGGTTGCTAATTAATCTTATCCTAACCACATGACCTAAAAGTGCATAAATAGAGAGACTCGAGTGAATTTGCAAACCTACAAATTGATGATGGTAGTGGCACTTGCACCTCACTTCAATGCTTGCTACTCTCCAATATTGATCCTTGATGAATGCTTTGAGTTCTGTATGCAAAAACTTTGATGTATATTGCTTGAATCTTGAGTTTGATATCAATTTGCTTTTCTTGCAAATTATTCACCAAAGCTTCAAATCTCCATGGATCTTCCTCTAATTTGGTATGCCATCGTTCATCATGATCAGAATGAAAGGTTTGTGGAGAAGAATCAAATGGAAAATGAAGGAGAAAGAGAGTTTGTTAGGGTTTTTCAAAAGTGGAAGAATTTGGCTCTTTTGCACTTACCTTCACCACTTACCATTAACCATCACCAAACTTTTCTTCATTATGATCAAACCAATATATAAAAACCAATGGAAGAGTCTAGATTCATCTAGAAACTTTGAGAATCATCTAGAAAGTAGTGAAACTTCTCTTGTAATGACATATTGTATTATCTCCTTTCATGCCTTAAGCTTCTTAATTTTGTGTCAAAATCTCCCCTTGTGAGATATTGGGATTGAATGAGTGAAAAAACAAGCTTGGTTTTGCCTTATGTGAAGATTTGCAAAGGTTCCTTAATATGCAAGCATGAACTTTACAAAGCAACCTCCATTTTAAGACCTCAAATCAAAAATCTATTTGAACCATTGTTTTTAAAATGATGTTTGGATTCAAAATGACATATTGTATGACCTATTTTGGATTTGTACATCTCCCAAACCAATTTCCAACTTGGATTCATTTACTTTATAAGTCATTTTTAGGTCATTTTTACCCAATCTTGTAAATCCTTGCTACAAGCTTTTTAAAAAACTCATGACCACTTTTCTAGGCTTAAAATCCCATTTTGAACAACTTTGATGTTTTGAGTTTTTTCATTTGAGGCTTGGAAATAGGAGATATGGTCTTTGCTTAAAATGACCTATAATCACCAAATGACCAAAATACCCTTGTCTTGTTTAAACCATAAGTTGAGTTCTACAAATCCTATCAAGGACTTCTAGTACTCTCTAGAAAGCTAAGAAGATTCTATCTAACATTCATGTTGACCAAGAGATCATAGGAATCATCCTACTAGGGAAAAAGTTGTCTGCAAGTTGGGTGACTTTCAAGGACCCAGATTCACACACCTCAGAGGACCTGTAATTTGCCAAAACCATAACTTGAGCTCTGCAACTCCTATCAAGGACTTCTACCACTCAAATTAAAGCTAATAACAAGCTCTACAACATTCATGTTGTGGGGAAGATGATATGTCAATCACATCTTGAGCTAAAACTGCCTGGAAGATAGGGATCAAACTAGGGTTTTTTCACTGACAATCCTTGGAAACCCTGACTTAAAACTTCTCAAACTCCTCAATCATGATGAGTTGGTCTAGGAATCATCTTTATAACATCTTCATACATCATTCCATGATCTCATGGCCCTTGGATTAGGTCTCAACCTTCTCCAAATCTTCAGCTGACCTAGGATTGACCCAGTCAAAACCCTAATTCTACCATTCATGGCTGAATTTTCTGAATTGTTGCACAATGACCTCTCTGGGCTTCATGATGGCTTTCAAGACATCTCCTAGGCTTTCTCAGAGCTTCAAGTTCATTCTCAAAGTCTCAGAATCATCTGAGGAGCTCCCACAACTCTCAAGCTATGAGGCACACAACTCTGGTTTCAACCAATCCCTCTGAGAACCTCTTGAACTTTCTGATGAAGGTATCAACTTTCAAACACCTGATGG
The DNA here is from genome assembly GCA_963859935.3 of Lathyrus sativus. Taxonomy (NCBI): domain Eukaryota; kingdom Viridiplantae; phylum Streptophyta; class Magnoliopsida; order Fabales; family Fabaceae; genus Lathyrus; species Lathyrus sativus. The sequence continues at coordinate 638,414,647 of OZ012740.1, read as the reverse complement.
GTGAATAAATGTTGGTCAAATTTTGGGGTGCAACACATTGCAAATGCCTACTGCTCCGCAAGGATATCAGAAACCAGCTGCTCAGAATGCACCTAGGAAATCGAACCTCGAATTGATGATGGAAAAGTTCATAGCTACTCAAGCTCAAAGAAACAAAGAATTCCTGAATCAAAACATACACACTAACGAGCAAATTAAACAGTTGACAGGAAAAGTAGACGCGTTGGCCACCCACAACAAAATGTTAGAAACTCAGATATCACAAGTGGCTCAACAGCAAGCCTCTGCTGCCGCACCTGCTGGCACATTTCCTGGACAACCCGAACAGAATCCAAAAGGCCAAGCAAATGCTGTGATACTAAGAAGTGGAAAAGAATTGGACGAACCGATCGATCCGAGGACCGAAAACTCAGCCATGCAACAAAAACCAACTGAACAAGCAGAAAAGGAATCCGAGTTAGAGAAGAAGGAGGACAACGAGAAGGAGGATAACGCAAGTGAAAAAACTCAAGCACCTCCAGCGCCATATAAACCACCCATTCCTTACCCGCAAAGACTAATAAACTCCAAAACTTCAGGACAGTTTAAGAAATTTGTAGAGCTCCTTAAACAGCTGAACATTACTATTCCTTTTACAGAAGCGATAACTCAAATGCCGTCATGCGCTAAATTTCTCAAAGAAATCCTGTCGAATAAGAGAAAGATCGAGGATAATGAAACAGTTACACTTATTGCAGAGTGTAGCGCCATTATTCAAAACTGCATGCCTCCTAAATTAAAAGACCCAGGTAGTTTCTCCATACCCTGCGTCATAGGAAAGTTCGTAATAGACAAAGCTCTATGCGATTTAGGAGCCAGTATCAGTGTTATGCCCTTATCTATATGCAAAAAGCTGAATATGGGAGACCTCAGACCAACCAAAATGTCCGTACAATTAGCTGACAGATAAGTGAAATACCCAGTCGGAATACTGGAGAACATTCCAGTATGCATAGGACAATTCTACATTCCAACCGACTTCATAATCATGGACATCAAGGAGGACACTGTGACCCCAATTATCCTAGGAAGACCGTTCCTAGCTACAGCTGGAGCTATTATAGACGTGAAGAAAGGAAGGCTAACATTCGAAGTAGGAGAAGAAAAGATAGAGTTCATTCTCACCAAGTTCTTACAAGCACCAGCAATAGACGATACCTGCTATTTAGTGGACGAAATTGACGAATGCATAAGAGAACTTGAAAATGAAGAGACCACGTATTCATAAATAATAAAGATTCAAATACCCGATATTTCTGAAGACGATAATTGGCGTAAACCGTATAGAGACGACAGCCTAAGCGAAAGCTTAGCACTGACCCCTAACCATATGCCAGGTCCAAAGAACCCATCTTTAGAACTCAAAACACTACCCAAAAACCTCAGATATGAATTTCTAGACGATGAACTAAAAAGACCAGTGATAGTCAACGCCGACTTAGGACAACCAGAAACCGAAAAGCTATTAGAAGTCCTAAAGAAGTACCCCACTGCGTTAGGCTATAACATAAGCGATCTAAAAGGTATAAGCCCTTCGATCTGTATGCATCGAATTACAATAGAGGAAGACTCTAAAACCTCTCGAGAGCATCAGAGAAGACTGAACCCCATCCTGAGCACTGTAGTCAGAGATGAAGTAAAGAAATTGCTAGATGCAGGAATCATCTATCCGATCTCCGATAGTGAATGGGTTAGCCCAGTTCACGTCGTACCAAAGAAAGGAGGAGTCACAGTAGTTAAAAACGAAAAAGGCGAATCAATAACAAAAAGAGTCGTGACTGGAAGCAGGATGTGTATTGACTATAGAAAGCTTAACAAGGCTACACGCAAAGATCACTTCCCGTTACCCTTCATAGACCAAATGTTGGAAAGATTAGCCAAACATTCATATTTCTACTATCTAGATGGTTACTCAGGATTCTTCCAAATTCCCATCCATCCTGATGATCAAGAAAAGACTACATTCACCTGTCCTTATGGTACTTTTGCTTACCGCCGAATGCCGTTCGGACTCTGTAACGCTCCAGCAACCTTCCAAAGATGCATGATGGCAATCTTCGCAGATTTCATAGACGACATTATGGAAGTATTTATGGACGATTTCTCGGTATGTGGACAAAGTTTCGAAGGATGCTTACAAAACTTAGAAATGGTATTAGAACGTTGTGTAAAAGTAAACCTCGTCCTAAATTGGGAGAAATGCCATTTTATGGTCCGCCAAGGAATAGTTCTAGGACACGTCATATCAGATAGAGGGATTGAGGTAGACAAAGCTAAAATAGAGATTATAAAAGATCTCCAACCTCCAAAATCCGTACGAGAAATACGGAGTTTTCTAGGACATGCCGGTTTCTACAGAAGATTTATAAAAGATTTCTCGAAAATCACAAAACCTCTGACCGGCCTGTTGATGAAAGATGTTGAGTTCGTCTTCAACGACGACTGTTTAAAAGCATTTGAAACATTGAAATCAGCCCTTATCACCGCACCAATCATGCAACCACCCGATTGGCGACTACCGTTCGAAATCATGTGCGATGCGAGTGATTATGCTGTAGGCGCAGTTCTGGGACAAAGGAAGGACAAGAAACTCCATGCTATCTACTATGCTAGTAGAACCTTAGATCCTGCCCAAATGAACTACGCTACCACAGAAAAGGAACTACTAGCAGTTATATTTGCGCTTGACAAATTCTGTTCTTACTTAGTAGGAGCAAAAATTATCATATACACAGACCACGCTGCCATAAGGTACCTAATAAGCAAAAAGGATGCCAAACCAAGACTATTGAGATGGATCCTGCTATTACAAGAGTTTGACTTAGAAATCAAAGATAAGAAAGGAACCGAGAACGTTGTTGCAGATCACTTATCCCGAATAGAAGGCATCAAACATGAACCAGTACCGATAAATGACGATTTCCCATACGAACGTCTGATAGCCAAATTAGAAAGTGACGCACCCAATTCAATCTCGGAAGATCCAGAATTCGAAAAAGCCGTAGAAGCCGTCTATGCCCAAGTCACATTACCTTGGTATGCTGACATCGTTAATTACCTCGCTGTAGGCGTGCTTCCACCGGATCTTACTTATCAGCAAAAGAAGAAATTCTTCCACGATCTGAAACACTATTATTGGGACGAACCTCTACTCTTCAAGAGAGGGGCCAACAACATATATCGTCGTTGTGTCCCAGAGGAAGAAATAGAAAATATTATTTCCCAATGCCACTCAGCACCATATGGTGGTCATGCTAGTACATCCAAGACGTGCGCTAAGATTCTCCAAGCTGGCTTATTCTGGCCTAATCTCTGGAAAGACGTTCACATCGCTGTGCAAAAGTGCGATCGATGCCAACGAACTGGCAACATCTCACGACGCGATGAAATGCCTCAGAAAGGAATCTTAGAGGTAGAAATATTTGACGTCTGGGGAATAGATTTCATGGGACCTTTTCCACCTTCTTTTGGCAATAACTACATACTCGTCGCTGTCGATTACGTGTCTAAATGGATAGAAGCCATAGCTGCTCCAACAAACGACACACGAGTAGTAATCAAACTCTTCAAAAACACAATCTTTCCTAGATTCGGTGTACCGAGACTCGTCATTAGTGACGGTGGATCTCACTTCATATCGCGAATATTCGATAAACTTCTCTCTAGATATGGAGTCCGGCACCGAGTAGCTACACCCTATCATCCGCAAACTAGCGGACAAGTAGAGGTCTCGAACAGAGAAATAAAACAGATCTTGGAAAAGACTGTCGCTACCTCAAGGAAAGATTGGTCGTCGAAGCTACAAGAAGCTTTATGGGATTATAGGACCGCATTTAAGACACCAATAGGTACTACCCCCTATAAATTGGTTTACGGTAAATCCTGCCATCTCCCTGTAGAGTTAGAGCATAAGGCCTTTTGGGCCATTAAGACACTCAACTTCAACTACACCGAGGCAGGAGAAAAGCGAATCTTGAACTTACACGAGTTGGAAGAACTTCGATTAAACGCTTACGAAAATGCCCGTATCTACAAAGAACGAACTAAAAAGTGGCATGATAAACGTTCAATCAGGAAACAATTCAGTGTGGGAGACATCGTATTGCTCTTTAATTCACGATTAAAACTCTTCCCAGGTAAACTAAAATCTAGGTGGTCTGGACCCTATGAAGTGACTAAAGTACTTCAGAGTGGAGCTGTTGAAATTACCGATAAGATGAATGCGCCGTTCATCGTAAACGGGCAACGTCTAAAACACTATAATAAGAACGACAACAGTCCTCAAGTCAGCAATATAACATTGCTTGAGCCTCCAGCTCAGACACCCGAATAGCTTCTCACCAAGCTATCGTCAGGCTTTAGACGTTAAAAACAGCGCTTACTGGGAGGCAACCCAATTTCCCTCGTTATTATATTTTTCTTTAAAATTCTACTTTGAAAATCCAACAAAAATTCTAAACTCATAATTACTACTACTTTCTACTTTCGTTCATTTTCGTACTTTTATTCTTATTTTATTTTCTCTCTTTTGTCTTTTGTTTCTACCGCCTTTCGTTTCTAAAAATCCTGACTTCAATTTCCTGTTTCAAACTTTTCAAGATTTTTTAAAAGCCTTCAAAACATTCCTTCTGTTTTCTCCGAATTACCTGCGAGTATGGCCGAATACGACTTCACAAAGGTTCACTTCCGAGGCCTCGCTCAAAAGGCAAGATTTGCAGCACTGACCGAAAGAGAATTCGCCTTAACACTGTATTATGATAAGGCTACTATGGATAAACTAGGGATCACAGATAGCATTCAATACCTGTTCAATCAACTGGGTTGGTAGAACACTGCTCTGAAAACACGTTTCGCTACCTACAAGGATCTTACCTATGAATTCCTTAGTTCTTTCAGATACACACCCAACTATGGTTTTGGATCCAGCACAGAGTTGATTACCTTCCGATTGTTTGGAATGGACCAAACCCATAGCCGGATGTCACTAGCTAACCTCCTAGGATTCCCTAGCGGACCGCATGTGTTCATCAGTGCAGAAGATGACGATATTGATTTTCAACTCGATCAATTCTGGGGTAGAATCACAGGCGACTATCACCCTGAACCAGACAAAATGCACAATGATGACATACACAACCTAGCCTTCAGATACTTCCATAAGATACTAGCTCACACCTTGTTTGGAAAAGAAGAAAATATTACTGCAGTATCTAAAGAGGAGTTATTCATCATGTTCTGTGCTTCTCAGGGACGGACAGTAAATGCAGTGCCTTTCATGATGAGATCTTTCAAACGCCTCACGATGGAACCTCAGACACCTATTCTTATAGGAGGCCTGGTAACAATGATTGCCCACGAGCTTGGCCTTAGATTCCACTTAAATGCCAGCACTCGTTTTGGTACCATCCGACCCATGAATATACAATTCTGCTTTAACAGGCGCATCTTAGAAACTATGGGACCTGGACCGTATGAGTATCTTATTAACGAAAAACCAGTACAACTATTCACACTGCCTGATCATCTGATGACAAACATCCACAACAAGGATAACTGACTCTATGAATTGGATGAGCCTATGGGACCTCCTTCACCACAGTCAACACCACAGAACTATATGTATGACAGTGACCACATCTCTGAGGCACACGACTATATGTACTATGAGGACGCTGTATCTGAAACTGAAGTAGACCCTACGACTCCTCCGCACTACAACACTTATCCTAAGCCTATCCCTGAGGAAACCACCGACAAAATGGATGCCGTGTTACTCAGATTGGACGATGTCGATACAGCTCTGACTAATGTAAAAGCTGACATCGCAAGTATGCACAGCGAACTGGTAGGCTTCATGGATCTAGTCTGCGACCAACTCGACTACTATTCACAGAAATTCGATGAGTTGAAGGCACAAAAAGATTAGTTATTAGCTCTTAGCAGTAGTTTCAGTTTAGTCTAGTCTAGTTAATTTCATTTAATCATTTGGATTTTTCGCATTGTTAGTTTTCTTTATGTACTACATACAATTGTTTCAATTTTATGTTATTTCAATTCTAGTTTTTATTCAATTATTTTGTTTTCGCATTATTTGTTGTTTGTTGGCTGTTATATTACATCACCGTATCAATACTAAGCCTTAAAGTCACTACGAGTACGCCCTCAGAGCAAAATTATGCGTTCTGCAGATTTTGCTGCTGTGACGACCGTCACAGCCTCATGACGAGCGTTACGCGGGTGACGACCGTCACGCAGTCAAAAACTGATATCTGATAAAACAGGATTCGTGTTCTCTTCCACTTCCCCCCATTATCACTTTCAATCATCCCAACTCCTACCCCACTACGAATTTTCGTCCTCCCCACATTGAACTATAAATTTCAACTCCAAATTCAACCTCCAAACCTCACTTCTGTCAGTTCCTCCCTCTCTGCAGAAAAACCCCAATCCTCACAAACCTCTCCATCTTCCAACAATGGCAAGGAATGCAGAAACCCCAAATATCAGTAACATTACCTTCAGTGAAGGAGACTTAGGCGAAAGACAGCGAGCAAACTACATTGCATTTCATTAGAGGTCGCTCCAGCCGACTCACTACCCGCACCTTCCATCGCTTACGGAGCTCGGACTCCTTGAAGGTGTAACCTGGATGCTTCAAAGGGCAGGCATCTGACACCTCTGCACCAACCCACAGCCAACATATGAACAACTCACTCTTGAGTTCTTGAGTTCGTTCACTTACGCCACATCCAGCGGCGAACTTAACCAGCATACAGGTGCCGCATGCTTCCGGATGTTTGGCACCAACTATCAGGTGAACCAAAATCAGATTGCCAGCATCCTGCAGCTACCTCGCGGCGACAACGCTCATCGCCGCATCACCGATCAGTTCCAGCACGAAGCTTTCACGCTGTGGTATCAGTTGACCGGCCTCAATGCCGATGGTTGGGACTCCCTGCACGCCACTCATATCCATAACCCAACCATCCGGTACTTTCACAGAGTGTTGAGCAACACTATTTTCTCCAGAGACAGCAACCACAAAGTGAACTCGAAAGAGCTCTTCTTTCTCCATTGCGTCTTCAATAATGAACCTGTCAACGCTGCCCCGTTTCTGCTGTCTCACATTCATGCCAACTGCAACCGTGGCTCGAAGCCATTCTACTTTGGCGGGATTGTCACTGCTATTGCACTTGGGCTGAACCTTAGAGACCGCCTCCAGCACCTCCAGTCCATCCCCTCGGTGTTCCTTGACACCGACCACTGCAGAGCCTCCCATCTCATCCGCTCCTGAGCTGACGGCAAATACCATCTGGTTGTGCGTGACAAGACCGTCCGAAGCATCATCTTTCCGTCCCGCACCCGCATCCATCCAGAGGACCGTACCAACTGGTTGTTCGACCTCACTGCCCCTCCTGCTGCCGCTGCTCCCACTAAGGACCACACTCACGGTTCCGACAATGAAATCCAAGCTGAGTTGGACAGGGCCGAGCAGCCAGAGGCATCGCATCCTCCTCCTCCCTTAGGTACATCCTCCCGCCGCCGCCGCCATCATCCCGTGCCAGACTACACAGAAGAGGACCTCCGCCGCTCCCTAGACCAGCAGGCACAGATACTCACGATGTTGCAGCAACAGAATCAGCGAGCTGACCAGTTCGAAGCTTGGCACCGGACTCAAATGCAACAACTTCACACCGGCCAAGCTACGATCACTGAGAGCCTAGCGAATCTGACCTTGCAGGTCGAAGGACTCCGAGACACCATCTACCACACCGGAGCTATGAGCTATGAGGACAGAGTAGCCCTTGCCAGAGCCAGAGGACGCCAGCACGGACGTGACAGAGGCCGTGACTAGATTTTCATTTTTTTCCTTCATTGTTTACTATATTTCAGTTATTTGTATTTTCATTTTCAGTTGTATCTCCCTCTCGCATGCTTCAAGAATCAGTGAGGACACTGATCGAGATAGTGTGGGAGCGGAGCCTTATTTTCATTACACTGTACTCTGAATTTCCTTTATTTCCTTTATTTCCATTTCACTGCACTTTGAATTTTAGTAATTTCTATTTTAACACTTTCTATTTCTAGCAAATAAAGCTCGTCTATATATTTTTCCCGTTACGCAAACAATCCCCATATTATTCAACGTAAACAAAAATTTTAGTTCGTTCCTCAAAAGCAAAAGCACCATGAAAATACACCTGAGTTCAAAACAAGTTTTGAAACTCCGAGGAAACGACAGTTCTAACAAAACCAGTATCGTCCAGACACCTTAGATCTCTAGTTTATGCGAGTTGGTTTCACTACCTACGTGTACCAAAGTCTCAAGTGTCTACGCAAACTCAACCCCAAGTAGTTTATACTAGCAGTCAGCACCATCCTAAAACTCTTCTAAGTGAGCGACCGATGCAAATAAGTGTATGATCTCCAAAAAGATGAAAAATCATGAAAAGAGAGCTAAATAACCCAAAAATATAAGACACGTTTCCTTCTAAGTTAGATGCTCCTCACCCGGGCATTTAGCCCAACGGCACGAAAAACTCATTGAAAAATCAATGACATAAGCATATGATCAATGAAGAAGATCAAAAACAGAAATGAGATCATATTCACTAACAGGTCGACTTGCCATGAAAGTGTGCGGACAACGGGCTTAATGTGATTGCGCTAGAACAAACAGGGTGAACTTGCCGCGAGAACCTTGACACCAAGCTACAGTAGCATGACTGAGACCGATTTGCATAAAAAGGAGACCTCCGAAGACTTGTAGTCCAGTGTCGTCATGATACTCGTCTTGTTCCTACCAAGAATCCCGGTTTTTCCAAACTCTGCGAACGAAGAAGCTGCCTCGTGCTTGCCGACTTTTCCATATTTTACTTAAGGACAAGCAAAGATTCAAGCTTAGGGGAGTTTGATAACACGAAATCATATAGATATTTTTATGCATAATTCAACTAAAGTCTAACCGTTTTCGATCCGATTTCGGGTTATTTCCGTGTATTTGTCTGATGTTTTGCAGGTATTCAACGATCACGTCTAAACAAGGCAACATGAAGAAAAGAAGCAATCTCAGATGAAATATGGACGAAAAAGGAGTGAAAACACAATGAAAAGCGCAGCAAGCTGTTTTTGCTGATGTGACAACCGTCACACGGGTGACGACCATCACACCTTGTGACGACCGTCATGCAGGCAAAAACGCCCCACTCAGATTACACGTCAAAGAATCAGTTCCAATTCCTACAGAGTGGACCACTACTCCCTAAATTATCTTCCTGAAGGTCCATCATCTTCAGTGATAACCGTTGGGATTCCACTTCTATAAAAAGGGAAGCAGGGGACTTCAGAAAGGGTGCTGCATTCATACCACGAAGTGCTGCCGAATTTACTTTCCAGAGCATATTTTCTAGCAATATTCTTATTTGTTTCTCTTTACCTTTCCTGTATTCCATTTTCCATTCTTCTATAACCTCTATTTTATTGTACGATCAATTTGGCATAAAGACCAGAATCCTGCCAACATCTGTGGAGGATCTGCCCAAAGGCCAATTGGAATATTTACAAGTTTCTCATATCAATCGATTCCAGTTTTATTATAATGCAAATCATTATTTATTATTTTTATTTATGTTTTATCTTTCCTAAATCCATGTCTAGCTAAACTTAGGCAATCGATATGTAGTAATAATTCGAATGGGATTTGATAACAACTGGTTGAAAAACTTTCTTTTCAAAAAAGTAATTTATGGTCTGAGTGTTTAAAATTGATTCACTGAATAAACTTCGTCGCGAAAGCGAGAACTTATTTAAAAGTAGTTTTGCCACGAAAGTGGGAAATTAATTAAGATACGAATCAACAAGCGAAAGCTGCGGTAAGGTCAGATAGTAAACACCAGTCATTTATTTTAATAACAACGAAAGCACTTTAAAATGAATTAGAACTTAGAGATTTCCAAAAAGTAATTTAAACCCCGAACGGGATACGAAAGTGTACGTTTGGCCCTTAGGATTATGATTAGCGTCAATAACTATCGTGAGACGAGAGTCTTCAAATCACCATTTTCTGCTTAAATAAACTTTGAAAATTATTTCATACACCAGTAACTTATCAAATCCCTGAAGAACACAATTACTATGTATCGATTCAATCAATTATAATCTAAATAGTATTCTTAGTTCCCTTTTAGTAACAATCTTATTCCCTTAAACATATTCTACCTAGCTAAACATAGTAACTCCCGAGAACACTAGTTTGATTACGAGTCCCTGTGGGATCGATATCTATTATTACTACGCGATAGATTGTGCACTTGCAGTTAGGTTGTATTAGACATAGAAAGTCGCGATCAGTATTACAACATTTGCTTGGCCTTTTGGATTCTGTTCGGGTTGTACAGGAAATGTGCCAGCAGGTGCGGCAGCAGAGGCTTGTTGTTGAGCCACTTGTGATATCTGAGTTTCTAACATTTTGTTGTGGGTGGCTAAAGCGTCTACTTTTCCTGTTAATTGTTTAATTTGCTCGCTAGTGTGTATGTTTTGATTCAGGAATTCTTTGTTTGTTTGAGCTTGAGTAGCTATGAATTTTTCCATCATTAATTCGAGGTTTGATTTCCTAGGTGCATTCTGAGCAGCTGGTTTCTGATATCCTTGCGAAGCAGTAGGCATTTGCAATGCATTTTCGCTTTTGTAAGAAAAGTTTGGATGATTTCGCCAACCTGGGTTGTAGGTATTTGCGTATGGATTTCCTTGAGCATAATTTACCTGGTCTGGTGGGATTCCGGCTACCAATGGGCATTCGGGTGCATTATGAGTGGTGCTTCCGCATAACTCGCAATTTGGAGTTACTGCAGCGACAGTTGCAGTGGGGTTAACGGTCAGACTATCTATCTTCTGTGCTAGAGCATCTACTTTAGCATTGAACTTTTCAAGGCTGCTGATCTCGTACATCCCACCTTTCGCTGTGGTTTTCTCTATTGGAGTGCGTTCACCTCCCCATTGGCAATGGTTTTGTGACATGTTTTCAATTAATTGATAGGCTTCGTCGTATGGCTTATCTATAAGTGCACCGCCCACGGCAGCGTCTATTGTCAATCTAGTATTGTATAGAAGCCCATTATAGAAAGTATGGATTGTTACCTAGTCTTCTAGACCGTGGTGAGGACATGTTCTCATCATAGCTTTGAATTGTTCCCATGCTTCGTAAAGATATTCAGTATCTTTTTGTAGAAATCCGTTGATTTGAGCTCTAAGCATAGCAATTTTGCTTGGCGGAAAATATCTCGCTAAGAAGACGTTCTTCAATTGCTCCCACGTCGTAACGGAGTTGGATGGTAACGATTGTAACCATGTCCACGCTCTAACTCTAAGAGAGAATGGGAAAAGACGAAGTCTTATCGCGTCTGGAGTTACTCCATTTTCTTTCACTGTGTCTGCGTATTGTACAAACTTCGTTAGATGTTCGTTCGGATCCTCAGTTGCGTTTCCTGAGAATTGGTTTTGTTGTACAGCCGACAGCAATGATGGTTTCAGCTCAAAATCATTTCGGGTAATAGCTGGGGCAGCAATGCTACTTCTAGGCTCCATCTGAGAGGGTGTAGCGTATGCCTTCAGCGGTTTGTTTGGAGGTCCTTCAGCCATCTCTGGTTCTTCTTCTTCTTCTGATTTGGGAATGGGAGTGAGAGGTTCGGGAGTGTTATGTTTGAGTTGTTTGAGTTGGTACTCAATGATTCTACTTCTTAAATGTAAGAAGCGTTCTAGTTCTGCGACTGAAGGTTTTACGATATCGCCTTGCGGGCGATTACTTGGCATACAATCGACAACACTAGTAAAGGAAAAATGAAAATTGTTAACCTAGTCTATACGGCGTAACAGAAGGTTACACTATTGACTAAACGGGTCCCCGGCAACGGCGCCAAAAACTTGATCGCGACTTTCTATGTCTAATACAACCTAACTGCAAGTGCACAGTCTATCGCGTAGTAATAATAGATATCGATCCCACAGGGACTCGTAATCAAACTAGTGTTCTCGGGAGTTACTATGTTTAGCTAGGTAGAATATGTTTAAGGGAATGAGATTGTCACTAAAAGGGAACTAAGAATACTATTTAGATTATAAATGATTGAATCGATACGTAGTAATTGTGTTCTTCAGGGATTTGATAAGTTACTAGTGTATGAAATAATTTTCAAAGTTTATTTAAGCAGAAAATGGAGATTTGAAGACTCTCGCCTCACGATGGTTATTGACGCTAATCATAATCCTAAGGGCCAAACGTACACTTTCGTATCCCGTTCGGGGTTAAAATTATTTTTTGGAAATCTCTAAGTTCTAATTCATTTTAAAGTGCTTTCGCTGTTATTAAAATGAATGACTAGTGTTTACTATCTGACCTTACCGCAGCTTTCGCTTGTTGGTTCGTATCTTAATTAATTTCCCACTTTCGTGACAAAACTACTTTTAAATAAGTTCTCGCTTTCGCGACAAAGTTTATTCAGTGAATCAATTTTAAACACTCAGACCATAAATTACTTTTTTGAAAAGAAAGTTTTTCAACCAGTTATTATCAAATCCCATTCGAATTATTACTACATATCGATTACCTAAGTTTAGCTAGACATGGATTTGGGAAAGATAAAACATAAATAAAAACAATAAATAATGATTTGCATTATAATAAAACTGGAATCGATTGAAATGAGAAACCTGTAAATATTCCAATTGGCCTTTGGGTAGATCCTCCACAGATGTTGGCAGGATTCTGGTCTTTATGCCAAATTGATCGTACAAATGAAAGTAGAAATTACAGAAGAATGAAAAATGGAATACAGGAAAGGTAAAGAGAAACAAATAAGAATATTGCTGGAAAATAAGCTCTGGAAATAAATTCGGCAGCACTTCGTGGTATGAATGCAGCACCCTTTCTGAAGTCCCCTGCTTCCCTTTTATAGAAGTGGAATCCCAACGGTTATCATTGAAGATGATGGACTTTGAGGCAGATAATTTAGGAAGTAGTGGTCCACTCTGTGGGAATTGGAACTAATTCTTTAACGTGTAATTGAAGTGGGGCGTTTTTGCCTGCATGACGGTCGTCACAAGGTGTGACGGTCGTCACCCGTGTGACGGTCGTCATGGAGCTGTGACGGTCGTCACATCAGCAAAAACAGCTTCCTGCGTTTTTCATTGTGTTTTCACTCCTTTTTCGTCCATATTTCATCTGAGATTGCTTCTTTTCTTCATGTTGCCTTGTTTAGACGTGATCGTTGAATACCTGCAAAACATCAGACAAATAACACGGAAATAACCCGAAATCGAATCGAAAACGGTTAGACTTTAGTCGAATTATGCATCAAAATATATATACGATTTCGTGTTATCATTCACCAATATACAATTCATGATGATAAATGCAACTCATAGAGACCGACTAACGACTCTATGCAGATGCAAATGTGGTACCGACTCAATCAGCAAGTTCAATTGAAGAACCAAATGAAACCATCGCTCGTTACCGAAGTAACTCCTCGTCGGGCTTACGATGTTCACCCATCGCTCACACCCCACATGGGCACACGATGTTTCAGGATTGCTCACACCTCACACGGGCACACAATCTGATTGCTCACACCCCACATGGGCACACAATCGTTCAGCAGATTCTACGCGAAATCAATTTACCCATTTCTCACACCTCACATGGGCACACAATGTTTAAGGATTGCTCACACTCCACAAGGGCACACAATCGTTTAACAGATTCATCGAGGAATCAATCAGCACAAGAATGTATATCATGATGCTTCACATGCAAAATGACTCCATACACTTCTTGAAATGCATACATATTCATAATGTTTTCATGCATTCTATTCATATAATTCTCATACAATCTATGTACATTCATAATGCATATTCATATTGTATTCATCATTTATCACATTCTATCGCGTACAATCAATATGCATTCACAATATCATGCCAAACAGCCACATTTCACACCTCACAATTCACAATCTAGGATTCACGCCATACGGCTACCCACAACACGTCTTATCATAATAGTACACAAACTATACATTTTAGATAAGGATTAAACATAATCGAACCAAACAATCAACACTGGATGGAAAACACAAGAAATAAACAATGTTGTCACATTCGCTGACCTTCGCCTGACGAAGCATTTAGCGAATGCTCACTGCTACACTCGCCTGGCGAACTCGCTGGTGAAGACAGGCAGTAGCTACTGGAAGTATTCGCTACCTCGTTCGTTGGGTTTCGCCTGGAGAACCCTCTCGCCACCTCCTTCGCCTGGAGAACATGCCAGCGAAGGCTGATCTTGGCTACTGTAATGGTTCGCTACCCACTCGTTGGGCTTCGCCTGGAGAACCTTCGCTTCTGCTTGCACGGCGAACGCTAGCGAATCTGTGAACTCAGAACCCCAAACTGCCCAAAATCACCAAAACATCACAAAACCAACCGATTCAATCCCAACCAGTTCCAGTAGTTTTAGCCCAACATTACCCGACTAAACTACTCTATTTATTCTCGATTCTAACCATTCAAACATCAATTCTTACCGATTAATCCATTTTGACCTAAAATGGAAAAATATGGAAAACTCTCCAACAAATCCAAACACACACATACATAATCATAGACATCAATAAGATAATAACATTTCACACCCTTACCCAATTAAATCGAATCCTAGATGCTTGATCTTGATGATTTCCAAGTTTCCTCTTTTTCTCCTCTTCCCTCTTTCTTTCTCTTTCTTTTTCTTCTTTCTATTTCTTTTCTCTCCTCTTTCCACTTATATTCCTTCTAATCTATTTCTCTCAAAATATCTCAAAACTCGTCTTCTCACAAAATATCCAACTTAACATTAAATACTAAATGTCTAAAATACCCTCCAATCTATTTCCCCGAAAACTCTCAAAATCGGTAAAATAGCATAATATGCAAACATAACATATTAACACATAAATCCACAATTAACATAATAATCACCCAAGTAAATCAAAAAGACTCAACAAAAATGGGAAATCAGAATCGGGGCGTTACAACTCTCCCCCACTTTAGAAATTTTCGTCCTCAAAAATTTTACCTGATCCAAACAACTCCGGATACGACTCTTGCATCCCACTTTCTAATTCCCTAGTCATATTGCCTTCTGAAGCGCCTCCCCACGCTACTTTCACAAGCGCAATATCCTTGCCTCTAAGTTTCTTAACTTCACGGTCAATAACCCTAATCGGTAAAACTTCCACTGTAAGGTTATCTCTTACCTCAACCTCGTCCATAGGAATAACATGTGACGGATCCGGAACATACTTCTGAAGTTGCGAAACATGGAACACATCATGAAAATTCAAAATATTCGGAGGCAACGCCACACGATAAGCCACATCACCAACTCGTGCAGTAATCTGATACGGACCAATAAAACGAGAAGTCAACTTCTTCGATTTCAAAGCACGACCCACACTCGTAACCGGTGTAACTCTCAAAAACAAATGTTCGCCTTCTTGAAATTAAAGATCCTTCCTTCTCTTATCATGATAACTCTTATGCCTACTCTGAGAAGCTTTCATCCTTTCCCGAATAAACTTCACTTTCTCCGTCGTTTGTTGTACCATCTCCGGGCCAACTACCGACTTCTCACCAGTTTCATGCCAACACAAAGGTGTTCAACATCTCCGACCATACAAAGCCTCAAATGGTGCCATACCAATACTTGAATGAAAACTGTTATTATAGGTGAACTCAATCAATGCCAATTAACTATCCCAAGCACCACCTTGCTCTAGTACACAAGCACACAACAAATCCTCTAACGATTGAATTGTCCTCTCAGTTTGACCATCTGTCTGCGGATGATAAGCCGAACTCAATCTTAGCTTAGAACCGAAAGCACTTTGGAAACTCTCCCAAAACCTCGATGTAAATCTAGGATCTCTATCCGATACAATACTCTTAGGAACTCCATGTAACTTCACAACCACACGAACATAAATCTTGGCTAACTTCTCCAAAGGATAACCAATATCAATCGAAACAAAGTGAGCAGATTTAGTAAGCCTATCAACAATCATCCAGATAACATTATGACCTCTTTGCGTATTCGGCAACCCTGTAACAAAATCCATCGATATACTATCCCACTTCCACTCTGGAATATCCAACGGTTACATCAATCCACTAGGCTTCTGATGCTCTACCTTAGACTTTTGACACGTTAAACATGAATACGCAAATTGAGCCACATCCCTCTTCAATCCGGACCACCAAAAGATCTTATTCAAATCTTGATACATATTGTTCGCACCCGGATGAATACTTAAGTTACTTCAGTGTCCTTATACCAATATCATCTTTTTCAACTCCACATCATCGGGAATACAAATACGACCACGAAATCTCAAAACCCCAAAGTTGTCAACCTTGAAATCCTCATTATCATTCATCATCAAATCAACGAACTTCAAATCCAACTTTTGCTTTTCACATACGGTTGCAAGAAAATCATTCGTAACATGTAGCATACCAAGTTTCACACTTCTCGGCGTCATTTCACAAACCAAACTCAAGTCTCTAAAATTCTCCAATAATTCCCATTCTCTCGTCATCAATGCGGACACATGTAACAACTTCAGACTCAAAGCATCGGCCACCACATTTGCCTTACCCGGATGGTAATTCAAACCAAAATCATAATCCTTCAAAAGTTCTAACCATCTTCTTTGTCTCATGTTCAATTCTTTCTGATCAAATAAATATTTCAAACTCTTGTGATCACTAAAAACTTCAAACCTTGCACCATAAAGATAGTGCCTCCAAATTTTTAGAACAAACACCACGGCCGCTAACTCCAAATCATGCGTAGGATAATTCTTTTCATGCACTCTTAATTGTCTCGAAGCATAAGCCACAAATTTTTCATCTTGCATCAAAACACCACCTAAACCAGTCAAAGAAGCATCACAATAAACCACAAATGATTCCATTGGATTTGGCAAAATCAAAACCGGTGTCGTTGTCAATCTTCTCTTTAACTCAATGAAACTCTTTTCACAATCAACATCCCAAATAAAAGTCTTTCCTTTACATGTCAATTGCGTTAACGGAAGTGCCAACTTTGAAAACCCCTCAATAAACCTCCGATAATAACCCGCCAATCCTAAAAAGCTTCGAATCTCCGTAATTAATCTAGGAGACTCCCATTGCATCACCGCATCAATCTTGTATGGATCCACACTAATACCATTACCGGAAATAACATGCTCAAGAAAACTTACTTCCGACAACCAAAACTCACATTTCGACAACTTAGCATACAATTGTTTCTCTTTCAAAATCTGCAGCACAATCCTTAAATGCTCTTCGTGCTCCTCTTGAGACTTAGAGTAAATCAAAATGTCGTCGATAAACACAACCACAAAATGATCCAACTGATCATGAAAAATACTATTCATGTTGTCGCGGTGAAATTTGGATACCAAGCTATTGATGAGCTTGAATCTTAATTCATTTGAAACCGAATTTTGATTTGTCCAAAGGAAGGGAAAAAGATCGAAATACCCACAATGCAATGCAAATGCAAGGTTAGAGAGTTATAGGTTCGGGGGTTGGTTAAACTTAGGGAAGGTGCTAGCATCCTAAGTTTCTATAGTGCTCTACAGGAACCTCTTGTTTTATGTTGTTTATTGCTAATGGTTATCTGCTTAAGGGATAAAAGACCTAGGGGTCTATTTCTAAGTATACTCGATAAGATATCGCATCTTATGCCTACATATCCTGACGGGAGTGGAATCAGAGTATCTGTAGTTCCCCTAAAGGGTTTGAGGAGTTCTTTGTCTATGGTCAAAGTTCCTGCGGGATAAGGGTAGTTGATTGATTGATTTTAGGAGAAAAGATGAGTTATCATTTTAAGGGAGATTACTTGATTTAACCACCACAACTTTGTAGGAAAATAGTCTTTGCATCGTCTTAAGAGAAGGGCTCAAGTACTCGGATTGTCAACAAGTACGCCTCTATCTCTCCTAAGGCAAAGTCCCTACATATTGATTGAATTGTTATGGGGTAGAAGTTTTATCTCGCTTATGATGATTAACATCTTATTCTCTAATATTGGAGTAATGTTTGATTGAGTTGATTTGTTTTTTATCTAAGTTGTAAAAAATAAAAAGAAAAGGTGCTCCTTATGGGGTAGGATCTAACTTAAGTGATCAACTTGAATGGGATCAAGGATCAAAAGGGGAATATGATGCAAATGCGATGCGTACGCGCAAGTTTAATGTTACGCGCAAATTCTTCCTTTGGACACATGCAAGATGCAAGAATGTAAAGGGCGAGAAAATAAATTGTGGTAAATAACTGCAGGAAATAAAAGACATACACACGCATGAAAGCGCTGAAGTGTATATGTCAGTGTAAGTGAATATGTGGCGCGGGAGTGGGGCGCAAGCGTGCACGATCGACTTGATTAATGGGATATTGATTTTAGTTGAATTATATTTGGTGAAATTGATTTTAAAAGAAAGTTGGATTAATTTTAAGGGAAATGTTATATTAGTTTTAAACATAAGTCGATTAGCTTTCAATAAAATAAATTTTGATAGAAATGATTCCACATGAATAACGATTTAGTAAATTAAAGGTTTTAGTAAGTAAAAAAAATCCTATTTATTAAATATGGTTTTTAGTTATTATCATAAAAGACAAATAGTTAATTTTAGATTAAAAAAAGGGGTATATATTATTATCTATTATATATATTTTTATTTTAAAGAAATGGTTCTTTTTTAGAATATGATCAAATTATATTATATAAAAAAAGAGTTATCAAAATTGAGGAATAAATTTATTAATAAATAGTAAAGTGGATAACTTAATAATTAAATTATTAGTTTGTCTTTAAAGTTGATTTTTAAAAGGGTGGTTAATTAATAGGTTATTTAATTAAATAAAAGAAAAATAATGATAACATTGATTGAGAAAAGGTTTAATTAGGTTAATTAAATAAAAAACGGAGGATTAAGGGACTAATTAAGGTTAGTGGGGGGACAGAGGGATCGTGTGTGGCGCAGGTGCACGGGTTATCGTAGGCGTGCGTGATGTGAGTCGCGTGATGGGATCCGTTGGAGATCCGTGGGTGTTGAGTGAAGGTGTATTTCAGTTATTGTGTGTGTGTGTGTGCTATATGTGATTACAACATAAAAACAAAATCCAAAAAGAAGACAGAAACCCTAAAGCCCCAAACTCCCCAATTTCGTCTTTCGATCGCCGTCTTCCCCGTCCGTCTCTCTCGCCAATCTCCTCTTCTCCTTCAATTTCTTCTATGATTTCCGCCTTCTTCTCCTTCCGTTCATCTTCTTCACGCTTTTTCTTCGATCTCCTACATAAACAAACATCAACAAGAAAAAGATTGTCACTGTTAGTCGAAAATAAACTTACGGCTTGTATGGGTTTTGCAGGCGGAGCTTTCGCGGCGTGGAAGGTTGCGGTTGACGGCTTGCGGTGAAGGTAGTGATCTTCGGCGATGGCGAATGGGTTTGCGATGGCACGGTTTCACGGCGGAGGAGGAGAAAAGGTGAGCTTTTACTGAATTTTCTTTTCACAAGCTTTTTAGGGTCCTTTGGTTTATATGTGAACTGTTGTGAATTCGTGGATTTTTTTGACGTCCTTTCTCGTGTCAATTCTTCTCCTTTTATAATCGAATTTTGGGTTTCGAATTGAATACCATTATGAGAGTTTTCCGAATCTGTCTAAACATGTTGAAAGTCTGTTTTGGAAGGAGGTTAAATGCTGTTTGATTGTGCTGATAAATGTTTTGATTCACTCTCTTGAACTCTTTCCCAATTCATCTTGATATGTCGTAGAATTGCTTTCAAAGCCCTCCCTTTTGGATTTAAAATGTGATTACGTGTAATTCTCTATCTCAAACTTGCCATAAATGGTAAATGACATTTAAACATTGTCTTTGTTGCAAAGCAGACGGAAATGGCTATCCTTGCTTATGTTTTGGAAACGTTATCAGGAATTTACGATTTTTGCGTTTCGGTAATGAGTGCTTTGTGTAACACCCCGTTTCCCAAGATAAAATAAAATAATTAAAAGAAATATATATCAGAGTTTCTCCCGCGTACGGGATGTCACAATTAACCACAAAATTCCACATATCAAATTTCAAAATAGAATTTTCAAATATATATTGCAGCGGTAAATAAGAATAGTCTGCCATAAACCACATAACATGTATATATATACATCATCATCTATACAAAAATTGGCCATCTGCCCAAAAACATGTATATCTGTCATGCATCTTCACATATACACAAAAGAAAGATACGCCACTGGGGCACACATAACAATAATAACCAAAAAATTCCCAAAACGCCCCGGTGTTACGTATCAGAGCAGTCCTACGAGACACCACACATCCATCTAGCTATCACCTAAATTATCTGCACTTTCGAAGAAGCACAGACCATAACAACAACAACAAAGGGTGAGATTTTCGATCAAATAATAATGGTATATAAATGCATGAAATAAAAGCAGAATCAATAATAATATTATTTCATACACGCATCATCCGGACTCTCGGCCCCACCCTCATCTACAATTCATAATCGTGCTACACGTGCACTCACACCATCCCCAATATACAACACCGAATCACAAACATGATGGGCACCTGGCCATCAACCCTCCACTCAGGAGCACCAAATATACGATGGGCAACTGGTCATCAACCCTCCACTCAGGGAGCACACCACACCGATGGGCAACTGGCCATCAACCCTCCACAATGGGAGCACTATAATAATACCAATGGACAACTGGCCATCACCCTCCGCTACGGGAGCACAATAATTAACGTCGATGGACACATGGCCATCACCCTCCTCACCGGGAGCACAACGCATAAACGCACAATGGACACATGGCCATCACCCTCCTCTACAGGAGCACCCAACCATAACCACGCGCATTAAACAACTAGCACACTAAGTGCACCTGGATCATATTGATCCATAACTTGCCTCACACATACACTAGGCCCACGGCGTACCGATCTCACGGATCATTCACTTTGTAACATACACACAGCAAGCACACACAGTGCAACGATTCCCACGGATCCGCTCACCGCACAATTCATTAATTACCATGCACATAAAGCGCTACGATCATACTGATCTTCACCTCTCACACTTAGCACACTCACACCGTGCACACATTCAACTATGTGTAATATCCGCACCGGTTCACACATAACGCATAATCCGCCGATTTTGCCACGGACGTTAACACCGGATCAACAGCCCCACAACCTCTCACACATGCTCGTGTTAGCTTCCCAACGAGCCTTCCATCGCATATGACCAGCAAGGGTTGAAGTTCGCGAAGGAACCACACCAAAACAGCAGCAAAACACATTTCTGCTGTCTGGTTCGCTGGCACACTCGCCCGGCGAGGGCCCGCAGCGAACACTCGCCTGGCGAAGTCTGGCGAAGCCTCGCATCCACTCGCTCCCCACTTCCGATTTCGCCCGATTAAATTATCACCCAATAACATACAACGTACTACTACTACAATACTGATCAATCTCTGATTCTATTCCGATTAATCCCCTACTCTACTCTCCGAACCAACTTCCGGTTCAACTCCGAAGTTCTACCGAAATGTTCCGAAACTCGCACAAAACCACATTCCAGCACATGCACAAATCAAACAACATCCAATTCAACATTTACAACAATCACAACACTAAATCAGTATCAAACATTAGCAATTCTATGGAGTTAGGGATTTTTCCCAAAATCTACCGATTATCATGCAAGGCCAAAGCAACCGTAAACCCCCCCCCCCCTTTACCTCTAATGAAGCTTGACGATGAACTTTGCACTCCAATCCTCACGAAATTCAGTAAGCTTGATGTTGTTCTTGATGCTTCAGATTGCTCTTGCTTGCTTTCCACTTCCTTCACCGTGTTCTCCCCCTCTCATTCGTGTTCTTCTCTCTTCTTCCAATTCCTTTTTCACAAAATGTCCAGTTTTGCCCTTAGTCCCAATAATTCCTCAATTCCTTTATATTTTCTAAATAATATTAATAGTCTCACAATATTAATATTAATAAAATAAAAATAATAATAATAATTAATAAAAATGCTAATATCACATTAATATTAATTATTGATCATTATCATTATCGTTTATCTAATATCAATATTATGCTTCTATTTCTCCTCAATTCCCACACCAAACACGCTGATGAATAAAAATAACATCGGAACTAAAAATAATTAAAATGGGCATTCCAACCCTCCCCCACTTTAGTTATTTTCGTCCCCGAAAATACCTGATGGAACAGCTCTGGATACGCTTCCCGCATCTTGCTTTCCAGTTCCCAGGTCACACTGCCTCCTGCAGCACCTCCCCAAGCCACTCTCACCAAGGATATCTCTTTCCCTCTGAGCCGCTTTATCTTGCGATCCTCGATCCTCAACGGCAACGTCTCCACAATTAGATTCTCTCTAACTTGAACTTCATCCCTCTGAATCACATGAGACGGATCGTGCACATACTTCTGAAGTTGCAACACGTGAAACACGTCGTGCAAGTTCGAAAGCTCTGGCGGCAATGCCACCCTATAAGCCACAGTACCGATCCTCTGCAAGATCTGATATGGTCCGATAAACTTCGGATCCAACTTCTTGGACTTCAAAGCACGTCCAACACCCGTCACTGGGTTAACCCTCAAGAATACATGGTCACCCTTACTGAACTCCAACTCTTTCCTACGACTATCATAATAACTCTTTTGGCGATCCTGAGATGCTTTCATCTTTTCACGGATCATCTGCACTGTCTCGGTAGTCCGCTGTACCAATTCTGGTCCCAGAACCACACTCTCACCCGACTCGTACCAACACAAAGGAGTTCTGCACCTCCTGCCATAAAGAGCCTCGAATGGTGCCATCCCGATACTGGAATGATAACTGTTATTGTACGTGAACTCAATCAAAGGCAAATGAGTATCCCATGTACCACCCTTCTCTAACACACATGCCCGCAACAAATCCTCCAAGGTCTGAATAGTCCGCTCCGACTGACCATTTGTCTGCGGATGATAGGCTAAACTCAGCTTCAACTCAGTACCCAAAGCCTCTTGCAAACTCTTCCAAAACACAGATGTGAACCTCGGATATCTATCCGACACAATGCTCAACGGTAACCGTGCAGCTTCACAATTACCTGAATGTAGATCTCTGCCAGCTTTTCCAACCGAAAGCCAACACTGATCGGAACAAAGTGCGCAGACTTCGTAAGTCGATCTACAATCACCCAAATGGCGTCCAAACCTCTCGCCGTATTCGGCAAACCTGTGACAAAGTCCATAGCAATACAATCCCACTTCTAAACCGGAATTTCCAACGGCTGCATCATTCCTGAAGGTCTCTGATGCTCCACTTTTGCTTTCTGACAAACCAAACAAGCATAAACATAACGAGCAATGTCCTTTTTCATGTCCGACCACCAAAATAACTCTTTCAAGTCCTGATACATTTTCGTAGCTCCTGGATGAACACTCAGGCTACTACGATGTCCTTCGTCTAAAATCGAATTTTTCAACTCATCATTATCTGGCACACAAATTCTGTCCCGAAATCTCAACACACCTGAGCCATCCAATTTAAAATCACTACCGGAGTCGCTTCCGGCCTCTCGCATCAAATCCACAAGTATCACATCCAACTTCTGATGTTCTCTAATCATGCCCAAGAAATCATTCTTCACTTGTAATTTGCCCAACATCACACCGTCCGATGTAAACTCACAAACCATACTCAAATCCCGAAACTGCTCAATAAGCTCCATCTCTTTTACCATCAATGCCGACATATGAATGGTCTTTCTACTCGATGCATCCGCAACTACATTTGCTTTCCCCGGGTGATAACTCAAACTAAAATCATAATCCTTCAAGAATTCCAACCATCTCCGCTGCCGCATATTCAGCTCCTTCTGATCAAACAAATATTTCAAACTCTTGTGATCGCTGAATACCTCGAATCTTGAACCATATAAATAATGTCGCCAAATCTTTAACACAAATACCACCGCAGCCAGTTCAAGGTCATGAGTAGGATAGTTTCACTCATGCACCCTTAATTGCCGCGAAGCATAAGCTACCACTCTTCCATTCTGCATAAGAACTCCGCCCAATCCCATTTTGGACGCATCACAATATACCACAAAAGGCTCAATCGGATTTGGTAACACTAAAACTGGTGTTGAAGTCAATCTCTTCTTCAGTCCTTCAAAACTCTCTTCACAAGCAGCATCCCACACAAACACTTGATCTTTCCTTGTCAAATGCGTCAACGGCAAGGCCAATCTAGAAAAACCTTCAATGAATCTTCGGTAATACCTTGCTAAGCCCAAAAAGCTTCTAACTTCTGTTACCGTCTTCGGCGGTTCCCACTGTAGCACCGCACTCACCTTAGATGGATCCATGGAAACGCTGTCCCCTGAAATCACATGCCCCAGAAAACTCACCGTCTTCAACCAGAATTCACACTTTGATAGCTTAGCAAACAACTTGTTATCTTTTAACACCTATAAAGCGATCCTCAAATGCTCTGCATGTTCTTCCTCAGACTTAGAATAAATCAAAATGTCATCTATGAACACGACAATAAACTGATCCAAATAAGAATGGAAGATACGGTTCATATACTCCATAAATACACCCGGCGCATTAGACACTCCGAAAGGCATTACGGCCTACTCGTAATGTCCATATCGAGTCCTAAACACCGTCTTCTGAATGTCACCTTCCCTCACTCTTATCTGATGGTAACCCGACCTCAAGTCAATCTTACTGAACACACGAGCCCCCACTAGCTGATCCATCAAATCATCAATTCTTGGAAGAGGATATTTGTTCTTGATGGTCACTTTGTTCAACTGTCGGTAATCAATGCACAAACGCATGCTTCCGTCCTTCTTCTTTACTAAAAAAACTGGAGCTCCCCATGGCGGCACACTTGGTCTGATAAATTTTCTATCTAGCAACTCTCCAATCTGAGTCTTCAACTCGGCTAACTCCACCGCCGACATCCTGTACGGCGCCATAGAAATAGGCCTCGTACCAGGAACAAGATCAATGCTAAACTCCACCTCTCTCTTCGGAGGCAACTCGGTAATATCATCCGGGAACTCATTCACAACCGCTAACTCATTGTCGCTACGCGAAAAATGACACAGAGTCGCCACCGGATTTTATTTATCCCAAGGAGGGAAAGGGAAATAGCGATAAAACCTTTGGGAAAAGGGCGTGGTCATCGCAACCAAGTCTTAGGGTTCGGGAGTCGGTTATGCGAGGGGAAGGTATTAACACCCCCTCGCATCCATAGTACTCGATGGGAACCTCCTAGGTTATTTCGCGTGAATGGGTGTTTTTATTAAGAGTTTGCTTGCTTAAGGAAAGAGGGGTTGGTTTATTTATTTTAATGCTCGCCAAGGATTGTGGCCCTTGTGCCTACATATCCTCACTTAAAAGAAGCGAAGAATCAGAGCTCCGTAGTTCGGAGGCTTGTGAAATTGTTGTTTGTTGGTTGATTTTATACCTTGAAAAAGGGTTTTTGATTGAAGCCCTAAGGCGAAAATAGGTTTGATGAGTTGATGTTATTTTTTAAGTTTTTTAAGAGAAATTGTTCTTGATTAGGATTATACACAAAAGACTTTGGATAGAAATGAATGTTTCGAATAACCAAGTCGAGCGCCTTGTATCCAAAACATTCGGAACGAGTGTAGGAGGACTCCATTCTCATTCCTTTTCCACCACTTTAAAGTTCGTGGTGCATAATTCTAATCATTTATGTTATTGTGTTTTGGATTTTTTTGTGAGAAAAAAGAACCACTTGACGTTGGATCAAGGTTTATTGTTTGTAAAAGTATTTGAGGTGATACGAACAAGGTCGATGGCAGACGCACAAGGCGGCCGACTTACAAGGGTTGAAAATGGCTCGATAAAATCGAGAGTTTGTTTTTGAAAATGGTTTTTAGAATCAGTAGTCAACAAGGGTAGTAACAATATTCACATACTAAAATCATACAAACATATGGGGTTAACACCCTTTGCAAAAAAAACATAAGGTAAAAACAGCAAGAAAATAAACAAACTGATCAGTTCGCGCCGCGAAGGGGTGTTTGCGCCGCGAACTGAGAAAAGTTTTAATTCTGTTTTTGACAGTTCGCGCCGCGACCTGAAGCGAAAAATGTGATATTTGCTTCTTCTTTTGTTGTCTTTTGTGATTTTTTCCCTTTTTATTGGTTCTCAAAAATGGCTTTTTGGTCCCCTTAGAACCTTACATGATATACACAGTATAATAACACACAAGAGAATAAATGAAATGAATATAAAAGCAAAAAATAAAGGGAGAAAGGTTTGAAGAAATGGATACCAAGAGCTTTCTATCCTTCTTGCAAGTACTCCAATGACCTTTGTTGGATGTGCTCTCCACTCTTCACTCTATGTTGTGAAGCTTCTCCTTCTCAATGGTCCTCTTATGCTTCTATATCACTCTCTTTTTTTTTGGTTTTTCTCCCTTTCTATTTTTCTGGTTTTTTGAGGTTTCTCTTGCTCTCTCTATTTTTCTGGTTTGCAATGTGTGTAGAATGGATGTTGAATGTGTAAAGAGTCTTGTTTACAGCCCCCTCCTCTTATCTCTTCCCTCTAGGGTTTTCCCTTCTCCCCAAACATCAGATTTTTTCATGGAGTAGTGTCTCTTACCACATTTCCTCATGTCACTCTCTTTCTTTCCATTTCCATGCAAGAGTTATGCTGCATTTTTGCTGTTGCACTTTGCCTATGCTGTTTTTTCTGCAGCACATTGTGCCTTGCACCCATTTTATTGGCTTGTGCTTGGACAGCTCCTTTTGGTCAATGCCACCAACTCTTGACAGCATTTTGAAAATTCTGATATGTAGAAGCATTGTCACATGTTATTCCCTTTGTCTTGTGACATGTGATCTTGTGACATGAAGAAGTTTGTCACCTCTTGCATGGGACTGTTTTGCCATGATTAAACATGCATAATCTTGGTCTTAAAACATTCCAAACTTGATTTAATTCTTGCATATTTATTGGATGTTTGTAAGCATAATGTAGACTTGGTGTGACATTACCATAACATGAATTTGACTAGAGACTTGAATGAAGTATTAGAAATAAATTAATTTCTAAACATTACTTAGAGTTGAAAATCTTGCAACAAATGACATTCTTGTAATGTCACTTCTCTTTGTACTATTCTTGCCTTTAATCTTGAATTCATGATGGATTTCCTTAGAACCATTAAGCTTGAAATGGATGAAGTCTTGAATTATGGACTTGTGATCTTGACTCATGCTTTGCAAATTTGGACTCCACTTGATCAAGAATTTGAAACAAAATTGGATGAAGCAATCTTGAATTTGGCCTTGAATTTCATGTTCATTAGGAATATATTTATCTTGAATATCTCAATATTTTCAAGTAACTTCTTCCTGAAGTAAGCTACATGAGTAGACTTTCCAACTTAGATCAAACCTTAGGTGATGAACCTTTTCTTTTATGTAGTCTAAGATAGACAAGTTATCTCATTTGAAATGGAAAACAACAAATTGAACCAATCCGTACCCACATGCTCGATATGCAATAAAATGATGTATGATATGGCGAATGTAGGGTATAAAGGCTAAAGGCGAAAATGAGGGTGTGACAGCTGCCCCTATTTAATCCTCTTGGACCTGAATGCCTGGAGGGTAAAGGTGCTCGTACATTCATGGTAGAAGAGAATTAAATACTAGAATACCCGGGATTTTCGACTGGAGAGATATGGGGTGAAAGTAAACAGTCAATGAGATAGCTTGAAAAAGGTGTCTTGTTATTGAAGAAGGGGTATGAGGGATATGATGATATGCTTGAGATGCAATGCGGAATGAACATGAGTGCTTTGCCAGCCGGAAGAGGAGGCACCTCGTAACATGGAAACATAACTGGCCAAGAGATATTCGTTCTATAAAAGATAGAGAGGACTCAATAAATAGGAATGTGAGATATTCCTTCCACGAAAGGGGAAAGGACTAAAAAAATGGTTTTCCTCTTACAAAAGGCAAGGAGGACTCCCGAACAAAAGGTTAGGCGAAAAATATTCCTTCTACAAAAGGTAGAGAAGACTCCAGAACAAAAGGTTAGGAGAAATATTCCTTCTACAAAAGGTGGAGAGGACTCCAAAACAAAAGGTTTGAAAACAAAATAACTCCTTCTACATTATGCAGAGGAGACTCCCTTGGGAGAATACGATCGCATTTCCTTCTGTCACGGCAGAAAGGACTCCAGCACAAAAGGTTAGGAGAAATATTCCTTCTACAAAAGGTAGATAGGAAACTCCCTCGGGAGAGGATGGTCGTATTTTCTTCTGTGAAAAACAAAAAATATTCCTGAACAAAAGGTTAGGAGAAAATGTTCCTTCTACAAAAGGTAGACAGGATACTTACGAAAGGTAAGCTGACAAGGACCTGTACAAAAGGTACGAGAGGTCTTATTAAAGGTAAGTTGAATCTGTTGCGAAAGGCAAGGCAGGGATATTTTGAAAATACTCACAAAAGGTAAGTTAGGGGCAATAACCATCCTCTTGCAAAAGGTAGAGGAGACTTGTATAGGGTATCGGAACATCATTTGACCTCACAGGCACAACGGCGGAGATGACATTCTTTAAGTATGGTGACCATTCAGTTCTTAGCCACATAGGCACCAAGTATCCCAAATAGGTCGAAGATACCCAAAACAAAGTTTTGTCACATGTAAGAGACAATGAGAAATGCTCGCAAAAGCCAATGAAATCCCTTACGAAAGGTACGGTGAGAAAATATCTCATGTAAAAGGCTCAGAAGGACTTACAAAAGGTAAGTGAATGGATGAACATTCCAAAAGGATCCTGCCAGAATTTCCACAGGAAATTCGCATCTTTGAGAATGAATGGCTAAGCACATATAATGATGCAGTATGTACGCAAAAATGTCAAGGACGTAAGGACATGAAGGTTAGGGGGTGATAATTTATGCCAAGTGATTGGGCTTTGATTTGGGGCGTCAAGTTTGACTTCCCAACATCCTCGTGACGAAATTCGGATCATCTTCAAATGGTCTTATCAGACAAGCTGTGCTGGCCAGTCAGGTTGCCCCTGATTTGGTCAAGTTCTCGACGAACTTTATGATCAGACGATGCTTAGTGTACACGTGCGCCTACTAGAGATCGTTTTTTACCCTTCATACACCTAGGTCGAAGAGCAAACTTTATGCTTTCTTTTGCTATTATTGTCGTTATCCCCTAATTTTCAATGCAATATTTATTAAGAATGAAAATTCCACTTTTTGCAAACGTAGAAGAAAATAAATGCGACACACGAATTGGTGAAAGAGATCTTTATTGATGATAAAGCGACCCATAAATGGGTAATTTTACATAAGGATACAATTCCTAAAAGAGGTAATTGCAAAAAATATGATAAAAAGCACGGTGGCAATGTGAGAAAGGATTGGATTTCCATTGAGTTCCGATTCTGCCATGATCCCTATGGCCTTGAAGCTTCTCGTACATTGCCTCTGAGGAAAGTGGATGGATTGATCTTCCCCATGTGTGATTCTCTTGATTCTGATGATGAGCTCACAGACTTTTCGCAGACCTCAGTCTTTTCTTTTTTAGGTCCCTAACTTTTGCCTAGACCGCCCTTTCGGGTTTTCAGTCTACCGGGATACCCTTTTTTGCCTAAGTTGCCCCTAAGGGTTTTCAACTTATCGGGTATTAATATTTTAACCCTAACTTTTGCCTGGAATTTTCTTTTTGTTGTCCACCGGGTCTGCTCTCGAGCATAGTATTTTTTGACTGCGTCTGCGTTTACAGGAGATGTCAGATCTTCACCATCCATGTTGGATAATATCAAGGACCCTCCGGAGAAAACCTTCTTTACAACATATGGACCCTCATAGTTAGGTGTCCATTTGCCCCTTGGGTCTGTGTGGATTGGAAGAATCTTTCTCAATACCAAGTCTCCCACTTCGAAATCTCGAGGGCGAACCTTCTTGTCAAACGCCATTTTCAATCGATTTTGGTAAAGCTGACCATGGCAGATGGCTGCCATGCGTTTTCATCAATGAGATTAAGTTGATCAAATCTCGCCTGCACCCATTCTGCTTCGTCAAGCTTGACATCAGTCAAAATTCTCAGGGAAGGGATTTCTACCTCAACAGGGAGCACCGCATCCATGCCATACACAAGAGAAAATGGAGTTTCCCCAGTAGAAGTGCGTACTGAAGTGCGATAGCCATGCAAAGCAAATGGTAGCATTTCATGCCAATCTTTATATGTTTTCACCATTTTCTGAACAATCTTCTTGATGTTTTTGTTCGCTGCTTCAACGGCGCCGTTCATCTTCGGGCGATATGGTGATGAGTTGTGATGCTCGATCTTGAAGCTTTCACACAATTCCTTCATCATCTTGTTATTGAGGTTTGAACCATTGTCAGTGACGATTTTATTTGGGACCCCATAACGACAAATGATTTCCTTTTTGATGAAGCGAGTGACCACTTGTTTGGTGACATTGGCATAAGATGCGGCTTCCACCCATTTAGTAAAGTAGTCAATGGCCACTAAGATGAAACGATGACCGTTTGAAGTAGTTTGCTCGATACGTCCAATCACATCTATACCCCACATGGCGAAAGGCCAAGGCGATGTCAAGACATTCAGAGGAACTGGCGGCACATGTATCCTATCTGCATAGATTTGACATTTGTGGCATGTTTGCACGTGACGATAACAATCAGTTTCCATCGTCAACCAGTAATAACCAGCTCTCAAAATCTTCTTAACCATCGTGTGTCCACTGGAATGTGTACCAAAAGAACCTTCATGGATTTCGTTTATGATCCGGTCGGCTTCGTGTCTATCCACGCATCTGAGCAAGACTGAGTCATAGTTTCGCTTGTAAAGCACATCCCCACTTAAGAAGAATTTGGACGAAAGCCTTCTTAAATATTTCTTGTCTGTGATGGAGACATTTTCTGGATACTCTTTCTTTTCTAGATATCTTTTGATATCATAGAATCAAGGTTGATCATCGGTTGCTAACTCTGCTTCCAGACAGTGAGCAGGCTCATCAAGATGTTCAATACGGATAGAGGGTGCTTCATTCTTCCATTTAACCTTGAACATGGATGACAACGTGGCAAGAGCGTCTGCCAATTGATTGCTTTCTCTAGGAATGTGATTGAAAGTAATCTCATCAAAGTATGGGATTAACTTCAAGACGTGATCCCGATATGGCACTAATTTGCTGTCACGTGCTTCCCAATCGCCTCTGACTTGGCTGATGACTAGAGTTGAGTCTCCATACACTTCCAGAATCTTGATTCTATGGTCAATAGCGGCTTTAATCCCGAAGATACATGCTTCATATTCTGCCATATTGTTGGTGCATTCGAAACATAACCTTGCGGTGAATGGAATGTGGAAACCGGTAGGAGAGGTGAGGATTGCCCCTATCCCATTGCCTTGAGCATTTGCGGCACCATCGAACACGAGCGTCCATCGCGATCCTGGTTCGGGTCCTTCGTCTGGGCCTGGTGTTTCATAGTCTCTGACAAACATGATGTCTTCGTCAGGGAAGTCAAAACGCATGGGCTGGTAATCTTCCACAGGTTGGTGGGCAAGGTAGTCAGATAACACACTCCCTTTGATAGCTTTTTGCGAGACGTATTGGATGTCATATTCTGTCAGTACCATTTGCCAACGGGCTACTCGTCCGGTGAGAGCAGGCTTCTCGAAGATGTACTTGACTGGATCCATTTTTGATATCAACAATGTGGTATGGGTCAACATATACTGCCTTAAGCGCTTGGCAGCCCATGCGAGTGCACAACAGGTCTTCTCCAATACTGAGTATCTCGTTTCACAGTCAGTAAACTTTTTGCTTAGGTAGTAGATAGCATGCTCCTTTCTACCTGTTTCGTCATGTTGCCCCAACACGCATCCCATGGATCCTTCCAGAACGGTCAAGTACATGATGAGAGGTCTTCCTGGCACGGGAGGCATCAAAATCGGTGGCTCTTGCAGATATTCTTTTATTTTCTCAAATGCTTTTTGGCAATTGTTATTCCACACGATTGCTTGATCTTTGCGAAGCAGCTTGAATATTGGCTCACAGGTGGCTGTTAGGTGAGATATGAATCTGGCAATGTAGTTTAATCTCCCTAAGAAACCACGAACCTCCTTCTCGGTTCTCGGAGCTGGCATATCTTGGATAGCTTTTACTTTTACAGGATCGACTTCAATCCCTTTTTGGCTCACGATAAAACCTAGTAATTTACCAGATCTTACCCAAAAGGTACATTTATTCGGATTGAACCTTAGCCTGAACTTTCTTAGCCTAGCAAACAACTTTTCCAAGTGGATGAGATGTTCCTCTTCAGTTTGGGATTTTGCGATCATATCGTCTACATATCATTCAATCTCTTTATGTATCATATCATGAAAGAGAGTCACCATTGCTCGTTGATATGTCGCGCCAGAATTCTTCAGACCAAATGGCATAACCTTATAGCAGAAGGTTTCCCAAGGGGTAATGAAGGTAATCTTCTCCATATCCTCTGGAGCCATTTTGATTTGGTTGTATCCGGAGAAACCATCCATGAAGGAGAACACAGAAAATTGGGCCGTATTATCCACTAACACCTCAATATGTGGCAGCGGAAAATCATCTTTTGGGCTAGCTCTATTTAGGTCTCTCTAGTCAACGCACATCCGCACCTTACCTCCTTTTTTAGGCACAGGTACAATGTTGGCGACCCATTTAGGGTATTTTGATACTGCCAAGAATCCAGCATCAAGCTGCTTTTGTACTTCCTCCTTAATCTTCAGGGCCATGTCAGGTCGAGTTCGTCTCATCTTCTGCTTTACCGGTGGACAATCTTCCTTGAGCGACAATTTGTGCACCACGACGTCTGAATCCAATCCGGGCATGTCTTGGTATGACCAAGCAAACACATCTGCATAAACACGTAGGAGCTCGATTAGTCTTCTCTTCACACCTTCTTCTAGGGCAGCGCCTACCTTGACCTCTTTCCTGTCCTCTTTAGTTCCAAGATTGACAACTTCCAATGACTCTTGATGCGGCTGGATGATCTTTGATTCCTGCTTCAATAGTCTGGCTAACTCCTCGGGGAGTTCACAATCTTCTTCACCATCCTTGTCGGCGTGGTAGATTGGATTATCAAAGTCATATGGAACCATAGCAGTATCGTTATCAATGGAATCTGGGGTGGATCTGCATGATTGGTGATTTTATGCTTTATTTTCAGGAGATGGAAAAGAAACATGCAAGAAAACATTGCCATTTATTTATGCAAAAAATAAAAATAAAAAGGAAAGACAGGGAACACAACTGAATGCAAAGAGGTTCATTTCATTCATGATAAACATTATTTGAAAACATGGGGGCCCTACAAAATAATCCTTATGCCTTGGGCAGAGCATAGGATTTGAAAGCAGAACAAGGAAAATTACTCTTCGACAAGGGTGACCTCTGGTATTTCCGTAACAGTCCAATTGTTGAGTTGTTGATTTGGCGCCTTTGGGTACACCATGCAGACTTCCTTTAATGCATCATCTTCAGCTTCCACAACGGCCACCTGATCATCCACCATATGTCCGCCGCTAACAAAGACAAGTGGAGAAATGAGCCTTTTGCCCTTGTCAATGGTTGTCTTCTGCTGATCTTTGTGATTGCCTAGGTAACCCAAACCAGTTCTGTTTTTGTTGACGGGTAGCTCCAACACTCTTCCCCAACCTTCGGGGTGACCGGCCTCAATTACGGTCCTTGCGTCCTTCCAAGTAACCATGGGGGGTCCTGACCTTTCTGATTTCTTCTCCTCCTTCTTAGCTGGGATCATCTCCACACTTATCACATTGAATGCTTGAAAAGGGGTCTCATGAACTTCCCCTCCTACTTCAATATAACGGAATGAAGACAAATGCCTTACTAGCATATCCTCCTCTCCCTCGATGACGACAAGCTGGTTATTCACCATGAACTTTAGCCTTTGGTGAAGAGTGGACGTTACAGCACCGGCCGCATGAATCCATGGACGACCTAGCAGGCAACTGTATGCTGGGTAGATATCCATCACATAGAACGTGATAATGAAAGTGTGAGGTCCTATTTTGATGGGGAGATCAACTTCCCCTATCACGGTCCTTCTTGCCCCATCGAAAGCTTTCACTATCACTGAACTGGGTTTCATCATCAATCCTTCAATGGCCAGCTTGGCCAATGAATTCTTTGGTAAAACATTTAAGGATGACCCAGTATCTACCAATACTCTCGACAACACAACATCAACACATTCAATGGAGATGTGCAAAGCCTTATTGTGGTTCTTCCCCTCGGGGGGCAACTCTCCCTCATTAAAGCTCAGAATATGTGAGGAGGCAATGTTTGATACCACTCCTTCAAATTGTACAACGGATACTTCTTGGGGAACATGAGCGGTCTTCAAGAACTTGATCAATGACTCCTGATGGGCAGGAGAGCACATTAGCAATGACAACATGGAAATCTTTGAAGGTGTTTGGTTGAGCTGGTCCACCACCTTATAATCGCTTTTTTGAATGATTCGTAAGAAATCTTCGACATCTTCATTGGAACTCCTTTTTTGAGTAGAAGTCTGCCCCTGCTCAATCATTGGCTGCTTTTCACTTGTACCGTTTGGTGGTGGTACGGGCGCAAAAATTCTCCCACTTCTAGTTATTCCACCGGTCCCAACCATGTTCTCTACAGAATTATCAACTTCCCCAACATCCTCTTCCACCTTCTGCCCATTAATGTAAACAGTTGGCTCATATTTCCAAGGAACAGCCTTGGTGCTCTCAAAAGGGAAAGGAGCAGGTGTAGATATCACTAACGGAGCAAGTGAAGGTGGAGACAATGGAATCTCTACTTGGTCATATGGTATTTGCAACGGTTCACGAACTTGATTGTATGGGGTCTGAACATAATGCCAATCATAATCACATGGGATTTCCAAGGGCGCACGAGGCTGGTCACATGGAATTGTCAGCGGTGTAACATCATACGGGATTTGTAGTGGAACTTGGGTAGGATACCAATCTTCATCGTACGAAATTGTCAAAGGTTCACGGTTTTGACCATACAAATTGTTCAACAGTTCTTCATCATAAGCAAACTCCATTGGATCATAGGGAATATCAAGAGTGGCCACTTCTTCAGCACTAGACATCTGTTCTATCAATATGACACCTTGATCTAACAAATTTTGGATGCCCATCTTCAATTCATGACAATTTTGGGGATCTTTTAAACAGTGTTGGCAATCCTCGGTACATCCTGGGACAATATTCTTCATTAACAATTGTTCCTTAACAACGGCAAAAGGAGTCTTCATTTGGTCAACTTTTGATACCAACTTCTTTCCTTTAGATTCTTCCACCATGTTCGTGGCATGGTGCGGCATTGGATTTTTAGTCACGTTGGGAGTGTTCTTGGTGAAATTGATGGCTTTTGAATCAATGAGGTCTTGTACCACGTATTTCAAAGTTTTGCAATTTTCAATGTTATGTCCGGGAGCTCCAGAATGGAATTCGCAACGGGCATTTGCATCATAGCCGGGAGGTAGAACAGCTGGGGGAGCCTTCATTTCTCTCAACTGCACCAATGAACCTCTAAGCAAGAGCGGAAGCAACCTAGCGTATGTTGTCGGAATAGGATCAAATTTTTTCTCAGGTCTCCTTTGTCTTGGCGGACCTTGATAATAGTTTTGACGTTGTTGTTGATAGGGAGCTTGAACAGCCGGTTGACTTGCGGGTATGGAGAGAGGTTGATTTGGAGTAACAGCGGCCACATGATGATAAGAGCCTTGGTATGCTTTGGCCTTCCCCTTATCCATCAAAGCAGCGCTCGTTTCGCCTTCCCTTTTCCTTGCAAAACCTTGGTAGGGCTTCTTAGAAGCTCCATCATCAATTTGAATCTTTCCAATCTTTATCATATTCTCTATCCTCTCACCATCCATCACTAAATCTGAGAACACAATAGATGTGCATCCTGCCAAGCGTTCTAGGAAAGGACCTTGAAGAGTCCCCATGAATATATCGGTCAATTCTCTTTCAAGAAGAGGAGGTTGGACTCTAGCAGCTAAGTCCCTCCACCTTTGAGCATAATCCTTGAATGCTTCACCAGATTTCTGGGTCAAGCCTTGGAGTTGTGTGTGATTAGGCGCCATATCAGAGTTGTATTGGTAGTGTTTCAGAAATGCCTCGGCTAACTCTTTCCAAGTCTTGATGTGCGTACCTTCTAACTGCATGTACCATTCAAGGGAAGCTCCACTGAGGCTATCTTGAAAGAAATGCATTAGTAGTTTTTCATCATCAGAGTAGGCAACCATCTTCCTACAATAAGATCGGATGTGACTTCGGGGAGAGCTTGTCCCTTTGTATTTTTCAAAGTCGGGGACTTTGAACTTGAGTGGAATCTTAACACTGGGTACCAAACACATATCCGCAGCCTCTAACCCAAAAGTGCTTGGGCCTTGTAGTCCTTTGACCGTCTCTTGCAAGGCGAGTACCTTCTTTTCCAAGTCAGTAGTTGGTGCTCCAGAATCGTCTGCAGCCAAATCATTGTGAGAGTTGTAGAAACCTTTGTGATCGTCAAAGTGGATTTGAGGGGTAGTCGTACCACTAAGAGGAATAGGGATTGCTCCTGCGCCAACAGGAGTAGGGATCGTGCCACCAGGAACAGGGATTGCATTCGTAGGAGTAGGAATGACATTGTCAGGAGTGGGAGTTGAGCCTACAGTAGTAGGGACTGGAGTGTTGGCAGCGTTTCTCTCCATAGCTTGCTTTAACTCTTCTTGTCCTTTAGCCATAGCCTGGATGACTTCCATCAACTGGCCCTTCTGCGTCTTCATGTGGGCCATCTCATCTCTGAAAGCGGCTTGAGTCTGTTCAATCTGATCCATCAGTAATCTTTGCTTGCAACGAGTATAGTAGGGGTGTTGGGAAGTCAGCTTGTTTACTGCGAATGGAGGTCAAGCTTTGGTAAGTTTTGGTTTTGTTTTTATGAAATGCGATATGATGCGTATGGAATGCATATGAACAATGTTATGTGCAAAGCCCTTAGTAACCTTGTTAGTTATTGTTGAGAATATAAACATTTTCCATTGCAATTAATCAGAAGAGACATAATAGAACAAACTCTCATTTCATTAAGGCTTGAAGCCAAGTTTAAATACAAAATACAAAAGATACACTTCTTAAGCAAATTACAAATTGACTCTAAATGTGACTCCTTGGGCCCTGCGAACAGCCTCTAAATCTGTAACAAGTTCTCCCATTGTTTCCTTGCAAAACTTCACAAAGTCGAACACAGGGACAGGAGTGTTTTCAGGAGTCATCACTTGATCGGCTACCTTCAATCTTTCAGGGATCTGCTGAAGCACAAAGTTGGAGAATCCCGCCAAGTTTATGAATTTGTTCTTCCATTCCTCATAGAGAATTTGGAGATCATGGATGATGTCATCTCTTTGAAGTACCGCAGCTTCTTCCTGACGACAACTTTCTTCCCAATAGTGGCAGCTGTCCTTCAACTCTAGATATAGTTCATCATATATTCCATCTTTCATCCTTCGGATTTCTTCGATAGCTCTACCCAACTGGTACTCTGCTTGCACGAAGTCTCGCTGCGCATTCTCCTTTTCCAATAGCTCACGAGCTAATTGATCTTCGCAGCCTTTCATAATGCCTTTCAACTTGTGAATCTGAGCTTCAAAGTTTTCCCTTTCATCTTTCTTCATCTGGGTGGCTATTCTCACATCATTTTCTAAGTCTCTGACCTTTTGCCACACTTGGTCCAATTTTTCATTTTGGTGATCCAAGTCGGCGTTGGCGTTTTTGAGAGCTCCACCAACCCATTCTTTCTTTCCTTTCTCTTCCCTAGCCCTTTTCTTGCTATCCTCGAACTTTTCTTTCAACTCTTTGCTTTTGTCTTCCCAAGCTTCGCTTTTCTGCTTAGTCTCGTTGAGTCAGATTCGGAGCTGAGTGTTCTCATCTTCAAGTTCTTGGATTTTAGCCTTGCATTTTTCCATATCTTCAGGCAAGATAGGCTCGGGCTCAGGATTTGATGGGAAAACAGATGCATCAAAGACAAAAG
This sequence comes from Lathyrus sativus, assembly GCA_963859935.3. NCBI lineage: Eukaryota > Viridiplantae > Streptophyta > Magnoliopsida > Fabales > Fabaceae > Lathyrus > Lathyrus sativus. Next base: position 638,376,324 of record OZ012740.1, on the reverse strand, counting down.
GTAATCTGACCTCTTTCACTCTCTCTTTCACCCATTTGACATAAGGTTCACGAGCAAGGATGTTCTTCCGCCCATTGTCTGGATTGCTTCTTTGGATGTTTACCCATGATCTTCTTGCTCTTCGTACAGACGGATCACTTGGATCGGCCGTATTGACAAGGAATGGCACCAAATCTTCTTCCTTAAGAGAGCCATCCATGGAGTGTCTAAACTGTCTCTTGAGTAACACCGGGTTGTAATTGATGTAACCTCGTGTCCCCACAAGAGGCGCGTTGGGAAATTCTCCACAAGAAAAGATAATATCTTTGGTTTCCCATTCCCTCTTGTACCATGTGATGGAACTAGCGGTGAGTGAAGCGAATCTTTGAGGCCATGAGAGTTCCTTGGAAGCAAAAAGACCTTTGTTGGGCATGTGGGTCCTTAGCCACTTATGCAGGAGCGGGGCACAACAAAGGAACATTCCGCCTCCTTTTGTATGTCTTGTATGGAGTGTGTGGTAGAAGTCACCTAAGAGGAAAGGCACAGGGTTCTTGGTCAAGAAGATTTCCACAGCTACTTGGTCCATAAAATTTTCCCCATTTGGAAACATCACAATTCCATAGACCAAGAGTGCCAGAATTGAACCACATATTTCCCATTTCTCTTCTTTGGCATACTTCCACGCTTGTTCTTCCAAGAATTTCCTTGAGAAACCCCTAGCTCCTTTGGGTGCCCAATTGGCTATCACATCTGATGTAGGAATCCCTAAGGCAGAAGCCATTTTCTTCAACGTGAACTCTTCTTCGAGTTTGGGAAAAGGATTGCGATCTTTGATGTAGAGGTTCAAAATCTTCTCAAATTCCTCCAAAGTAGGAGCTATCTGAAAATCTGCGAAGGTGAAACAACGGAAGGACGTGTCATAGTACTGAGCCAAGGCTGTGAGAGCTTCAAACTCCACCTTCTCTGTCAACAGATCCAAAATTCTCCCATAAGAAGAGTGAAATTTGTTGTGCTTGATGGGAGTGATCTTGGCACTTAGAGCTTTTAGACTGTCGATTGAAGGATCTTTGTATTTGAAAGTGAAAGTGCTCTTTCTGTCGGTCTTCTTGTTTAGCTTCATTGTTCCTAAATTCACATTCATCATGACTGCTTCTGAAAAATGCTTATATCTGCAACAAGAACAAGACACTAAGAGCTTTGTTTATTTTTTCATGAAGTATGTATGTATGAACGGATGCAGAATTCGAGCATATGGGTTCATAAGTCCGTGGTATGGATATGGTCGATACTATCTGCTTTATGGAAAAGGTTCTCACAAGGTGTGATCTAGGGTTCAAAAGGGATCCCAAAGTCATGGATTCACATGATTGTTCATCATACATGACATGAATATGTCGGAGGATGACTCCATCACATGAATCTCTTTCGGGTGAGATCCTCGTATCGACCCACATGAGAAGAACTTCTCAGGGGCCCATACTACGAGACACATCGACATTGGGTTCTAGACAAGGATTTCAGAGTCATGGACTTTCTTGACTGTTTGTTACGTATGTCAGTCATTACCAGGCAACAACTCCATCAAGAAAGTCTTTTCTGAACGAGGTCTTCGTATCAATCCACACGAGAAGAGCTTCTCGAGGACCCATACTACGTGACCGTCAATCTTAGTTGGCCAGAGGTTTAGGGTTCTAAAAGGTCCTTAGAGTAATGGATTCTTGAGAAAACATTGATCAAACACGCCAAGAGCTTGACGGTTCTCATCATTCTCAAATGAATCTAATCTGAGCGAGGTTCTCATATCGACTATCATGAGATGAGCATCTCGGAAGCCCATACTACTCAACCTCTCCTATCTCAATTTTAACACTCTAGACTCGGGTATAGAGTCTTTCCCTCAAGGTTTGCCGCCAAAGTTTTCAATCCATACCAAGAACCAATGAAACCAAACACGGTGAGATACAATTGAAAAAACAAGGAAGGCGATAAACAAGCAAAAACGGAAAGAACCCAAACACGCAAAAACAACCTAGGTTAGGCTTGACTCGCTTAGGAAAAAGTCCCCAGCAGAGTCGCCAGTTGTCGCTACACGAAAAATGACACAGAGTCGCCACCGGATTTTATTTATCCCAAGGAGGGAAAGGGAAATAGCGATAAAACCTTTGGGAAAAGGGCGTGGTCATCGCAACCAAGTCTTAGGGTTCAGGAGTCGGTTATGCGAGGGGAAGGTATTAGCACCCCCTCGCATCCATCGTACTCGATGGGAACCTCCTAGGTTATTTCGCGTGAATGGGTGTTTTTATTAAGAGTTTGCTTGCTTAAGGAAAGAGGGGTTGGTTTATTTATTTTAATGCTCGCCAAGGATTGTGGCCCTTGTGCCTACGTATCCTCACTTAAAAGAAGCGAAGAATCAGAGCTCCGTAGTTCGGAGGCTTGTGAAATTGTTGTTTGTTGGATGATTTTATACCTTGAAAAAGGGTTTTTGATTGAAGCCCTAAGGCGAAAATAGGTTTGATGAGTTGATGTTATTTTTTAAGTTTTTTAAGAGAAATTGTTCTTGATTAGGATTATACACAAAAGACTTTGGATAGAAATGAATGTTTCGAATAACCAAGTCGAGCGCCTTGTATCCAAAACATTCGGAACGAGTGTAGGAGGACTCCATTCTCATTCCTTTTCCACCACTTTAAAGTTCGTGGTGCATAATTCTAATCATTTATGTTATTGTGTTTTGGATTTTTTTGTGAGAAAAGAGAACTACTTGACGTTGGATCAAGGTTTATTGTTTGTAAAAGTATTTGAGGTGATACAAACAAGGTCGATGGCGGATGCACAAGGCGGCCGACTTACAAGGGTTGAAAATGGCTCGATAAAATCGAGAGTTTGTTTTTGAAAATGGTTTTTGGAATCAGTAGTCAACAAGGGCAGTAACAATATTCACATACTAAAATCATACAAACATATGGGGTTAACACCCTTTGCAAAAAAAACATAAGGTAAAAACAGCAAGAAAATAAACAAACTGATCAGTTCGCGCCGCGAAGGGGTGTTTGCGCCGCGAACTGAGAAAAGTTCTCATTCTGTTTTTGACAGTTCGCGCCGCGAACATGGGTCGCGCTGCGACCTGAAGCGAAAAATGTGATATTTGCTTCTTCTTTTGTTGTCTTTTGTGATTTTTTCCCTTTTTATTGGTTCTCAAAAATGGCTTTTTGGTCCCCTTAGAACCTTACATGATATACACAGTATAATAACACACAAGAGAATAAATGAAATGAATATAAAAGCAAAAAATAAAGCGAGAAAGGTTTGAAGAAATGGATACCAAGAGCTTTCTATCCTTCTTGCAAGTACTCCAATGACCTTTGTTGGATGTGCTCTCCACTCTTCACTCTATGTTGTGAAGCTTCTCCTTCTCAATGGTCCTCTTATGCTTCTATATCACTCTCTTTTTTTTGGTTTTTCTCCCTTTCTATTTTTCTGGTTTTTTGAGGTTTCTCTTGCTCTCTCTATTTTTCTGGTTTGCAATGTGTGTAGAATGGATGTTGAATGTGTAAAGAGTCTTGTTTACAGCCCCCTCCTCTTATCTCTTCCCTCTAGGGTTTTCCCTTCTCCCCAAACATCAGATTTTTTCATGGAGTAGTGTCTCTTACCACATTTCCTCGTGTCACTCTCTTTCTTTCCATTTCCATGCAAGAGCTATGCTGCATTTTTGCTGTTGCACTTTGCCTATGCTGTTTTTTCTGCAGCACATTGTGCCTTGCACCCATTTTATTGGCTTGTGCTTGGACAGCTCCTCTTGGTCAATGCCACCAACTCTTGACAGCATTTTGAAAATTCTAATATGTAGAAGCATTGTCACATGTTATTCCCTTTGTCTTGTGACATGTGATCTTGTGACATGAAGAAGTTTGTCACCTCTTGCATGGGACTGTTTTGCCATGATTAAACATTCATAATCTTGGTCTTAAAACATTCCAATCTTAATTTAATTCTTGCATATTTCTTGGATGTTTGTAAGCATAATGTAGACTTGGTGTGACATTACCATAACATGAATTTGACTAGAGACTTGAATGAAGTATTAGAAATAAATTAATTTCTAAACATTACTTAGAGTTGAAAATCTTGCAACAAATGACATTCTTGTAATGTCACTTCTCTTTGTACTATTCTTGCCTTTAATCTTGAATTCATGATGGGTTTCCTTAGAACCATTAAGCTTGAAATGGATGAAGTATTGAATTATGGACTTGTGATCTTGACTCATGCTTTGCAAATTTGGACTCCACTTGATCAAGAATTTGAAACAAAATTGGATGAAGCAATCTTGAATTTGGCCTTGAATTTCATGTTCATTAGGAATATATTTATCTTGAATATCCCAATATTTTCAAGTAACTTCTTCTTGAAGTAATCTACATGAGTAGACTTTCCAACTTAGATCAAACCTTAGGTGATGAACCTTTTCTTTTATGTAGTCTAAGATAGACAAGTTATCTCATTTGAAATGGAAAACAACAAATCGAACCAATCCGTACCCACATGCTCGATATGCAATAAAATGATGTATGATATGGCGAATGTAGGGTATAAAGGCTAAAGGCGAAAATGAGGGTGTGACACTCATCCAACAATGCCTTGTTGTCGACGGACAGTGATATAAATAAAGCAAACACCTGTGCTTCGTCTTCCAACAAGGTCCTCAATTCCTTACCGGACAAGGAATCCGCCAATGCTTCCTCCTCTGGAGTCAAAAACAGTAACACTTTCCGAAAATAGTCGATGTACACCCGGTTGAACTCCAACCAATTCATACCAAGTATCACATCCAAACCACCAAGTGGCAAACAGATCAAATCCACACCGAAGTCTCGGTCAAAAATGGTCAGTGGACACTTCAGACACACGAGTGAAGTAGTCACTGAACCAATCGAGAGGGTCTCAATAGTCATTCGCCACTCAAGAGTAGTCAGCTCCAACCCTAACCTCTTCACACAATCAACAGAGATAAACGAGTGGGTCGCACCCGTATCAATCATGGCAGTCAAAGGAGTGTTATTGATAAAGCAAGTACCTTTGATCGAACGCTCTCCGTCATTCGCTTGAGTTCCCACAACCGCAAATACTTTACCCGTCACCTGAGGCGCCTGAGACCTCCTTGGCTTCTCACAATGATTACTGATGTGGCCCTTCTCGCCACAGTTATAACATGTAGGCATATTAGTCCTACAGTCCGCCATCATGTGGCCCGACTTCCCACACTTGAAGCACTTTTTCGCATCAGTAGGACAATTGTTGGCATGATGACCCATTCCACCGCACCGGAAACACTTCGTACTAGCCAAAGCCTTACCCTCTCTGGGCTTCCTGTCAACATCACCCTTAAACTTCCCCTTATCAGTCGGAACACTGTAAGGAGTACCTCCGAACCTTTGTTTGCCCTTACGATCACTTGTCGCCTTGTAGTGTGTGATCCTCGCACGATTATCATTATCATAGATGCGGCTCCTACTCACCAACTCAGGATAGCTTCTTTTCTGACATGCAATTCCCATCTTAATTTCTGGCCTCAGCCCATTCTCAAATTTCAAACACTTCGAAGTCATAGCTTCCTCAGTATTGTAATGAGGACAATACTGAGCCAACTCCTCGAACTTAGCCGCATACTCGGCTACTGTCATACTGCCCTGTTTTAATTCCAAGAATTCTACTTCTTTTGCACTTCTGACATCTTCTGGGAAATACTTCTCCAGAAATCCAGACCGAACCAGTTCCCAAGTGATCGGGGTCCCCGAAGCTTCCATCCTATGACGACAGTTATCCCACCAAGCCTCAGCCTCCCCCTCAAGCATGTGAGTGCCGAACCTCACCTTCTGCTCGTCACTGCACCCCATAGTTCTGAAGATCTTCTCGATTGCCTTCAGCCACTTCTGGGCAGCTACCGGATCCAAAATCCCACCTTTGAACTTTGGTGGCTTGTTGCTCTGGAACTGCGCCAAGTCCCTGAACTGAGCTCCAGCAGCCAGATTCTGATTGGCCACCACTTGCGCCATAGCTTACATCGCCGCAGCCAACGCCGCGTCATTTCTCCCAGCCATACTGCTCAACAACAACAATCCAGGTTAACAGAGAACAAGCAATTCTATCATATAGACAGACTCTATACATTACTCTGGCCGGACGGACCGACCTGCTCTGATACCAACTTGTAACACCCCGTTTCCCAAGATAAAATAAAATAATTAAAAGAAATATATATCAGAGTTTCTCCCGCGTACGGGATGTCACAATTCACCACAAAATTCCACATATCAAATTTCAAAATAGAATTTTCAAATATATATTGCAGTGGTAAATAAGAATAGTCTGCCATAAACTACATAACATGTATATATATATATATATACATCATCATCTATACAAAAATTGGCCATCTGCCCAAAAACATGTATATCCGTCATGCATCTTCACATATACACAAAAGAAAGATACGCCACTGGGGCACACGTAACAATAATAACCGAAAAACTCCCAAAACGCCCCGGTGTTACGTATCAGAGCAATCCTACAAGACACCACACATCCATCTAGCTATCACCTGAATTATCTGCACTTCCGAAGAAGCACAGACCATAACAACAACAACAAAGGGTGATATTTACGATCAAATAATAATGGCATATAAATGCATGAAATAAAAGCAGAATCAATAATAATATTATTTCATACACGCATCATCCGGACTCTCGGCCCAACCCTCATCTACAATTCATAATCGTGCTACACGTGCACTCACACCATCCCCAATATACAACACTGAATCACAAACATGATGGGCACCTGACCATCAACCCTCCACTCAGGAGCACCAAATATACGATGGGCAACTAGCCATCAACCCTCCACTCAGGGAGCACACCATACCGATGGGCAACTGGCCATCAACCCTCCACAACGGGAGCACTATAATAATACCGATGGACAACTGGCCATCACCCTCCGCTACGGGACCACAACAATTAACGTCGATGTACACATGGCCATCACCCTCCTCACCGGGAGCACAACGCATAAACGCACGATGGACACATGGCCATCACCCTCCTCTACAGGAGCACCCAACCATAACCACGCGCATTAAACAACTAGCACACTAAGTGCACCTGGATCATATTGATCCATAACTCGCCTCACACATACACTACGCCCACGGCGTACCGATCTCACGGATCATTCACTTTGTAACATACACACAGCAAGCACACACAGTGCAACGATTCCCACGGATCCGCTCACCGCACAATTCATTAATTACCATGCACATAAAGCGCTACAATCATACTGATCTTCACCTCTCACACTCAGCACACCGTGCACACATTCAACTATGTGTAATATCCGCACCGGTTCACACATAACGCATAATCCGCCAATTTTGCCACGGACGTTAACGCCGGCTCAACAGCCCCACAACCTCTCACACATGCTCGTGTTAGCTTCCCAACGAGCCTTCCATCGCATATGACCAGCAAGGGTCGAAGTTCGCGAAGGAACCACACCAAAACAGCAGCAAAACACAGTTCTGTTGTCTGGTTCGCTGGCACACTCACCTGGCGAGGGCCCGCAGCAAACACTCGCCTGGCAAAGCCTCGCATCCACTCGCCCAGCGAAGGCTGGCGAATGCTGCAGAATTCAGCGCATTCTGCACTTCAGAATCGCTCCCCACTTCCGATTTCGCCCGATTAAATTATCACCCAATAACATACAACGTACTACTACTACAATACTGATCAATCTCCGATTCTATTCCGATTAATCACCTACTCTACTCTACGAACCAACTTCTGGTTCAACTCCGAAGTTCTACCGAAATGTTCCGAAACTCGCACAAAACCACATTCCAGCACATGCACGAATCAAACAACATCCAATTCAACATTTACAACAATCACAACACAAAATCAGTATCAAACATTAGCAATTCTATGAAGTTAGGGATTTTTCCCAAAATCTACCGATTATCATGCAAGGCCAAAGCAACCGTAAACCCCCCCCCCCTTTATCTCTAATGAAGCTTGACGATGAACTTTGCACTCCAATCCACACGAAATTCAGCAAGCTTGATGTTGTTCTTGATGCTTCAGATTGCTCTTGCTTTCTTTCCACTTCCTTCACCGTGTTCTCCCCCTCTCAGTCGTGTTCTTCTCTCTTCCAATTCCTTTTTCACAAAATGTCCAGTTTTGCCCTTAGTCCCAATAATTCCTCAATTCCTTTATATTTTCTAAATAATATTAATAGTCTCACAATATTAATATTAATAAAATAACAATAATAATAATAATTAATAAAAATGTTAATATCACATTAATATTAATTATTGATCATTATCATTATCGTTTATCTAATATCAATATTATGCTTCTATTTCTTCCTCAATTCCCACACCAAACACGCTGATGAATAAAAATAACACCGGAACTAAAAATAATTAAAATGGGCGTTACACTTTGCTATCTTGACATAGCTTATGGATTAGACTGATTATTAATGGTTTTCTAATTGAAGAAGTTCCATTCCTTGTATGTTTTATGTCTGATCGTCGCTTTGAAAGTGCAGGTGTAGATTGGATAATGGACTGTGCAACTGGATTCGGCAATAAGATGTAGGTAGTGATCAAGATTTTTACTTCCTTCTGTGGTAATACATTCTTGCGGAAGGGAGAGATCTGCGTTACTGTGATTAAATACAGTGTCTTGCTTCTTGAAAAATTCTAATACCCTGTACTTGATCTGTAGGACCAGTCACTACAAGTCTAAGCTTGCTTGTCTTGACCGTAGTCTCGTAATAACCTCCTTGTACTGCACTTACGACCAGGACTTAAGGTGACCTGCTTATCTCTGTGCATTAAGGGATGATGTGAATAATTCTTGGCTTGTTTCAACACAGGTTTTGGCATGCATCTTACTTCGTAAGTCTTTTCAAGCGTGAGGAACCTCCTGAAGGTCACAATGCGCTTCTTCTTTGATGTTTTAAGATCTTTGTTTGACGGTGTTTGGAGGTAAATAATTCCTCAATGATTTCTTAACAGAACCATAACTTCTGCCATCTTGAAAAACCTTGACTTCTGGTTTCAGAATGCAGCATTATGGAAAAATGGGGCCTGGCTACGAACCATCGTGAGGCGTTCGGTTGGAGCTTAATATAATTCTCAGTCTATAAGTTTCTATTTGCTTATATCTCACAAGTTTAATCAATTGTGGTAGTGTACCAATGCAGGTCATCGCGTATAACAAAACTTGGAAAGGTGAAACCTGGTTGTCAAAGCTGAGATGCAGACTTCCATCGGTTCAACATCCAGATCAAATACGGTAGTTACAGCTGCTAGATTCTGCAGGAATTCTTCGACAGTTGGCTTGTCACCGTCAATGATATCAGTCACAGCTTTTACAAATATTGCAGGAACTTTCGGTAGGTCAGCAACATAAGCAACAGCTGCTTCTACTCCAACCGTAAATTATGTTTCCATAGTAACTCAAAAACGGTAGTTTGGCGTTATCGATAAGTGGCTTATTGATTTCTCTTGGTGTTTGTCCTTTGCGCAGGGATGAGCTCATAACTTTGGCATGGAGCAAGAAATTGAACGATGGGGTTCAAAACTAGCGAGCGGGCCACTTTGAAATGTATGGGGGGTTTAAGAGGTTTTCATGAGTTTATTGTAATGAGATCAATGTTAATCTTTGTGGGAAATTAATAATGTAACTCGTACTTTGTACTCCTCGATTTTCCTTACGGAAGCTTTCAATCGTAATCTTCGGTTAATTAAAATTTGAGTACTTGTCAATAAGTTGTATGCGGCTAGCTTCTGAAAATGTGAAAAATATGCTTGGCAGTAATTATCCTGTATAAAAGAAAGGTTGATTCCATTGAAGTTTCCCAAAATAAGGCAAACTTTGGCTTTCCATAAGGCCACAAATATTTGCTTTAAATTTACTAGACACAAACTGTTGTCTTAGGTGCAAATGTGTGATAAATGAACATCTCTCCATTGATGTTCTCAAATCCACTGCCCTTGATTTTCTTTTCTTTATAATGCGGTATTATCATCAATTTATGTTGAAAGGCTATCGTAAATGGCCTACCATTTCCTCGCCGTTAACCGTGTGACGTTGATTTCGTCCTAGTCTTGGCTTTTCCACTCACAAACCAACGTATCATCACACCAAACCAAATCTTGTATTGTGGATCAAATCATTCTTAATCCTCTATGTCCCTCTTTACTTGATGAATAGAAAGGATATTTTGATAAGGGATGATTCATAAATTAAAACCAACCATGCACTTATTTTGGATTTTGATCTTGTGAGTGTCTAATTTGACAAAAGGGCTTGAATTAGACATGGGCTTCAATTTCGTGAAATTACATTGGCAGGTTTGAACCAATTATATCCTCATCCAAAATTATTAAGCATTGCAACTCCAATAAATTCGATCACTGAGGTGGATTGCATAGTCTCGACTTGGCTTTGAGGATATCTTGCACAAACTCGATTCAACATGTCTCAGACCTTGTCATTTCAAAGCAATATTATCCCCGAGTCATTAATCCATACTCCTTTCTTGATCATTGTAACCCTGAAAGTGCAACCTGCGATATCGTTTGCCACGCCACCGTAACCAGTCCCTGGAAAGACTACACTCAACACTGATGAAAAGAAAAGATCTAATCTACACTTGAAATTCCGTACCTGTGTAGAACGAGTTAGTCGTAATAAATATGCATACAAAAGTGAAATAAAATAAACAAGAGAATAAACACAAGGAGGTGGGATCTTATGGTAAAAAATTAGGGTGTGACACATGTATTCCATAAACACACCTGGCGCATTAGAAACCCCGAACGACATCACTAAATATTCATAATGACCATAACGTGTTCTAAAAGCCGTCTTTTGAATATCCTCTTCTTTCACACGAATCTGGTGATATCCCGATCTCAAATCAATCTTGCTAAAAACATACGCGCCAACCAATTGATCCATCAAATCATCGATCCTTGGAAGCGGATACTTCTTCTTAATCGTCACCTTGTTCAATTGTCGATAATCAATGCATAACCGCATACTTCCATCTTTCTTCTTCACCAACAATACCGGTGCACCCCAAGGAGAAACACTTGGTCTTACAAATCTCTTTTCCAACAAGTCATTCAATTGCTTCTTCAGTTCTACCAACTCCAATGCCGAGATACGATATGGTGCCATCAAAATCGGTATAGTACCAGGAACTAGATCAATAGAAAACTCAACTTCTCTTTCCGGCGGTACATCCGTAATATCTTCCGGAAACACTTCTGGAAAATCACACACTACAGGAAACACATCGAACTCAACTTTGCGCTCCACCGACAACGATTCAAACAAACCAAACAACTGAGCTTCATCCGCTAAAAGTTTCTTCAACTCTTTAGTGGATAGAAAACTACCATCTTCATCATCTTCCAAAGAAGGAAACTTCACTAACTTGTGATAACATTCTATACGAACTATATTAAATTGCAACCAGTTCATACCCAATATCACATCCAAACCCTCTAACGGCAAACACACTAAATCCATAATGAAGTCTTTACCATACGTGGTCAAAGGACAACTTACACACACCAAAGAAGTAGTCACCGACCCTGAAGCAGGAGTCTCAATAACCATCTCACCATCACAAGAAGACATGCACAAATCCAAACGCTTAGCGCACTAAAAAGAAATGAACGAATGAGTCACTCCAGTATCAATAATAGCAACTAAAGGCATATTATTAATAAAGCATGTACCTTTAATCAAGCGATCTGCACTAGTAGTGTCTGAACCTGCTAATGCAAACACCTTTCCATCTGCTTGAGCTTGTTTCGGCTTAGTACACTTAGTACTAATGTGACCAACTTCTCCATAATTAAAACACTTCACCACATTCCTTCTACAATCAGTTGTAGCATGTCCAATACCTCCACAGTTCGAACACTTCACAATGGTCTTCCCACAATCAAAAGACTTATGGCCCATCTTGCCACACTTGTAGCACTTAACGGAACCAGAACCTCCTCCTCCAGATCTTCTCTCAAAGTTTCCCTTATGCTTGCCCTTAACAACAGGTGTCGCATAAGGTCCACTCCTAACTTGTTGCTTTCCTTTCCTCTCATTCAAACTGTTATAGTGAGTAGAACGAACCTTGCTATCTTCCTCAAAAATTCTACAACATTCGGTCAAATCCGAAAATCTCCTTATTCTTTGGTATCCAACCGCTTGCTTAATCTCAGGACTGTTAGATGCCCAATTGTGCTTATTTGAGCTATCAAATGTGGGCATCTTTCGCTCCTTTTTGTCTAATTTCGGTTCAAAACCGCCTTGCTTTTGTTGATATGCAATATGATGTGAAATGCTCTTGGTCCTTTTAATTTGTGTGTTATTGTGCAGTATTTGAGCATGAAAGAGTAGAATTTGAAGACACAAGAAAGTTGACAAAGGAATCAAGAAAGAACAATAGCAAAAGCATGTTCGCTAGGCGAACATCTGACGAGTGTTGCAGCGAGCTGTTTGCTAGGCGAGCTCGTACGAGCTGCTAGCGAACACTCCCAGACTTGGACAGGATCAAATTGGCATCATTCGCTGGCAGCGAGGCAGGTGGCGAACAACTCGCTAGGCAAGCAAGTAGCGAAGCATTCCAGAATCTTTTCCTCAGTCCTCGCTAGCATGTTCGCTAGGCGAGGCTGTAGCGAACGTTCGCTGTGAGACCATATTTTTACTAGTTCTGTTTTTAGAAGAGATTTTTGTGCCGTAGAAACCCAATATCTCTCATTTCTTCATCTCTTAACATTATTCTACAAAAAGAAGGTGGATTCTCGTCCAAGTTAGATTCTTCGACTCGGATGTTCATCAACCTTCTTCCGAAACTTATTGTGCAAACTACCATGAAAATGAGTAGCTAAGTTCTTCATTTTGTTAAGGTTAGATGTAGGTGATAATTAAGCTTTGCATGTATATGGATGATCTTCATTTGTAAACTCTTTGGTGATGAATATATGGTGAAAACCTTGCTTTATTTATAACTCTTTGTGTTGGTTTATGATTGTAAGATATTTTCCAACTCTTGACCTAGGTTTTCATCCAACTATTTTCTTAAGCTAGAAATAGTTTTGAATGTGGTTGTTCATGAAAATGTTAAACCTAAATGTTTTCATTTTGATAGATTGTGTGAGAAATCAACAATAGATCAAAATGGGAAAAATCACAATGTGAGTTAGAAATAATCACATTGGGAGGATGTTGTGAATGTGTTTATCATATAAAGGAGTTTATGCATATTGTTGATCGAACATATACAAGCAAAGTGATTACCGAACCCTAACTTTGACAATCTTTATTAAATCATAAAATCAATCTTTTACCACAATTTATTACTTTTTATGCAAGATACCATGACTAAAAACCAAGCCCCTTTTGTTACTATAAAGTTAAGAACTTGACAACTGTCGAACGGCGGCAATATCTCAGATTCCCTGTGGAGACGATAACAAAAACCCGACACCTTACCACTGTCCTAACAAAATGGCGCCGTTGCCGGGGAATTTGAATTGATATTACGAGCATCGCAATAGTTGTTGAATTTTTAACTCTTGAATTTTTTGACTTGTGCTTGTTAATTTGTTTGGTTTAGTGTGTAACTTTCGTTTTATGCGAGGGCAGATTCCTAAGGACCAAATTCGTTTTGATCCCGAGATAGAAGGAACCACAAGGAGACTGAATAGTAGAACAAGACAGAGGAGGCAACTTGCTAGACAACGACAAGAACAAGGAGAAGGTTCTTCTACAACACCACCACCTCATTTCATACCTATCATGGATCCAGCACCACCACCGCCCATTTCCACACCATGTATCAACAGTCCAAGAAATACTGCTCAGTTTACCAACCACACGGGAAGGCAAGCCGAGATGAAGACCGGAACTCTAAACTTGTTATACGGAAGTCCATTCACCGGAATGGACCATGAAGACACCTTTGCTTTTCTCACCAAATTTTACGAGATAGTATTGGCGGTGGGAGTTGATCAAACTCAAGAGCTACCGTTGTTCAAAAGACTTTTTCCACATGCTTTGCTTGGCAAAGCCAAAGATTGGTACTTGGATCAAACACCGGCGGTCATGACGGATTGGAACGTGTTGGAAGAGAAGTTCATTGAAAGATTTTTCTCTCACAAGCGATTCATGGAATCTAAAACGACAATTTCTGTGTTTTCTCAAGGAGCCAACAAATCATTGAACGAGGCATGGGAAAGATTTAAATCCATGCTCCGAAAGTGAAAAGGTCATGGTTTTGACGAGTTGACGCAAATCCATATTTTCAAAAACGGCCTTCAACCAAATTGTAAGACTTTATTGAAGGTGAGAAAATTACTTAGAAGGGGGGGGGGTTGAATAAGTATGAAAAATAATCAAAGATTCAAACACAGTTATTTTTATCCTGGTTCGTTGAACTCAACTACTCCAGTCCACCCTCTCAAGAGTGATTTTCCTTTCTCAGTCAAGGACTTAATCCACTATTTAATCAAACAGATTACAATAGTAACACCTAAGAACAACTGTTCTTAGTCTTCTCAAGAGCTACTGATCCCAACTGGATCCTCTTAAGGAAACCTTTTACAATCAATGTAAAACTATTACAAGAGTAGGAATGCTTCTAAAAAGCTATTATCACAACTGTGATATTTCTCTTAAGTTTTAAGAACAATGTTACAGCAAATAGAATATAAGAGCTTTTGAGAGATTTGCTTTGAGTGAATTTTGCAAGTTGTTCGTTACTGAAGAAGATGGAGTGGACTTCTTTATATAGGCACTTAGATCCATGAAGTCTTCTCAACGTTGAAGGTTGTGCTGAAAAGCCTGGTGCCTTTTGTCTTTACATTGGAGGCTGTGCTGAAAAAGCCCGGTGCCTTTTGTCTTTTACTTTGCAGAAACTTTCCTTAGAATGGAATGCACAGATAAAACCTTTTTGTCTGTGTTCTTGTGTCTAGCATAAAAGAGGAAAGAGTTGTTGAGATATGCCAACGTACATATTCAAATCTTCTTCACTAAGTAAGTTCAGCTATCAATATTAGAGTCTGGATCTTCAGAATCTCCAGAGTAGAGATCTTCTGGATCTTCAGAGTCTTGGGATGTTCTTCAGATTATGCTGAATCAGAGTATGTGCAGCTTGTGTGCTTGAGCATGTAGTTCTGTCAGAGCAGAGTCTTCTATATCAGATTCTCAATACTTATGTAGCGCAGTATCTTCAGAGTCTTCTGATGACTAAGCTTCTGAACTCTCAGAGTCTTCTATTCTTTAGAGGCTTCTGCTTCAGAATCTTCATTAGACAGCACTCAGATTCTTCTTGAGGCAGCGTTCAGATCTTCATTTAAGATGCTCTTGAACCTTTGAAGCCTTTTATAATATCATTATTCAGATCCAAATTTGCTCTTTTAAGAATATTTTCTTTAGTACCTGTAGCAAACAGTCTAGAACAAATTTAGAGTATATAATTCTTGAATACAAAATTCATAAGTGTTATCATCAAAACATAGAGATATTACTAAGAAACAATCTGTGTTCTTACAATCTCCCCCTTTTTGAGGATGACAAAACATGAGAAATTTTGTTCAATAAAAAGTATGAATTATAACTCCCCCTGAAATAAATACTCTAATAGAAGAAAACACTTCCCTTTTTGATTAAGTATATTTCAGATTCAGAGCCTGATGCAAGAGGTTTGACTTTCAGAATCAAATCTTGATGCCAGATAATTATGAATTCCTTCAGTCAGAGCGCCTGGTTATCATCTTGCTTGAATTATCTTTCAGAGTAAAGGTATCAGATTAAGATATCAGAGTTGATTGAATACTCAGATTTTCTTTAGAAGATCAGGTTCTGGTTGGAAAAGTCTCAGGGTAACTTCAATGAATTATGTCAGATATATCAATGTAATCTGAAAGACTTAAATTCAAAGTAAGTTAATAAAATGTCTGAATTTCAATTTTAGTAATTGCTTATAGTTTGAACAATCAGATTCTCTTTTTCTCCCCCTTTTTGTCATAATCAAAAAGATTTTTAAAGACATAAAGATACAGAAGAAAAGAAGCATATAGAAGCAAAAAAAAACATCAACTTTCAATTAAACAGATCAAAGTTCACAATCAAACAGATAGATGCCAAAAAGCATAACACAACAATAAGAAAACAACAGACGCAATAACATGTGCAAAAACATCAAATAAAACTAAGTCTGGCGTGAGGCAATAAGGGTCAGAAGCTCTGTCATTTTGGCTGTTGACTCTTCTTGCTTAGACATCCAGGTCTTGATCTCATCAGTTGTCTTCTCTTGCTTTACCATCCAATCTTTTATTTCCTTGACATCATTCACAAGCTCTGTGACCATAGATGAAGAAGGAGCAGATGCAGTAGCAGCAGTGTTCTCTTCAGACTGGTTCTCTTCAGAAGCTTGTTCAACCATTTCAGATTCAGGAGCCTCTAGAGGAGCAGCTTCCAGAAGCAACACAGGAGGAGGAGGAGGCATGTTCATCAGAGTTATCTTGATTAACTCTGCAAACTGAGTCTTTGCAAGCTTAGAACATTTAGCTCTAACTTTTAAAGCAGCTTTGTTGAACATCCAGATGAAACGCTTCTAAGCAGCATTTGAAACAGCTGGATCCAAACTTGAGATGCACACATCCTTAACCCGAGCATATGCAGAATCTATCTCCTTCTTGAATATTTCAAACATAGTATTAACACATGATCCTAGATCTGACTGTTCAGACTATTCAGAGGGTTTAGGATTAGGAGTGTTAATAGGAGTAGGTTCAGATGGTGTAGGTTCATATGGTTGTGGTTGAGGTGATGTTGGTTGAGATGTTTGGATGTCAGATTGAGGGAGTTCAGATGGTTGAGGAATGGTTTGTGTTTCAGATAGATTGGTTTCAGATGGTTGAGGGATGGTTTGGGTTTCAAATGTTTGAGTTTCAGATGGTTGAGAGATGGTTTTCTGAGGAGGGGAGTTGGGTGGAGTATGAAACATAGAAATGTTAACATGTTCCTTCATAGCAATGTCAGAACGTGCTTGTTTGAGAGACTCTGGTTCAAAATCAGATGAATCAGATGATTCACAATCAGAAGATTCTTCTGAGTGAACAGATGTTAAAGAAATGTTAATGGATTGATTAAGGGGTTCTATATCCAGAATATCTTCAGAAAGATTTGGATCTTCTGATGGAACTGGTTGTTCAGAGTGTTCAGTTTAAACAGTCTCTAGTTGGTTTGGTTCTGAGATGATTATATCTGGTTGGGGAATTTCTAATTGGGGAATTTCTGGTTGTGAAATTGCTGGTTGTGGAATTTCTGTTTGTGGAATTTCTGGTTGTGGAATTTCTGGTTGAGTAGGTTGAGGGGATTCAGATGTAGTATGAGATTGGGGTTCAGAGGGAATTGGTACAGAAGATGGTTGTGAATGTACTGGTTCAGATGAAGGTGGTTTAGATGAAGGGTTTGCAGATTGTTTGGGTTTAGAAGTTCTATGTCTAAGGTTTGGAGAGAGTTGAGGTGATGAAAGGGGTGAATGAACAGCAGGTGTAGGATCAGATGTTAATACCTGATGAATAGTGTCTCTAATCTCTTCCAGAGTAGCATCTCTAGAAGTGATTCTGGCTTTCTTTACTCCTTTCTTCTTCTTCCTTGGAACGATAATTTCCTTTTCTTCTGAACCGATCCTTCTTCAGCTTTTCTCTTACTACGCCTTTCCTTCATCAGATTGGGCATTTCTTCTCCTTGTTTCTGAACAAGGTTAGCAGGTAGAGGAATTCCTTCCTTCAGACACTCTGCAATGTAAGTCCAGATAATACTTTTTGGTTCATCTGCACTGAACATTGGAAAATCTTCTATGGGTATCCTTCTGCCATTGACCTCCTCAGAGTTTATCTTCCTTAGTTTACCATTCAGCTCTGAAATAATCTTCATCCTTTTCAGAGTGAGTCCATTTATCTCAGATCCAATGATGTATGACAGATCCTCTATTATCTTTGCATCTGTCAGATGCTTCACCAACTTGTTTTCTATAAGGATGTCTGAAATAAGTCTTCCCAGAGGTATCCAAGTTCTAACTTTCCCAGCTTTAGCTCTAACTTCTTCACTAGTCTCTTTGACATGAGTCAGAAGATGACTGAAAATCAGATAGGGCAGATCCACCTTAATATTCTGGCTGATGCAGTACATGAAGTACAGATGCTCTGAACTCACATAGTCTGGTGAGTTGGTTGACTTTCTGTGAAAGATTGTACTCATAAATATCTTTGCCCAGATCCTATAGATAGGTTTCAGATCTTTAACCTTACTTGTTGGTGTTCCAGCTACAGTAATCTCTTCATATACCTTAGCCATATCAATACGTGAAGAGGCTAGGTTTGTAACACCATCAGATTCTTTATAACTGAACAGTTGCCTGATCAGTTTCTCAGTAATCACTATCTCCTTCCTAAGGACAGATGAGTGAATGAACTTAGGACCAGTACTAGCGTGAATCCAGAACTCCTTCACAAGTGTTGGGTATACAGGACCCATTAGTCTCTCAAAATACTTCTCCCAGCCTTGAGCTTTAATGGCAGTTGTTAGGTCAAACCCATTTTCTTCTATTGATTCAAGATCAACGAAACTCTCACACAGAACCTCAAGATCCACTACTGGAGTAAATAGAGTGTGTTCTGGTTTCTTGTGCATTATATTTTTGTTGGAGATTTCAGCAGCATTTGATGTAGAAGCCATTGATGAGGATGAAGCTTTTGATTTGGGTTTAGGGTTTTGGTAGAGGTTGAAGAGTAAGCAAAAACGCATAAGTGTAGTGAGTGTAAAAAGTGTGAAAATAGTGTGATAGGTGGTATTTATAGAAAACTAAAAAATCAAGCATTGGGCACATCAATAGACACCTAAGCACGTTTACACATAGCATTTAATGAAAGTAATCATTTCAATTTAAAATTATGACAATTGGGGGGAAATCCAAGAAAAATGAGATTTTCAAAGCAATACCTCAAACGTCAATTCAGTAGAGCACTCCATATTTTCAGATACTTAGTGACACGTGTTTGCTTTGTATATGCATCTGATATCTCTCAAGAAATGAAACGTTTCCAACGTTCAGATCTTTTGAGTTTGTTAGTTCAGAGTTTCACACAAATAAATCAATTAAAGATAAATGAACAAATAATCAGATGAAATACTTCAGATTTTTAAACATTTTGCATCTGAGAAGTTGCCTCTGATAAATATTACTCTGGACAAAAATCCATACAAATATTTTTCAGAATGAACTTAAACCTATCTTCAGCAAGGGGTTTTGTGAAAATATCAGCCCATTGATGATCTGTATCAACAAAGGCTAGATTTATTACACCCTTCTGAACATAGTCTCTGATGAAGTGATGTTTAATTTCTATATGTTTAGCCTTAGAATGTAAGATTGGATTTTTTGACAAACATATAGCAGAAGTATTATCACAGAAGATAGAAAGATTACTCTCATAGATCTGATAATCTTCTAACTGACTCTTCATCCAGAGCATCTGCGCACAACATCCAGCAGCAGCAATGTATTCTGCCTCTGTAGTTGATAGTGCAATAGTGGGTTGCTTCTTGCTGTACCATGAGATCAGATGACTTCCAAGAAACTGACAGCTTCCAGAAGTGCTTTTACGTTCAACTCTGTCTCCAGCATAATCAGCATCACAGAATCCAACTAATGAAAATTCATCAGATCTTCTGTAACACAGACCCATGTTAGTAGTACCTTTCAGATACCTTAGAATCCTCTTAACAACTGTTAAGTGTGATTCTCTAGGATCTGATTGGAATCTTGCACATAAGCAGACACTAAACAGAATATCAGGTCTAGAAGCAATCAAGTATAGAAGAGATCCTATCATACCTCTGTAGAGTTTCTGATCTACCTTCTTACTTACCTCTTCCTTACCTAGAGTGCTTGTAGGGTGCATTGGAGTCTTTGCCATCTTACTATCAACCATGTTGAACTTCTTCAGAAGCTCTTTAACATATTTGGTTTGATGTATGTAGGTGCACTCTGGAGTCTGGTTGACTTGGATTCCCAAAAAGAATCTCAATTCTCCCATCATGCTCATCTCAAACTCTGCCTGCATACATTTAGCAAACTCCTTTCCAAGCGTAATATTTGTTGATCCAAAAATAATATCATCTACATATATTTGACAAATCAACAGATCTTTCTTAAGAGTTTTACAGAATAAAGTTGTGTCCACTTTTCCTCTGATAAAATTTTTCTTCAGAAGTAAATTGCTCAACCTCTCATACCAAGCTCTGGGAGCTTGTTTTAAGCCATAAAGAGATTTCTTTAGTTTAAAAACATGATCTGGAAAGTTTTCACTTTCAAAACCAGGAGGTTGGTGGACATATACTTCCTCTTCTATAATACCATTAAGAAAAGCCCTTTTAACATCCATCTGATATAGAGTGATGTTATTCTGTGCAGCAAATGAAATAAGAAGGCGTATAGATTCTAACCTTGCCACTGGAGCATAAGTTTCAGTGTAATCAATACCTTCTTGTTGACTATAACCTTGAGCAACCAGCCTTGCCTTATTCCTTTCAACTTCTCCCTTTTCATTCAACTTATTCCTGAAGACCCATTTTGTTCCAATAACATTGAATCCTTTAGGTCTAGGAACCAAATCCCAAACTTCATTTCTGGTGAATTGATTTAGCTCTTCTTGCATGGCAATAATCCATTCATTATCTTTCAGAGCCTCATCCACAGATGTTGGTTCAATTATTGACACTAAGCCAAACAGTGAAGATTCAGATGTTCTGAGATAGGATCTTGTCCTGATTGGATCATCTTTCTTTCCAATAATCACATCTTCCGGGTGAGATGCCTTGATTCTGGAAGAAGATCCTCTGACATTTGATCTTTCAGAAATGTGTAAGTTGTCCAATTGAGAAGATAAGGGAATAGCATCTGGAGTTGCTTCAGATTCCTTCTCTTTAGCCTTTTTTGCCTCTGATTCTTCAGAGTCTGTGAGAATCACTTCTCTATCTGCAGAATTCTCAAACTGCTTTGGCTTTTTAGAGCCAAGCTTATCATCAAATCTTACATGAATAGATTCTTCCACAATCTGTGTTTCAGTATTGAATACTCTGTAGCCTTTAGAGCGTTCAGAATAACCAAGCATGAAACACTTCTGTGCTTTGGAATCAAACTTGTTAAGATTCTCTTTAGTGTTAAGTATATAGCAAGTACATCCAAAAGGATGAAAATATGAAATGTTGGGCTTTCTGTTCTTCCACAGTTCATATGGAGTCTTTTTCAGGAGAGGTCTTACAGACACTTTGTTCTGAATGTAACAAGTTGTGTTAATTGCTTCTGCCCAAAAGTGTTTTACCAGATTTGTCTCATTGATCATGGTTCTGGCCATTTCTTGCAGAGTTCTGTTTTTCCTTTCTACAACCCCATTTTGTTGTGGAGTTCTAGGACAGGAAAAATCATGAGCAATGCCATTTTCAGAAAAATATTTTTTAAAATATTTATTTTCAAATTCACCACCATGATCACTTCTGACTTTTATAATTTTGAAATCTTTTTCATTCTGGACTTGCTTGCAGAAGTCAAAGAACACAGAATGTGACTAATCCTTGTGTTTTAAGAACTTTACCCATGTCCATCTACTATAGTCATCAACAATGACTAATCCATACTTCTTGCCTCTGATGGATGCAGTTTTCACTGGTCCAAATAGATCAATATGAAGTAATTCTAGTGGTTTGGAAGTAGAACAACATTTTTTGATTTAAAAGATGATTTTGAAAACTTCCCTTTTTGGCATGCTTCACAAAGAGCATCTGAGGTGAACTTCAGATTAGGAAGTCCTCTGACAAGATTAAGTTTATTAATCTGAGATATACATCTCATATTAATATGGCCCAATCTTCTGTGCCAGACCCATTAAGATTTATTTTATAAATGTTGTTTTTCCTCTTACCACTAAATAGGATAGAGCCATCCTTTTGACTAATAGCTTTACAACATTTTTTTATTAAAGGTAATATCATAACCATTGTCACTTAATTGACTTATGGACAATAAGTTATGCTTTAACCCTTCAACAAGTAAAACATTAGTAATAGAGGGAAGTTTACCATTTCCAATGGTGCCAGATCCAATGATCTTGCCCTTCTGGTTCCCTCCAAACTTCACGTCACCTCCAGATCTAAGTTCCAGGCTTTGGAACATAGACTTTTCTCCTATCATGTGTCGTGAGCATCCAGAGTCCAGGTACCATGACTGGCATCCTGACCTTGCTGCTAAGAACATCTGCAACAGGGATTATTTTGCTCTTAGGTACCCAGATCTTCTTGGGTCCTTTAGGGTTAGTTGGTTTGTAGGTTTGTCTAAACTTTTATTTTTCAACATAATGTTTATTCTGACTTACCTTGGGTTTAAACACATAAGTATTCTTCACAGAGCTTGTGTGTTTAATGTCATTTAAGTGACCAAACTTAAATTGAGAGTACAGAGGTGTCTTCTTGATGAAGAGTTTGTCAACAGATTTTGGATTACTTCCAGAGGAAGATTCATATCCAATACCTCTTCTGTTGTTCCCACTAACACCATAGATCATAGAAGCCATCTTGCTTCTGTCTATGCTCTTAGTAAGGAATCTCTGAAAGCTAGAGTCATATTTTTCTAAAATGTTTTCATATGACTTAGCCTCAGATTCATATTCTTGTTGAGTTATTTCAAAGTCATTTTTGATTTTCAGATTAATTTCTTTTTGCTCAACAAGTTCTGTCTTCAGAAGATCAATCTCAGATTCAAGACTGCTTTTCAGCTTCTTGTATTTGAGTTTGATATTGTTATAGCTTTTTAGAACTTCTGATAAAACTTTGACAAGTTCTTCTTTAGTAAGTTTAGCCATTACCTCTTCAGCGTCATCGTCAGATTCAGAATCAGATTCAGATCCTGAAGTTCCTTCTTCCTGATCTTCTGTGCTGGCCATCAGTGCAACATTAGCACATTCTTCTTCTGATTCAGAAGATGATTCAGATTCATCTGAGTCATCCCATGTTGCCAGCAGAACCTTCTTCTTTTTGTTAAACTTCTTCTTGGGTTTTTCTTTTTGAAGTTTGGGGCAATCATTCTTCTAATGCCCAGGTTCATTGCACTCATAGCATACAACTTCTTTCTTGCCAGATCTTCTGTGCCCAAAAGATTCCTTTCTCTGATCAGATTTTCTGAAGTTGTTGAACTTCTTTCCCTTGTGCTTCCAGAGTCTGTTGATCCTTCTGGACAGCATGGATAATTCATCTTCTTCTTCAGAAGAAGATCCTTCAAAGCTTTCTTCAATAACCTGCAAAGCTTTAGCAGATTTATTAGATTTTAAAGCAATAGATTTACCTTTCTCTTTCTTCTGAGGTTCATCTTCCTCAAGCTCAATTTCATGGCTCCTCAGTGAGCTGATGAGTTCTTCTAAAGATATCTTGTTCAGATCTTTAGCCATCTTCAAGGCAGTCACCATTGGTCTCCATCTGGTAGGTAGACTTCTGATGATTTTCTTTACATGATCTGATGTGGAGTATCCCTTGTCCAGAACCTTTAGACCAACTGTAAGGATCTGAAATCTAGAAAAATAGTTTCTATATTTTCAGATTCTTCCATTTTGAACGCCTCATACTTCTGTATAAGCGCCAGAGCCTTGGTCTCCTTCACTTGAGAATTTCCTTCATGAGTCATTTTAAGTGACTCAAACATTCCATGAGCTGTTTCTCTGTTAGTAATCTTTTCATACTCAATATGAGAGATTGCATTAAGCAATATTGTCCTAGCCTTATGGTGATTTTTGAAATCCTTCTTTTGGGATTCTGTCATTGATTTTCTATCAATTTTCTTGCCATCCTCATTTGTAGGATGTTCATAACCATCAATGACCAAGTCCCACAAATCAGCATCATACCCAAGGAAGAAACTTTCTATCCTGTCCTTCTAGTAATCAAATTTCTCTCCATCAAACATGGGAGGCTTTGTGCTGATTCTATCCCCTTCATATTTGTTACAACTGGCTGTATTGGATGTAGAAACATCACCCATAATGACAAACAAATATATACCAAAGTAACGTTTCTCACTGGATCTTTACTGACATGGTTAAGTGGTAGCACACGCAAAACCGGAGCTATGATGCCAACTGAAGGTGAGAAAATTGCTTAGAAGGGGGGTTGAAAAAGTATGACAAATAATCAAAGATTCAAACACAGTTATTTTTATCCTGGTTCGTTGAACTCAACTACTCCAGTCCACCCTCTCAAGAGTGATTTGCCTTTCTCAGTCAAGGACTTAATCCACTATTTAATCAAACAGATTACAATAGTAACATCTAAGAACAACTGTTCTTAGTCTTCTCAAGAGCTACTGATCCCAACTGGATCCTCTTAAGGAAACCTTTTACAATCAATGTAAAACTATTACAAGAGTAAGAATGCTTCTAAAAAGCTATTATCACAACTGTGATATTTCTCTTAAGTTTTAAGAACAATGTTACAACAAATAGAATATAAGAGCTTTTGAGAGATTTGCTTTGAGTGAATTTTGCAAGTTATTCGTTACTGAAGAAGATGGAGTGGACTTCTTTATATAGGCACTTAGATCCATGAAGTCTTCTCAACGTTGAAGGCTGTGGTGAAAAGCCTGGTGCCTTTTGTCTTTACATTGGAGGCTGTGCTGAAAAAGCCTGGTGCCTTTTGTCTTTTACTTTGCAGAAACTTTCCTTAGAATGGAATGCACAGATAAAACCTTTTTGTCTGTGTTCTTGTGTCTAGCATAAAAGAGGAAAGAGCTGTTGAGATATGCCAACGTACATATTCAAATCTTCTTCACTAAGTAAGTTCAGCTATCAACATTAGAGTCTGGATCTTTAGAATCTCCAGAGTAGAGATCTTCTGGATCTTCAGAGTCTTGGGATGTTCTTCAGATTATGCTGAATCAGAGTATGTGCAGCTTGTGTGCTTGAGCGTGTAGTTCTGTCAGAGCAGAGCCTTCTATATCAGATTCTCAATACTTATGTAGCGCAGTATCTTCAAAGTCTTCTGATGACTAAGCTTCTGAACTCTCAGAGTCTTCTATTCTTTAGAGGCTTCTACTTCAGAATCTTCAGTAAATAGCACTCAGATTCTTCTGGAGGCAGCGTTCAGATCTTCATTTAAGATGCTCTTGAACCTTTGAAGCCTTTTACAATATCATTGTTCAGATCCAAATTTTCTCTTTTAAGAATATTTTCTTTAGTACCTGTAGCAAACAGTCTAGAACAAATTTAGAGTATATAATTCTTGAATACAAAATTCATAAGTGTTATCATCAAAACATAGAGATATTACTAAGAAACAGTCTGTGTTCTTACATTTATTGGATGCCACTGCGGGTGGTTCTTTGTTGTCTAAAAGCGCCAATGAAGCTACGGATATCATCAACCGTATGGCTCTAAATAACCTTCAAATTCAAAGTAGAGGAAACACTTTGAAGAACCGGGAGTGCTTGAACTTGGGACAAATGATGCTATCCCTGTACAAAATAAACTCATTTCACAACAAGTGGAACTCTTAACTCAACAAATCAAAGAGATGAAAGAGCCTTCAAAATCTAAACAAATAGCTTGTTGTGAGCTTTGCAAAGGTGAACATGATACCGGATTTTGTCCACCTCCCGGGTTCGAGGAGTTAAATAATATGGTGAATCAACGAGACTACCAACCAAGGCAACAACAACAACAACCACCGTATCAACAACATTCTCAAAATCAACCACAACAACACTATCAACCAAATCAAGAGTACCAACCAAGGAGTAACTATCACCATAACCAAGGTTATGGGGTGGTAATTCTAGCCGTCAAAATCCTTATCAACCTTAACAACAGTCGGTCGTAAATTCAAAGTTGGAAGAAACATTGACGTAATTCATGCAAATGTCAATGGCTAATCAAAAGAGCAACGATGCGGCAATCAAAAATCTTGAAACTCAAGTCGGACAACTTGCTAAGCAACTAGCGGAACAACAACCCGGACCTTCTTTTTCGGCGAACACGCAAACAAATCCAAAGGAGCATTGTAAAGCGATAACGACGAGAAGTGGAAGGGAGTTGGTTAGTGAGAGTAAAAAAAAAGATGAGAGTGAAAAAAGAGAGGATGAGAGAAAAGATGAGGAGAAAAAAATTGATGATAGAATTGATGGTGAAGTTGAGGAGGAAAGTGAGGAAGAAGTTGAAAAGAATGAAAAAAAGGTTGAAGTTGAAAATAAAGAAAGTGTAGGAGTAGAAAATAATAAAAGTGAAACAATGAAGGTGGAGGAAGTGAAGAAGAAAAAAGAGCAGAATTCTAGAGCGTCTAGAGGAAAGGACGTAGTGAGCACTACTCCGGTCCAAAACTTACCATATCCACATGCTCCATCTAGGAGAGAAAATGAACGGCATTACACCCGGTTCATGGATATTTTTAAACAACTTCAAATAAACATTCTGTTTGCCGAAGCTTTGGAGCAAATGCCAAAGCATCCCAAGTTCATGAAGGACATACTTACTAAAAAGCGGAGGTATACGGAACCGGAAACAATTGTTCTTGATGCTAGTTGTAGTGCCATCATCCAATGGACTCTTCCGAGAAAAGAAGTTGATCCGGGAAGAGTTACTTTGCCGGTTACTATCGATGATGTATATGTCGGGAAAGGGCTAATTGATTTGGGGTCAAGCATTAATTTAATACCTTTGTCTATTGTGAAAAGGCTTGGCAACATTGAAATGAAAGTCATCCGGATGACGTTGCAATTGGCCGATAAGTCGACTACCCATCCTCATGGGTTAGCTCAAGACGTATTGGTTAAAGTTGACAAATTCTTCTTTCCGGTTGATTTCATTGTGATTGACATGGAAGAGGATGATGATGCTCCGCTCATCCTAGGCCGACCTTTCATGAAAACCGCGCGAATGATGATTGATGTTGATGACGGTTTGATGAAAGTGCGAGTCCAAAATGAGGAAGTCACTTTTGATCTTTTCGAAGCGATGAAGCATTCAAAAGATAATCGTGATAGTTTCCGAATTTATGTGGTTGAAGAAGAAACTTTGGAAGTATCTAAGCATATTCATGTGACATCTCTTGTGGAATTAGCTCTTGATGACTCTTTTGACGTTTTTACAAGTGAAGAAGAGCAAGCTCTTGATGAATGTCTAAGAGAGCTTGATAGTCTTAAAGAGTTGCATCCATGGGAAGTTGAGGAGGAAGCGTTGAAAAAGGAGGAAAACGAAGAAAAACCGTCAATTGAATTGAAAGAGCTACCTTCTAACTTGAAGTATGAATTCCTTGATGAAACCGAAGAGAAGCTGGTTATCATAAGCAACCTTTTGTCTAAAAATGAAGAATCTCGTTTAATCGATGTGTTGAAAAAGAATAAAGAAGCAATGGGATGGACTCTTTCCGATCTCAAAGGAATTAGTCCTTCTTATTGTATGCACAAGATTTTAATGGAAGAGGATTTTAAGTCGGTGGCTCAACCTCAACGCCGCTTGAATCCTACTATGAAGGAGGTTGTTAAGAAAGAAGTTATTAAGCTTTTGGATGCGGGAATGATCTACCCAATTTCGGATAGCCCTTGGGTGAGTCCTGTGCATGTGGTTCCAAAAAAGGGTGGCATTACCGTCATTTGAAATGAAAAAGATGAATTGATCCCGACGAAGGTGGCAACGGGGTGGAGAATGTGTATTGATATAGGCGGTTGAATACCGCAACTCGAAAAGACCATTTTCCACTTCCGTTCATGGACCAAATGTTGGAAAGACTTTCGGGCCAAAAATACTATTGTTTCCTTGATGGCTATTCCGGGTACAACCAAATTGCGGTTGACCCGGGCGATCACGAGAAGACGGCTTTCACATGTCCGTTTGGAATTTTTGCATACAGAAAAATTCCCTTTGGGTTATGCAACGCACCAGCGACTTTCCAAAGATGTGTGCAAGCTATTTTTGCCGACCTCATTGAGAAAACAATGGAAGTGTTCATGGACGACTTCTCCGTGTTTGGAAGTTCTTTTGGTTTATGCTTGGATAATCTGGAAACGGTGCTTGAAAGGTGTGTGAAAACAAATCTCGTGTTTAATTGGGAGAAATGCAACTTCATGGTAACCGAGGGGATAGTGCTCGGACATAAAGTCTCTTCAAAAGGGCTTGAAGTGGATCGAGCAAAAGTTGACGTAATTGCGAAGTTGCCTCCTCCGTTAAATATGAAGGGAATCTGAAGCTTTCTTGGGCATGCCGGTTTCTATCGGTGATTTATCAAAGACTTCTCAAAGGTAGCTAGGCCTTTGAGTAATTTTCTCGCCAAGGACCAGGTATTTCTCTTAACTGAAGATTGTTTACATGCTTTTAAAATTTTGAAGGAAAAACTTGTTACCGCTCCAATTATAGTCGCTCCAAATTGGAATTTAAATTTTGAGCTCATGTGCGATGCTAGCGACTATGCAATTGGAGCGGTATTGGGCCAAAGGAAGGAAAACAGTTTTCATGCTATACACTATGCAAGTAAATTTCTAAATGAGGCGCAAATTAATTATGCTACCACCGAAAAAGAATTACTTGCGATAGTGTATGCGCTAGAAAAATTTCGGTCTTATCTTATTGGTTCTAAGGTGATTGTGTATACCGACCATGCGGCGATTAAATATCTTCTCACCAAATCGGACTCGAAGCAAAGGCTCATCCGTTGGATCCTCTTGTTACAAGAATTTAATATTGAAATTAAGGACAAGAAAGGATCGGAAATTTTGGTGGCGGATCATTTATCTCGCCTTGTTAATGTGGAGGTTACATCTTCTGAAAAGGAAATTCGACCTGATGAAAAACTTTTTAAAGTTCAAGTTAGGCCGTGGTTTGCGAACTTTGCGAACCATAAGGCTAGTGGTTTGGTGCCGCACGACCTAACTCCGAACCAAAAAAGGAAGTTCCTCTCGGATTGTAAGTATTATGTGTGGGATGACCCATGCTTGTTTAAGTTGGATGGTGATAACATTTTGAGAAGGTGCGTTACCGGTGATGAAGCACGCAGTATCCTTTGGCACTGTCACAACTCGCCTTACGGCGGACATTTTAATAGGGCATGAACGGCCACTAAAGTCATCCAATCAGGATTTTATTGGCCTACTATTTTCAAAGACGAAAATGCCCATGCGCAAAGTTGTGACAGTTGCCAAAGAAGTGGCGGGATAGGTAAGAGAGATGAGATGCCTCTACAAAACATTCAAGAGGTTGAAATATTTGATTGTTGGGGTATTGACTTTGTTGGACCTTTCCCACCATCTTTTGGAAATGAATATTTGCTTGTCGCAGTTGATTATGTTTCAAAGTGGGCTGAGGCGATTGCCTCACCTCGGGCGGATTCTAAAACGGTCATAAAATTTTTAAAGAGAAACATCTTCTCCCGTTTCGGAATCCCCTGTGTGTTGATTAGTGATGGAGGATCACACTTTTGTAATGCACCATTGGAAAACATTTCAAAACATTATGGTGTAACATATAGAGTGGCAACTCCATACCACCCATAAGCAAACAGGCAAGCTGAGGTCTCTAATCGCGAGATTAAGCGAATCTTTGAAAAAAACTGTGTCTAATTCTAGAAAAGAATGGTCGCAAAAATTGGACGAAGCATTGTGGGCGTACCGCACTGTTGCGGTGAAAATTGGATATCAATCTATTAATTTAACTTGAATCTTAATTCTTTTACAACTGAACTTTATTTTATCCAAAGGAAAGGTCTAAAGAAAGAAAAACCTTTTTCGCGATGTAACGACAACGCGTAAGAGATTCGGGGATCGAGGGTTGGTTATACCTAGGGAAGGTGTTATCACCCTAAGCATCTGTAGTACTCTACAGGAACCTTTTATTTGATTGCTTACTAAGTTTGTGAATATGTACTATGGATTGGGATAGGGATTAGGGATAAGTAAAGACCTAGATGGTTTTCTAAGTTTGCTCGCAAAGACATCGCATCTTCTGCCTACGTATCCTAACTAGGATAGAATCAGAGCAATCGTAGTTCACCTCACAAGGGATGAAGAACACTTGATTATGATCAAGGTTCAAAGGGGAACAAACATGACAATGTTTGTGTGGAGTTTGACAAAACTCCCTAATCTAAATTGTAACACTCAAAAGGGGAAGTAAGAAATCATGACGATGATCCTTACATAGAGTTGACAAACTCTATCCTAGGGTTCTAGTTGAAGAACTCTCCTAGTACAGGTGGGTTTTTTAGACTTAAAGCAAAGTCTAATGGTTTCTAAAATAAGGTTGAAATGACTTAATAAAGTCAAGGGAATAGGTGAATGAGTTATCCATAATATAAGGGTTATTGGAAAGATCTTTTCCTTTGGAGAGGGACAGGAGAGGCAACTTGGATGAGAGCTAACAAACTTCATCACTTGGGGAGAAAAAATTTTGAACAAGATAACAACATAATAAATATGCATTCATGGTGACAACCATTAAGTGAGCAGGTGAAATGATAAAATGAAAATGCATTTGATGACAATCAAAGCAGTTGATTAAGCAGGATGTGTGACAATCAAGCTTCAGTGTATTTAGCAGATGAAGTAAAATGAACATGGTAACAACCAAAGATGAAGTCCTAGCATGTTAGCTAACATTTAAGAACATGAATGCAAACAAGTATCACAAACAATCACAAGTATATCAAAAGAAAAAATTCATCTGCATACGCGGAAATGATCACAAAACGTACATAACTTGCACATAGTCAAAAGAGATGAAAAATCAGGCAAACATGGAAATAAAAAATATGACATGAAAGTAGACATCAAGATGAACAAAATGCAAAAAGAATGGGTAAAAAATGATTAAAATTGAGAGAGATGAATTTTTGAAGTTTGGTTAAAAATTGACAAAAATAAATAAAAGGGTTGCCCTCCTCAGGGGTCAAACCCAGGTTCATGGCATGCAAGGCGTGTTTTGGCTAATGTTCTTACCACTGGGGTGGCTATACATCCATTGATGAAGCCACCCCTAAAAACATATAGGGTGAATTTTCAAAGCAAGCTGGGCACTTTCAAGGCAAAAACAAGTGAAATTTCCAAAATACGTTTTGATGCATAACTCCTCCAATACTTGACCAAATGGGACGAAATTTTTATCAGTCTTGCCTAGAATCTCATGAGGAGTATGATGGTATAATTAGTTTTCTCAAAAAATGCTCACATTTTAAAATTTGAAGGAACATGCAAATGAACACCTTGATATGCATTTTGATTTTCAAAACATGAACCAACTGTTATTAACATCAAGTGAGGGCCTGAACACGCTACAAATGATATGTTTGATGAATTCCCACAATTTTTTTAAGCAAAAAACAGTTAGAATGAGAAATGGTATGGTAATTGCAAGTGTAATATTGAAAATTCATTTTGAGATGAAGATCATATTTCAGCAAGTTTCAAATCCAACAAACCATATACACACATTACAAATACACTGATGAATGACTGTGAGCATAAAGATAGATCCAAAACAGGCTGTAATACAAATTGACATGTGATTTGCAAAATTAACATATAGATGCACGATGGACCTCAGTTCAATTTCAGTGTATAGTTTTGGAAAATTAATCACATACACACATCAAGTATAGGTTACTAAGGATGTCCAAACCTAATTTGAAGTTAAAAACAGACTGTAGCAAGATATGTCTTCCAAAATGCACTTTGGTTATTTGGCAGGGCATGAGAAAACCTAATTCTTGGTTCTAAGCATTTTCTGATTGAGCCAACCTTATACACACCATACATACATGTAAACAAATAAGTTCAAGCAAGGAAAGTTGCTTCAAATTGACTGGTATGAAAATTGGTATACCAACTGCATCTTGGTGTTTTTGGAAGGCATGAGAAATTCAGTTTCAATCTTTGTGTGCATTTGATCATTTAACCTATGTATACACCTCTTATATACATTAAAAATCATGTTAAAACATACAAGTGTTTTCAAAATAAGTCACAGTTGAAAATGGCATGTGGGCTGCATTTTGAGGTTTAAAAGTATGCATGACAAGGTTCAAAACAGGTTCTAGGCATATTATGACCAAGATAAGCATACATACACATTATATACATACTTTTAAATGACTTCAAACACAGAGAAAGGCTAGAACCAGACTGTCATGAGAAATGATACTCTAAATGCAAGTTTGGCAAGTATTGATGCATGAGCATGTTCAATTTCAATTCAAAACAATTTAAGACCAATTCAGTCACATACACACCTCATATTCATGATATTGAGTGAGTTCAAGCACAATTTGAAACCAGAAACAAGCTGCTACAAGGAATGATAACAGAGTTGCAAAAATTGGCATTTTGATGGAAAGTAAGAACAGTTCAAATCCAAGTTCTGCATATTTTGATCAAACCAGCTATGTACATAGCTCACATACATGTTATTGAACAAACTTAAACACACAAAATGGTTTAAAGATGGCTGTCATGAGAGATTGCATACAAGCTGCAATTTTGTGTTCTCTGTTCATGAAAATTCTCAAATCAGTTTCCAATCATGTTTAAATCAAACCAATAGCACACACAAGTCATAAATGCATGAGGGAATGATTATGAGCTTAAACTTAAAACAACTTTAGCCTTTAACCAAAACTAGCATGTTCAAGGCACTAATATGCAAAGTATGGCATTTTGTGAATGATTAAGCCAACCAGATGTAAACAGCTCTAAAAAAACCTACATATCCAACATGTTCATGATTTTAAAGGTGTCTCAAATCAATCAAACAGCCACTCCTTGTCATGACAAAATTTATGCACAAGACACATACATGACATATTTTCACACAATGAACTCAAAATGCCAAATCATGGAATCATGGTATAAAGCAAGAATGGAGTGTTTACATACCTCTAGTGGACTGTGTTGAGTAGGTTAGAACACCAAGAAACCCAGAGAGACTTCAAAATAACACTAGCTTTGAAGCTTTCTTCTTTTTGAAGCAAGAATGCAATCTTTGAGACAGTTGGAGAAATAAACTCCACCAATGATCTTTAACACTTTAGACAGTTGAGAAATGATATATGAGATGTGTTTGAGTGATTAGAACACCAAGCAAATGCATAGAACCAATTTTGGCTGATTTTGTGGTTTTGGTCAAAGTAACTTGGTATAGAAGTTTACTTTTTGAATGGTGAGGTTTTTGAATGGTTTAAGGTCTTGGACACCTTCTATATCATATTTAGAGATTGTGTGGATGATTGTTGGGGTGTTTTAATGGGGAGAAATGAGTTTGGCAGCAAATGTACCAAGACAGATTTTTGAAGCTTTTGGCAATTTTGTGATTTTGGTGATTTTGGAGTAAGGTGTGAAAAAGTGAGAGCTTTGTGTTTCTCTGGTTTTTAGAATCAATATTGTCTGTAAAATGAAGTGATGAGGGCTCCCTTTTATAGGCAAATGAAGAGAGGAGGCAGATTTGGAGATTTCTTCACATGAAAGAAAGGTTTTACACTTTTGGATCAAACCCCCACAAAGGGGTTTCCTTGGCTGATAGGTAAGCTCTAAAGTCAAGCTTCATGATGAGTTTGAAGTGGCTAAATGCAGGCTAGAATGCATAGGTTGATGGTTGTGGCAGATTTCACTTTACACCTCTTGCTTGGTTTAATCATTTTTTAAATGCAAGTTGCAAGGCAACTTGCAAGCTTGGAGAATTCACCTCTTCTGCATAATCTTCTCATTTCTATGCTTCATAATATCTACATATCAGAAATAATATCATCCAAGGGCTGAGATTGGCCAGTTTGATTAAAGGAATGATTTTTGAACTTTGGACAATGTGGGACTAAAGTGTGAAATCACCAACTTGCGATAACCATAACTTTCAGCTCACAAATCCCTTTGAGATGTGCTAGTACTTTTTAGAAAGCCCTCAAATAGCTCTAAAACATTCATGTTTTCATGAGTTTCAAATTCCCAAAGGAACTTGGCCATAAAATCTCTCAAAGTTGCTAAAAAATGAACTTAAAAGTTAAATTTCTCCAAGTCTTTTTCCCTTCTTGAAATGAATTTGATCATAACTCCAAATCTATGCATTTTATGATCATGGACCACTTAGGGACTTTTGTAGGATTTGTCAAGAGCTTTCAAATGAGCTTTGAACCAACTCAATTGGATTTGTGGTTAAGGAGTTATGGTTTAGCCCCTTTCAAAACCCTAATTTCCCGATTTTTCGATTACTCCTTCATCCTTGATCCAATGGTCATGAAAATTGATAGGCAAGTGCAACATGATATAAGGAACATTTTTTATTCACACTTTGAAGTCCAATTCCTTAAATTTGAAGAGTTGACGTTTTGGTCAACCGTACGATCGATCGGTGACTACCGAGTCGTCTGTTGACACTCTAGACCCCCTGAGACTTTGAAACTTATTGAATGAACTTTATTAAGCTATATGAACTTCATGGATCAAGACCCCACCATTAAAACACCTTCATAAATCAAAGTCAAGGTACAGTTGACTTATACTGGTCAGGAACCCTAATCGGGTGCCCTGAAATACATTGTTCTTGATTATGGGGTAACAACCTCAAATTGGGTATTTAATTGACATCATATGATACCCTTGACCTTTTTTCATGATTGAATTAGCCTAAAACTTTGATTGATAACAATCCCTGAAGCTTCGATTTGATTGTACAAAACCCTGATTCATCTGTAACTTGCAAAAGACAAACTTGCACTGGGTTAGGGTTAGATAATTTATAAGTATGCTCCTAAAATGATAATGAGAATCTAAGGGGTCAAAATTTGGGGTGCAACAGTTGCCCCTATTTAAATATCTTCACCAGATGGAACTGAGAGATAACAATCCTCGGAGAATCGCAGTGAAAGGTATTTAAATATAGAAAACCAAAAATTTTGTCCCTTAGATCTGATGATATGCAAAAGGATAGGTCATGATATGCCATGAATTCTAAATGATGCTTCATGATGCTTGGATGCAAGACATATGCAGAAGACAGAAAAACAAAACAACGAGTAACTACTCACGGGACCTGGTTTTGGATCCGACACTGGGGAAAACTGCGATATAACAATCAATAGTTCAAACATGACTAGTGATAACTGAGAGGAAAATTTCACATGAGGATGCACAAAGTCCAATGAAGATGACAATTTCACTGGGGAAGAGCAAACACCCCACTAGGGAGAGGGATAGATTTCCACCGGGGAAAGGGCAACTTTCTACTGGGGAAGTGAAGAACTAAAACACGAACCTCATTAGGGATGATCAGATGAGGAACTTCCTATAGTGAAGAGTCCAAACGGGATCTTTAGGAATGGACTAGAAACAAAGACCAAATACATTGGGGATACTAGTGACGACTAGATCTCTGAGACTTGTCTGGGGAGGATGATTTCACTGGGGATAATGATGCCACCTAGTCTTAACAAATGGCTCAGGCAGTGCTAGTAACCACTAGACTTTCCGTAGGTAATGGTAACGACCAACCTGGGATAATAACGAATGAGATTTTCTCAAATCCAATCGATAACACGTAAGATTTCGACTGGGGAAATTGGTGATCACCAAATTTCAAGCAATGCCAGTAACTACTGGACTTAAAGGAGATTAGTAACGACCAAGTCCGGGTACCAATGACGATTGGGTTTCAAGTAATGCCAGTTACGACTGGACTTTGAAAGAAAACATGGTGACGACCAAACCAGGGTATACCAACACATGTGGTTATGAGAATGCTAGCAAGCTACTAGGCTTTAGCTGGGGAGGTTGGTAACGACCAAACCAAAAGATACAAATAACGATTGGATTCCAAGTGACGCCAGTTACGACTGGAATTTCATGGGGAAGGTTGGTAACGACCAACAAGATATAAATGCCAATAGAATTTCGAACATCTGCCAGTTACGACCGGGCTTAAACGGAAGATGAACCAGTAACGACCAGACTTCACAGGGGATTTGCTAGTGACGACTAGACTTTAGAGGGAAAAGGTTGGTAACGACCGAACCAAAAGATAATAACGATTAAAGTTAAGACAATGCCAGTTACGACTGGACCTCAAAGGAAAATATGGTGATGACCAAAAGAAAATCAATAACGATTAGATTTTGGACACTACCAGTTACGACTGAACTTCAAAGGAGAAGGTGGTGACGATCGAAAAAGATACCAACGAGTGGAGTTTAAGACGATGGCAGTTACGACTGGTCTTAACAAGAAATATGGTGACGACCAAAAGAATACCAATAACGATTGGCTTCTAAAACAATGTCAGTTACAACTGGATTTTAAAGGATATTCACTAGCAGTGATTAAGCATTCACGGGAAATCAACAAATAGCACACTAACCCCTAGAGACAAAACGAATCACACTGAACCCAGGCTGGAGGGTGTATGTAGTCTTAAAAATAGATCCACTCTTAACAGGGGAACGGAGCTTTGAACCAGCTAGTCAGAGATGACGAAGCAAATTCAAACAAAATGCTCAGAAGTCTTCTACTGGGGACGAGTCCTCATATCATCATAAGAGGTTCTGAGAGGTAGTCTTCCAACTTGATACTCACACATGACCAAAGGAGACTCAGCAGTTCAACGTGCTTACACTTCACCAGGGAGTGCAATAGGCTTGCGTATCAAAGCTTCTGCTACCCTGAGGTTTCGGGGAAGTATGATTTTCCTCGACTCTTTTCATGAGTTGAAGTTTTTACGTTTGTTAATCTTTTCAAGTTTATTCCAATAATTTGACCCTGATGCTTTCAAAATTATCGTTGATCAATGAACAATATTTTGCATAACAAAGAAAATAAAGGAAATGATAAATTTATAAAAGAAAGAATGGCTCAAAACTGATTTTATTCAAGGATGAAATCTTGCAAATGACAAAATTCCATAGAAGTTTTACAAGTGAAAAATGGCAACGTGGATAAGGTTACATCGAATCCCATGACCAAACTATCCCTAAAGACTAAAATTCCCCCAAAATCCTTGCTTCTGAAGAGAGCGGTTGGAGTGACTTCTTGTAGGACCTTCTGCGTTAGTGACAACGCATCTGATACAGTGAAACGCCTTTGTCCCTAATTTTTGCCTGGATCGCCCTTTCGGGTTTTCAATCCACCGGGACGCTCATTTTTTCCTAAGCCGCCCTTTCGGGTTTTCAACTTAGCGAGCTCTTATTTTTCTTTCTTTTTCTCTTTTTTCTTTTCTTTTCTCCAACCCTAACTTTTGCATAAGCCGCTCCTTTGAGTTTTCGGCTTATCGGGTTCTTTTAGGCGTAATATTTTCGTACTGCATCAAAATTCACTGGATGAGTAAGTTGCTCTCCATCCATGGTAGTGAGAATCAATGAGCCTACTGAGAAGACTGTTTTCACAACAAACGGGCCATCATAGTTAGGCATCCACTTTCCCCGTGCATCTTTATGAACTGGTAAAATCTTTTTGAGTACAAGTTCCCCTTCTTGGAATTCTTGGACACGAACTTTCTTGTCAAAAGCCCTCTTGATCCTTTTATGATATAACTGACCATGACACATTGCATACATGCGCTTTTCGTCGATAAGATTCAATTGATCAAACCTTTCTCTCACCCATTCTGCTTCTTCAAGCTTGGTTTCCATTATGACTCTCAAAGAAGGTATCTCGACCTCAATAGGAAGTACCGCATCCATTCCATATACCAAAGAAAAAGGGGTTGCCGATGTTGAAGTGCGGACAGACGTTTTGTACCCATGCAAGGCAAATGGCAGCATCTCATGCCAATCTTTGTAAGTTTTCACCATTTTTTGCAAAATCTTTTTGATGTTTTTATTTGCAGCTTCTACAGCTCCATTCATCTTGGGACGATAAGGAGAAGAATTGTGATGTTCAATTTTGAATTCATCGCACAACTCTTTCATGATTTTGTTGTTCAAGTTGGTACCATTGTCCGTTATGATCCTACTTGGAATTCCGTAACGACAGATAATCTCCTTCTTGATAAAACGGGCCACCACTTGCCGAGTAACATTAGTGTAGGATGCGGCTTCAACCCACTTTGTGAAATAGTCAATAGCAACCAAAATAAATCGGTGTCTGTTAGAAGCTTTTGGTTCAATCGCCCCAATCATATTGATGCCCCACATAGAGAAAGGCCACAGTGATGACAACACATTTAGCAATGTTGGCGGTACGTGCATCTTGTCCGCATATATCTGACACTTGTGACATTTCCTGGCATATTGAATACAGTCAGTTTCCAAAGTCAACCAGTAATAACCAGCCCTCAAAATCTATTTAGACATAGCATATCCATTGGCATGAGTACCAAACATTCCTTCGTGAACATCTTGCATTAACAACTCTGCTTCTCGTCTGACGACACATCTAAGCAGGACCATATCATGATTCCTTTTGTAAAGCACATTATTGCTGAGAAAGAACTTGGATGCTAATCGTCTCAGAGTATTCTTGTCAAGTGACGTAGCATCTGCTGGATACTCTTGTTTTAACAGGTAATTCTTTATGTCATAGAACCATGGCTTATCATCAGTTTCTTCTTCAACCATCTGACAGTAGGTGAGCTCGGTCTTGCGTTCAATTCGAATGAGAGTGGCATCATTGACATCCCTGATTTTCCACATTGAGGCTAACATGGCTAGGGCATCGGCAATGTGATTCTCAGATCTCGGAACATGCTTGAAAGTGATTTCATCGAAACATTCCATCATCTTGACGATGTAGGCTCTATAAGGGATCAAATTCTCATGTCTAGTTTCCCATTCTCCAGTAACCTGATAAATAACCAAAGCTGAATCCCCACTGACTTCAAGAAGTTTAATTTTGAGGTCGATAGCTGCCTCAAGGCCGAGAATGCATGCTTCATATTCAGCGATATTGTTTGTGCAGTCAAAATCCAACCTGGCTGTGAATGGAGTGTAACCACCTTCCAGACTTATTAAAACGGCGCCTACGCCATGCCCACTGTAGTTGGAGGAACCATCAAACATCATTTTCCACCAAAGACCTTCCTGCGGACCCTCATCAAGACCTGGCTCTTCACAATCTTTTACCAACATGATGTCTTCATCTGGGAAATCAAATTTGAGAGACTCATAATCTTCCACTGGTTGATCTGCAAGATATTCTGACAACACACTACCCTTGATAGACTTCTGAGCTACGTATTGGATGTCGTATTCTAATAATAACATATGCCAACGGGCGAGCCTTCCAGTCTGAGCAGGCTTCTCAAAAATATATTTTATCGGATCCATTTTTGAAATCAACAAAGTGGTATGACAAATCATGTACTACCTCAAACGTCTGGCGGCCCATGCTAAAGCACAACAAGTTTTCTCCAGGAGTGAATATCGACTTTCACAATCAGTAAACCTCTTACTCAAATAATAGATAGCATGTTCTTTTCGTCCGGATTCGTCCTGCTGACCTAACACACAACCCATTGAATTCTCAAGCACTGTCCAATACATGAAGAGAGGTCTTCTTGGAACAGGAGGTATTAATATCGGAGGCTCTTGTAGGTAATCCTTGATCTTATCAAATGCTTGCTGACAATCTGAGTTCCAAACAACTGTCTGGTCCTTGCGTAATAATTTGAAGATGGGATCGCAAGTAGGAGTCATATTAGAAATAAATCTGGATATGTAGTTCAGTCTTCCAAGAAAACCTGTTACTTGCTTCTTAGTTTGTGGAGCTGGCATGTCTTGAATGGCTCGGACTTTATCTGGATCCACCTCAATCCCTCGGTGACTGACAATGAAACCGAGTAACTTCCCAGATCTTACTCCAAAGGTACACTTGGCTGGATTCAGTCTCAACTGATATTTTGTGAGTCTCTTAAATAACTTCAAAAGATGTTCCAAATGGTCCTCCTCGCTTTGAGATTTGGCTATCATGTCATCAACATATACCTCTATCTCCTTGTGCATCATATCATGAAATAAAGTTACCATGGCCCTTTGATAAGTAGCACC
Source organism: Lathyrus sativus (assembly GCA_963859935.3). Classification (NCBI taxonomy): domain Eukaryota; kingdom Viridiplantae; phylum Streptophyta; class Magnoliopsida; order Fabales; family Fabaceae; genus Lathyrus; species Lathyrus sativus. The sequence continues at coordinate 638,336,206 of OZ012740.1, read as the reverse complement.
TGCGTTCTTCAGACCGAAAGGCATAACTTTGTAACAGTAAGTCCCCCACGGAGTAATGAAAGTAGTTTTTTCCATGTCATCGGGATCCATCTTAATCTGATTGTAACCGGAAAAACCATCCATAAATGAGAAAATTGCAAAACGAGCCGTATTACCCACCAACGTATCGATATGCGGCAAAGGGAAATCATCCTTCGGACTGGCATTGTTTAGATCCCTGTAATCCACACACATTATGACTTTCCCATCCTTTTTCGGCACAGGTACAATATTGGCTACCCATTCGGGGTATTTGGACACTGCTAAGAAACCGGCGTCAATCTGTTTCTTCACTTCATCTCGAATCTTGAGAGCCATGTCAGGTCTTGTTCTTCGGAGCTTTTGTTTAACCGGTGGGCATTTTGGTCGAAGCGGTAACTTGTGAACCACTATGTTAGTGTCTAAACCCGGCATGTCTTGGTACGACCAAGCAAATACATCCACATACTCTTTCAGAAGCTTTTCTAGTTGCTGCTTGACTTCTGCCCCTAGAGCTGCCCCAATCTTGACTTCTTTCTTGTCTTCTTCGGTGCCAAGATTAATGACTTCTACCTGTTCTTTGTAGGGTTGAAGCTCTGTGTACTCATGGTGTGCCAATTTTACCAGTTCATCAGGGATTTCAAAATCTTCATCCTCATCTTCAGCTTGGTATATTGGTGAATCAAAGTCAGGAGGGAATGCAAAGTCATAGGATTCAATGGGTTTTAGGACATCACTGCACGTTGGAATGGCTTAATTTATTAAAACACACAAAGACAAATGCAACACATAAAAGAGAAAATTGTTTTGGGTTTTTTAAGATTGCCATTTTCTTTTTAAAATGAAAGCAAAAGCAGTAAAGGAAATAACACGAGGAAATTAACAAAATAGTTCATTTTTTATTGATTTTCTTGAAAGCTTGGGGCCCTTACAAAACATTCCTATAGCCTTGTGCATGGCTATGGAGATTCAAAACAAAAACAAGAAAAGAAAGACAAACAAATTACTTTAACTCAGGAACAACCAAAGGAATCTCAATAGCTTCCCAGTTTCTCAAGGCAGCGTTGCAATGATACACTAACTGTTCAAGGTCTTCATCTTCGGAATCTTCCTCCACAGTGTTACACCCTAAAATTTGCTCAACCTTATTCACTTGGTTTATGTTTCAATATCATTAGCATTTGCATATAGAGTCATGTACATAGTTTAATCATCTGCATAGCATGAGCATAGCAAGTCATCCAACAGGGGACCAATCATTATTCTCATCTCAATGAGCCTATCAAGAGGTTATTATCCTAATTCAATCTCATTCAAGTCATCAGAAAGAATTTGAAAGCTGAGAAGTCAATGGATCAAGCAGGGCATCTAGCTCCTATCTGAGGGTGTCTGAGGATCAACAAGTAAGTTGTGAGCTGTGGATGGAGCATGGATAGTATCTGGACATCATGGGAGACTTAGAAAGTCATTTGGAGAAGGAGACAAGTCATTGGTGTGATCACAAGAATTGCAGTTGAAGACAGTCAACTAGGGTTTCATCTGGGGTCAACTCTAGGTCAAATGACTGATTGAAAGGCATTAAAGGTATATTGGAGAGATGTGGGGTTCATCATTTGACATGTAAAGAAGGATATGTTGTTATGCTAAGAAGAAATCAAGAGGAATCAAGGAAAAGAGGAGTCTAAATTAGTGTTTCTATGTAAAATCCCCTAGTTTAGGTCAAATTTCCAAGCAAGATAAGTCAAAATGCAAGCTTCAAATGGATCCTTGGCCAACATGAAACTTGTAGAGAATCTCAAGACCTTTAATTTGAGTGGTGGAAGACATCAAGGAGATTTATGGAACTCAAGTTATGGTCCTTGCAAGTTACAGGTCATCTGAGGTATCTGAAATTTTGTCTGTGAAAGTGACTTGACTTACAAGCAATTTTTACCCCACAAGGAGATTTCAAATGGATTTATGGCCAACATAAGAATTGTTCCTCATTGTCTTAGCTTTCTATAATGGTATAGTATGCCTTCATATGAGTTGTGGAACTCTACTTATGGTCTTGTCAAGCAAAGGGTATTTTGGTCATCTGAGAATTACAGGTCATTTCAAGCCTATGCCCAAAACTCATACAAGGAAGCTTCAAATGGAAAACTTCACAACATAAAACTTGTTCCAAATGACATTTTGAGTCTAGAAAAGTGAACATGAAAGATTGAAAAGGTTCATAGCCCAAGGTTTCAAATTTGGTGGATTTAATGAATAAAAATGACCTAAAAAATGAGATTTTTCATACTTTGGCCAAATAAGGTGAAATTATAGGTCATTTTGAATGGAAAAAACATTTTGATAACATTGGCTAAAGTATAATTTTGAGCTTGGTTCAATTTTTGAAAGTTATGCATGGTTACTTACACATGAAGTTACATAATCCAAAATGTAAGGAAAGAGTGCATGGGAAGTTTCTCCAAAGTTCTAGGAGGTTCTAATGTCATCTGTATATTGTATTGAAGAGCTTCATGCATGGGTTTGTGATTCATTGTGCTTATAATACCAAGTTTCACACACTTTCTCCAATTTGCAAAATCAACTCAAACTCTCTCAAACTCTCATCAATTTCCACATTTTCTGATTTGATCATCATCACCATCATCCATAGATCACAATTCACATCAAGATTTGGTAGAGTTGAGGAGGATTCGTGTTGTTCAAGTTGATCATCCAAGAAGCAAGAATTTTGGAATTGTGAGATTCAGAGCATTGGAGTCAGATTCATTGCATACAGAATTCAAGAACAAGTTCCCTGATCCATTTCCAATCATTACAAGCATTTGATCAGAGCATTCCATAGCTGTTTTCTTCACTTTACACCAGGTATGTTTCTCCTTCGAATTGCATGTTTTAGTTAGAATTATAGGTAGTTATTAGCATAGAAAGGTCAGGATAGGTTAGATGACTAAGTTTGGTGAGTTTGGAGAGTTTTCATGGAGTTTGATCATGGTGTACCAAAACTGTTTGGATGGATAACTCTTGGAATATTGCACGAGAATCCTAGGTTAATAGCTTGTTGTGATCAGCACAAGGCGTAGAGCATGTTAGGGCAAGAATTAGGGAGAATTGGAGAGGTTGATAACAGGTGTTAATGGTGGATTCAGACTGGTATTCCTATCGGGTTTGCTTATTGTTTGAGCTTTAGAGGGAATGGTTGTTATGGCTGTGTAGAGGGATTGTTCTAGAGCAATTTTGCTTTTGGAATTGTTTGATTTCGTGGAGAGATGAGGGAGAACAGTGGAGTGGAAAATCATGCATGGGAGAAGAGTTTCAGAGCTAGGGTTTGCTGGAGGTTGAAGATAACATGAGAGCCACACGATCTGGCTTTGACATTTGACTTGGTTATGCATCCAATGGCCACGATTGAAAATGGAAAACAGAGGGAGGATTCAAACATCAAAACGCACCGTTCTACTTATTATCTTCAGACTGGGCTTTGAACTTGTTGCTATTCATACCCCCAAATCAGGCCCACTTCCTAATGAACTGAAATATTCGCTATTCACACCGTTTCTTCCTTTTTTATTTTTTGGTTATTTTCTGAGTACATTGGGCCCAGACGCGCCTTGCTAGGCGCACCCCCAGTCTGGGCCCGTTTCTCTTTTTAATTGGTTTTTCTTGCTCATTGCACCCCAGCTCAATTTAATTCATATTATTTCATTCATATTTTTTTAAATCTTTAAAAAAATCATAACAAATTGGAAAATGCTTATTTTTCATTGGTTGTTTTTGCATTCTTTTCATAATTTTGTCAAGAAAATTATCATACAAAAAAATTAATATTTCATTTTATTTTAATATTTTTGGCATATTTTTCTTTTAAATAGGTGTAAATAATGTTTAGTTTGATACATGAATTTGGTGATTTTAGTTTGAATAGATGCTTTAATATTTTTAATCCATTCTTTTTAGGTTGATTAGTAGATAATGTTAGATTGTATATAAAATTTAGTTCATATTTTTAGGACTTAATTTTAGGTGATTAGTTTAGGTGTGGATAACATGAACAAAACCAGGGTTTAGGTGACAACATAGGTGAATGAGTTCATTTCCCTTAGGAGTTAGAAATTGAATCTTTGAGGTATGGGACTATAGGGATTAGGGGTAGTTATTAGATCCCTTAGAAAATATTAGGATTCCCCTACTGCTATTAGTACTGTCTGTATTTGCTTGACTGGTGTGGTGTGCCCTCTCTGGGGATTATGATTTGTCTGTGTGGGTATTGGGTTTGCCTGGGGATTGGGAGAGATGAAGACTTGTGAGGATGAAGCCATTGGGAGATACAGAGATTGAAGTCCAACTTCCAGAGTTGATGAGGAGATTCTTGCTAGCAGTTGTTGAGGAGACTAGGGTTTAGGAGCTAGGCAGAGCTCTAGATTAGAAAGCTTGTTTCCCAAACATGGAATGCCTTGTCTACATCCATCCTTTCTCTATGATTCAAAGTCTCTTTCAAATATCCACCTCCTTCCTTTGGAAGGATCAGTGAATGTATTTGAAAGATAGAACTTTTGAGAGAAAACTGTCTGTATAATGTTAACAGTTGATGAGCCACCCTTGGTAGGCAGTCTACTGTTTAACATTCACTTTTATCTTGTTGACTGATATTCCTCTTAGAGTTTGAGACTTGAAGAAAAGCCATTGCAGATGGAAGACTGATAACCAGGACCTTGCTTGAAGGCTGTGGAGATGGAGATTGATGCTTGCTGAAGCTTGTAGCTGATTGGTGATGACTTGAAGACAGATGTTGATGCAGAGCTGCTATGGCTGTTTATTGTTGCTGTTTTCATATTTGATGTATTGATTGGTTTTCCCGGACTGTATTGTTTGCTGTTTAACCTGTTGGGTTGAAAGTGAATTCTGTTCACTTTTGCCTATTGTTTTCTAGGTTCGAGGTTGAGTGGGACTCCCTTGCCTCGCTTGTATTGTTGCATCCATGCATTTTACTGCTTTACTGTATATATTTGCTATTGTTTCTGTCTCCGTCTATTCCCTTAGGATCTCTGTTTCTCTCTGCGCAAGAGAGGAGCATGATAGACACTAGGTCTTAACCCATGCATGATAACATTAGGCTAGTTTGATTCCCTTCGCAACCATAGGTTAGAGTTCTGTCTCTTCTTTCTCAAAACAAACAGAAAAACACAATAAATATTTCAAACACAATAAAAGACACTTCTTCCGTAAAAGAATGTGAACTCATCAAAACGTCATTTTTGTCCGCTTGGACCAGTAATCAGAAAAACTTTTTTTTTTAGAAGGAATAAAAACAATCAAGACAGACCTGTGTCTTCCGTGGCCCGAACTACGTTTGCTCTGATCTTTCATGCTGTATGAAAGTACGTAGGCATAGGATGCGATATCCTAGCGAGCAACCTTCCCCTCCTTTCCCGTAGGTAGGCGAACTACGTTGACTCTGATTTCTCGTTCTAGACGGGAATACGTAGGCATAAAGTGTGATACTTTGCCGAGTCCTTTTATTTTCTTTTTAACCCTTAACCCTTAGTGTAGATAGAAATAACAATTCGTACCCGAAAACAAGCGTGGATCCCGTCGAGTACGACGGACGTGAGGGGTGCTAATACCTTCCCCTTGCGTAACCGACTCCCGAATCCAGGATTTGGTTGCGATGACCATTCTTTTCTCGTCTTTGCGGTAGGTTTACTCTGAGCGTTTCCTTTCCCTCCGTTGGGATAAATAACGCACGGTGGCGACTCTTCTGTTCAGCCGGCGCCGATTTTCGCAGTAGCGACAGCTGGCGACTCTGCTGGGGACCCAACGTCCCCTGGCTGCTAAGGACTGCGATAGTCCTTAGGCATTTGGGATCCAACTTCCCTTAAGAGAGTCAATCCTAACGCTTGTTTTCCCGTCGAGGATTTTGTATGGATTTATATTTCTGACCTTTATTTCCAGCATTATATATATTGATTATTATTGCTGTATTGGGGTGTGATGGGTGGTTCTATGATTGAGAGATAAGCCAGACCTGGGCTTGAGTGCACCTAGAATTAGAGTAGAAAGTAGTGGGCGCGTGCCGGCTTTGCTTGCATTAGTGTCTCATGAAATCTACACTCGGACGAGGTTCTTCTGGTTGACTTCTTTTTCTACCCTTTGGGTCGAAGGGGTTGTTGGTCAGCTGAATTGTCGACTCCGGGAACCGATCATTTGGAAGTTGGCTAAGTGAGGCCTCTTCAGGATTTGATGATGCCACTCCTTCTGGGAATCGTATCATCAACCCTGAAAGTCTGTGACGCCGACGACCGCATAGGATGCCATACCTTTGTCAGTTACTAGGACATCCACCTGTGAGAGGGTTTGGGGTTATGCAGGTAACTAGACCTTTAGACTACCGGTCTGTTTCTTGATCTGAGATCCTGGGTATTTATGGAGAGTTCTGAGGTCTGTCAGAGACCAGTTGGAGAGGTGATCTGAGGTCTGACAGAGACCAGTCAGAGCTATGCTGTGGGTCTGTCAGAGACCAGGGTTGGAGCTTTGTTTTAGGTCTATCTGAGACCAGGGTTTGAGGACTTCTAAAGAGTCTATCCGAGACTTCTTGATATGGTTCAGGCTATTCAGCTACGGCATTTGGCCTCTGTTGCATGTTACTTGCATTGCATTGTTTGCATACCCATTATCATTGCATCCCATTAACGTGTGTCTGTGCTGCAAGTGCATTTGCATATCCTCCGATTCTAGTGCCCAGACTTCTGAGTATTGACTATGGCTGGATTGAGGAAGACAGTTGCGTATAAGCTGCCTACACCTGATATTACCCCTTTGCTCGGTCTGATATCTCTTGCTGATGAGGAGGTTAGGAGAAGCTTCAGAATGAGTCATGGGAGATTATTGAGATTAGTCTGCAAGCCCACTGCTGATGAGATAAACGGGTTGTACACCTTTATGCAGTTCTATGACCCCGCATTGAGATGTTTTACGTTTGCTGACTTCATTCTAGGGCCTACCATTGAGGAGTATGTGGAGTTTACTGAGCTACCAGTGCAGAACAAGGTTCCCTTTATTCACTCTGCTGCTGAGCCCAAGTTGGAGGACTTAGCTAAAGCCTTGCATATGGACGCTGTCGAACTGTTAGTGACTTCGTGGCTTGGGGTTCCAGGTTTCTCTCTTGATTTCCTGGTTGGCAAAGCTCAGGAATATGCCAAGAACGGATGTTGGGTGGTTTTCAATGCTATTTTGGCTCTATGCATTTATGGGATTGTGCTGTTTCCTAACTTGCCCAATTTCGTAGACTTGGACGCTTTCCATCTATTCGCTGCCGGCAATCCAGTGCCCACGTTGATCGGAGACTTCTACCACTCCTTGCACTACAAGAATGAAAACAGAAGGGGAAAGGTTGTTTACTGCTGTGCGCCTTTGTTGAATATGTGGTTTAAGAGCCACCTTCCCCTGAAGGGATCTTTTGTGGAGAGTGCAACCACAGCTAGCTGGTCAGAGCGCCTGATGAGGCTATCTTCCGAAGACGTTGAGTGGTTTGATCGAGACCTGCTAGGGTCTGAGCTTATATTCAGTTGTTCTGGGTACCCTAATGTCCCGCTGATAGGAAGGAAAGGGTGTATCAACTACAACCCATCTCTGTTGGTCCGTCAGTTCGGATATACGCTGAAGAACCCACCAAAGGAGGATGAAGTACAGGAATCTCTGTACTTCACCGGTGATTTGAAGGGGGAGTTATTAGCCAAGCTGCAGCATGCCTGGACGCGTATTAACCGAAGAGGGAAGCCGCTGTTAGGGAAGAACGACTGTCAGGCTTATGCACCTTACAGAGTTTGGATCCAGGAGAGAGCAAGTCAGTTGCGGATGCCGTTTCCAGATGCACCAGCCCTTGTTCCTATTCTGGTAGCAGAGCCAACTACTGTTTCTAGGGAGGCCTACAAACAAGTTGTGAAAGAAAAAGAAGCCTTGATGAAGATCAACGAAGGGTTAGAGCGAGAGTTAGCTCAGATACGCAGCGAGAAAAACAAGGCCGTGCATGCTTTCCAACAGCAGATCGAGCTAGTGAGTAGACTAGGGGTTGAATTGACTGAGGAGAGGAAGAAGCGCGAGCGTCTGGGGCAAGAGTTCAGAAGCTCCCATGACATGCTGGAATCCAAAAAGAAAGCACTTGACATCGCTCACCGAGAAATCTCTTCTTGCAATAAGACTTGGAATGCTACACTGACCAACAATAAGAAGAGGGAGGATAAGTTGAAGCAGCAAATTTCCGATCTCGAAGAGCAGTTGAAGTCTAGCATCAAGAAGCGTGAAGAAGAAGTGATGACCCGGTATAGTCTCCAGAATGCACTGAACAAGGCCATCAAAGGCAGAGATGAAGCTGTGTCTCAGAAGCGTAAGCTAGAGGATCGCTTCGGAGAAGGGACATGGGAGGAAACTGCTGGAGACGTGCGACGTGTTCTTAAGAGAAGAAACCAGCTTGTTGAAGGGCTGCTTATCCGACCAGGTCATCCAGAGACCAAGAAGTTGCTAGAAGAGTACCAGACTTATGGGAGTGCTTGATCATTTCATGTATTAACTTGTACGCTCTATTTGCATAAGTGCTGACCATCACCAGGATTGTTGGTTGAGGTCATGCCTTCTCTATTGTACTCAGTAATATTGTATTCTTGGCTTATTGGTTTCTCTGCAATATATGAGGCTTTCTGTGATTCAACTCCGATCTTTGTATTGCTAGCACTGTCACTGCACCGACACCTTCACACTAGAATCAGGGGAATGCTATTCCCTAATGCACAGACACACATTGCATTGCATTCATATTCATACTGCATTACAGGTAATCATTGGATGATATCTTATTTCCTGCTCTGCACCAGGTATTTTCAGGATTGCAGATCAGTGCCCGCACAGATATTCCACTCGCACCAACTATCGAAGGATCATGGATCAAATGCAGAACGAGATGCAAGATGTGCGCGAGAAGCTAGCTCTCTTTATGCAGACCATGGAGACTATTGCAAAAGGTCAGGAGAATTTGCAAGCCATGGTGCAGCCTCTGTTGATCAGAAATGCTGGTCATGGGAATGAGGATCATCAGTTTGTGCGAGTCGACACTGTTCATGGGGATGGCACTCCCACACCAGTGGCTCCACCTGTAGTCAATATACCTGCTGTCAATATCAACAACGCTACCGCTGCTGGGAACGGTAACGTCGGAGTTGGGAACGAGACTGCTGTCCATAACGTTGGGCTTGGTGATATCAACTTGGGTGATAATATGGGAAGCAACGGCTTCGGTAATGCTGGATTCGGGTTCAATGATCATGGATTCGATAATGCTGGGAAATATGGTTTCAATGCTCAAGGCTTTGGGCAGGACGGTTTTGGTGTGACCAATCAGGGTTACGGAGGTTTCGGAAATGGAAACGGCGCTGGGTTAATGACTGTTGGACCTGCTGGAATTGTTCCGGGGTACGGCAACAGGGGGCGAGGCCCGGTGATGAATCAGATCAGAGCTGGCCGCAATAATGGATATGATGGGTATGGAATGGGGAATGGTATGTGGCAAGAGGATCAGCAGGAGGACGCTTTCTCCGGTGGAGGTTTCGAGGGACCGATGGATGACTCCCAGAAGATCAGAATGCTAGAAGAGCAGATGAGGGGGGTCCTGAACCAAAGTGCTGTGGACTTAGACATGTCAACGATGGGTCTGGTACCTGGTTTGAGGGTGCCAATCAAATTCAAAGCTCCTACGTTTGATAAGTATAAAGGGGACACGTGTCCGAAAGTGCACGTGCGGGCTTATTACAGAAAGATGTCTGCATACTCCACTGATGAGAGAATGCTAATGCATTTCTTTCAAGATAGTTTGTCGGGCCCTTCCCTAGAGTGGTACATGGGGTTGGAACCAACGCATATAAAGACATGGAAACAACTGGCAGAGGCATTTGTAGCTCACTACAAGTATAACAGCGACTTGGCACCCAATCGGGTCCAATTGACAGGGCTGTCTCAGAAGAAGGGTGAGAGCTTTAAAGAGTACGCGCAAAGATGGCGCGACATGGCTGCCAGGGTCCGTCCTCCTTTAGAAGACAAGGAAATGAATGACATGTTTATCGGAACGTTCACAGGCATGTTTTATGACAAGTTGTTTCACACATCTTTGGCCAGTTTCTCAGACTTAATTTTGATGGGAGAAAAGATTGAAAACAACATTAAACAGGGCAGGTTCCAGGCTGAGGAATCAACTGCATCTGGAAGTAATAGGAAGGCTTTTGGTGGGCGCCGTCAGGGCGAGGCAAGCGCAATGTTTGGAGGCCGAGGCGGAGGTCGAAATCAATATCATCAGCCGCAGCAGGTGGCGAGTGTCACTATCCCATATCAGCAGCAGCCAATGCAACAACAACAAACGTTTCAGCAGCAGCCAATGCAACAACAACAGCAGCAGCAGTAGCAGCCACAGCAGGGGGCACAGCCTGCTCAGCGAAGATTCCAGGGTGGTAAACCAAGAAGAGTGTTTGAGAAGCCTCCCTCAACGTACGTATATTTGTTGCAAACATTGTTGGGTTTGAACCTGGTAGAGAAGAGAACTCTGGCACCTATAACGGGAACTCCTCCGTATGGCTATGATGCAAGCAGGCACTGTGAGTTCCACTCTGGGGCTCCGGGCCACGATGTAGAGGGTTGCCATGCTTTTAAGCATGTTGTGCAGGATCTTTTGGACAATAAGGCTATCAATTTCGGAACGGCAGGTCCGAATATAGTGCAGAAGCCCATGCCTAATCATGGGGCAAACGCCATTCTGATTGAGGAAGGTTTGAATTTGATTACGAGAGTAGATGATTTAAAGACGCCGCTGAGCGAGATAAAAAGCAGACTATTGCAAGGGGGTGTCTATCCAGGTTGTGACGAGTATTGCTTGGAATGTTGGACCCTAGCTGGGGGGTGTGATGATTTAAAGAAAGGTGTTCAGGCTTTAATAGATGGCGGCACATTGCAGTTTGACCGAGCAGCAATCGAAGAGCCTGCAGGGGCAGTAGCAGATAATCAGAGTGATGTGGCCACTGTGACGATTCCTCGAAAGACAATCACTATCGCAGCACCGGCTCAGCGACCGCCGATCACCATAACTAAGGCCGAACCGACCCCGTACGAGAGCACAAAGGCAGTCCCATGGTCATATGGGTTGGAAGTGTATTGTGACGGAATAAAGATTGATGTTAATAAGCAGCCATCCGAGACTGTAGAGAATGTGGTCGGTTCAGGAGGTATGACAAGGAGTGGTAGGATCTTCATATCGCCTGAGGTGGAGGCCGAAAGACTGGCAAAAGGAAAAGGGAAGATGGTTGAAAATGTCCCAGTGCAGGCAAGTGAAAAAGCATCGGCATCGAAAGATGTAGACGAGTTCATGCGCTTGATTCGAAAAAGTGATTATAAGATTGTGGAGCATCTGCAACAGACGCCGTCCAAAATATCTATCTTGTCGTTGCTCTTGTGTTCTGAAGCTCACAGAAATGCTTTGCTGAAAGTCCTGGATACTTCCTTCGTACCCCAAGACGTCTCCGTGAATCAGCTGGAAGGAGTGTTTGCACATGTAAATGCAGGCCATAGCTTGGGCTTTACTGACTTCGATTTAACCCCCAAGGGGAGAGATCACAATATGGCGCTGCACGTATCTATCGAGTGTAGAGGATCAGTAATGTCGCATGTATTGGTCGACACCGGATCGTCTTTGAATGTGCTGCCCAAGAAAGCGATGATGAAGCTGGATGTCAGAGGAATCCTGTGCACGCCCAGTGACCTGGTAGTCAGGGCGTTTGATGGCACGCGGAGAACAGTCTTTGGATCGATAACATTGCCTCTACAGGTGGGGCCGGAGGTGTTTGCCACTGAATTCTATATCATGGACATCCAGCCCGCATATAGTTGCCTTCTCGGAAGACCTTGGATTCATGGGGTTGGGGCAGTCACGTCTACCCTGCATCAAAAGTTGAAATATATGGTGGGAGACAGCGTAGTCACCGTATGCGGAGAAGAAGACATCCTGGTCAGCCATCTGTCGTCATTTAAATATGTGGAGGTCGATGGAGAGATCCACGAAACACCCTACCAGGCATTTGAAGGGTTGCGTATCAAGGACAAAGGTCCCGGGCCGAGCAAAGTGTCGGAGATAGCCGTCTCGTCGTATAAAGAAGCTCAAGCTCTAGTAGAGGCCGGAGAAGCAAAGGGTTGGGGCAAAGTGCTGGATATTCCTGTGAAGATGGACCGGTTCGGGCTAGGATACCAACCTGCTGTGGGAGCGCCCCGTTTCAGAGGGCCAATAACCATCTCTGCTAGTGGAGTATGTCATGAAACCATCAACGCTGCTTCGGAGTCTGATGAAGGAGACAGCGACTGTGATATGGATGCCTGGATTCAGCTAAGCACGCCCGGACAGGGACTGTGCAACTGGTCTATTCAGGAGCTTGTTCCTGTGACTCTTAAACAGTAATGCTTTGTTTTATTAATTGTTGAACAATCTGATGTCTTGCACGGGGCATCATGATTTGCTTAGGGTTGTGCTGTTATGAACATTGCGTGTTTATCATTAAATAAAAGGCGTTTTTTCATGTGCAAATATTGTGATCTCTGTTTTTCTTTGTTTTGTATTTTTCAATAAAATGGCAACGTGGTTATTCGCTTTATACGCATTTTGAAGCATTTAACCATTCCTTTTGCAGGATAACATTTTCAGATGACATCCTTGAACCACCTATGACTCGTCCCGACTTTGCGTACCCGGTATTTCAGGCCGAAGAAGAGGTTGTCGAAGATAGTGACGTACCTGAAGAACTGTCTTGGTTGGTGAAGCAAGAAGAAAGAGTTATTCTGCCTCACGAAGAGGTCATCGAAATTATCAACTTGGGGTCGGAAGGGGTTGAGAAGAATATTCGTATCGGAGCCGCGCTGCAAAGCGATATCAAGCGAAGACTGGTTGAAATGCTCCGAGAGTATAGTGATGTATTCGCTTGGTCGTATGAAGATATGCCAGGGCTCGATACAGATATGGTTGTGCACCGTCTGCCATTGAAAGAAGAATCCCCGCCGGTCAAACAAAATCTTCGTAGAACTAGACCAGATATGGCAGTGAAGATCAAAGAAGAGGTTCAAAAACAGTGGGACGCTGGTTTCCTGGCTGTGACAAAATATCCCTCATGGGTTGCTAACATCGTACCAGTACCAAAGAAAGATGGCAAGGTTCGAATGTGCGTGGATTATAGGGATTTGAATAAAGCAAGCCCAAAGGATGATTTTCCACTTCCTCATATCGATGTGCTAGTTGATAATACTGCTCAATACTCCGTATTCTCCTTCATGGATGGCTTTTCAGGCTATAATCAGATTAAAATGGTGCCAGAGGACATGGAGAAGACTACTTTCATAACGCCTTGGGGAACATTTTGCTACAAAGTGATGCCGTTTGGCTTGAAGAATGCTGGGGCAACGTATCAGCGTGCGATGACGACTCTTTTCCATGATATGATGCATAAAGAGATCGAAGTTTATGTTGACGATATGATTGCCAAATCCCAGACGGAGGAAGAGCATCTCGTGAATCTGCTGAAGTTATTTAAAAGGCTTAGGAAGTTCAGGCTGAGACTGAACCCTAACAAATGCACCTTCGGGGTGAGATCGGGTAAGCTGCTGGGGTTTATCGTAAGCGAAAGAGGAATAGAGGTCGATCCTGCTAAAATAAAAGCAATTTAAGAAATGCTGACGCCTAAAACAGAGAAAGAGGTGCGCGGGTTTTTAGGGAGGTTGAACTACATCGCTCGGTTCATATCTCACCTAACTGCTACGTGTGAACCATTGTTCAAGTTGCTGAAGAAAGATCAAGCTGTAACGTGGAACGAAAATTGTCAAAAGGCGTTCGATAAAATCAAGCAGTATTTGCAGGAGCCTCCTATTTTGATACCTCCAATGGCGGGGAGACCCTTGATCATGTATTTGACAGTTCTTGAGGGAAGCATGGGTTGTGTTCTCGGTCAACACGACGAGACAGGAAGAAAAGAGCATGCGATTTATTACTTGAGTAAGAAATTTACAGATTGTGAATCTCGATACTCAATGCTGGAGAAAACTTGTTGCGCGCTAGCCTGGGCCGCCAAGCGTTTGAGGCAATACATGTTGAATCATACAACCATGCTCATCTCGAATATGGATCCTATCAAATATGTATTCGAAAAGCAGGCGCTATCAGGGAGAATAGCCCGTTGGCAGATGGTCTTGACTGAATATGACATCCAATATGTCTCGCAAAAGGCTATAAAGGGGAGTGTACTGTCTGAGTATCTGGCGGAGCAGCCAATTGATGATTACCAATCGATGAGGTTTGATTTTCCTGACGAGGATATCATGTACCTAAAGATGAAAGATTGCGAAGAGCCGTTGCCAGACGAAGGGCCAGAATTGGGTTCCAAGTGGAAGATGATATTTGACGGAGCTGTAAACGCTTATGGTAGCGGAATAGGGGCAATCATCACTACGCCACACGGGTCGCACATCCCGTTTACTGCTCAATTGACCTTTGCAGTTACCAATAATGAAGCCGAATACGAAGCTTGTATAATGGGGCTCGAAGAAGCCATTGATTTGTGAATCAAGAATCTAGACGTATACGGAGACTCAGCTCTGGTGGTGAATCAGATAAAAGGGGAATGGGAGACACGTCAGCCCAACTTGATACATTACATGAACTATGCAAGGAGATTGTTGCCTTTCTTTGACAAGGTTGAGTTGCATCATGTACCGCGGGCAGAAAATCAGATGGCTGACGCCCTGGCCACTTTGTCTTCCATGTACAAAGTCAACTTCTGGAACGAGGCTCCCCGAATCATTATCTCTCGGCTTGACAGGCCTGCCTTTGTGTTTGCTATTGATGAAGCATCCGACGACAAACCGTGGTATTTTGATATCCTTAATTTTCTGAAGAACAAAGAGTATCCGGCTGGGGCATCCAGTCAAGATCAGAAAACTCTCAGGAGATTAGCGGGTAACTTCTATTTGAATCCAGATGGTGTCTTATACAGGAGAAACCGCGATTTGGTGCTGCTGCGTTGCGTAGATGAAAGAGAGGCAAATCTGCTCATGGAGGAAATACATGAAGGTACCTTTGGTACGCATGCTGGTGGGCATGCTATGACGAGAAAGCTGCTGCAGGCAGGTTATTTTTGGCTGACCATGGAAACTGATTGTTTCAAGTTTGCGAGGAAGTGCCACAAGTGCCAAATCTATGCTGATAAGATCCATGTGCCCCCAAGTCCTCTGAATGTGATGTCATCGCCATGGCCATTCTCGATATGGGGAATCGATATGATTGGAAAGATCGAGCCGACGGCTTCTAACGGGCACCGGTTCATTCTAGTAGCAATCGATTATTTCACCAAGTGGGTAGAAGCGGCGTCTTACGCAAATGTAACTAAGCAGGTGGTGGCGAGATTCATCAAGAGAGATATCATTTGCCGATATGGGATCCCCGAGCGGATAATCACGGACAACGGTTCAAACCTGAATAACAAAATGATGAAGGAGTTTTGTCAGAATTTCAAGATCGAACATCACAACTCCTCCCCTTACCGACCCAAGATGAATGGCGCTGTCGAAGCGGCCAATAAGAATATCAAGAAGATTGTGCAGAAGATGGTGGTGACCTATAAGGATTGGCACGAGATGCTACCTTTTGCTTTGCACGGTTATCGTACGACGGTACGCACATCAACCGGGGCAACCCCATTTTCGTTAGTATACGGAATGGAAGCAGTACTACCATTGGAGGTCGAGGTCCCTTCTCTGAGGGTACTGCGAGATGTTCAACTAGATGAGGCAGAATGGGTGAAAGACAGGTTGAACCAACTGAGTTTAATGGATGAGAAGAGGCTAGCTTCTCTAGCATACGGTCGTTTGTACCAGAGCCGAATGAAGAAAGCATACGATAAGAAGATACATCCGCGAAGCTTTCAGACGGGCGACCTTGTGCTAAAAAGGATTCTCCCGCCGCAGGCAGATCACAGGGGCAAGTGGACCCCCAACTACGAAGGGCCATACGTTGTCAGGAAAGTCTTTTCAGGAGGGGCGTTATTGTTGTCCACCATGGACGGCGAAGACTTTACGTCACCTGTGGATTCGGACGCAGTTAAAAAATACTTTGCTTAAAATTGACCCGCTGGAAGAAAAAAAAGAGAGTCCAGGCAAAAATGGGGCATCCTGGCGAACCAAAAACAGAATGAAAGGTTCGGGCAAAAGTTAGGGATAAAATTGAAAAAATGTACACCCGCGAAGTTGAAAACCTACACTGGGCGGCTTCGGCAAAAAGGGGTATCCCGGTGAACTGAAAACCCGTAAAGGGCGGTTCACGCAAAAGTTAGGGATTTGAAAAGCAAATGACTGCGGTCCAAATTTAATACTGCGTTGAGCGTTGGTGCGGGAGAATATGCTCGAGGGGGAGATTATCGGATACCATCTCGTCGGAAGTGTGGATACCGGGGAAAGCATTAGAGTCGGGCGAGTCATAGGAGGATCAGTTCGTGGTGTTCGTCTGCATCCCGTTGCCGACATGTGTACAAATTTAACTTGTCAATATATTTATGCTCCTTGTGCATACTTGTATATTTTCTTTGCGTAGCTTCCTCTTTTCAGGAGTTACATCCTGTGTACAAAAATCCGCCCATTCAGGGGCCCAATCAATAAAATATGTTATTCAGTACTTGATGCTGATTCTTTACTATTTTGTGCATGATAAAGCGCCTAAGTTTACTAAAACTAGCATGTGTATAACATCACTGGCCCTTGCCAACAATTGCTAAAGCTTTGAATTAACTGAAAATAACGTCACTAACCTGAATCGATTTGGTTGCATAGGCTTGGCTTGTCTTGTTTGTGTTGTTGCAGGTCTCATAGCTGCACGAGGAAGACGATCAAAAGATTGCAGTAACGAAAGACTCGACCCCCGCGCAGGTCATGCATGTTCTTCTTGAAGAAGGATCGAATTCCACAGATGGTCGTAGCTTATCCAAAGGACATTCTCCAGCTAAGTCATTCATCCTCAGCAGATTTTGGCGATCCCAAAGTGGAGGCTGTATTCAGACAGTGTGGTGTCCCCCAGAAGGACTCCTCTATCTTAAGCAGAGTGAGTTTAGCCTCAGAAGATTAATATTTGTGAGCTGTATTCAGACAAGTTCACCTTTCCCCGCAGAGCCAGTTACTCTTCCCCAGCAGAGTTCTCTTTTCAGCCAGTATTTTCATTTCTCCCAGTGGAACTCGAAGATTAAGACTTTCCCGGGCAGAGTTGGTGTGGGTCCGGACATTTATTTTGTCAGAATACCGTGTGATATCAGTTCACTCTTCAGCGGGAGGTCAATCATACTAGACGCATCTGCTATTCTCTAGCAGAGTTATATTCCCAGCAGGGTGTTACTTCGATGAGGCGCTTGGTTCGAGTTCCCAATTTCCCAGCCGAGTCAACTTCACTCTTCCAACATTTATTTTGCTGGAATAACTCTGTAGCACCAGGCTATCCACAGCGGAGTCGGCATTGTCTTCAGCATTTATTTTGCTGGAGCAGCTCCTGTATCTCAGCAGTTCGAGTCTGCATTGGCGTCGGCATATAGTGTCATACTTGCATCCACCAAATAAAAGCGTAGCATTTCCATGTCGAATGGAGCATTACGCCATTTTCAAACATACGCATTTTTGAAACATAAATCAGGTCGGCTAACCGTTTGTCTTAAGTATTGTCTCCCTTGCAGGTGGAGAAGGCTCTTGCTCAAATTAATTGCCAGACATTCGAGGTCTCGACGTGAGACATTCAACGAAGTGTCAGCTTTGGCACTATTCCCCACACAGTTATCATGATGAAGTTCTTTGTCCCCGAGCAGAGTTATTTGTGAATTTTTCGTGTTCTCCCCGCCAGAGTGAGTAGGCAAATTTCTCCTCATTCCCAAGCAAAGTTGTTTGTCATCAACGGGTTTCAGGAATCAGAATTTCAGAGGCCACCGCCGGTTATCATAACAGGCGTCCGGTAGTTTGGTTTTCAGATATCCCCAGTAGAGTCCGCTTCAACGTCACTGTCACGTCAGTGCTAAGAAGTTTGTGGTTTAGGACCAATGGAAGGATGAGTCCTGACGAGGACAATTTTTATTGACAGGTTTTCTTTGTGCTAGAAAAGTGGGGGTCCTAACGTGGACAGATTGATTTCCTCAGTTTGACGATATGTGCTAGTCCTAACGTGGACAGGTTCGATTTTTCAGAATTGTTGTTATGTGGAGTCCTGACGTGGACATTTCTTCCAGTTTGACGATATGTGTTAGTCCTAACGTGGACGGATTTGATTTCTTGGTGTTGATCGAAGGTGGAGTCCTGACGTGGACAAAGTTGGTTACTCTTCGTGTTGGTGTCCTGACGTGGACCATTTTATTCCCAGCAGATAGCTTTATTCGCCATGGTGAAATATGCGTCCTGACGTGGACAAGTTTGTACTTCTTCGTGATGACAAAACGCGAGAGTCCTGACGTGGACAAATTTATCCTTCTTCGTGTTGTGGGCAAAGTGTGAGCCCTGACGTGGACAAGCCTTATTTCCCCAGCAAGTTGAAGACGCGCAAGTCTTGACGTGGACAGGTCCTATTACTTCAGCAGGTTGAGATGTGAGCCCTGACGTGGACAAGTCTCACTTCCCCGGTGGGTCGAAGGTGCATGAGTCCTGACTGTCATACCCTAAATTTGTCCTACTCTTTTTGAAAATATTTTCCACTTTTTGTTTCACACCATTAGACACGTGTCCACCCGAAATTGAGCGTTTTCCAAATTTTATTTATTCTTTTTGATCAATTAAAGCGTGACACGTGTCCTAAATTTTTTGTGTGAATATTATCTTATTTCAATTTCTTAACTTTTCTCTTCCTTTTAAAATATTTCTAGTAATAATAATATTTTGTATATATATTAGATTATTTATGTTAATAATATTAATTAGGTTTATATCAATTTATTTGTATTAATTAGTATAATATTAGTTTTCTTATAGTTTTATCAATTTGCTTGTTATAGTTAATAGTTAATATTGTTAATATTAATATGTTTAATTAATAAAAACAACAAAAAAGTTTGAAAATTTTTTGGATTTACGTAAGGCCCATCGTGGAGGCCCATTGGAGAGGCTGAGGGAGAGAGTCCGCAAGTTATAAAGGGAAGGGGGAAATTGATGCAGGGCAACCCTAACTTACTGTTCACAGCGCCCCAATTAACCCTGAAAACCCTAAAACATTGTTCACAACCCTCTCAGATCCCTAAATCGGCCGCCCCAATTCAACCCTAACCCTAATCTGCCGCCATTTCGACCCTCTACCTTCTTCAATCTGCTTCATCGCATCCATTTCCTCTCCCATTTTTTTCAGAATACCAAAACCCACCGCTCGAAATCCTCCTTTCCCCGTTATCGTCATCTCCTCATCACCCTTCGAGTCTCTCTTCGCGGCTACAAGGCCTGTAGTCAATTCATGTCCCAAATCATTATCACAACGACAATAGGGACGAGGTTTCGCTTTCAAATCCCTCATCGCCGCTACTAAGATGTAAAGTAAAAGCGAAACGGCAACGTTAACAGCGACAACAACTCGACTTAACAACCCAGCGATATCTCAACGAGGAGTTCGTCAGTGCGATACTGATGGTGATATCAAGGGAGGTCTTCGTTCATTGCTGACATCGATTTTTGCGGTAACTACTATTTCTGATTTAACCCGCAATATGTGTAGTTATTTGCTCTTGTATCTCATGTTATGAATCCCTTGAGATCGATTTTGTATTGCTGAGATTGTTTTGGGTCCTTTTGGAATTCTTTTTCGTTCCTTAATGATGTTCGTATGTAAAATTCATATGAGCATTTCACATAATTAATGTCTGTCATGTTACCTGCTAATACATTGCTGTCATGCTCGTTTTAACGTAATACATTGTTTGCTGATGAGTGTGCTGTCAGTAGATTGTTTTTTAGGTTTTAGTTTACAAGATCCCGATAATACTGGTGCAGTTTGTTCTGATGTCTCTATGGATATGATTGTATTTCTACTGCTTGGATATGTATATGTTGTGGTTTGGTTGGCTTTCACTCAAAATGTGTAAGTTGCATTCTAAATATTGTTGTATGTTTGCTGTTTTTTTTTAGTGTTGAAGTTGCAAGGTGTGTCTTGTATCAAGGTAAGCAAGCGATTTTACTAACGTTTTGTTCACGCGTGAAGAAATTTGTAAGGATTATTTTGCAGCAGGTTGTACCAGTATAACACTCATGGTTAATTTGTAGGCTAAGGCTGGCGTTGCGGTAACTCTGACTTTGGAAACGCTGCGATAAACAAATCTGGATATTCAAAATGTTTGTTTCTGCAGGTCCATGTGAAAAGGATGAGCAAGTAGCAGTGGCGACAACATTTAGAGCTCGCAACTTTATTCGGTTTTCATAAAATTATGTGGTTGTCTGTTGTTATGTGCAGGCTTCGAATGTTTAAATTCAAAGTTTGGAACCAGTGCATTCAATGCAAACGAGCCTTCGGCATCGCTCTTCAAACGTGCGCCATCAATTTGAATCCAAGATATTCAGTTTCAAGTCCGACCCGGCCTCATAGCAGCTGGTTCACCGCGACGCATTTAGGTGATGTTGTCTTGTGTTCCGACCACTATCATCTCCAGCCACGCGCGAAGCTTCAGTGGTAAGTGGTACGCGACTGTCACACATCAGATACGTTGCGGTTTCAAAGCAACACTTCCAAGCAGTAATGAAAATTTCAGCATATCGGTAACTTTCCGGGCATGTTGCGTTGGTTTATTTTCGTGTTTAGTATATGATAACTCTGTATTGTGTTGTTGGTAGAGGATTAAAGGTGTGTTTCTATTTTAAAGACGAGGTCTTATGGTAAGACAGTTTGGTTTCATACGGTTGGTGTGTGTTGGTTTAATGATTGGTGTTTGGAGAATTGTCACAGATGCTAATGTTGTTCAAGATGGTTTTGTTATTAGTATTTGACTGAGATCTGATGCAGTTTTTTGGTTTCATATATTCTGTATATAACCTACTTCTGCTACCATATTGAAGAGTGGGTATAAATTAAGTTTTCTGTTTCGATGTCAATTATGGTGTAAGATTTTATGGCTGATTGTTTGCATTACTACCGCGATGTGATCTCGAGTATTTCGCTTTGTCATAAATGCTTTGTTGCATTATCATGTTGATCAAATTAACTCTGTGCGCGGAACCAAGGCGTGTTCATGTTTTACATGTTGGTTGTTGCATTTGTATATGTTTCCTTGACATTTAGTGATGTTGCTCATAACCAGCTTTAGAACGATTTTGGTGGGCAAGTTTGCTTATTACTCAGGTTTATATTGGTCGTGGTTTCACATATGAGAGAATATTGAGGCCACGTTATAAGTTTACTGCTATCTTGGCTCTTATAATTTATCAGCTGAATATTTAACGAAGTGTATTTCACATTCCATGTTACTTGCTTTTGATAGATGATTATTTTGAGACAATCCTAAATCTTTTTTTAATTTTCATACTTTATTTTCCAAAATTGATATCTTTCTTTCTCTGATTCCATTCCATTTTTTTTATATATACAAATTATTCTTTCAGATAAATCATCCTCAAAATTAATAATTTCCTCTTTAAATATTAATTTATTTTTTCTAATTAAATCACGAAGAAATTAAATCTTTGAAGTCTAGCACTTCTTGGATTTTTGGACGATTATTATTGGGGTGTACACCTTAAATAATATACTGTTCGATTTTTTGTTTTTTTAAAATATATTTCTTTAGAACAAGGAAATATCATAGGAATCAAGCATTCTGTGTGATATTTCTATCGTTCATTCAAATATTCTCCAAATGAAAAAGGTGTCGTCGAGATCCAGCATTTCGGTAATACCCCAATTAAATTGGTTGTGAGGCCTACGTCTCATTTATCAAATAATTGTCATTTCTCTCATTTTCAAATCCAATCTCACGTCCTCACATCTCGTACCTTAAACTATTTTCATACCTCCTTTCACTTCAAATCTTTTTTCAAACATTTTCTCGATCAAACTTCGAAAGAAGGAGGTTCTTGGAGTCTAGCATTCCTTGAATTTTCGAGTGGATAGCTCTCGAGGCACGCCCTTTGGGTTGTTATTCACTCAACCTTTCGACTTTTTCAAACTCAAACTTTTTTTTCAAACGTTCTCCTAAGTCGAATGCTCGTACGCATTCGCAACCCACATTTCACACACATTCACAACCTCTCGTGGTTTCGATATTAGGAGCACCCTCAGGGACTAATATTGTTTCTCACAATCCTAACACTTGACACGTCGTCAAGTCGGTTCTATTTTCAAACAAATCCTCGACACGTCGTCGAGCTATTTCAAACTAACTTCCTTTGGCCTCGCATGCCATTTCTTTCGATTCGATCCTTTCACAAGCATTTTTTTTTAAACTTACGAAAGAGGGATATTCTTAGAATCTAGCATTCTTTGAATATTCGAACGAGTAACTCTTGGGCGCGCCCCCGAGTTGTTATTAGTTCATTCTTTCGTTTTCAAAATATCCAACTCTCATCTTCAACTCATTCAACCCAATTTCCGAAAGAACTGAGTTCTTGGGATCTCGCATTCCTTGAATTCTTGAGTGACAAGCTCTTAAGGCACGCCCTTAGGTTGTTTGTCAGTCACTCTTTCGTCTCTCAACTCAACGTCAAACCAATTCAAACCTCATCTTTTCGTGGTTGTTACCACGAACTACGGACGCTCTGATTCTTTATTCATTCTTGAATATAAGATACGTAGGCACAAGATTGCGATGATCTTGGCGAGCACACTTCTATCCATCTTCCGTTTTCCCTCATCCCTTCCCGTAGTCGAACTACGACGCTCTGATTTCTCATTCTCGTCCGAATGAGCATACGTAGGCACAAGGGCCCCAATCCTTGGCGAGCACCCTATTCTCTAACCACCCCTTTCCCCTAGCGTCTTTAACCTTTTACCCTACCAATTCTACCTTTATCAGCGAGAAGAAAACAAGTAAACCTGAACAACACTCTCCACATTACCTTAAGAGGTTCCCGTCGAGTACGACGGACGTGAGGGGTGCTAATACCTTCCCATCACGTAACCGACTCCCGAACCCGGAACTTGGTTGCGACAGCCCTGTTCCTATCCTTTCGTTTTTAAGAGGTTTTCTCGATATTTTCCTCTCCCGTTTATTTCGGGAAAAATAAAGTTCGGTGGCGACTCTGTCGAACCGCATTTCCGCGCCTTTCGCGCGAGGGTCGTATGTTCGAAATGTCTCCGTGATTTTTCGAGGTGCGACAGGTGGCGACTCTGCTGGGGACGCATTGCTCCATGCAAAGAGAGAGTCGAGCCTATCTTTTGGTTTGTGAGGAGTATTTGCTTTTTATTTGTTTTCTTTTTGTTTTTGTTCTCTTATAGATTTTATTTGTGCTTTGTCGCCTGTTGGTTACTGGGATGACATCATGAGTAAAGCTCTACGCCTGAGCTTTGGTAAAAGCAGAGAGAACACATAGTTTAGAATTGGTAGTCGAGTAGTGTTAGTCTCCGAGGACTCGCTCCTTGTGGGCCTAGCATGAAAGCTCCTCCAGAGGAGACCTATTCGTAGATCTCGTTGTAACGCAGCTAGCCTGTTGCACGACTTGATTAATGAAGGGTCCGTGATTCTGGGAACCTTTTGTTAGCACCAGTTCCGATATTGGTGGTCGTGTAATGTTAGTCTCCAAGGACTCGCTCCTTGTGTGCCTAGCACGAGGACCCCGCTCAGGAGAGACCTTATCGTCATTATCGTCGTAATGCAGCCAGCCTGTTGCGTGACGCTGATACGACTAGTGTCCGTGATCCTGGGAACCAAACATAGAAACCATCCCGTGAGTGGGATTATGGGTAGAATGTTTAGACCTTCCCGTATAGGTTGTACCTGTCACTTTTCTTTGAGCAGGAATTATGGTTACTTATCTGTTACAGTTACCAGCTTCAGGAGTTGTTTGATTGTGATCTTGGGATCCTGGATCTTGTATCTTGCATTGCATCTTGCATATCATTTGCATTTCATATGTTGTGCATTTTGCATTTCCAGTCCTCCAACCGAATCTTATGTCTCCGCTCCTTCTTCTCCAGTAAATCAAGTTGATTCCTCGACACCAGTACGCAACTAGAGCCAATACCAGACGAGTGATGGAGCAGATTCAACAGGAGCAAGTCGCCTTCAGGGAAGAGTTGGATTCCATGAAAGGAAAGATCGACCAGATCCTCGAAGCCATCCTCACAGCCAGGAGAGAGGAAAAACAGCGTGAAGCCGCCGCTGTCGTCAACAACAATGGACAAGGGTCTACTGCCATCCCTTTAGTTCCAATTCCAAGTTCTCATGGGATGCCGCTGAACTTCAACAACGCAGTCGAGGGAAACACTTCTCAGCCAATCCCAGCACCTGGAGTTATCGTTGGAGTTATCCCGCACGCCCAGCCTGCTGCTGTGCAAATCCCGGTTCCTCATGTCGAAGATACTCTGATGGATCAGTATGACGATGTTCAGAACTATCATGCTGCTATCCCCATTGCCAGTCCTGTCGCAGCTCAGGATTCAGAAGCCATGAAGATGTGCCGAGATCTAGCCGAGAAACTCCGCGCCATGGAGGGGCATAACTCAAATTCTTTCAGTGCTCTGGAATTGTGCTTGGTGCCTGATGTTGTCATTCCTCCAAAGTTCAAGGTGCCCGAATTTTCGAAGTACAAAGGTCTCAGTTGCCCAAACATTCATCTGAAGATGTACTGTCGCAAGATGACTGCTTATGCCAGAGACGAGAAGCTCATGATCCATTGCTTCCAAGACAGCTTGTCTGGGGCATCACTTGAATGGTATATGCAGCTGGAGCGTAATAGTGTGCGCACTTGGGCCGAGCTAGCTGATGCATTTGTCAAACAGTACAAGTACAACACCGACCTTGCTCCGAATCGTACTCAGCTTCAGAGTATGACTCAGAAGGACAACGAATCCTTCAAGGAGTACGTGCAACGATGGAGAGAGCTGGCTGCAAGGGTGCATCCCCCTCTTGTTGACCGTGAACTTATTGACATCTTCATGGGCACTTTGCAAGGCCAGTACTATGAAAAGCTGATCGGTAGTGTCTCCGCTGGATTCTCTGACTTGGTGATCGTCGGTGAGAGAATTGAAGAAGGGCTGAAGAGTGGGAAGATTCCAGGAGGTTCTAACAGCCAGGCTAATGCCAAGAGGCCTTTTAATGGATACAAGAAGAAGGAGGGCGAAACAAATGCCATCTTCGTGCAGAAGGGGCAAGCTTCTCAACAAGCTCCCGCTCCTATGCCTTATCAAGTTCCCTACTATCAGTATCCATATGTTGCTGCTGCGCAATATGCTCCAATGCCTTATCAGCCAGCTGTTCATGCAGCGCAAGCTCAGATGCCCAGGCAACAGGCTCCTCAGCAACAAGCCCACAACCGACAAGGATATCAGTATCCTCCTCAGCAACAGCAGATGCAAGCAACTCAGCAACGACAAGGTGCTCGCCCACAACGCCCGCAGAGAACATGGAGGCCAGATAGAGTCTTTGATCGTCTACCAATGCCATATGCCAAAATCTTTGCTCAGTTGATGGAGAAGAAAGCTGTTGTTCCAAGAGATTTAGCTCCTCCAACCATCCTTCCTGCCGATTACGATGCAAATGCTCATTGTGAGTTTCATAAGGGTGCTCCAGGTCACACCATTGAGGACTGCAGGGCTTTCAAGCACATAATTCAAGACATGATTGATAGGGATGCTATCAACTTCAATGGGAAGTCTCCGAACATCATCAACAATCCGATGCCACCAGTCAACTAGCGCCAACGGCAGATCAATTCCAGTCAAGTCCATTCTCTGAAGAAGGCCGTCATGTTTCCATTTCATTATTCGCAGTTTCTTATGTTTTGTCTTTGTTTATTTAAGTATTGTATGCTTTGAACAATTGCCATTCGTATTTGGTTTTCATTAATGTATCGTTTATGCATGTTTTGAATTGGTTATGTCATATTCACTCATTTTCACTTATCACCGACACATTTATTCACTCCACTCTATTCACTGTTGTTTAGCATGATTTGAGGGAGGATGATGAAAACGAGATACCCATAATTGCAAACCGTATGCTTTCAGACCGAATCTCGTCAATGATGTACAGGCATTGCTTCAATTCCCCAAACACCGGAGATATAAGGAGTTAATCCCTAGTAAACCACTTCGAGCCTAGAAGTAGCAGTTTCCTTCGGATATTTAAACCTTTTACACTCAACCTGGGGCAGGGTAGTGTTCAGTTAATCCAATCCCGCACTATCCAAAAGACGGTTGTTCATCAAAGACCCATGCTATGGCAGTCCCAACAAAATCAAAAAAAATCAAAAGCCTGCTAAGTCAGACACCTTAGAGGGGACTTAGGCAAAATCAAGGCAATCCCGATGGATCTGACAAACAAAGTCAATCCATGCAAAAGTTAGGGATCAAAACAAAAGCAAAAGAGGACCCCGAAACCCTCAACAAAAACAAAGGAGGATTCAGTGGCCACCCAAGTCAAGGGGCACTGACATCCATAAAAAAAAAACCAAAATAAGGTGACTGCCATGACGAACAAACCTTGAACCATCAAGCTCACACCGTCCAAACAAGTGTAGAATTATCTGAGCGTAGGACTGGATATCATTAAGAAGAAGGGGTGGGTACAAATCGTACTTTGAGCCTAATAACCTTGTTTCATAACCGTGAACCAGACCACGTTACAACCCTCGAAAGACCTAATTGAGGCGAGGTTTCTTCTGAAAGCATGCTATTGCGAGGTTGCGTAACCTGACTCCTCACATGATTGTTAATCATTAACATTGGTGTAAGCATCTTTTCGCATCAATCAAACAGCACAATGTTTGGGCTAGTGGTCCATTCATCCCATTATCACGACACTTCAATAAAACGATACTTTTTCAAACCTTGCATCGAACTATTGCATTAACGTCACCATTTATGAATGTACAATTTTAATTGCAAGTCAGTACTAGGTATTCAAAGATACTCCAGCAAGGGGAAATCGAGGAGAAACTTGACTTTCAGTGGCGTACACGAGGCAAGACTACCTCAGAACCCACAGGCAGGGGCAAATCACTCAACAGCTCGAGCAGGGGCAGGCCACTACCACGTTCAGACTGGGGCAAGACCAGGTCGTCCTGACCAACAAGCAGAGTTGCAATCTTCTCTGAAGGAAATTGACAACAAGTCACCAAGTACCCAGACTTGGGGCATCCAGAGCATCATCTTCTGCTTCAATCATAACGTCTTCAACGAATAGCGTGTCGAGGAAGTCAATCCCTCCCACCACCCGAAGTCCAATCCGCGTTGGCAACTACCCAAAGTCCACCACGCGGGCGTCGCCCTGCATTTCCAATTACTCATCTGCAATCATATGCATCATGCGCATCGCATTCGATCTCATAAATATCTTGCATCATATGCATACCCCAATCATACCATACTTCCCCAGCTCTTGCATCTCCGCTCGTCAGCATTTGCATTTGCATGTCCACCCATATGGAATATCATCCAACATTCATATACGCAAGTCGAGGTCCAGGATCAATCCCGAAGATTTCCAAGACCATCGGTAGCCCGGTCAGGGGCATCTTCTACAAGATGGTGGGTTTATCCCACGATTTTCAGGAGCTTCAAAGCAATCACCAGCCCAGGCAGGGGCAATCTTCCGCAATTGGGTGTTTCTCCCAAAAAAAATTCAAAGACATTCAAAGCAAGATTCAGCCCGGTCAGGGGCATCTTTTTCAATACCATGGGCGTCTCCCATGAAGAATTTCAACCTCGTGGTTGATCAAGTATGCAAATCAACATTCGGCCCAGCCAGGGGCATACCATTCAAGACCGTGGGCGTTCTCCACGAAGTTGTTCAACCTTTTGTTGGGCAAATCCAAGAAAGCAAGATCCAACCCGAGCAGGGGCATCTTCAGCAAGACCGTGAGCGTCCCTCATGAAGTTGTTCAACCTTTTGTTGAGCAAGACAAGACATCAAGACAAACTCAACCCAGTCAGGGGCATCCTCTTCAGAATTCATGGGCGTAACCATGAAATCATTTCAGCAAACTTTGATTTCCAAGCGAAGACGGTGAGCGTACCCCGTTGACTCATTTCAATTCAATCTTCTTCTCAGGGGTTCCCCAATGAGTTGTACCCAGCAAGCGTGACCGTTGTCAATTGCCCTCCTATCATCCTTTTGGTGATAGTCGAACTTCATCAGTTCAACCTAGCCCGCATCCTTTTGGTGTTGGTAAACTTCAATTCTGTGTTGTCTTATCATCTTTTTGATGATAGCAACCTGTTTTCTTTTATGTTTTCGCTCTACCATCCTTTTGGTGGTAGGTCTGGTACTTCGTCGGTATCAGATTGTGCGATGTTTTCTTTTATGTTTTCGCTCTACCATCCTTTTGGTGGTAGGTCTGGTACTTCGTCGGTATCAGATTGTGCGATGTTTTCTTTTATGTTTTCGCTCTACCATCCTTTTGGTGGTAGGTCTGGTACTTCGTCGGTATCAGATTGCGCGATGCTTTCTTTTGTGTTTTCGCTCTACCATCCTTTTGGTGGTAGGTCTGGTACTTCGTCGGTATCAGATTGCGCGATGCTTTCTTTTGTGTTTTCGCTCTACCATCCTTTTGGTGGTAGGTCTGGTACTTCGTCGGTATCAGATTGCGCGATGCTTTCTTTTGTGTTTTCGCTCTACCATCCTTTTGGTGGTAGGTCTGGTACTTCGTCGGTATCAAATTGTGCGATGTTTCTTTTGTGTTTTCGCTCTACCATCCTTTTGGTGGTAGGTCTGATATTTCGTCGATATCAGATTGTGCGATGCTTTCTTTTGTGTTTTCGCTCTACCATCCTTTTGGTGGTAGATCTGACATTTCGTCGATGTCAGATTGTGCTATCATTTATTTGTTCGCTCCGTCATCCTTTTGGTGGGGGGTCTATCATGGTCATTAATGATAGATTGTGCGATGTGTTTATTGGTGTTTCGCTCTGCCATCCTTTTGGTGGTAGGTCTGACATTTCGTCGATGTCAGATTGTGCGATCATTTATTTGTTTTCGCTCCGTCATCCTTTTGATGGGGTGGTCTATCATGGTCATTAATGATGGATTATGCGATATGTTCAACGTTTTCGCTCCGTCATCCTTTTGGTGAGGGGTCTATCATGGTCATTAATGATGGATTGTGCGATATGTTCAGCGTGTTCTCGCTCTACCATCCTTTTGGTGGTAGGTCTGGTACTTCGTCGGTATCAGATTGCGCGATGTTTTCTTTTATGTTTTCGCTCTACCATCCTTTTGGTGGTAGGTCTGGTATTTCGTCGATATCAGATTGTGCGGTGTTTTGGTTTGTGTTTTCGCTCTACCATCCTTTTGGTGGTAGGTCTGGTATTTCGTCGATATCAGATTGCGTTTTTTTTTCTTTGGTGCTTTCGCTCTACCATCCTTTTGGTGGTGGGTCTGACATTTCGTCGATGTCAGATTGTGCGATTGTGTTGCTCTACCATCCTGTTAATGGTAGTAGCCATGTGTGTTTCATACCATCATCCTTTTGGTGATGGCGACCTTTTTTTCCAGTTGCTTACAGTTTGCTCAGAGGTTTACATCATTCAGCACCGTCAACTCTCTAGCGTCTCACTTTCATTCGGACAAATTCAGGTTCTTTTTATATCTAATAGACTTCTACCTCAGGGATGTGAACGCCAATGCAATTCATCCTCCTAGGTTTAAGCCTATTAGATAGGGGCATCTGTCATACCCTAAATTTGTCCTACTCTTTTTGAAAATATTTTCCACTTTTTGTTTCACACCATTAGACACGTGTCCACCCGAAATTGAGCATTTTCCAAATTTTATTTATTCTTTTTGATCAATTAAAGCGTGACACGTGTCCTAAATTTTTTGTGTGAATATTATCTTATTTCAATTTCTTAACTTTTCTCTTCCTTTTAAAATATTTCTAGTAATAATAATATTTTGTATATATATTAGATTATTTATGTTAATAATATTAATTAGGTTTATATCAATTTATTTGTATTAATTAGTATAATATTAGTTTTCTTATAGTTTTATCAATTTGCTTGTTATAGTTAATAGTTAATATTGTTAATATTAATATGTTTAATTAATAAAAACAACAAAAAAGTTTGAAATTTTTTTGGATTTACGTAAGGCCCATCGTGGAGGCCCATTGGAGAGGCTGAGGGAGAGAGTCCGCAAGTTATAAAGGGAAGGGGGAAATTGATGCAGGGCAACCCTAACTTACTGTTCACAGCGCCCCAATTAACCCTGAAAACCCTAAAACATTGTTCACAACCCTCTCAGATCCCTAAATCGGCCGCCCCAATTCAACCCTAACCCTAATCTGCCGCCATTTCGGCCCTCTACCTTCTTCAATCTGCTTCATCGCATCCATTTCCTCTCCCATTTTTTTCAGAATACCAAAACCCACCGCTCGAAATCCTCCTTTCCCCGTTATCGTCATCTCCTCATCACCCTTCGAGTCTCTCTTCGCGGCTACAAGGCCTGTAGTCAATTCATGTCCCAAATCATTATCACAACGACAATAGGGACGAGGTTTCGCTTTCAAATCCCTCATCGCCGCTACTAAGATGTAAAGTAAAAGCGAAATGGCAACGTTAACAGCGACAACAACTCGACTTAACAACCCAGCGATATCTCAACGAGGAGTTCGTCAGTGCGATACTGATGGTGATATCAAGGGAGGTCTTCGTTCATTGCTGACATCGATTTTTGCGGTAACTACTATTTCTGATTTAACCCGCAATATGTGTAGTTATTTGCTCTTGTATCTCATGTTATGAATCCCTTGAGATCGATTTTGTATTGCTGAGATTGTTTTGGGTCCTTTTGGAATTCTTTTTCGTTCCTTAATGATGTTCGTATGTAAAATTCAGATGAGCATTTCACATAATTAATGTCTGTCATGTTACCTGCTAATACATTGCTGTCATGCTCGTTTTAACGTAATACATTGTTTGCTGATGAGTGTGATGTCAGTAGATTGTTTTTTAGGTTTTAGTTTACAAGATCCCGATAATACTGGTGCAGTTTGTTCTGATGTCTCTATGGATATGATTGTATTTCTACTGCTTGGATATGTATATGTTGTGGTTTGGTTGGCTTTCACTCAAAATGTGTAAGTTGCATTCTAAATATTGTTGTATGTTTGCTGTTTTTTTTTTAGTGTTGAAGTTGCAAGGTGTGTCTTGTATCAAGGTAAGCAAGCGATTTTACTAACGTTTTGTTCACGCGTGAAGAAATTTGTAAGGATTATTTTGCAGCAGGTTGTACCAGTACAACACTCTTGGTTAATTTGTAGGCTAAGGCTGGCGTTGCGGTAACTCTGACTTTGGAAACGCTGCGATAAACAAATCTGGATATTCAAAATGTTTGTTTCTGCAGGTCCATGTGAAAAGGATGAGCAAGTAGCAGTGGCGACAACATTTAGAGCTCGCAACTTTATTCGGTTTTCATAAAATTATGTGGTTGTCTGTTGTTATGTGCAGGCTTCGAATGTTTAAATTCAAAGTTTGGAACCAGTGCATTCAATGCAAACGAGCCTTCGGCATCGCTCTTCAAACGTGCGCCATCAATTTGAATCCAAGATATTCAGTTTCAAGTCCGACCCGGCCTCATAGCAGCTGGTTCACCGCGACGCATTTAGGTGATGTTGTCTTGTGTTCCGACCACTATCATCTCCAGCCACGCGCGAAGCTTCAGTGGTAAGTGGTACGCGACTGTCACAC
Organism: Lathyrus sativus; assembly: GCA_963859935.3. NCBI lineage: Eukaryota > Viridiplantae > Streptophyta > Magnoliopsida > Fabales > Fabaceae > Lathyrus > Lathyrus sativus. The sequence goes on along the minus strand of OZ012740.1, from coordinate 638,304,297 downwards.
ATCAGATACGTTGCGGTTTCAAAGCAACACTTCCAAGCAGTAATGAAAATTTCAGCATATCGGTAACTTTCCGGGCATGTTGCGTTGGTTTATTTTCGTGTTTAGTATATGATAACTCTGTATTGTGTTGTTGGTAGAGGATTAAAGGTGTGTTTCTATTTTAAAGACGAGGTCTTATGGTAAGACAGTTTGGTTTCATACGGTTGGTGTGTGTTGGTTTAATGATTGGTGTTTGGAGAATTGTCACAGATGCTAATGTTGTTCAAGATGGTTTTGTTATTAGTATTTGACTGAGATCTGATGCAGTTTTTTGGTTTCATATATTCTGTATATAACCTACTTCTGCTACCATATTGAAGAGTGGGTATAAATTAAGTTTTCTGTTTCGATGTCAATTATGGTGTAAGATTTTATGGCTGATTGTTTGCATTACTGCCGCGATGTGATCTCGAGTATTTCGCTTTGTCATAAATGCTTTGTTGCATTATCATGTTGATCAAATTAAATCTGTGCGCGGAACCAAGGCGTGTTCATGTTTTACATGTTGGTTGTTGCATTTGTATATGTTTCCTTGACATTTAGTGATGTTGCTCATAACCAGCTTTAGAACGATTTTGGTGGGCAAGTTTGCTTATTACTCAGGTTTATATTGGTCGTGGTTTCACATATGAGAGAATATTGAGGCCACGTTATAAGTTTACTGCTATCTTGGCTCTTATAATTTATCAGCTGAATATTTAACGAAGTGTATTTCACATTCCATGTTACTTGCTTTTGATAGATGATTATTTTGAGACAATCCTAAATCTTTTTTTAATTTTCATACTTTATTTTCCAAAATTGATATCTTTCTTTCTCTGATTCCATTCCATTTTTTTTATATATACAAATTATTCTTTCAGATAAATCATCCTCAAAATTAATAATTTCCTCTTTAAATATTAATTTATTTTTTCTAATTAAATCACGAAGAAATTAAATCTTTGAAGTCTAGCACTTCTTAGATTTTTGGACGATTATTATTGGGGTGTACACCTTAAATAATATACTGTTCGATTTTTCGTTTTTTTTAAATATATTTCTTTAGAACAAGGAAATATCATAGGAATCAAGCATTCTGTGTGATATTTCTATCGTTCATTCAAATATTCTCCAAATGAAAAAGGTGTCGTCGAGATCCAGCATTTCGGTAATACCCCAATTAAATTGGTTGTGAGGCCTACGTCTCATTTATCAAATAATTGTCATTTCTCTCATTTTCAAATCCAATCTCACGTCCTCACATCTCGTACCTTAAACTATTTTCATACCTCCTTTCACTTCAAATCTTTTTTCAAACATTTTCTCGATCAAACTTCGAAAGAAGGAGGTTCTTGGAGTCTAGCATTCCTTGAATTTTCGAGTGGATAGCTCTCGAGGCACGCCCTTTGGGTTGTTATTCACTCAACCTTTCGACTTTTTCAAACTCAAACTTTTTTTTCAAACGTTCTCCTAAGTCGAATGCTCGTACGCATTCGCAACCCACATTTCACACACATTCACAACCTTTCGTGGTTTCGATATTAGGAGCACCCTCAGGGACTAATATTGTTTCTCACAATCCTAACACTTGACACGTCGTCAAGTCGGTTCTATTTTCAAACAAATCCTCGACACGTCGTCGAGCTATTTCAAACTAACTTCCTTTGGCCTCGCATGCCATTTCTTTCGATTCGATCCTTTCACAAGCATTTTTTTTAAACTTACGAAAGAGGGATATTCTTAGAATCTAGCATTCTTTGAATATTCGAACGAGTAACTCTTGGGCGCGCCCCCGAGTTGTTATTAGTTCATTCTTTCGTTTTCAAAATATCCAACTCTCATCTTCAACTCATTCAACCCAATTTCCGAAAGAACTGAGTTCTTGGGATCTCGCATTCCTTGAATTCTTGAGTGACAAGCTCTTGAGGCACGCCCTTAGGTTGTTTGTCAGTCACTCTTTCGTCTCTCAACTCAACGTCAAACCAATTCAAACCTCATATTTTCGTGGTTGTTACCACGAACTACGGACGCTCTGATTCTTTATTCATTCTTGAATATAAGATACGTAGGCACAAGATTGCGATGATCTTGGCGAGCACACTTCTATCCATCTTCCGTTTTCCCCCATCCCTTCCTGTAGTCGAACTACGACGCTCTGATTTCTCATTCTCGTCCGAATGAGCATACGTAGGCACAAGGGCCCCAATCCTTGGCGAGCACCCTATTCTCTAACCACCCCTTTCCCCTAGCGTCTTTAACCTTTTACCCTACCAATTCTACCTTTATCAGCGAGAAGAAAACAAGTAAACCTGAACAACACTCTCCACATTACCTTAAGAGGTTCCCGTCGAGTACGACGGACGTGAGGGGTGTTAATACCTTCCCCTCACGTAACCGACTCCCGAACCCGGAACTTGGTTGCGACAGCCCTGTTCCTATCCTTTCGTTTTTAAGAGGTTTTCTCGATATTTTCCTCTCCCGTTTATTTCGGGAAAAATAAAGTTCGGTGGCGACTCTGTCGAACCGCATTTCCGCGCCTTTCGCGCGAGGGTCGTATGTTCGAAATGTCTCCGTGATTTTTCGAGGTGCGACACTGACGTGGACAAAATTTTATTTCCTCAGCAAGTCAAGAAGTGAGTCCTGACATGGACAAATCAAGACGAAGCGTGAGTCCTGATGTGGACAGGTTTATTCCTTACGTGGAAAGAGAAGTTTTAGTTCCTTACGTGGAAAAACAAGTTTATTCCTTACGTGGAAAGCTTGGAGTCCTTACGGGGACAGATCAAGAATTTTATTCCTTACGTGGAAGAAAATTGGGTTCCTTACGTGGAAAAAATTGAATTCCTTACGTGGAAAGAGGGAGTCCTTACGTGGACGAATCAAGAAGAGAGTTATTCCTAACGTGGAAAGGTAGGTCCTAACGTGGACGATGTAGTCCTAACGTGGACTAGTTGATTCCTTACATGGAGAGAAGATGCATTCCTTACGTGGAAAGAGGGGGGTCCTTACGTGGACAGATCAAGATAAGATTGATTCCTTACGTGGAACGAAGATGGATTCCTAACGTGGAAAGATTTGTATTCCTAACGTGGAAAGATTGGGTCCTTACGTGGACAGATTGAGATTGGATTCCTTACATGGAAGAGCGATGTATTCCTTACGTGGAAAGTTTAGTCCTAACGTGGACAAGTTCATAAAAGAAGTTGGTTTCCTAACGTGGAAAGATGTGATTCCTTACGAGGAACAAGTTGGAGTCCTTACGTGGACGAATCAAAATGTGATTCCTTACGTGGAAAGATAGCATTCCTGACGTGGAAAGATTGATTCCTTATGTGGAAGAATGATGTACTCATAACGTGGAAGAATTTAGTCCTGACGTGGACAGATGCAGAGGAGATGATTCCTTACGTGGACGGTGTCATTCCCAACGTGGAAGAGTTTATTCCTAACGTGGACGATATTTTCTGAGTCTCTTAAATAACTTCAAAAGATGTTCCAAATGGTCCTCCTCGCTTTGAGATTTGGCTATCATGTCATCAACATATACCTCTATCTCCTTGTGCATCATATCATGAAATAAAGTTACCATGGCCCTTTGATAAGTAGCACCTGCGTTCTTCAGACCGAAAGGCATAACTTTGTAACAGTAAGTCCCCCACGGAGTAATGAAAGTAGTTTTTTCCATGTCATCGGGATCCATCTTAATCTGATTGTAACCGGAAAAACCATCCATAAATGAGAAAAATGCAAAACGAGTCGTATTACCCACCAACGTATCGATATGCGGCAAAGGGAAATCATCCTTCGGACTGGCATTGTTTAGATCCCTGTAATCCACACACATTATGACTTTCCCATCCTTTTTCGGCACAGGTACAATATTGGCTACCCATTCGGGGTATTTGGACACTGCTAAGAAACCGACGTCAATCTGTTTCTTCACTTCATCTCGAATCTTGAGAGCCATGTCAGGTCTTGTTCTTCGGAGCTTTTGTTTAACCGGTGGGCATTTTGGTCGAAGCGGTAACTTGTGAACCACTATGTTAGTGTCTAAACCTGGCATGTCTTGGTACGACCAAGTAAATACATCCACATACTCTTTCAGAAGCTTTTCTAGTTGCTGCTTGACTTCTGCCCCTAGAGTTGCCCCAATCTTGACTTATTTCTTGTCTTCTTCGGTGCCAAGATTAATGACTTCTACCTGTTCTTTGTAGGGTTGAAGCTCTGTGTACTCATGGTGTGCCAATTTTACCAGTTCATCAGGGATTTCGAAATCTTCATCCTCATCTTTAGCTTGGTATATTGGTGAATCAAAGTCAGGAGGGAATGCAAAGTCATAGGATTCAATGGGTTTTAGGACATCACTGCACGTTGGAATGGCTTAATTTATTAAAACACACAAAGACAAATGCAGCACATAAAAGAGAAAATTGTTTTGGGTTTTTTAAGATTGCCATTTTCTTTTTAAAATGAAAGCAAAAGCAGTAAAGGAAATAACACGAGGAAATTAACAAAATAGTTCATTTTTCATTGATTTTCTTGAAAGCTTGGGGCCCTTACAAAACATTCCTATAGCCTTGTGCATGGCTATGGAGATTCAAAACAAAAACAAGAAAAGAAAGACAAACAAATTACTTTAACTCAGGAACAACCAAAGGAATCTCAATAGCTTCCCAGTTTCTCAAGGCAGCGTTGCAATGATACACTAACTGTTCAAGGTCTTCATCTTCGGAATCTTCCTCCACAGTGTTGCACCCTAAAATTTTCTCAACCTTATTCACTTGGTTTATGTTTCAATATCATTAGCATTTGCATATAGAGTCATGTACATAGTTTAATCATCTGCATAGCATGAGCATAGCAAGTCATCCAACAGGGGACCAATCATTATTCTCATCTCAATGAGCCTATCAAGAGGTTATTATCCTAATTCAATCTCATTCAAGTCATCAGAAAGAATTTGAAAGCTGAGAAGTCAATGGATCAAGCAGGGCATCTAGCTCCTATCTGAGGGTGTCTGAGGATCAACAAGTAAGTTGTGAGCTGTGGATGGAGCATGGATAGTATATGGACATCATGGGAGACTTAGAAAGTCATTTGGAGAAGGAGACAAGTCATTGGTGTGATCAAAAGAATTGCAGTTGAAGACAGTCAACTAGGGTTTCATCTGGGGTCAACTCTAGGTCAACTCTAGGTCAAATGACTGATTGAAAGGCATTAAAGGTCTATTGGAGAGATGTGGGGTTCATCATTTGACATGTAAAGAAGGATATGTTGTTATGCTAAGAAGAAATCAAGAGGAATCAAGGAAAAGAGGAGTCTAAATTAGGGTTTCTATGTAAAATCCCCTAGTTTAGGTCAAATTTCCAAGCAAGATAAGTAAAAATGAAAGCTTCAAATAGATCCTTGGCCAACATTAAACTTGTAGAGGATCTCAAGACCTTTAATTTGAGTTGTGGAAGACATCAAGGAGATTTATGGAACTCAAGTTATGGTCCTTGCAAGTTACAGGTTGTTGCACCCTAAAATTTGCCCAACCTTATTCCTTGGATTTATGTTTCATTATCATTAGCATTTGCATATAGTGTCATGTACATAGACTAACCATTTGCATAGCATAAGCATAGCAAGTCATTCAACAGGGGACCAATCATTATTTTCATCTCTAGAGGCCTATCAAGAGGTTATTATCCCAATTCAGTCATATTCAAGTCATCAGGAAAGAATTTGAAAGCAAAGAGTTCAGCAGATCAAGCCTTGAGTCCATCTCCTAGCTGAGGGCATCTGAGGATCAACAAGAGGGTTATGAGCTGTGAGGTGAAAGCATGGAGAGCATCTAGACATTATGAGAGACTTAAAAAGTCATTTGGAGAAAGAAAGCAAGTCATTGATGAGTGCATAAGAGCTATAGTTGAAGACAGTCAACTAGGGTTTCATCTGGGTCAACCCTAGGTCAACCCTAGGTCAGTTGACTGACTTAAGAGGGCATTCAAGTCTATTGGAGAGATGTGGGGATCAACATTTGACATATGAAGAAGGATATGGAGATATGCCAAGGAGAATTCAAGAGAAATCAAGGAGAAGAGGAGTTACTAAATTAGGGTTTCTCTGTAAAATCCCCTAGTTTAGGTCAAATTTCCAAGCAAGATAAGTCAAAATGCTAGCTTCAAATGGCTTCTTGGCCAACATGAAACTTGTAGAGGATCTCAAGACCTTTAATTTGAGTGGTGGAAGACCTCAAGGAGATTTATAGAACTCAAGTTATGGTCCTTACAAGTTACAGGTCATCTGGGGTGTCTGAATTTTTGTCTGTGAAAGTGACTTGACTTCCAAGCTAGTTTTGCCCCTCAAGGAGATTTCAAATGAATTCTTGGTCAACATAAGAGTTGTTCCTCATTGTCTTAGCTTTCTAGAATGGTATGGTATGCCTTCATATGATGTGGAGAACTCAACTTATGGTCTTGACAAGCAAAGGGTATTTTGGGCATTTGTGAATTACAGGTCATTTTAACCTATACCCAAAACTCATACAAGGAGGCCTCAAATGGAAAAACTTACAACATCAAACTTGCTCCAAATGGGATTTTAAGCCTAGAAAGAAGGTCACAAGTTATTGGAGAAGCTCATAGCATGATGTTACATGATTGGTCAAAATATGAACTAAAAAGGCTTATAAAGTGAATAATTTCAAGTTGAAAAAGGGTTTGGGAGATTTACAAGTCCAAATGGAGACTTCCAATATATGATTTTGAATGGAAAAACAATTCTAAGAACAATGGTTCAAGCACTTTTTTGAGTTTAGAAGGAAAAAATGAAGTTATCCATGGTTGCTTACCTTTTAAGAAACATAATCAAAATGAGCCAAAGTTTGAAAACAAGGGAATGTGCAAGATGGATCTAGAATGTACCATTGGGGTCTATATATTCATGAAAGGAGAATTTGGCAAGGGTTGGCCTCATTTGCACCAAGAATTCCACAAGATTTCTCATTCTTTCTTCAAAAGTTTCATTCCAAATCTCTCAAATTCTTCATCAATCTTCATCAAGATCAATTCAATTTTACTCCATCATCATCATAGATCATAATTGAAGCCAGGATCAAGTGATTATCATCCATCTTCGAGTGCTTTTTGCAAGGATATCAAAGTTGCCAATTCCATTGGATAGCATAATTCTGGCCAAGTTTCATCCAAAGCTTGCATACAGAATCAAGTTCCTCAAGGATTAATCAAGATCCAAGTCTCAAAAGCTTCATATCTTCCATTTCCATAGCTGTTTTCAAGGTTTCTCATCAGGTAAGTTTTCATTCGATTAGCTTGATTCTGTTGGTTTCACATGATTTTATTAGTGTAGACTTGATCTAGGTGGTTAGGAGATTAAGTTAGATGATTTTGGAACGATTTGGTGATGGTTAGTGACAGGTGCCACAAACTGTTAGTGTTCGAATCTCTTGGATTAGGGCATTATAATTGTAGCTTGATTGATCAAATTAATCTCCATTAGTTGTAGTTCAGTTTAGGCTAAGTTTGGGGAAGAATCGTGTTGATGCATATCAGTATGATTTCATGGTGACCAGTGTTTGATTCAATTGGATTTGTTGTTGTGGTGAATTTCAAAGAAAACTGATGCCCTAGGATTGTAGAGGGGAAGATCCTGAGCAACTTTCGTGTTTATGGCGTGATGATTCGTGGCGTGTAAGAGGAGAACCGAAGGGTGTAAAGAGTGCTCGTGCATGGAGCCATGGTGAAGTGAAACCCTAAGTTGCAGGTTATTTGGGGAAGATACAATCATAGCCGTTCATTGTAGTTGGACTCTTGACTTAGGGTAAGATCCAATGGTTATTATTCAATCTGAGCGTTTGGAGGGAATTGAAGTTTGGCCCTAAACGCACCGTTTCATTAATTGAAACGGGCGGGCCTGAGTTGATTTATGCTAATCCCACCCCCGTGTTAGGCCCAAAACCAATATTCAACATGAATTCGTTACTTTTCTCACCCCCAGCTGGTTTCCATTTGTTTCTTTAAGTCTGAGTGTTTGCTGGGCCTTAGTAAAAGGCGCTATCTGCACCCCCATTGTGAGGGCCCATCCTGGATTGAACTGAGCGAAGTTCTATTTCAACCCCCCTCTTGCTCATTCAATTCAATTTTATTTTTCTTAATTCCATTAATATTTTACCAATTTTCATAAAATCATAACTAATTCATAAAAAATGCATTTTCATCCATTCTTTTTACCATATCTTCATTAAAATGTCTAGAATATTATAGGAAAATAAATTTTCATTTTTAGTTTTATTTCATATTTTTTACATATTTTCTAAATAAATGTCACATTAAATAATTCATTTCATGCATCATTTTTATGATTTTTGTTCTCTCACATGCTTTGATATTTTTTGATCATTCTTTTCATATTGTTTAGATGAGATATTAGGCTTGTAGAAATATTTTAGTTCCCATTTTTAGAGGTTAATTTTAGGTGATTAATAGATGCTTGAATATCAGGAACAAAACTAGGGTTTTTAGGTGACAACTTAGGAGTTTGATTTCATTCCCCTTAGGACTTAGGGTTTGAATAGATTAGTTATGGGACTATAGGGGCTATGGGTAGTTATTAGATCCCTTAGAGAACAGTTAGGATTCCCCTACTGCTATTATTACTGTCTGTATATCTGTTGTTTGGTGTGGTGTGCCCTCTGGGGTTTATTGATTGTTTGTATGGGTATTGGGTTTGTCTGGGGCCCTGGGGAAGCTGAAGATTTGTGAAGATGAAGCTATTGGAGATTCAAAGATGGAAGATCAACTGTCAGAGTTGAGGAGGAGTTTCTTGATGGCAGATGCTGAGGAGATTAGGGTTTAGGAGCTAGGCAGAGCTCTAGATTAGAAATTTTGTTTCTCAAACATGGATTGCCTTGTCTGCATCCATTCTTCTCTGTGATTCAGAGTCTCTCTAAGACACTCACCCCCTTCCTTTGGAAGGCTTGGTGACAGTGTCTATGAGATAGAACTCTTGAGAGGAAATGTCTCTTGTGTTAGAAGCAGTCTGTTCACCACCTTTGGTAGTCAGCTGATTGCTTAACACCCAATTCACTCTTGTGACTAATCCCTCATCCTGGAGGCTTGAGCTTGAAGAAAAGCCATTGCAGATGGAAGACTGATGATCAAAGCCCTTGTCTGAAGGCCATGAAGATGGAGATTGATGCTTGTTGAAGCTTGTGAATTACTTGAAGCCAGATGTTGATTCAGAGCTGCTGATGCTGTTTCTTTTGGCTGTATTTCATTTGTTGATGTATTGATTGGTTTTCTGGACTGTATTGTTTGCTGTTTACCTTGCTGGGGTTGAAAGTGAAGCCTGTTCACTTTCGCCTATTGTTTTCTAGGTTCGAGGTTGAGTGGGACTCCCTTGCCTCGCTTGTACTGTTGCATCCATGCATTTTACTGCTTTACTGTATATATCTGATATTGTTTCTGTTTCTGCCTATCCCTTAGGATCTCTGTTTCTCTCTGTGCAAGAGAGGAGCATGATAGACACTAGGTCTCAACCCATGCATGATAACATTAGGTTAGTTTGTTTCCCTTCGCAACTGTAGGTTAGAGTTCTGTCTCTTTCTTTCTCAAAACAAACAGAAAAACACATAAAGATTTCAAACACAATAAAAGACACTTCTTCCGTAAAAGAATGTGAACTCATCAAAACGTCATTTTTGTCCTCTTGGACTGTTAATCAGAAAAACCTTTTTCAGAAGGAATAAAATCAACCAAGACAAGCTTGTGTCGTACGTGGCCCGAACTACGTTTGCTCTGATCTTTCATGCCGTATGAAAGTACGTAGGCATAGGATGCGATATCCTAGCGAGCAACTTTCCCCTCCTTTCCCGTAGGTAGGCGAACTACGTTGACTCTGATTTCTCGTTCCAGACGGGAATACGTAGGCATAAAGTGCGATACTTTGCCGAGTCATTTTTATTTTCATTTTATTTTCTTTTTCACCCCTGACCTTTAGAGTAGATAGAATAACAATCCATACCCGAAAACAAGCGTGGATCCCGTCGAGTACGACGGACGTGAGGGGTGCTAATACCTTCCCCTTGCGTAACCGACTCCCGAATCCAGGTTTTGGTTGCGATGACCATACCTTTCCCGTGTTGTGCGAGGTTTACTCTGAGCGTTTCCTTTCCCTCCCGTGGGATAAATAACGCACGGTGGCGACTCTTCTGTTCAGCCGGCGCCGATTTTCGCAGTAGCGACAGCTGGCGACTCTGCTGGGGATCCAACGTCCCCTGGCTGCTAAGGACTGCGATGGTTCTTATGCATTTGGGATCCAACGTCCCTTGAGAGAGTCAATCCTAACGCTTGTTTTCCCGTCGAGGATTTTGTATGGAGTTATTGTATATTTCTAACCTTGTATTTTCAGCTTTATATATTGTTTATTATTGCTGTATTGGGGTGTGACGGGTGTTCTGATATTGAGAGATAAGCCGGACCTGGGCTTGAGTGCACCTAGAATTAGAGTAGAAATTAGTGGGCGCCCACTTGCTTTGCTTGCTTTGGTGTCCCATGAAATCTACACTCAGACGAGGTTCCTCTGGTTGGCCTCCTGCCCCTTCCTTTGGTTGGCGTGGGTTGCTGGTTAGTTGGATTGTCGACTCTGGGGACCGATCATTTGGAAGTTGGCTGAGTGAGGCCTCTTCAGGATTTGATGATGCCACTCCTTCTGGGAATCGTATCATCAACCCTGAAAGTCTGTGACGCTGACGACCGCATAGGATGCCGTACCTTGTGCCAGTTATAGGGCCACCTACCTGTGAGGGGATTCAGGGTTATGCAGGTAACTAGACCTCCAGACTACCAGTTATTTCTTGATCAGAGATCCTGGTTATTTATGGAGAGTTATGAGGTCTGTCAGAGACCATTTGGAGATGTGTTCTGAGGTCTGTCAGAGACCAGTTGGAGAGTCATGAGGTCTGTCAGAGACCAATTATGGATGTGATTTGAGGTCTATCAGAGACCAGTTGGAGTTATGGTTTGAGGTCTGTCAGAGACCAGTGTTGGAGTTTTATTTTAGGTCTATCTGAGACCAGGGTTTGGTGACTTCTGGATGGTCTACCTGAGACCTTTCTTGATTGGGTTTAGGCTATTCAGCTGCAGCTTTGGTCCCTGTTGAATGTTACTTGCATTGCATCCCTGCATATACATTATCATTTGCATTTCACTAACGTGTGTCTGTGCTGCAGGTGCATTTGCATTTCCCTAGTTCTAGTGCCCAGACTTCTGAGTGTTTGATCATGACTAGCCTACAGAGAACGGTTGCTTACAAATTGCCTACGCCTGATATTGTTCCTTTACTGGGGTTGATCTCTCTTGCTGATGAGGGTGTTCGTAGGAGTTTCCGGATGAGTTATGGTAGATTACTGAGATTGGTGTGCAAACCTACAGAGGTAGAGTTAGATGGGCTGTATGCTTTGATGCAATTCTATGACCCTGCTTTGAGGTGTTTTACGTTCTCTGACTTTATTATGGGACCGACGCTGGAGGAATACGCTGAGTATGTTGAGCTGCCTGTGCAGAACCAGGTTCCGTTCATTCATTATGATGCCAAACCCAAGCCGGAGGAATTGGCAAAAGCCTTGCATGTTGATGCTTCTGAACTTGTGACTACTGTTTCCCGTGGAGTTCCAGGCTTCTCATTTCAGTTCTTAGTTGGTAAAGCCCAAGAGTACGCCAAGAATGGGTGCTGGGTTGCTTTCAATGCTGTGTTGGCCTTGTGCATTTATGGCATAGTACTATTCCCCAATATACCGGATTTTGTGGATTTCGATGCTTTCTACTTGTTCGCCGCTGGTAATCCTGTACTTACCTTACTCGGAGATCTCTACCACTCGCTGCATTACAAGAATGAGAAGGGAAGAGGGAAGAATGTTCATCTGTGTGTGCCCTTATTGAGTATGTGGTTTGAGAGTCACCTTCCTAAGAGAGGATCTGCTGCAGAGACTACAGTTCCAGTTGGTTGGCCGGAGCGTTTGATGAGGTTATCGTCGGAAGATATGGAGTGGTTTGATAGAGATTTGTTGGGATCTGAGCTCATCTTTAGCTGTGCTGGGTACCCTAATGTGCCATTGATAGGAAGAAAAGGGTGTATCAATTACAACCCGTCTCTATTCATTCGCCAGTTCGGATATGCGCTAAAGAATCCACCTCAGGAGGAGGAAGTACAGGAATCTCTGTACTTCACTGGAGATTTGAAGGGGGAGTTGTTAGCCAAGTTGCGACATGCCTGGACGCGTATTAATCGCAAAGGGAAGCCGTTGTTAGGAAAGAATGACTGTCAGGCCTATGCACCTTATAGAGCTTGGATTCAGGAGAGGGCTAGTCAGTTGAAGATGCCGTTTCCAGATGCACCAATTCTTGTTCCTATTCCGGTAGAAGAACCGACTACTGTTTCTAGAGAAGCCTATGAACAGGTTGTGAAGGAGAAAGAAGCCTTGATGAAGATTAACGAAGGGTTAGAGCAAGAGTTAGCCCAGGCACGCAGCGAGAAAAACAAGGCCGTATATGCTTGCCAACAACAGATTGAGCTGGTAAACAGGTTAGGAGCTGAGTTGACCGAGGAAAAGAAGAAGCGCGAACGTCTGGGGCAAGAGTTCAGAAGTTCCCATGATATGCTGGAAGCCAAAAAGAAAGCGCTCGACGCAGCACACCGAGAGATATCTTCTTGCAATAAGACTTGGAATGCTACACTCACTAACAACAAGAAGAGGGAAGATAAGCTGAAGCAGCAAATTTCCGACCTCGAGGAGAAGTTGAAGTCTAGCATCAAGAAGTGTGAGGAAGAAGTGATGAACCGGTATAGTGTCCAGCATGCACTGAACAAGGCAATCAAATCCAGAGATGAAGCAGTGTCCCAGAAGCGAAAGTTAGAAGATTGCTTCGGAGAGGCAACGTGGGAAGAGACTGCTGAAGACGTACGACGTGTCCTTAAGAGGAGAAACCAGCTTGTTGAAGGGCTGCTTGATCGACCAAGCCATCCGGAGACCAAGAAGTTGATAGAGGAGTACCAGACTTTTGGGAGGATCTGATCATTCCATTATTTGTATGCTTTATTTGCGTAGTGCTGACCATCACCAGGATTGTTGGTTGAGGTCATGCCATCTTTGTACTCTCAGTGATATTGTACCCTGGGATTATTGATTCTCTCTGCAATATATGAGGCTTTCTATGATTCAGCTCCGATATTCCTATTGTCAGCACTGTCACCGCACCGGCACCCTCGCACTAGAACTGGGGGAATGAACTTCCCTAATGCACAGACACATTGCATTGCATTCATATTCATATTGCATAACAGGTAATCTATGAATGGTGTCTTATCTCTTGCTCTGTATCAGGTACTTAACAGGATTCCAGATCAACATCCGCACCGCTATTCTACACGATCCAACTGTCGGAAAGTCATGGACCAGATTCAGAACGAGATGCAGGATGTACGCGAGAAGCTCGCCCTCTTCATGCAGACCATGGAGGCTATAGCAAAAGGGCAAGAGAACTTGCAGGCCATGGTCCAGCCTCTGTTGGCTCGCAACGCTGGTCATGGTAACGAAGATCATCAGTCTGTCCGGGTTGATATTGCTCATGGAGACGGCACTCCCACGCCAGTGGCTCCGCCTGTCGTCAATATACCCGCTGCTAACGTCAACAACGCTACCGCTGCTGTGAATGGTAACGTCGGAGTAGGTAATGAAACTGCTGTCCATAACGCTGGGCTGGGTGATGTCAATGTGGGAGATAATCTCGGAGGCAATGGCTTTGTCAACGCTGGGTTCGGATTCAACGATCAGGGATTCGACAATACTGGCAAGTATGGCTTTAATGCTCAAGGCTTTGGGCAAGATGGTTATGGTATGGTCAATCAGGGTTACGGAGGCTTTGGAAACGGAAACGGTACTGGTTTTATGGCTGGAGGTCCTGCTGGAGGTGTTCAAGGGTATGGCAACAGAGGCCGAGTTCCGGGGATGAATCAGGTCAGAGCTGGACGGAATAATGCATATGATGGATACGGGGCTGGAAACGGTATGTGGCAAGAGGATCAGCAGGAAGACGCCTTCTCTGGAGGGGGTTTTGACGGGCCGATGGATGATTCTCAAAAGATTAGAATGCTGGAAGAGCAAATGAAAGGAGTCCTAAACCAGAGTGCTGTGGGTCTGGACATGGCAACAATGGGCTTGGTACCTGGGCTGAGGGTGCCAATCAAGTTCAAAGCGCCTGCGTTCGATAAGTACAAAGGAGATACATGCCCGAAAGTGCACGTGCGAGCTTATTACAGAAAGATGTCTGCATACTCTACTGACGAAAGAATGCTCATGCATTTCTTTCAGGATAGTCTATCGGGTCCTTCCTTAGAGTGGTACATGGGGTTGGAACCCACTGATATCAAGACTTGGAAGCAATTAGCAGAGGCGTTCGTAGCCCATTACAAATATAACAGTGACCTGGCACCCAATCGGGTCCAGTTGGCCGGGCTTTCGCAGAAGAAGGGGGAGAGTTTTAAAGAATACGCGCAAAGGTGGCGCGATATGGCTGCCAGGGTCCGTCCTCCTGTGGAAGATAAAGAAATGAACGACATGTTTGTTGGCACATTCACCGGGCTGTTTCATGATATGTTGTTTCATACGTCTCTGGCTAGTTTTTCAGATCTGATTCTGATGGGTGAAAAGATTGAGCGGAACATTAAGCAAGGAAAGTTCCAAGTTGACGAGTCAGCTGCATCTGGCAGTAATAGGAAAGCTTATGGTGGGCGCCGTCAGGGCGAAGCTAGCGCGGTATTTGGAGGCCGAGGCCGAGGCCGAGGCAGGGGAAGAAATCCATATCGTCAGCAGCAGCAGGTGTCGAGTGTCACCATCCCGTATCAACAACAACCAATCCAGCAACAACAACCAATCCAGCAACAACAACAGGTTCAGTAGCAACCAATGCCACAGCAGCAGCAGCCTCAGCAGGGGGCACAGCAAGCTCAGAGAAAATTCCAGGGTGGTAAGCCGAGAAGGGTGTTCGAGAAGCCTCCCTCTAACTATGCTGATTTATTGCAGACCTTGTTGGGATTGAATCTGGTGGAGAAAAGAACCTTGGCACCAATAACGGGAACTCCCCCGTTCGGCTATGATGCAAATAGGCGCTGCGAGTTTCATTCTGGGGCCCCGGGCCATGATATAGAAGGTTGTCATGCTTTTAAGCACGTTGTGCAGGATCTCTTGGACAACAAGTCTATCAACTTCGGAACGACCGGTGCGAATATAGTCCAGAAACCCATGCCTAATCATGGGGCGAATGCCGTGCTGACTGAGGAAGGTCTGAATCTGATTATGAATGTTGAGGATTTAAAGACGCCGCTGAGCGAAATAAAAAGCCGACTGTTGCAAGGAGGTGTTTACCCGGGTTGTAATGAGTACTGCTTAGATTGTTGGGCCCTGTCTGGGGGGTGTGAGGATTTGAAGAAAGGCATTCAGGCCTTAATTGATGATGGTATATTGCAGTTTGATAGAACAGCAACTGAGGAGCCGGCAGGGGCAGTAATGGATAATCAGAGTGATGTTGCCACAGTGACAATTCCTAGGAAGACGATCACTATTTCAGCACCAGCTCAGCGACCACCGATTACTATAACTAAAGCCGGGCCAATCCCGTATGAGAACACGAAAGCAGTCCCATGGTCATATGGGCTAGAGGTGTATTGTGACGGGATTAAAATCGATGTTAACAAGCAGTCAGCGGAGATTGTGGATAATGTTGTGGGCTCAGGAGGCATGACGAGGAGCGGCAGGATCTTTATATCTCCTGAAGTGGAAGCCGAAAGGCTAGCGAAAGGAAAGGGGAAAGCGGTGGAAAATGTTCCGGTTCAAGAAAATGAAAAAGAAACAGCGTCGAAGGACGTAGAAGAATTCATGCGCTTAATTCGGAAAAGCGATTATAAAATCGTGGAGCATCTGCAGCAAACGCCATCCAAAATATCTATTCTGTCATTGCTGTTGTGTTCGGAAGCTCACCGAAATGCTTTGCTGAAAGTCCTGGACACTTCTTTTGTACCACAGGATGTCTCCGTGAACCAGCTAGAAGGAGTATTGGCACATGTAAATGCGGGCCACAGTCTGGGCTTTACTGATTTCGACTTGACTCCGAAAGGAAGGGATCATAATATGGCATTGCATGTATCCGTTGAGTGCAGAGGGTCGACAATGTCGCACGTATTGGTTGACACCGGGTCGTCTTTGAATGTGCTGCCTAAGAAGGCTATGATGAAGCTGGATGTTCGAGGGATTTTGTGTACACCAAGTGATTTGGTAGTCAGAGCGTTTGACGGCACGCGGAGAACAGTCTTCGGATCGATCACCTTGCCTCTGCAAGTGGGGCCGGAAGTGTTTGCAACGGAGTTTTATATCATGGATATACAGCCTGCGTACAGCTGCTTGCTGGGAAGACCTTGGATTCACGGGGCAGGGGCAGTCACGTCTACCCTGCATCAGAAGTTAAAGTATATGGTCGGAGACAGTGTAGTCACCGTGTGCGGAGAAGAAGACATCCTGGTCAGCCATCTTTCTTCGTTTAAATATGTGGAAGTCGACGGGGAGATCCACGAGACGCCATGCCAGGCATTCGAAGGTTTGCGCATAAAGGACAAGAGTCCCGGGCCAAGCAAAGTGCCAGAGATAGCTGTTTCTTCGTATAAAGAGGCTCAAGCGCTAGTGAAGGCAGGAGAAGCCACGGGCTGGGGCAAAGTATTGGACATTCCGGTGAAAATGGACCGGTTCGGACTGGGGTACCGACCGTCGTCATCAACTCCTTCCGTGGGGGCCCCCCATTTCAGAAAGTCAATCACCATCTCTGCCAGTGGAGTATGCCATGAATCTGTCAATGCTGCTTCGGAGTCTGATGAAGGGGACAGCGACTGTGATATGGATGCCTGGATTCAGCCAAGCACGCCAGGACAAGGACTGTGCAACTGGTCTATTCAGGAGCTTGTTCCTGTGACTTTTAAACAGTAATGCTTTGCTTTATTAATTGTTGAATAATCTGATGTCTTGCCCGGGGCATCAGGATTTGCTTAGGGCTGTGTTGTTATAAACATTGCTTCGTTAATCATTAAATAAATGGCGTTTTTTTCATGTGCAAATACTGTAATCCCTGTCTTTCTTGTTTTGTATTTTTCAATAAAATGGCAACGTGGTTATCCGCTTTATACGCATTTTGAAGCACTTAACCCTTTCTTTTGCAGGATAACATTTTCAGATGACATCCTTGAACCACCTATGACTCGTCCCGACTTCGAGCACCCGGTATTCCAGACCGAAGAAGAGGTTGTCGAAGATAGCGACGTCCCTGAAGAACTGTCTTGGTTGGTGAAGCAAGAGGAAAGAGCCATTCTGCCTCACGACGAGGTTATCGAGGTTATCAATTTGGGGTCGGAAGGGGTTGAGAAAAACATTCGTATCGGAGCCGCACTGCAGAGTGATATCAAGCGAAAACTGGTCGAAATGCTCCGAGAGTATAATGATGTATTCGCTTGGTCGTATCAAGATATGCCAGGGCTCGATACTGATATGGTTGTGCATCGCCTGCCACTGAAAGAAGACTGCCCGCCTGTCAAACAAAAACTTCGCAGAACTCGCCCAGATATGGCAATGAAGATCAAAGAGGAGGTTCAGAAACAGTGGGACGCTGGTTTCCTGGCTGTGACGAAGTATCCTTCATGGGTTGCTAACATCGTACCGGTGCCAAAGAAAGATGGCAAGGTTCGAATGTGCGTGGATTATAGAGATTTGAATAAAGCAAGCCCAAAAGACGATTTTCCACTTCCTCACATTGACGTGTTAGTGGATAATACTGCTCAACACTCTGTATTCTCCTTCATGGATGGCTTTTCAGGCTATAATCAAATTAAAATGGCGCCAGAGGATATGGAGAAGACTACTTTCATAACGCCTTGGGGAACATTTTGCTATAAAGTGATGCCCTTTGGTTTGAAAAATGCTGGGGCAACGTATCAGCGTGCGATGACAACTCTCTTTCATGACATGATGCATAAAGAGATTGAAGTTTATGTTGACGACATGATTGCCAAATCCCAGACGGAGGAAGAGCATCTGGTGAATCTGTTGAAGTTGTTTAAAAGGCTTAGGAAGTTCAGGCTGAGGCTGAACCCTAACAAATGCACCTTCGGGGTGAGATCGGGTAAGCTCCTGGGGTTCATAGTAAGCGAAAGAGGAATAGAGGTCGATCCTGCTAAAATAAAAGCGATTCAGGAAATGCCGACGCCTAAAACAGAGAAAGAGGTGCGCGGGTTTTTAGGGAGATTGAACTACATTGCTCGGTTCATATCTCATCTAACTGCCACGTGTGAACCATTATTCAAGCTGTTGAAGAAAGATCAAGCTGTAACGTGGAACGATAATTGTCAAAAGGCGTTCGACAAAATAAAGGAGTATCTGCAGGAACCTCCTATTTTGATACCCCCAGTGGCAGGGAGACCCTTGATAATGTATTTGACGGTTCTTGAGGGAAGTATGGGTTGTGTTCTCGGTCAACACGACGAGACGGGGAGAAAAGAGCATGCAATTTACTATTTGAGTAAGAAATTTACGGACTGTGAATCTCGATACTCAATGCTGGAGAAAACTTGTTGCGCGCTAGCCTGGGCCGCCAAGCGTTTGAGGCAGTACATGCTGAATCATACAACCATGCTCATCTCGAAGATGGATCCGATCAAATATATATTCGAAAAGCAGGCGTTGTCAGGTAGAATTGCCCGGTGGCAGATGATCTTGACTGAGTACGATATTCAATACGTCTCGCAAAAGGCAATAAAGGGGAGTGTGTTGTCTGAGTATCTGGCGGAGCAGCCTATTGAAGAGTATCAATCGATGAGATTTGACTTTCCTGACGAGGATATCATGTATCTCAAGATGAAGGATTGTGAAGAGCCGTTACCAGACGAAGGACCAGAGCCGGGGTCCAAATGGCAGATGATATTTGATGGAGCTGTGAATGCTTACGGTAGCGGAATAGGGGCAATTATCACTACGCCGCACGGGTCGCACATCCCGTTTACCGCCCGATTGACCTTTGTCGTTACCAACAATGAGGCCGAATACGAAGCTTGTATAATGGGGCTTGAAGAAGCCATTGATTTGCGAATCAAACATTTAGACGTATACGGAGACTCAGCTCTGGTAGTGAATCAGATCAAAGGGGAATGGGAGACGCGGCAGCCCAATTTGATACATTATATGAATTATGCAAGGAGATTGTTGCCTTTCTTCGACAAAGTTGAATTGCATCACGTACCACGGGCAGAAAATCAAATGGCTGACGCCCTTGCCACTTTGTCTTCCATGTACAAGGTCAATTTCTGGAACGAAGCTCCCCAAATCACTATCTCTCGGTTGGACAGGCCAGCTTATGTATTTGCTATTGATGAAGCGTCTGATGGCAAACCGTGGTATTTTGATATCCTTAATTTCCTGAAGAATAAAGAGTATCCGGCTGGGGCATCCAGTCAAGATCAGAAAACTCTCAGGAGATTAGCGGGTAATTTCTACTTGAACCCGGATGGCGTCTTGTACAGAAGAAACCACGACTTGGTGTTGTTGCGTTGTGTAGACGAGAAAGAGGCAAAGCTTCTCATGGAGGAAATTCATGAAGGTGCCTTTGGCACGCATGCTGGTGGGCATGCTATGACGAGAAAACTGCTGCGGGCAGGTTATTTTTGGCTGACGATGGAAACTGATTGTTTCAAGTTTGCAAGAAAGTGCCACAAGTGCCAAATTTATGCTGACAAAATACATGTACCTCCGAGTCCTCTAAATGTGATGTCATCTCCATGGCCATTCTCAATGTGGGGAATCGATATGATTGGAAAGATTGAGCCGACGGCTTCTAACGGGCATCGGTTCATCCTCGTAGCAATCGATTATTTCACCAAGTGGGTGGAAGCAGCGTCTTACGCAAATGTAACGAAGCAAGTGGTGGCTAGATTCATCAAGAGAGATATCATTTGCCGATATGGGATTCCCGAGCGGATAATCACGGATAATGGTTCTAATCTGAACAACAAAATGATGAAGGAGCTCTGTCAGAATTTCAAGATCGAACATCACAACTCCTCCCCTTACCGACCCAAGATGAATGGCGCTGTCGAAGCGGCCAATAAAAATATCAAGAAGATCGTCCAGAAAATGGTGGTGACTTATAAAGATTGGCATGAAATGCTACCTTTCGCTTTGCACGGTTATCGTACGACGGTACGCACATCAACCGGGGCAACTCCGTTCTCGTTGGTATACGGAATGGAAGCGGTATTACCATTGGAAGTTGAGATCCCTTCTCTGAGGGTATTGCGAGACGTTCAGCTGGACGAGGCAGAATGGGTAACGAACAGATTGAACCAACTGAGTTTGATGGATGAGAAGAGGCTAGCTTCTCTGGCATACGGTCGTTTGTACCAAAGACGAATGAAGAAAGCGTACGACAAGAAGATACTTCCGCGAAGCTTTCAGACGGGCAACCTTGTGCTGAAAAGGATTCTCCCGCCGCAAGCAGATCACAGGGGCAAGTGGACCCCCAACTACGAAGGGCCATACGTTGTCAGTAAGGTCTTTTCAGGAGGAGCTTTATTGTTGTCCACCATGGACGGGGAAGACTTTGCATCACCTGTGAATTCGGACGCGGTTAAAAAATACTTTGCTTAAAATAGACCCGCTGGACAGAAAAAAGAGAGTCCAGGCAAAAATGGGGCATCCTGGCGAACCAAAAACAGAATGAAAGGTTCGGGCAAAAGTTAGGGATAAAATTGAAAAAATGTACACCCGCGAAGTTGAAAACCTACACTGGGCGGCTTCGGCAAAAAGGGGTATCCCGGTGAACTGAAAACCCGTAAAGGGCGGTTCACGCAAAAGTTAGGGATTTGAAAAGCAAATGACTGCGGTCCGAATTTGGTATTCGATGAGCATCAGTGTGGGAGAATATGTTTGAGGAGTCAGTTATCGGATACAACCTCTTCAGAAGTAGGGATACCGGGAAAGTATAAGAGTCGGACGAGTCGTGGGAGGATCAGTTCGTGGTGTTCATCTGCATCCAGTTGCCGACATGTGTACAAGATTTAATTTGTCAATATTTATGCTTCTTGTGAATACTTGCATACTTGTATATTTGCTTTGCGTAGCTTCCTCTTTTCAGGAGTTACATCCCGTGTACAAAACACTCCGCCCATTCAGGGGCCCAATCAATGAAAATGTGTTATTCAGTACTTGATGCCTGTTCTTTACTGTTTTGCGCATGATAAAACGCCTAAGTTTATTGAAGCTAGCATGAGTATAACATTACTGGCCCTTGCCAACAATTGTTAAAGCTTTGAATTAACTGAGTGTAACGTCACTAACCTGAATCAATTTGATTGCATAGGCTTGTCGTGTCTTGTTTGTGTTGTTGCAGGTTTCACAACCCTACGAGGAAGAGGACCAAAAGATTGCAATAGTGAAAGGCTTGATCCCCACGCAGGTCAGGCATGTTCTTCCTGAAGAAGGATAGAATTCTCCAGCTAGCCGTAGCTTATCCAAAGGACGTGCTCCAGAGAAGTTACTCGTCCTCAGCAGAGTTTAGTGATTCTGAGATCGTAAGGCTGTGTTCAGACAGGTTCATCTCCCCCCGTAGGGTCAGGCACTCTTCCCCAGTGGAGTCAGTTAATTTTCCCCGAGAGAATCATCCCATCCCCAGCGGAGTTCTCTTTTCAGCAAATGTTCTTTCCTTCCAGTGGAATTCGAAGGTCAAGGCTCTCCAAAGCAGAGTTGATGTTGGGTCCTGTCATTTATTTTGTCAGAGAAACTGGTGATATCGGTTCACATTCCAGCAGAAAGTCCGATCGTGCTGTGCGCATCTGCTATTCCTCAGCAGAGTTATTGTCCCCAGCAGGGGTTACTTCAGCAAGACGTGTGGTTTGAGTTCCCAACTTCCCAGCAGGGTCGACTTCATCCTACCAGCATTTATTTTGCCGGAATAATTTTGTAGCATCAGGCTATCCCCGGCGAGTCGGCTTTACCCTTCCAGCATTTATTTTGCTGAAGCAGTTTCTGTACTCTAGTGGTTCAGGTGGAGAGAGCTCATGCTCAAACAAATTACTAAACAGTCAAGATCTCGGCAGGAGATATTCAATAACAATGTCAGTTTCGGCGGTATTCCCCCACAGAGTTATCGTGATAAAACTCTCTTTGTCTCCAGCAGAGTCATTTATGCAAATGTATCTGATTTTCCCCAGCCAGAGTGGCCAGGATAAGAATCTCCTTATTCCCAAGCAAAGTTCGTTTGTCATCAACGAGTCGCATGAATCAGAATTTCGAAGCAGGTGTCCGATAGTTGGTTTTCAGACATCCCCAGTAGAGTTCATCTCGAAGTCGCTGTCACGTCAGTGCTAAGAAGTTTGTGGGTAAGGATCATTGAGGAATTAAGTCCTGACGTGGACCATTTACTCCTAGAATGACGGGATTTCTTCAGAAGTGGGCGTCCTAACGTGGACAGGTTTGTTTTACCGGATTGGTAAGGTGCGTTAATCCTGACGTGGATAGATTCGGTCTCTCGAAATTTGGAGAAAGGGAGGTCATGACGTCGACAAAAGATTGGTTACTCTTCGTGTTGGTATCCTGACGTGGATCATTTGTTTTCAGCAGATATCTTTATTCGTAATGGTGAAATGTGCGTCCTGACGTGGACAAGTTTGTAGTTCTTTGTGATGACAAGATACAAGAATCCTGACGTGGACAAATTTATCCTTCTTCGTGTTGTTGGCAAAGTGTAAGTCCTAACGCGGATATTTCCCCAGTGAGTCGAAGGTGTGAGTCCTTACGTGGACAAGTCTTATTTCCTCAGTGAGTCGAAGACGCCTGAGTCCTCACGTGGATAAATCAAGACGAGATCAGTGTCCTAACGCGGGCAGATCAAAGAGATTATTATTCCTAACGTGGAAAGATGTAGTCCTTACGCGGACCTATCAACAGAAGTGATTCCTAACGTGGAAAGACGGAGATTCCTAACGCGGAAAAGAGGGAGTCCATACGCGGACGTGTCAGAAGATAGTTTCCTTACGTGGAAATGACAGTATTCCTAACGTGGAAAGAAGAGAGTCCTTACGTGGACAGATTAAGATGGCATTCCTGACGTGGAACAGTTTAGTCCTGACGTGGACAGATCAAGGTTTGATTCCTTACGTGGAAAGATCGGAGTCCTTACGTGGACATATCAAGAGCATTCCTTACGTAGAAGAAAAATGGTTTCCTTACGTGGAAGGACGAGTTTATTCCTACGTGGAAAGATTGAGCCCTCACGCGGACATATCAAGATTGATTCCTGACGTGGAAAGAAATGGATTATTCCTGACGTGGAAAAGTTTAGTCCTGACGCGGACAGATCATATCAAGATATTCCTAACGTGGAAGAAGAAGTTTATTCCTTACGCGGAGAAATTGGGGTCCTGACGTGGACAGATTCGAGAAGTTGAGTCCTGACGTGGACAGGTTCAGCACCAAAGTGGAATTCCTTACGTGGAAAGATCGGAGTCCTGACGCGGACACGTCAAGTGGTATTGGAGTCCTTACGTGGACAGATTGATGCAGTTCTCCTTATGTGGAAAGAAGATTGCTTCCTAACGTGGAAAGATAAAAGCGTTACTCCTAACGTGGACGATGTGATTCCTATCGTGGACAGGTGTTACTCCTAACGTGGAAGAGTTTTTCCTAACGTGGGCGATTCAATTTACGGAAATGCAGATGAGTTATCCCCAGTGGAGTTGCCGGGACTTTCCTGGGTTGACAGTAAGTGGAGTCCTAATGTGGACAAGTTCTAGTTGAGATTTCTTCGTGTTGACAACAGACAGAGTCCTCACGTGGACAAGCAAGCAGTCTGGTATGACAAAATCCTCTTCAGAACGATGAAGACAATCCCCAGCACGGTCGTGCGAGATCAGTGGGTTGCTCTAACAGTCAGATTCAGCTGACGAATGTCATTCCTCAAGCAGGAGCGCAGTTTATTTCTGCGGTTGGCAAATTTCTGGTTTCACTAGTATTCAACCGTCTCGTACCGCGAATGTCTGAAGGCTCCGGGCTCTTCATCCAATCGGGTCCAAGTCGCTTGAATAGGGGCAGCTGTTGCACCCTAAAATTTGCCCAACCTTATTCCTTGGATTTATGTTTCATTATCATTAGCATTTGCATATAGTGTCATGTACATAGACTAACCATTTGCATAGCATAAGCATAGCAAGTCATTCAACAGGGGACCAATCATTATTTTCATCTCTAGAGGCCTATCAAGAGGTTATTATCCCAATTCAGTCATATTCAAGTCATCAGGAAAGAATTTGAAAGCAAAGAGTTCAGCAGATCAAGCCTTGAGTCCATCTCCTAGCTGAGGGCATCTGAGGATCAACAAGAGGGTTATGAGCTGTGAGGTGAAAGCATGGAGAGCATCTAGACATTATGAGAGACTTAAAAAGTCATTTGGAGAAAGAAAGCAAGTCATTGATGAGTGCATAAGAGCTATAGTTGAAGACAGTCAACTAGGGTTTCATCTGGGTCAACCCTAGGTCAACCCTAGGTCAGTTGACTGACTTAAGAGGGCATTCAAGTCTATTGGAGAGATGTGGGGATCAACATTTGACATATGAAGAAGGATATGGAGATATGCCAAGGAGAATTCAAGAGAAATCAAGGAGAAGAGGAGTTACTAAATTAGGGTTTCTCTGTAAAATCCCCTAGTTTAGGTCAAATTTCCAAGCAAGATAAGTCAAAATGCTAGCTTCAAATGGCTTCTTGGCCAACAAGAAACTTGTAGAGGATCTCAAGACCTTTAATTTGAGTGGTGGAAGACCTCAAGGAGATTTATAGAACTCAAGTTATGGTCCTTACAAGTTACAGGTCATCTGGGGTGTCTGAATTTTTGTCTGTGAAAGTGACTTGACTTCCAAGCTAGTTTTGCCCCTCAAGGAGATTTCAAATGAATTCTTGGTCAACATAAGAGTTGTTCCTCATTGTCTTAGCTTTCTAGAATGGTATGGTATGCCTTCATATGATGTGGAGAACTCAACTTATGGTCTTGACAAGCAAAGGGTATTTTGGGCATTTGTGAATTACAGGTCATTTTAACCTATACCCAAAACTCATACAAGGAGGCCTCAAATGGAAAAACTTACAACATCAAACTTGCTCCAAATGGGATTTTAAGCCTAGAAAGAAGGTCACAAGTTATTGGAGAAGCTCATAGCATGATGTTACATGATTGGTCAAAATATGAACTAAAAAGGCTTATAAAGTGAATAATTTCAAGTTGAAAAAGGGTTTGGGAGATTTACAAGTCCAAATGGAGACTTCCAATATATGATTTTGAATGGAAAAACAATTCTAAGAACAATGGTTCAAGCACTTTTTTGAGTTTAGAAGGAAAAAATGAAGTTATCCATGGTTGCTTACCTTTTAAGAAACATAATCAAAATGAGCCAAAGTTTGAAAACAAGGGAATGTGCAAGATGGATCTAGAATGTACCATTGGGGTCTATATATTCATGAAAGGAGAATTTGGCAAGGGTTGGCCTCATTTGCACCAAGAATTCCACAAGATTTCTCATTCTTTCTTCAAAAGTTTCATTCCAAATCTCTCAAATTCTTCATCAATCTTCATCAAGATCAATTCAATTTTACTCCATCATCATCATAGATCATAATTGAAGCCAGGATCAAGTGATTATCATCCATCTTCGAGTGCTTTTTGCAAGGATATCAAAGTTGCCAATTCCATTGGATAGCATAATTCTGGCCAAGTTTCATCCAAAGCTTGCATACAGAATCAAGTTCCTCAAGGATTAATCAAGATCCAAGTCTCAAAAGCTTCATATCTTCCATTTCCATAGCTGTTTTCAAGGTTTCTCATCAGGTAAGTTTTCATTCGATTAGCTTGATTCTGTTGGTTTCACATGATTTTATTAGTGTAGACTTGATCTAGGTGGTTAGGAGATTAAGTTAGATGATTTTGGAACGATTTGGTGATGGTTAGTGACAGGTGCCACAAACTGTTAGTGTTCGAATCTCTTGGATTAGGGCATTATAATTGTAGCTTGATTGATCAAATTAATCTCCATTAGTTGTAGTTCAGTTTAGGCTAAGTTTGGGGAAGAATCGTGTTGATGCATATCAGTATGATTTCATGGTGACCAGTGTTTGATTCAATTGGATTTGTTGTTGTGGTGAATTTCAAAGAAAACTGATGCCCTAGGATTGTAGAGGGGAAGATCCTGAGCAACTTTCGTGTTTATGGCGTGATGATTCGTGGCGTGTAAGAGGAGAACCGAAGGGTGTAAAGAGTGCTCGTGCATGGAGCCATGGTGAAGTGAAACCCTAAGTTGCAGGTTATTTGGGGAAGATACAATCATAGCCGTTCATTGTAGTTGGACTCTTGACTTAGGGTAAGATCCAATGGTTATTATTCAATCTGAGCGTTTGGAGGGAATTGAAGTTTGGCCCTAAACGCACCGTTTCATTAATTGAAACGGGCGGGCCTGAGTTGATTTATGCTAATCCCACCCCCGTGTTAGGCCCAAAACCAATATTCAACATGAATTCGTTACTTTTCTCACCCCCAGCTGGTTTCCATTTGTTTCTTTAAGTCTGAGTGTTTGCTGGGCCTTAGTAAAAGGCGCTATCTGCACCCCCATTGTGAGGGCCCATCCTGGATTGAACTGAGCGAAGTTCTATTTCAACCCCCCTCTTGCTCATTCAATTCAATTTTATTTTTCTTAATTCCATTAATATTTTACCAATTTTCATAAAATCATAACTAATTCATAAAAAATGCATTTTCATCCATTCTTTTTACCATATCTTCATTAAAATGTCTAGAATATTATAGGAAAATAAATTTTCATTTTTAGTTTTATTTCATATTTTTTACATATTTTCTAAATAAATGTCACATTAAATAATTCATTTCATGCATCATTTTTATGATTTTTGTTCTCTCACATGCTTTGATATTTTTTGATCATTCTTTTCATATTGTTTAGATGAGATATTAGGCTTGTAGAAATATTTTAGTTCCCATTTTTAGAGGTTAATTTTAGGTGATTAATAGATGCTTGAATATCAGGAACAAAACTAGGGTTTTTAGGTGACAACTTAGGAGTTTGATTTCATTCCCCTTAGGACTTAGGGTTTGAATAGATTAGTTATGGGACTATAGGGGCTATGGGTAGTTATTAGATCCCTTAGAGAACAGTTAGGATTCCCCTACTGCTATTATTACTGTCTGTATATCTGTTGTTTGGTGTGGTGTGCCCTCTGGGGTTTATTGATTGTTTGTATGGGTATTGGGTTTGTCTGGGGCCCTGGGGAAGCTGAAGATTTGTGAAGATGAAGCTATTGGAGATTCAAAGATGGAAGATCAACTGTCAGAGTTGAGGAGGAGTTTCTTGATGGCAGATGCTGAGGAGATTAGGGTTTAGGAGCTAGGCAGAGCTCTAGATTAGAAATTTTGTTTCTCAAACATGGATTGCCTTGTCTGCATCCATTCTTCTCTGTGATTCAGAGTCTCTCTAAGACACTCACCCCCTTCCTTTGGAAGGCTTGGTGACAGTGTCTATGAGATAGAACTCTTGAGAGGAAATGTCTCTTGTGTTAGAAGCAGTCTGTTCACCACCTTTGGTAGTCAGCTGATTGCTTAACACCCAATTCACTCTTGTGACTAATCCCTCATCCTGGAGGCTTGAGCTTGAAGAAAAGCCATTGCAGATGGAAGACTGATGATCAAAGCCCTTGTCTGAAGGCCATGAAGATGGAGATTGATGCTTGTTGAAGCTTGTGAATTACTTGAAGCCAGATGTTGATTCAGAGCTGCTGATGCTGTTTCTTTTGGCTGTATTTCATTTGTTGATGTATTGATTGGTTTTCTGGACTGTATTGTTTGCTGTTTACCTTGCTGGGGTTGAAAGTGAAGCCTGTTCACTTTCGCCTATTGTTTTCTAGGTTCGAGGTTGAGTGGGACTCCCTTGCCTCGCTTGTACTGTTGCATCCATGCATTTTACTGCTTTACTGTATATATCTGATATTGTTTCTGTTTCTGCCTATCCCTTAGGATCTCTGTTTCTCTCTGTGCAAGAGAGGAGCATGATAGACACTAGGTCTCAACCCATGCATGATAACATTAGGTTAGTTTGTTTCCCTTCGCAACTGTAGGTTAGAGTTCTGTCTCTTTCTTTCTCAAAACAAACAGAAAAACACATAAAGATTTCAAACACAATAAAAGACACTTCTTCCGTAAAAGAATGTGAACTCATCAAAACGTCATTTTTGTCCTCTTGGACTGTTAATCAGAAAAACCTTTTTCAGAAGGAATAAAATCAACCAAGACAAGCTTGTGTCGTACGTGGCCCGAACTACGTTTGCTCTGATCTTTCATGCCGTATGAAAGTACGTAGGCATAGGATGCGATATCCTAGCGAGCAACTTTCCCCTCCTTTCCCGTAGGTAGGCGAACTACGTTGACTCTGATTTCTCGTTCCAGACGGGAATACGTAGGCATAAAGTGCGATACTTTGCCGAGTCATTTTTATTTTCATTTTATTTTCTTTTTCACCCCTGACCTTTAGAGTAGATAGAATAACAATCCATACCCGAAAACAAGCGTGGATCCCGTCGAGTACGACGGACGTGAGGGGTGCTAATACCTTCCCCTTGCGTAACCGACTCCCGAATCCAGGTTTTGGTTGCGATGACCATACCTTTCCCGTGTTGTGCGAGGTTTACTCTGAGCGTTTCCTTTCCCTCCCGTGGGATAAATAACGCACGGTGGCGACTCTTCTGTTCAGCCGGCGCCGATTTTCGCAGTAGCGACACAGGTCATCTGAGGTATCTGAAATTTTGTCTGTGAAAGTGACTTGACTTCCAAGCAATTTTTACCCCTCAAGGAGATTTCAAATGGATTTCTGGCAAACATAAGAATTGTTCCTCATTGTCTTATCTTTCTAGAATGGTATATTATGCCTTCATATGAGTTGTGTAACTCTACTTATGGTCTTGGCAAGCAAAGGGTATTTTGGTCATCTGAGAATTACAGGTCATTTCAAGCCTATGCCCAAAACTCATACAAGGAAGCTTCAAATGGAAAACTTCACAACATAAAACTTGTTCCAAATGACATTTTGAGTCTATAAAAGTGACCATGAAAGATTGAAAAGGTTCATAGCCCAAGGTTTCAAATTTGGTGGATTTAATGAATAAAAATGACCTAAAAAATGAGATTTTTCATACTTTGGCCAAATAAGGTGAAATTATAGGTCATTTTGAATGGAAAAAACATTTTGAGAACATTGGCTAAAGTAGAATTTTGAGCTTGGTTCAAGTTTTGAAAGTTATGCATGGTTACTTACACATGAAGTTACATAATCCAAAATGTAAGGAAAGAGTGCATGGGAAGTTTCTCCAAAGTTCTAGGAGGTTCTAATGTCATCTATATATTGTATTGAAGAGCTTCATGCATGGGTTGGTGATTCATTGTGCTTATAATACCAAGTTTCACACACTTTCTCCAATTTGCAAAATCAACTCAAACTCTCTCAAACTCTCATCAATTTCCACATTTTCTGATTTGATCATCATCACCATCATCCATAGATCACAATTCACATCAAGATTTGGTAGAGTTGAGGAGGATTCGTGTTGTTCAAGTTGATCATCCAAGAAGCAAGAATTTTGGAATTGTGAGATTCAGAGCATTGGAGTCAGATTCATTGCATACAGAATTCAAGAACAAGTTCCCTGATCCATTTCCAATCATTACAAGCATTTGATCAGAGCATTCCATAGTTGTTTTCTTCACTTTACACCAGGTATGTTTCTCCTTCGAATTGCATGTTTTAGTTAGAATTATAGGTAGTTATTAGCATAGAAAGGTCAGGATAGGTTAGATGACTAAGTTTGGTGAGTTTGGAGAGTTTTCATGGAGTTTGATCATGGTGTACCAAAACTGTTTGGATGGATAACTCTTGGAATACTGCACGAGAATCCTAGGTTAATAGCTTGTTGTGATCAGCACAAGGCGTAGAGCATGTTAGGGCAAGAATTAGGGAGAATTGGAGAGGTTGATGACAGGTGTTAATGGTGGATTCAGACTGGTATTCCTATCGGGTTTGCTTATTGTTTGAGCTTTAGAGGGAATGGTTGTTATGGCTGTGTAGAGGGATTGTTCTAGAGCAATTTTGCTTTTGGAATTTTTTGATTTCGTGGAGAGATGAGGGAGAACAGTGGAGTGGAAAATCATGCATGGGAGAAGAGTTTCAGAGCTAGGGTTTGCAGGAGGTTGAAGATAACATGAGAGCCACACGATCTGGCTTTGACATTTGACTTGGTTATGCATCCAATGGCCACGATTGAAAATGGAAAACGGAGGGAGGATTCAAACATCAAAACGCACCGTTCTACTTATTATCTTCAGACTGGGCTTTGAACTTGTTGCTATTCATACCCCCAAATCAGGCCCACTTCCTAATGAACTGAAATATTCGCTATTCACACTGTTTCTTCCTTTTTTATTTTTTGGTTATTTTCTGAGTACATTGGGCCCAGACGCGCCTTGCTAGGCGCACCCCCAGTCTGGGCCCGTTTCTCTTTTTAATTGGTTTTTCTTGCTCATTGCACCCCAGCTCAATTTAATTCATATTATTTCATTCATATTTTTTTAAATCTTTAAAAAAATCATAACAAATTGGAAAATGCTTATTTTTCATTGGTTGTTTTTGCATTCTTTTCATAATTTTGTCAAGAAAATTATCATACAAAAAAATTAATATTTCATTTTATTTTAATATTTTTGGCATATTTTTCTTTTAAATAGGTGTAAATAATGTTTAGTTTGATACATGAATTTGGTGATTTTAGTTTGAATAGATGCTTTAATATTTTTAATCCATTATTTTTATGTTGATTAGTAGATAATGTTAGATTGTATATAAAATTTAGTTCATATTTTTAGGACTTAATTTTAGGTGATTAGTTTAGGTGTGGATAACATGAACAAAACTAGGGTTTAGGTGACAACATAGGTGAATGAGTTCATTTCCCTTAGGAGTTAGAAATTGAATCTTTGAGGTATGGGACTATAGGGATTAGGGGTAGTTATTAGATCCCTTAGAAAATATTAGGATTCCCCTACTGCTATTAGTACTGTCTGTATTTGCTTGACTGGTGTGGTGTGCCCTCTCTGGGGATTATGATTTGTCTGTGTGGGTATTGGGTTTGCCTGGGGATTGGGAGAGATGAAGACTTGTGAGGATGAAGCCATTGGGAGATACAGAGATTGAAGTCCAACTTCCAAAGTTGATGAGGAGATTCTTGCTAGCAGCTGTTGAGGAGACTAGGGTTTAGGAGCTAGGCAGAGCTCTAGATTAGAAAGCTTGTTTCCCAAACATGGAATGCCTTGTCTGCATCCATCCTTTCTCTATGATTCAAAGTCTCTTTCAAATATCCACCTCCTTCCTTTGGAAGGATCAGTGAATGTATTTGAAAGATAGAACTTTTGAGAGAAAACTGTCTGTATAATGTTAACAGTTGATGAGCCACCCTTGGTAGGCAGTCTACTGTTTAACATTCACTTTTATCTTGTTGACTGATATTCCTCTTGGAGTTTGAGACTTGAAGAAAAGCCATTGCAGATGGAAGACTGATAACCAGGACCTATCTTGAAGGCTGTGGAGATGGAGATTGATGCTTGCTGAAGCTTGTAGCTGATTGGTGATGACTTGAAGACAGATGTTGATGCAGAGCTGTTGTGGCTGTTTATTGTTGCTGTTTTCATATTTGATGTATTGATTGGTTTTCCCGGACTGTATTGTTTGCTGTTTAACCTGTTGGGTTGAAAGTGAATTCTGTTCACTTTTGCCTATTGTTTTCTAGGTTCGAGGTTGAGTGGGACTCCCTTGCCTCGCTTGTATTGTTGCATCCATACATTTTACTACTTTACTGTATATATTTGCTATTGTTTCTGTCTCCGTCTATTCCCTTAGGATCTCTGTTTCTCTCTGCGCAAGAGAGGAGCATGATAGACACTAGGTCTTAACCCATGCATGATAACATTAGGCTAGTTTGATTCCCTTCGCAACCATAGGTTAGAGTTTTGTCTCTTCTTTCTCAAAACAAACAGAAAAACACAATAAATATTTCAAACACAATAAAAGACACTTCTTCCGTAAAAGAATGTGAACTCATCAAAACGTCATTTTTGTCCGCTTGGACCAGTAATCAGAAAAACTTTTTTTTTAGAAGGAATAAAAACAATCAAGACAGACCTGTGTCTTCCGTGGCCCGAACTACGTTTGCTCTGATCTTTCATGCTGTATGAAAGTACGTAGGCATAGGATGCGATATCCTAGCGAGCAACCTTCCCCTCCTTTCCCGTAGGTAGGCGAACTACGTTGACTCTGATTTCTCGTTCTAGACGGGAATACGTAGGCATAAAGTGTGATACTTTGTCGAGTCCTTTTATTTTCTTTTTAACCCTTAACCCTTAGTGTAGATAGAAATAACAATCCGTACCCGAAAACAAGCGTGGATCCCGTCGAGTACGACGGACGTGAGGGGTGCTAATACCTTCCCCTTGTGTAACCGACTCCCGAATCCAGGATTTGGTTGCGATGACCATTCCTTTCCCGTCTTTGCGGTAGGTTTACTCTGAGCGTTTCCTTTCCCTCCGTTAGGATAAATAACGCACGGTGGCGACTCTTCTGTTCAGCCGGCGCCGATTTTCGCAGTAGCGACACACAGCACTGATTTGGAAACCTCTACTGATTAATACTTCTTGTATAGTCTTTGGGCGTCCTTTGTCATGTGTCGGCGCTTCATCATGAGTTGGTTTGTAACCCAACCCTTGGAGACCCATCTTTGGCTTTACTTCAATAACCTCTCCCCAACCTGCGGGAGTATCTTCTTCCAGTGTGGACTTGATGCTCTGAGCGGATGCAAAAGACAGACTACTCTTAGCCACTATTTCTTCCAACATCATTGCATTAGCTATCTCGAGTGCTTGAAAGGAAGTTTCTAACGCGCTCTCATCTGCTTCAATATACTTGAATGATGACAGATTGCTCACCATTAGATCCTCTTCACCGTGTACAATCACTAACTTATCATTCACGACAAATTTCATTCTCTGATGCAATGTGGAAGTCACTGCCCCTGCGGCGTGAATCCACGGTCGTCCCAACAAACAGCTATAAGTCGGGTTAATGTCCATGACTTGGAACGTAATATCGAACACATGAGGTCCGATCATGATTGGCAATTCTACCTCTCCCACAACCGTTCTTCTTGAACCGTCAAAAGCTTTTACAATTAATGATGTCGGTTTCATTTCTGCCCCTGCATATGCTAACCTTGCGAGCGACCTTGCGGGCAGTACATTCAATGAGGATCCGGTATCGACTAAAACTCGTGCCATTGTGTCTTCTTGGCACCTAATAGATATGTGCAACGCACGGTTGTGATTACATCCTTCTTTTGGCAACTCTGCATCACTAAAACTCAGGGTGTTACATGCAGTAATGTTGGCTATTACTAAATCAAATTGGCCGAGAGTTATGTCTTTTGTCACATGTGCCTGTCTCAACACTTTTTGCAGAGCTTCTCTGTGAGCTGGGGAGTTCATCAAGAGAGACAAGATCGATATCTTTGATGGGGTTTGGTGAAGCTGATCAATAACCCTGTAACCACTTTTCTGAATAATCATTAAGAATTCCTCGTCGTCTCCCTCAGTACTTGGTACCTCTTTTTCTTTTATCGCAGCAGGGGTAACCTCTTTCGGAGCGGCTACTATTATCTTTGGTTGATAGATGCGACCACTACGGGTCATTTTGCTTGTACCTGCAATGTTTGTCACGTCCACTTGGTCGTCTTTCACTGTCTCTTTCTGACTAACTTTCCCAGATCCTCGATCTATCACAGTCATGTCATATTTCCATGGAACGACCTTTGTGCTTTCAAAAGGAAACTGTCTTGGTTTCTGAATAATAACCGGTTGAGGTTGATAGATAGCCGACTTGTTGAACACAGGCTTCATACTTTTGTTGGTCATTTTGGACACCGGAACTTTTTCACTTTTCTTCGGTAAATTAAAAACAGGCTCAATTACTGGAACTTCTTCTTTCCTCACCTTACTACACACTTGTAACATTCCATCATCAATCAATCTTTGTATATTTCCTCGTACCTCATCACACCCTTTAGAATCACCAAAACATTCTTTACAATCATTATGGGTATCTTCTATCAATCCTGCTTTCAGTAGTTTCTCGTGAAGTAACCTCAACGGGGTTTTGATCTCTGACACACCTCGGACCATCCTTTCATCCGACACTTCTTCTACCGCATTAACCCCTCCATGATTCGGCAATGGATTACTTTTAACATTTGGGGATACATCATCAAAAGACAAGATCTTCTTTTCTATCAACTCCCTGACCAGATGTTTTAAAGCAAGACAACCTTCTAAATCATGACCGGCAGCACCTTCGTGAAAGGCACAATGAGCGTTTGGATTATAATGAGGAGATGTAGTGTCTGGATTTAATGGTCGTGTTATTACCAATCCTTGTTGCACCAAGGAGGGGTACAACTCTGTGTAAGTCATCGGTATCTGAGGAAGTGGAGGTTTTGTTGTTGGTCTCCGATTTTGGTAGTTCTGTCTGGGTGCCTGAGCTCTATGCTGAGGATGTTGCTGATAGGGTGGAGCGTTGGGCGCTCGCTGATACCCTTGTTGAATTGGCTGATATACAGGTGTTGGCTGCACTGTCTGATAACCGAAAACAGGGTGATTAAAAGCCGGAGTCACAGCTACCACATATGGTTGTTGGGCATACTGCAACAGATACATTGGTCGTTGTTGCTAGGATTGCTGAACATAACTTGCTTGAGGCTGCTGAACAAAGCCTTGCTGAGGTTGTTGAACGTAACTTTGCTAATATTGTTTGTAAGGTGGTCTCCAGGTGCGACTCTTTCTTCCCATGGTTACTGCATTTGTCTCCCCTTCCTTTTTCTTATGAAAATTACTGTTGAGCTTCTTGACATTGTTGTTACCAGAGCTGCTGGAACCACTAGCCACCTTTCCATTCTTCATTCCTAACTCCACTCTCACCCCCACTGCTACTATATCAGAAAAACTTGCGGTTACACTACTGATCATCTTCTCATAAAACTCCGGTCTCACTGTATCGACGAACCAATCTGTCAACTCTTTTTCACTCAAAGGGGGTTCCACCTGAGAGGCAGTTTCCCTCCACCTTTGTGCATACTCTTTGAAAGATTCCGAACTCTTCTGTGACATACTCAGTAACTGTCTTCTATCAGGGGCCAAATCCATGTTGTACTTGTAATGTTTTACGAAAGCATCGGCCAAGTCTTGGAAACTATGAATACGAGACTGATCCAAGCCCAAATACCATTTAGCAGGAGCTCCTTTCAAACTATCTTGGAAACAGTGAATCATCAACTTGTCATCTTCTACATGAGCGGCCATTCTCCGGTAATACATAATCAGATGCGTCCGTGGACAAGTAGCCCCAGAATACTGATCAAAATTGGGAACTTTGAATTTCGGTGGAATTACCAACCCAGACACTAAGCACATATCTCTGGCATCAGTACCAAAGATGTCATTTCCTTCCATTGCTCTGACTTTCCTGCCGATAGTCTCTACACTTTCTTTCAACTTATCATGTCGTCCGCTCTCTTCTTCATACCCCTCAAGACCTTCGTACACTTGTGGAGGATTATGAAAAACAGTGCGCGCTTGAATCTGAACAGAAGGCTGAGTGTAAGTAGGAATAGCTTGAGGAACTTCTGCCCCCAGGGGAACTGCTTGTTGATTGACTGCTAGTGGAGGTACGAAACCAGGCGGTAACCCATATGGTGGAACATTTGCAACATTGACTGCCGTTGGGATTGGCTCTACAGCTATGCCAGTGATTTCAGAAACAACAGTGGCTTGAGTGTCCAACTTTGCACGAATGACTTGTAGGGCTTCCATGATCTTCCCCATGCCTCCTCATAGCTCTCCAAGTTCATTATCAATCCTGTCCACATCCAAATTCTGTCCTTCCATTCTTAGACGCACTTGGGCTCGGGTGTTGTACCGGTGTTGAGGATTCAGTGTGATTCTTTCTAGAGACAAGACAGCAAGATGAGACACAACACAAGAACATGCACATGTGATGCTTATGAATGCAAAATGCAACAATGCAAAATTAATCATTCAAGGAATCCAAAGAAATATTTGCAAAAATTACAACAATGGGGATATAAGCAAATTCAAAGTCTTCATAGATTAATAACTAAGAGTTTTACAACAACGATTCTGAAACTGAAATACAAGTCTTTAATACAGATACATGATGAAATAAAACGGAAAACAAAAGGATTTTAGGTCTTCTGGTTGGATGGCCCTTCGTCTTTTGGTTGACTCCTCTTCCCACCTTGACGGATCAACTCTTGTAGTTCTTCCTTCTCTTGCATAGCCTTGAAATACTTATCCCTCCAAGCCTTTCCTTCTTTTTCAGCTTTTGCCAAAGCGGCTTTTAACTCTTCTACGAGAGTAGGTTTGGGTGAGTCAGGCTCAAAGCGAGTATAGAACATCTTCAACGCTGCTTCTTTTACCCATGATAAGTAAGATTCTGAAACAGCGGTGTCGTGGTAACCTAAGGTAGTTACTCTCCTCGTGTGGACATAACGCCAAGCATACACAATTCGAGCCCTGTAAGCGGGATTCTTCCCCTCTTCAATGTAAAAGCTTCTCAAAAAGTGTGGGTTTGGTTCATCCTCCATGGGGTGCCCCAACTGGCGATGAGCTAAAATAGGATTATAGCTGATGTAACCATTAATGTTGATAAACGGTACATTCGGGAAATCTCCACAGCTTTGGATCATGGCAATCCCCCATACATAGGGTCATACCACTTAATATCTGAGTGTTTGAGCAACAACAGTTTTTCAACCCATGAGAGCCCATTTTGCTTATCCCAGAGTGCTGGAATTCTTGGCAAGTGCGAAATAAACCACTTGTGCAAGAGAACGGTGCAACACTCAATCTGTCCAACTCCATAATGGTTCCTTCGGTGAACAAAAATGTACATATCAGCCAACAAAGTAGGTACAGGATTCTTGATTAAGAAAAGGTTGATTGCATTTGCGTCCACAAAATCATTAGCAGTCGGGAACAGGAACAGACTGTAGATTAGTAAAACCAGGATGGCCTCAAATGCTTCAATATTCTTTGACAAGGCATAGCTTTGAGCTTTTTCATATAGGAACATAGCTGGAAATCCATATAACCCTCCCTTAGAAATCATATGAGATCGTACCTCGTCCACCTCTAAATACGCGGCCTCTGCAACTGCTCTTTCATTAGGAGTCCCTTCTCTTCCAGAAAATGGTCTAGGAGTGACGCCTACTCCCATCAGGGCGGAATATTCTTCCAAGGTTGGTAGCAACTGATAATCCGGAAAGGTGAAACAGTGATAGGTTGAATCATAGAACTGCATGAGTGCGGATAACACCTCTTCATATACTGGAACTTCTAGCAAAGACATCATATTCCCATACTTCTCTCTGAATGCCTCGGGGTCTTCTACTAAACTTCCCAGTTTCTTCAAGTTCTCCAATTTTAGTCTTTGGAAAACAACCTCTGCTTTCTTTCCAGAGTCCATCCTATAATATCTGCAAAACAGTCTTTAGTTCCTTGAATGATTAAATAATGAGAATGCAAATGCAAAAGTTTTATGGAACTCAAATCAAAATATCGTTTCATTTCATTGATTTTCAGGTTTTGAATTACAAAATATCCAGTACATTTTACAAAAGTCCAAAATATAAGGCTGACAGTATTTTAAATAAAAGTCCTCTTTTGCTTTAAGCTTCTTGATTTCTTGTTCCATCTGAGTCTTCTCAAAAATGAGTTTGTCCACAACCTGCTTCCATGGAGTTGACTGAGAGCTGGCAGAAGATAAACCTTCATGTGTCTTCCTCTTCTTACAAGCAATCATTTCTTCATCCTTCGCCTGGAGTTGTCTACAAAGTTCATCATTCTCTTCCATGGCCACTTGGTACTTGTACTTCCAGGCTACTTTAGTTTGTTGTGATTTCCGCAAAGCAATCTTCAACGTCTCCTCTTCAGACATAAAGATTATTGGGTGTTCCTCCTCTAAAACCATGGGTTTCTGCTGAGGATAAGGCATCTTCAGCTGAATAGCTCTCTTTCGGATCCATTGGAGATAAGGCTCGAGAGAGACATAATTAGGTTTCTGTAACGCCCCGATTCCGATTCCCATTTTATTGAGTCCTTTTTGATTTAATTGGATAATTAATTATTCTAACGTGGAAATTATGTGTTAATATGTTATATTGGTATGTTATGCTATTTTTTTTACCTGTTTGGAGAGTTTTTGATTAAAATAGGTCGGAGGGTATTTTGGGCATTAGTAATTATGTTAAGTGGATAATTTTATGAGAATTGATTGATTAGTGAGTGGAAAGAATTTGAGAGGGAGGAAATAGAATTATGAGATAAGAGAGGAAAAGAGAAAATATAGTAAGATAGAAAGAAAAAGAAGAGAAAGAAAGAGGAAGTGAAGAGAAAAGGAGAGGAAAACCTAGAACTTCAAGAAATCATCACCAAAGCTTTCGATTGATCGGGTAAGGGTGTGAAACTTTATTATTCTATCAATGTGTATAATCATGTATGATTTTGTTGGATTGTTTTGGATTGTTGGTAGTTTTTCTACACTTTCCATTTTAGGTTGAAGTTGGTTTAATCGAAAGAATCATTGTTTAACGGTTAGAATCGTGATTAGATGATGTAGGTTAGACGATATATGTTAGACTAAGGCTACTGGAACAACTTTGGATTTAATCGGGTGATTTTGGTGAGTTTGGAGGTGCTGGAGCAGAACTGAATGTTGTTGTTCGCAGGCGACTCGCTAGCAGCTCGCTAGGCGAGCATGCAGCGAACGCTCGCTAGCAGCTCGCTAGGCGAGCGTGCAGCGAACGGTCCCAGACTTGGGACAGAGAGATCCTGATGTCCCTCGCCGGCAGCGAAGGGAGTAGCGAGGAGCTCGCAGGAGGTTCGCTATGGCGAACGGGGTAGCGAACGAGGTCTGTAGCCTCTGTTCTTGCTCGCTAGCAGTTCGCTA
Source organism: Lathyrus sativus (assembly GCA_963859935.3). Classification (NCBI taxonomy): domain Eukaryota; kingdom Viridiplantae; phylum Streptophyta; class Magnoliopsida; order Fabales; family Fabaceae; genus Lathyrus; species Lathyrus sativus. The sequence continues at coordinate 638,265,030 of OZ012740.1, read as the reverse complement.
AGCGAGGAGGTAGCGAACGCTCGCTAGCAGCTCACTAGGCGAGCATGTAGCGAACGTAGCAGGATGAATTTTCCCTGTTGCATGGTGCTGTCGTGGCTTGGGGTTTCGGTTGCGATTGACCCTTCTTTGATTTAATAGCTTATATGCTGGTTTGTGATGTGCTGTGGGTAGCCGTATGGCGTGAATCCTAGATTATGAATTGTGGTTGTTTGGGCAATTATGTGCATCGTTTAGCTTGATTAAAAATCCATGATGTTTGTATGAATATATGCGATGAATGTGTAGAATGCATGAGTATATTTGTAAACATGTGTGCATTTCAAGAGTGTCATGAGTCATGTTGCATGTGAAGCATCATGGTATGCATTCTTGTGTCGATTGATTCCTCGGTGAATCTGCAGAACCTCGTGTGCCCTTGTGGGGTGTGAGCGATGGTTAATTATTGATCCCTCGGTGGATCTGCAGAACCTCGTATGTTGCGATGGTTATTTTGATTCCGCGTAGAATCTGCAGAACCTCGTGTGCCCATGTGGAGTGTGAGCGACGGTTATTTGGTTCTTCAATTGAACCTGCTGAAATGAGTCGGTACCGCATTTGCATCTGCATAGAGTCGTGTGTCGGTCTCTATGAGTTGCATGTTGACATCTTGCATGGTGTATGGTGAATAAACATAATTGTAAATGTTTATATGAATTGTTGATGATTGGCATGATTGGTATGCTTGAAGACACATGTATGTGTGAATATATGTATATGTATGTTTTGTGTGTTTATGAACTGATATCAACATTGTTGACGCATATTGTATATGCATGGTGTTCTATTTGTAAATAGATAATGTGAATACATTGTGATGTACGTTATGACGAGGTGAGTTGCGGTGAGAATGCGAAAGACGTATATTGGATATTATGTATATATATGTTTATATGCATTGTTATTATGATATCGTTTCTCACCCTTCTGTTGTTTCTTTTAATGCTCTATGAGGCATTGCAGATTAGATTGCTGGAGGTATTTTTGTGAAGCGTGGCTTCTTCCCTTTTTGATTTTTTTTTTGTGATACATCTGTGTATGTATCTGCTGATGATATGTTTGTAAGCATGATGAATGATAACTGTATATGTGAACATATGTTTTGGAGGATTATGGAATATTTGGATATTTCCGCCTTGTTCTAAATATTCTTTGTGGGTGCTACCTTGTTGTTGCATATCCGTTTGAGCAGGTGTTGTATGTGTTGGAATTTTTATGATAATGTGATATTTCCCTTTTATGCCACGTTGCAAATGTACTCTGATGGAATTTTGAATTTGTGCCTAAATGATTTAATTGTTTATTTTGGGGGTATAGAAAGGGGGTGTTACATTTAGTGGTATCAGAGCCAGTGTTGAGTCAGTTGTATCTGTCTCGCTGTTTTGTTGGTTGAACGATTGTTTGACCTTGTTGTTATTTTTGGGAATAATCAGAATATGGCTGGTCGTAATGACAACACTATGGCTCGAGCGGTGCAGGGTGCGCCGAATGTGAATGCTAACGATGAGTTTAGAAAGAATCAGCCACCGGTGTTCAAAGGAAGGTTTGATCCGGACGGTGCTCAGATTTGGCTGAAGGATGTCAAGAGGATCTTCAGAGTTATGATTGTGCTGAGGGGAATAAGGTGAGACTTGGATCTCACATGCTGAGAGAAGAAGCCGATGACTGGTGGGTCGGCATAAGACAAATTCTTGAAGTTGATGATGAGGAAATAACTTGGGATTTGTTCCGCACTGAATTTTTGAGGAAGTATTATCCGGAGAGTGTGAAGGGAAAGAAGGAAATGGAGTTTCTAGAATTGAAACAAGGGAACATGTCCGTGGTTGACTACACGGCTAAGTTTACGGAGTTGGTGAAATTCCATCCTCACTATGATGTGGTGACGGAGAAATTTTCCAAGTGCACTAAGTATGAGAATGGCTTGCGTCCTGAGATCAAGCAAGCGGTGGGTTATCAGAGGATTCGAAGATTTTCGTACTTGACCGAATGCTGCAGGATCTTTGAAGAAGATAGTAGAGCTCGTTCTACTCACTATAAGAGTTTAAATGAGAAGAAAGGAAAGCAACCGGTAAGGAGTGGACCTTATGTGACGCCTGCTGATAAAGGAAAGCATAGGGAACACTTTGTTAAGAGACCCGGTGGTGGAAGTTCTGGTCCAATTAAGTGCTATAGGTGCGGCGAAGTGGGGCACAAATCTTTTGAGTGTAAGAAGGTTGGGGAAAAGTGTGCTAACTGTGGTGGTCTCGGTCATGCTACAACTGAATGTAGAAGGAATGTGATTAAGTGTTTTAACTGTGGGGAGGTTGGTCATATTAGTACAAAGTGTACTAAGGCAAAGCAAGCTCCGTCAAGCGGGAAGGTATTTGCATTAGCGGGTGCAAACACTACTAATGCGGATCGGTTGATTAAAGGTACATGCTTTATTAATAATATGCCTTTAGTTGCTATTATTGATACCGGAGCGACTCATTCGTTTATTTCTTTCGAGTGCGCTAAGCATTTGGATTTGTGTTTTTCTTCTTGTGGTGGTGATATGGTTATTGAGACGCCCGCTTCGGGGTTGGTAACTACGTCTTCGGTATGTTTGAGTTGTCCCTTGACCATGTATGGTAAGGACTTTATTATGGACTTGGTGTGTTTGCCATTAGAAGGATTAGATGTGATTTTGGGTATGAATTGGTTGCAGTATAATAGAGTTCGTATTGATTGTTATCACAAGTTGGTGAGGTTTCCATCTTTGGGAGATGAGGAGGGGGAGAGTTTTCTATCCACTAAAGAGTTGAAGAAACTTTTGGCGGATGAAGCTTAAGTGTTCTGTTTGTTTGCGTCGCTGTCGGTAGAGAATAAGGTTGAATTGGATTTGGTTCCAGTGGTATGTGACTTTCCAGAAGTATTTCCGGAGGACATTACGGATGTACCGCCGGAAAGGGAAGTTGAGTTTTCGATTGATCTAGTTCCCGGTACTAGACCGATTTCGATGGCACCGTATCGTATGTCGGCATCGGAGTTGGTAGAGCTGAAGAAACAATTGAATGATTTATTGGAAAAGAGATTTGTTAGGCCGAGTGTTTCTCCTTGGGGTGCGCCGGTATTGTTGGTAAAGAAGAAAGATGGGAGCATGCAGTTGTGTATTGATTATCGGCAGTTGAATAAGGTGACTATTAAGAATAAGTATCTGCTTCCTAGAATTGATGATTTGATGGACCAATTGGTTGGTGCCCGTGTTTTTAGTAAGATTGATTTGAGGTCAGGTTATCACCAGATTCGTGTTAAAGAAGAAGATATTCAAAAGACGGCTTTTAGGACACGGTATGGTCATTATGAATTTTCTGTGATGCCATTCGGAGTTTCTAATGCGCCGGGTGTGTTTATGGAATATATGAATCGTATCTTTCATGAGCAGTTGGATCGTTTCGTAGTTGTGTTTATTGACGACATTTTGATTTACTCTAAGTCTCAAGAAGAGCATGAAGAGCATTTGCGGGTTGTGTTGCAAGTTTTGAAGGAGAAGCAATTGTATGCTAAGTTATCCAAGTGCGAGTTTTGGTTATCGGAAGTGAGTTTTCTTGGGCATGTTATTTCTGGTAATGGTATTTGTGTTGATCCGTCCAAGATTGATGTGGTGATGCAATGGAAGGCTCCTAAGTCGGTTACGGATATCCGAAGCTTTTTGGGCTTGGCCGGTTATTATCGGAGGTTTATTGAGGGATTTTCGAAGTTGGCACTTCCGTTGACTCAGTTGACTTGTAAGGGGAAGACTTTTGTTTGGGACATTAATTGTGAGAAGAGTTTTGTTGAACTTAAGAGATGGTTGACAACGGCGCCGATTTTGATTTTGCCAAATCCGACGGAATCGTTTGTGGTTTATTGTGATGCTTCTTTGTCCGGTTTGGGTGGTGTTTTGATGCAAGACGGTAAATTTGTGGCTTATGCTTCAAGGCAATTGAGATTGCATGAGAAGAATTATCCTACGCATGATTTGGAATTGGCGGCCGTGGTCTTTGTTTTGAAAATTTGGAGGCATTATCTCTATGGTGCGAGATTTGAAGTTTTTAGCGACCATAGGAGTTTGAAGTATTTATTTGAACAAAAGGAATTGAATATGAGGCAAAGGAGGTGGTTAGAGTTTTTGAAGGATTATGACTTTGGTTTGAATTACCATCTGGGTAAGGCAAATGTTGTAGCCGATGCTTTGAGCCGGAAGTTAGTGCATATGTCTACATTGATGGTAAGAGAATGGGAACTTTTGGAGAATTTTAGAGATTTGAGTTTGGTTTGTGAAATGACGCCGAGAAGTGTGAAACTTGGTATGTTGCATGTTACGAATGATTTTCTTGCTACCGTTCGTGAAAAGCAAAAGTTAGATTTGAAATTTGTGGATTTGATGATGAATGAGAATGAGGACTTTAAAGTTGATAATTTTGGAGTTTTGAGATTCCGTGGTCGTATTTGTATTCCCGACGATGTGGATTTGAGAAAGATGATATTGGAGGAAGGACACCGGAGTAATTTGAGTATTCATCCGGGTGCGAATAAGATGTATCAAGATTTGAAGAAAATCTTTTGGTGGTCCGGATTGAAGAGGGATGTAGCTCGGTTTGTGTATTCGTGTTTGACTTGCCAGAAGTCTAAGGTGGAACATCAGAAGCCTAGCGGTTTGATGCAACCGTTGGATATTCCGGAATGGAAATGGGATAGTATATCAATGGATTTTGTTACGGGTTTACCAAATACGCAAAGAGGTCACAATGCTATTTGGGTGATTGTTGATAGGCTTACTAAATCTGCTCACTTTATTCCGATTGATATTAGTTATCCTTTGGAAAAGTTAGTCGATTGATATTCGTGTGATTGTGAAGTTGCATGGAGTTCCCAAGAGTATCGTGTCGAATAGAGATCCTAGATTTACTTCGAGATTTTGGGAAGGTTTGCAAAAGGCTTTAGGTTCTAAGTTGAGATTGAGTTCGGTGTATCATCCGCAGACGGATGGCCAAACTGAGAGGACGATTCAATCGTTGGATGACTTGTTGCGTGCTTGTGTGCTCGAGCAAGGTGGTGTTTGGGATAACTTTTTGGCATTGATTGAGTTCACTTACAACAACAATTTTCATGCAAGTATTGGTATGGCACCATTTGAGGCTTTGTATAGTCGGAGATGTCGAACACCTTTGTGTTGGCATAAAACCGGAGAGAGATCGGTAGTTGGACCGGAGATGGTACAACAAACGACGAAGAAGGTGAAGTTTATTCGGGAGAAGATGAAAGCTTCTCAGAATAGGCAAAAGAGTTATCATGACAAGAGAAGGAAGGATCTTGAATTTCAAGAAGGTGACCATGTGTTTTTGAGAGTTACACCGGTTACGGGTGTGGGTCGTGCTTTGAAGTCGAAGAAGTTGACTTCTCGTTTTATTGGTCCGTATCAAATTATTGCACGAGTTGGTGCGGTGGCTTATCGTGTGGCGTTGCCTCCGAATCTTTCGAATTTGCATGATGTGTTCCATGTTTCGCAACTTCGGAAGTATGTTCCAGATCCGTCACATGTGATTCCTATGGATGAGGTGGAGGTAAGAGATAATCTTACGGTTGAGGTTTTACCGGTTATGATTTTGGACCGCGAAGTTAAGAACCTAAGAGGCAAGGATATTTCGCTTGTAAAAGTAGCATGGGGAGGTGTTGCGGAAGGCAATATGACTTGGGAATTGGAGAGTAAAATGCGTGAGTCGCATCCTGAGCTGTTCGAATTAGGTAATATTTTCGAGGACGAAAATTCCTAAGTGGGGGAGAGTTGTAACGCCCCGATTCTGATTCCCATTTTATTGAGTCCTTTTTGATTTAATTGGATAATTATTTATTCTAACGTGGAAATTATGTGTTAATATGTTATATTGGTATGTTATGCTATTTTTTTTACCTGTTTGGAGAGTTTTCGAGTAAAATAGGCCGGAGGGTATTTTGGGCATTAGTAATTATGTTAAGTGGATAATTTTATGAGAATTGATTGATTAGTGAGTGGAAAGAATTTGAGAGGGAGGAAATAGAATTATGAGATAAGAGAGTGTTGCACCCTAAAATTTGACCAACATTTATTTACCCATCAAGAGTTGTATGAGGCTATGAAGCTAGCCAAGAAGTCTATTCAAGTGTTCAAAGGTTGATACCTTTATCAGAGAACCCAAGAGATCCTCAGAGGAATTGGTTGAAACCAAGGTTGTGTGCCTCATAACTTGAGAGTTGTGGGTGCTCCTCAGATGATTCTGAGGCTATGAGGATGGACTTGAAGCTTTGAGAAAGCTTATGAGATGTCTTGAAAGCCATCATGAAGCCTAGAGAGGTCGTTGTTCAAGAATTCAGAAGATTCAACCATGAATGGTAGAATTAGGGTTTGACTGGGTCAACCCTAGGTCAAATGATGATTTGGAGAGGGTTGAGACCTAATCCAAGGGCCATGTGATCATGGAATGATGTATTGAGATATTATAAGGATGATTCCTAGACCAACTCATCATGATTGAGGAGTTTGAGAAGTTTCAAGCTAGGGTTTCTAAGGATTGACAGTGTAAAATCCCCTAGTTTGATCCCTATCTTCCAGGCAGTTTAGCTCAAGATGTGATTGTCATCTCATCTTCCCCACAACATGAATGTTGTAGATATTGTTCTTAGCTATAATTTGAGTGGTAGAAGTCCTTGATAGGATTTGCAGAGCTCAAGTTATGGTTTTGACAAATTACAGGTCATCTGAGGTATGTGAATCTGGGTCCTTGAAAGTCACCCAACTTGCAGACAACTTTTGCCCTAGTAGGATGATTCCTATGGATTCTTGGTCAACATGAATGTTGAAGAACATCTTCTTAGATTTCTATAGAGTACTATAAGTCCTTGATAGGATTTGTAGAACTCAACTTATGGCTTTGACAAGCCAAGGGCATTTTGGTCATTTGGAAGTTATAGGTCATTTCAAGCATAAGGCCATATCTCCTACTTCCAAGCCTCAAATGGAAAAATCTTCAACATCAAACTTGCTTAGAATGATGTTTTAAGGCTAGTAGGGTGGTCATGAGATGTTGGAAAGGCTCATATCAAAAAGTGATAAAAATGGCCTAAAAATGAGGCATAAGTTAATTCAAGTGAAGTTGAAAATCATAAATCATAAGCTATAAGTCCAAACCATGTCATGTAATAGGTCATTTTGACTCCAAATGACATTCTAAGAACAATGGTTCAGCCACAATTTTGATTTGAGGCTTGCATCATAGGGTTGCCTTGTAATTGGATTGCTTGCACATGAAGGTACCAAACCAAAGCAAGGAAAAACTCAATAAACAAGGTGTTTGAGCATTGTATCTCATCCAAGATCTCATGTAAGGAGAATTTAAAATCAGTTACCCAAGTTACAAGGCATTTGGCATGAGATACCATGTTATGAGAAATGGAAATTCAAATTACCATGACATGAAATCTTCAAATTCTCATTGGATTGTTCTAGGGAGTTCTAGACTATTCTAAACCAGTCTATATATTGAATACAACTTTCATTGAGTCAAGGTTGGTGTTGATTGTTGTAGAGAAGAGAGTGTGAAATCATAAAGCTTACATTGCAAGTTACATTGAATCTCTTGATTCTTCTTCATTGCTACCCCATTTTTCTTCACAAACCTTCTCCATAGACATTTCTGAGTGTGTTCATATTGAGTTGGAGCTCCATTGATGAAGATTTGAAGGTGTTCCATTGGAAATTGCAAGGGAGCAAATCACATTGGATCTTGAAGTACAAGCTTGCTACATCCAATCTTTTGCAAACAGAAGAAGATTCATCATCCAAGGAGTGTTCTTGAGGAGTTTCAAGCCCTGAATTGAAGATCTACCATCACTACCATTCCAAGAAGCCAGGTATGCAAAACCATCTCTACACCCTTATCTAGGCATGGTTAGGATGAATTCTTAGTGTAGACTTGTTAGAGACAATTAGGTGATCATTTTTGATGAGTTTGGGAGCATTTGGTGAAGTTTCATTCATGGAGGTCAATTCTTGGATGAGCAAGATCGTGTGGAATAATGAGTGTTAATGCCAAATTAATAGCTGATTTTAATTAGGATAGTGCAAGGATCATTTTTATGTAAAGAATTCTGAGTTTGGTTGAGGTCGAAAATTGATCACATTTTGAGTTCAAGTTGGATTCACATTCGGGTTGGATAATAGAGAGTGTTTCAATGGAAACCAATGCCATGGTTGTGTTCAGCGTGGAAAATAGATCAAGATTGGTTTTTACATCTTGGAATTTGATGCAGAAACGAAGCCATACGCGTGGGTAGAAGTTGTTGCATGGAAGTTGTATGTCAATGGTGTTTCAGAAACCCTAGTTGTCCAAGGTTGAAGACGACTCACCAGCCGTTGGATTGCACGCGGACTAGTTGACTTGAAGAACGATCCCACGGTCCAGATTTAAAACGAATTGAGAGGGAAGCCAGCAAGCAGCGAAACGCTGCGTTCCACTTAAAGAGTCTTCATGGGCTTAAGTGAATTCTTCCATTCCCACCCCCATCAAGCCCAATTGCATGATTTACACTGTATCTTCCTGCTATTTGCACCGCGCGTTTCTCTTTTTTCTTTTAATTTTCTTAATTGTTTTCTGAATTAAACTGGGCCCAAGCGCTTTTCTTTCCACACCCCTATGTTGAGCCCAAATGAAATATTGAACTGGATATTGTTGCTGTTGGCACCCCATCTTCATAAACCATTTTATTTTCTCTCCAAATTTTATCATACTTTAAAAAATCATATTAAAATGAAAATTCAATATTTTTTAATGGGAGTTTTTTCTCCCTTTTCATATTTCTGTCTAGAAAAATATAAAAGGAAAATATTTCTCATTTCATGCATTTTAATATTTTTTGCATATTTTTACTTTTAATTGCATTTTAATTCTTTTAAGTTGATACCTTAATTTGTAGAATTTAGTTTAGGTAGCTCCCTTAATATTTTTAGGTCAATCTTTTTAGGGTAGTTAGATATATGTTTTAGGTTCCCCCTGGATTAATTCCATATTTTTGTGGTGATGTTTAGGATAGTTTTGATTAGATGCTATTAGGTAGTGTAGAATTAGGTTAAAACTTCAACATAGGTCCATAATAACTTTAGATTTTGGGTTTTTAGGACAATTTAGACTATGGGGCATATATGGGTATTAAGGGTAGGTATGTAGGATCCCTTAGAAATTATATTAGGATTTAATATAGTGGTATGCTATTTTTAGTTGATTTTTGTATTGGTTGTTTGTTTGTGTTGCCTTTAAGGCATGTTTGCTTTAGTTGCTTTGCTTTGTGAGCTTGGAAAGCTTGGTATCTCATTGTGGAGCATTGAGGAGCATAGTAGAAGACTTGAAGATGCATTGAGGAGCTTGAGAGCTTGTTCTTCTTTTCTTTTGTGTTTTGTTTTAGGGTTAAGGATTAGGAAGAGTTTAGATGTAGATAATTTCTTTCTCAAATATGGATGGTATCATTCACCTCCATTCCTCCCTATGATTCAAAGTCCTTCCATGGTATACACCTATCTCCTTTGGAGGGATAAGTGTTGTACCTAGGAGGTAGAACTTTTGAGGGAACCATTCCTTTGATGTTGAACCCTTATAGGTCACCTTTGGTGGTCAAATAAGCAGTTCAATATCCCCCAGCTTATCCAGTAAGTGATTTTTCTTTGGTTTGATTGTCTTGAGAGATGAAGAGCCTGAGCATGAAGATGAAGACTTCATTGAAGAGTGTTGAAGAGGATGAATCCTTGAGCATTGCCATTCCAGCTGAAGCTAGAAGAGCAACAAGATCAAGTTGACACTTAAAGATCCCTGAAGATTAGGTGAAGCCTGAAGGTGGAGCTGATCAAGAAGCTGAAGCTTAAGGGAGAAGATGAGTTGAAACTCATGATGTAGGGTTGAAACCTGGAAAAGCAATTGATATTTGAGGTCTGAAGACTGAGTTGCTGTTAGAGAAGCTGAAGCTTGGAGTTGAGAGAGGAGTTGATTTGCTTTCTTCTTTTTCCTTTTCTGTATTGTTGTGTTTTGTTTGACTTGTCTGATGCATTAGACTAAGTTCATATCTAGAATAGGTAGAATCTAGGAGCATGATTGCACTAGAGGTTGAGTTTCTCCCTCTGCTTGTATTGTTGTTGTGTGGCTTTGCTTGCGGGTATTCGGTAGAGCCCAGCTCCCTTGCCCATGTGGTTTGTTTGCCTGATGGCATTTTATTTCATTTCATCTGTATGATTGCAGTTTACTGTTTATTGCTTGATAGCATGTTGTTTATATTTCAGTATGCTTACTGTTATTTCATTCTGGCTTGAGGTTGAGACGAGCTTGTGGAGGCTGAAGCCCCACACACATTTCCTCCCTCACTTGCATTGCATGCATTTTACTGTTAAGCTGATGCTTTGTCTGTTTTGGTGTATCATTGACATGATCCCTTAGGACTCTCATTTCCTTTGATAAGGATTTGATGATAGACTTTTAGGTTGAAACCTATGCATGACAACTTCTAGGAGTTCCCTGTTCAAACCTCAACCATAGGATGAATCCATGGCATGATAACAGTAGGACTTGATAGTCTCCCTCCTAGTTGGGCCTGTTCTCTTCTCATCTCAAAACAGTTTAAGATACAGTAATCATGAATGATTTCTTTCGTACGTTACGAGCCTTAAGCTATCTGAGAAAGGGTTGTGGGAGAGTTTCTTTTCCACAGTCTGGATGTTTAGTGTGGTACCCTTTGGGTGACATGCGATGCATTCACTCTCAGGTCATAGTCTCTAGTGCGGTTGAAATCGCAAACACAATAAAAAACACTTCTTTCGTAAAAGACAGGACATAAACCGTAGTTTCCCGAACTACGTGAGCTCTGATCTCTCATGCCTGTTGAGAGTACGTAGGCACAAGATGGCGATGTCTTGGCGAGCTACCTTCCCCCATAACTCTTCGTAGGCCGAACTACGTTGACTCTGATTTCTCATTCTCTGATGAGAATACGTAGGCATAAAGTGTGACGCTTTGCCGAGTCATTTTTCTTTTCTTTTTCAGCCAGCCTTGATAGGTAGATAGAATAAAACCAACCCGTCCAAGTAAACCAACAAGCGTGGATCCCGTTGAGTACGACGGACGTGAGGGGTGCTAATACCTTCCCCTTGCGTAACCGACTCCAGAACCCAGACAATGGTTGCGATGACCTTGTCTTACCCTTATTCGTTAGGTTTTTCCGATCGTTTCCTTTCCCGCTCTGAGGGATAAATAGCGAAAGGTGGCGAATCTTCTGTTGTGCCGGCACCTTATTTTCGCGAAAGCGACAGCTGGCGACTCTGCTGGGGAAGTGATTTATTTTCGGTTCCCTATGCGAGAGTCAATCCTAACGCTTGTATGTTTACCTGTTGGGTTGTGTCTATTTATCGCATTTTACTTCTCGCACTTTATTTCCCGCATTTTATTTTCAGTATAATATGATTATTTGTGCTGTTGAGGGGTGGGAGTTCTAATGAGTGAGAAGCCAGACCCAGGCTTGAGTGCACTATAGACTTAGAGTGGAAATTAGTGGGCGCGTGCTTGCTTTGCAGGCACTAGTGTCTCATGAAATCCACACTCAGACGAGGTTCATCCGGTTGGCTTCACTTTTAACCCTTTGGGTTGAGACGGTTGCTGGTTTGGTGGATTGTCGACTCTGGGGACCGATCATTTGTGATTCAGCTAAGTGAGGTCGCTTCATGAGCTGGTGATGCCACACCTTCTGGGTATCGTATCACCCCTCTTGAAAGTCTGTGACGCTGATGAACGCATAGGATGCCGTACCTTGAGTCAGTTTAGGTCCATACCCGTGAGTGGGAGGGTTTTTGCAGGAAACTTGACTTCCAGCCTACCCGACATCTTGGTTTTCTCTCGTCAGAGCAGACTTATTCCGTCAGCAGCGCAACAGCAATCAGAGCTTTGTGGGGGCTGTGATCCCGTGTTTGCTGCATCTTGCATTGCATTTGCATAAGCATTCCTGCATCATATTGCATGTCATTCGCCAGCTAGTCAGAGCTCTTATCCAGCCGTTATTTTGATTCTGAAGGTGAGTATTGAAGACGACCAAGGGGTTGAGGCAGATTTGAGCAGATTCAAGCAGTAAAGTCAGTTGACAGTTGTCGGTAGCTGTGTCGGAGAGTAGCTTCCAGTTGTTGATACCTTGTCAGGTTTCACTGTGACGTCCAATCCTTTGTATGGATCTACGCATGACGAAGACTTTCCGCAAGTGAACAACCTTACTGCAGCTCAGCTTGTACAGCCTTCTGTTGAAGACCGAGGTCTACGTGAGCAGTTTGTTATCCGAGGTGAATGTTCTCCTTCTGTTGATATCTCAGACTACCAGGGTTTTGCCTTCCCTGTGCCAAAGTCTCGAAGAGAGGTCCCGACAGCAAAGAATGAAGACCCATTAACTCCCGTGTATGCTGAAAGGTTTCGTGCATTGGATGAAAGATCCAAAGCCTTGAAAGGTAAAGATGTTGTTAACCCTAGTGCTGCAGACACGTGTCTGGTTCCTGGCCTGGTGTTACCTCCGAAGTTCAGAATGCCGAGGTTCGAAAAGTACAGAGGAGATAGTTGCCCGAAGCAACATTTAGTGATGTTCTGCCGAAGAATGACTTCATTTGTGCACGACGACAAGCTGATGATTCATTGCTTTCAAGATAGTCTGACTGGGGCATCTCTGAGTTGGTATACGCAACTAGAGAGTAATCAGATCCGATCATGGGCGGATTTAGCCAATGCTTTCCTGAAACAGTATGACTACAATCTTAATGAAGCTCCTAGTCGCATGCAGCTGCAAGAATTGTCTCAAGGGAACAATGAACCTTTCAGGAAGTATGTTCAGAGATGGAGAGAATTCGCTGCCAGAGTGCAACCACCGCTTCTAGACCAAGAGTTAAAAGGCATGTTCGTAAACTCCTTGCAGACCCCGTACTTCGAAAGAACGCTTGGAGTTGCACCAAATTTCTCTGAATTGGTAAGGGCAGGAGAACGCATCGAGTATGGTGTAAAGACGGGAAGAATCCAGAATGTTTCAAGCAGTCAGGCTAGTGAAACAAAATCTTTCTATAGCTTTCAATCTGAAGATGAAACTATGGTCAATGCAGTCCTGACAAATGTTGGGTATCTTCAAGACGAATCGGTGAAATCTGTTGGTTCTCCGTCTTCTCAGCGGTCAGCATCTTCTGTGTCTAGACAGACAATTGTGCCTGGGGCACCACATCGGGAACTTTATGTCGCTCCTCTTGCAAATCCACGAGCCCGTAGCCGAAATTACCAAAATCAGCGTCAGAATCAGAACCGACCTCGTAACAACTTGGAACGAAGGAATGCTCCTTCTCATCCAGTGCCTGTGCCGTATAGCCAGATCCTTCCACAGTTGATTCAGAATTCTTTGGTGGAACCCAAAGCTCTCAAGCCCGTGCCAGAGCCTTACCCTCCAGGGTACAATCCCCATGCTCAGTGTGGTTACCATGGTGGATCTCCGGGGCATTCAACTGAAGATTGTAAGGCTTTCCAGGCGAAAGTACAGCAGTTGATCGACAAAGGGTGCATTTCCTTTCCAGAGGGAGTTTTGGTTGTGCATGACAACCTCTCAACTGTCTGAGCTCGTAGATTCAGAGGGTTATTTTCAGAGGCCAATGGTCCAGATAGGCAGACGTCCTCAGCATTGGCAGTCCTCGGAATTTTTATCATTTGCATTTGTAGTTTCTTTTCTGTTAGTTACTACTTGCTGTTAAACATTATTTGTTTCGAATGGTAATGTCAATAAAGTGACTATGCATTTTTCTGAATTAATCATGTCGTTGTCACTCATTTACTGCATTGCACTGACACTAGCACTTTATTCACTCCACTTTATCACTATGATTAGCAAAGATTGGAGGGAGGATGATGAAACTAAATACTCATAACCGATGATCGTATGCTTTCAGATAAAACCTTGCCTATGATGTACAAGCATTGTTCCAAATTCCCTGAACACCGGAGAGATAAGGAAGAGAATCCCTTGTTAACCACTTCGAGCCGAGAAGTAGGAGTTTCTTTCGGACTTTTAAACCCTCATATCTTAACCCGGGGCAGGGTAGTTGTCAGTTAGCTTGATCGAGCGTTCAAGTCTTATAGAGGAGTGTTGTCCTTCGAGGACCAATCACATCATATTCCTCCCCAGAGGTCGTACCTCGTCAACCACAATGGTTAAACCTCACCAATCAGGAGTGAGACAGTTATAAACCTCTTGGATGAATCCAGACAGCCAGTGTCGCACGACTTGAAAAAAAGGAATAAGAAAGCCCGCTAAGTAAAGAGAAAAGCTAGAAAGCAAATACTTAGGCAAAAATCAAGGCATCCCGCTGGACTTCAAAAGGAAAATTGAAAAAAACACTGAAGAGTCAGTCCAGGCAAAAATTAGGGAATCAAAAGAATGAAAAAGAAAGGATATAAAAAGAAAAATCCTCAAACAAGGACAAAGTCGTGTAGATACAAACACCGAAACGAAAAGGAGTAACTGTCACTCTGACACACCTTGTGAGTTCTTTAACCAGTTGTTCTCAATATTCAACATACCGCTTGAAGAGGCGAGTGCTCGAGCCCAGTTAACTGAACTTTAGGATCGGAGATCATCACGTGGAAGGGGTGGGTACAAATCATAATTTGAGCCAAATATCCTTTGTTTCACGAACCGTGAACCCGACCACGATACAACCCTTAAAAGACCTAATTGAGGCAGGGTTTATTCTGAAAGCGCATTATGATAAGGTTGAGTAACCTGACTCCTGCATGATTTGCTAATCATATCCTTGTTGTATTTTTCACTGATCGAATCAGCACTACGTTTGAACTCTTTGGTTCATTCGTCACTCACTAGCATGACGCGTAAATGAGTGACAGTACATTATTTTAAAATTTGCATGAACACTGCATTAAAATTACCATTCGTGAATAGACAATTTTAATTGCAGGTCAGTAGTTGATACGAAGGAACTCCAACAGGGAATAGTCAATCAGGACTGAATCGTCAGAAGTCTGGATCAGAATGGTATGCTGCGAAGCCCTGTGAATTTGGGGCATTGAATTCCTGTGAGTTTGGAATCAGTTTGTCTGAGGACAAGCTCCGGAGTATCGGTTGATTATGGGACAGTTTACTCAAGAGGCAGTTGACCAGAAGTTGACCTTCTCGAGACCCAATCAGGGGCAGCTATCCAGAACTCCTGTGATTTGAGGGCAAATCCCTCCAGTGTTTAATCAGGGCATGTTGAGTCGCTCATCGCTCGTTCAGGGGAAAACTACTTCAGAAATATACTGAAACCAGCCATGCTGAGAGTTGATTAGTTGAGGATGAATCCTCCCGTTGTGCAGATGTTGGGGCAAGCCATCTAAAGATTGTCTTATTGCCAGCTGTTTTCTGTTCAGAATGAATTCTCCCAAGAGTCGGATTGGGGCAAGTTGAATTGTACTGGGGCAAGTTGTTCAAATGAGTTTGTTCACCCTAGCAAGAGTTGAGTGTCGGGGAATCGTGTCATTACCCTGCCAAAACCTGAGCCTTCTGAAGAAGCCTTGTTGTCATTGGATTGTTATCCTACAGCCTAACCTGTTACTTGGCTCCATGATTGGTAGTCTGTATTCCCTGTGTTGACGTTGTTGAATTTGGATTGTTTCTCAGCAGAGACGTACAGCTTGAGATTGTTTCCCCTGAGCAGTTTGATACTGCAGCAAATTGAGATGGCATTCATCCCTTATCAGAATAGGATCAAGTTTATCCTCAGCAGGGTTTGATTGATATTCCCGGCAGAGTATGGTCATCCCAAGCATTGAACGTTGATTAGCCTGATGTGATGTTTTCCCAAGTGGGTTGAGACTGAAGCTTTCCCTGACCGGCAGATTTGGGTTTATTTCCCCAGCAGTGGGACTGATGCAATGTTGTATCCCCACAGAGTCCGAGTGTGACTCCCTTTCCCTCCGAGTCTAGGTCATTGACTCATTCCTCAAGCAGAGGTCGCCAGTGATTCCCTCATTGAGTAATCTCTAGACGGGTAGATTTTGATGTCATCCAGAGAAGAGTTATTTCTCAGCAGATTGCTTCGTACCCTATAAGGACTTAGGGTGTTCAAAAAAGACCGTTCAGGGTTGTTTTCCTCGGTGAAGCGAGATTCAAGTTCAGTGATCGATTGTTATCTTCCGCAGACGTCAGAGGTGTTTCCTTGATAGGATCAGCACATCTCCAGCAGAGTTGTACCATGAGTAGCTAAGGATTGATATCCCCAGCAGTGTTGATACACAGGTATTCCTCATCAGACTTGATAGTCCAGCAAGTGTTACCCAGAAGGAGCAGTCTCCGTAAGGCGTATGCAAGATTATTCTCAGCAGATCAGGATTGATATCCCCGATAAAGTTCAGCAGTCTCTCCCTGCAAAGTCTGAACGCAAGATCGTGAGCATTGATATGTCTCCCCATGCAGAGATGATTCTCTCCCCAAGCAGATGTGTCCTGAAGGAACGTCACCTCCTCAGCTGAGTCACGCGCCGAAGCATGAATTTCCCCCTGCACCGGGTCACAAGTGCAAGTCTCATAGAAATGTTCGGGCGCCGAAGCTCGTATTTTCCCCCCGCACCGGGTCACAAGTGCAGGTTTCATAGAAGTGTTCAAGCGCCGAAGCATGAACTCATTTCCCCAGCACCGAGTCACAAGGGCAGGTTTCGTAGGAAACCATTCATACGCCGAAGTATGCAGCAACTGATGATTCCTTCTTCCCCAGCGGAATTGAAATTCCCCACCAGAGTCGTACTCTCTCCCGAAGTTGGATGAGTCCCTCTTCCCCAGTAGAGTGTTGGAACAACTGATGCTGTATTCCCCTGCAGAGTTGTACTCTCCCCCGAAGTCGGATGATTCCTTCTTCCCCAGCGGAATTGAGATTCCTCATCAGAGTTGTACTCTCCAGCGAAGCAGTTGGGACCATGATTGGTTTTCCCTAGCAGAGCATTGAGCAGCTGATGTTGTATTCCCCCCAGAGTCGTACTCTCTCCAGCGAAGCAGAATGATTTCTCCTTCCCCATCCGAGTTTGCAGATCCCCAAGAGAGTCGAATCCTTGGAAGTTGATCAGACCGTGATTGGTTCTTTCCCCAGTGGAGTGTTGAGCAGCTGAAGTTGTTTCCCCACAGAGTTATCATCCCCAGAAGAGTAGCCGAGAAGGCCGCGCAGTTTGTTCCCGCGATTGATATCGCTTTCCCTCAGCAGGTCCTGGTTCTCGTAGAGCTTCGCCCCCTGCAGCAACCAACTGAAGTTGTTTCCCCCGCAGCAGTCAACTGAAGTTGTGCCCCTGCGGAGTCCAATTGATATTGGCGCGACCATGTTCTCCTCAGCAGGATGATTCCTCTATCTGAGTAGTTCGTTCTCCTCGACAGGAGGATTCTCCCTTCGGCATTTATTTTGCTGACGGGATCGCATCATTGTGCATGATTGCATAGCATTTAGCATAAACACATAGCATTTCCACCGTGTGGAGCATGGCGCCGAAGCATATACATAATAAACATGATTTAGGTTGCTACCGTTCTTGTTTGACAGGGGTTTCGCCGAAGGATCAGTTGCTCAGGATGATTCCTGACATTCTCCCCAATGAAGTCGCTTGCTCAAGATGATTTTTGAGATCCTCAGCGAAGTCTTCGGTTCAAGATGATTCTTGAATTCCTCAGCAGGGCCGTTTGCTTAAGATGATTCTTAAAGCTCCCCAGTGCAGTCCCCAGTGAAGGTTGTCCAGGATGATTCCTGAAGTCCTAAGAGAGCTGAATCCGTGGAAGCTGCTCAAGCCATGATTGGTTTGTCCCCGACAAGAGTTGCCCAGGATGATTCCTGGAATCCCCAACAGAGTGTTTGCTCAGGAAGATTCCTGAAATCTCCAGAATGGTTATCGGTTCAAGATGATTCTTGAGAGTCCCCGACGGAGTTATTGGTTCAAGATGATTCTTGAAGATCCTCAGCAGAGTTGATTCATCCAGAATGATTTCTGGACCCCCGGAGCGGAGTTGCTTGATAGTTCTCCAGATTCCCCAGCGGCGAAGCGTCATCTCCAGCAGGTTTTCTGACGGCGAAGTTAGAATCTCCTTTGAAGACTCCATGATTGAAGTCTGACCGTGTTAATGAAGCAGTTATCTCAGTAATGCGGAATGCCTGATGGCATGATCAACCTGATGGTTGAAGTCCGGCTGATGCCCGACAGTGTTCTTTGAATGCCTGATGGCATGATTGACTATGTATTACCGGTTACCTTGTGACCAATTCCCCAATGGATTTTCTTCACCCTGACGGCGAGGCCAGATTATGTTTGTTTCCAGCGGCGATGTTGGATGATTGTTTCTGACGAAGATATCAGATTTTTCCGACGGCGAGGTCAAATTCTTCAGTTCTCCAGCGGCGATGTTGGATGTTTGTTTTGACGGCGAGGTCAGATTATGTTAAGTACTTGACGGCGATGTCGGGTGTTTCCCAGAGTTATGTTGGTTTCTGGCGGCGATGTCAGATAATTCGGTTTTCCAGCGGCGATGTTGGATATATGTTTGTTTCCAGCAGCGATGTTGGATACTTGTTTTGACGGCGAGGTCAGATTATGCTCGTTTCCAGCGGCGATGTTGGATGGTTGGTTCTGGCGGCGATGTCAGGTGAGTCAGTTTTCCAGCGGCAATGTTGGGTATTTTTAGATGATCTAGTTTTCCAGCGGCGATGTTGGGTATTTTTAGACTCTTCAGTTCTCCAGCGGCAATGTTGGGTATTTTGGATTTGACGGCGATGTCAGATTATCCTCCAGTTTTCCAGCGGCGATGTTGGATGTTTGTCTTTTGACGGCAAGGTCATATTTTGTTGTTTCCAGCGGCGATGTTGGATATTTGTTTGTTTCTGGCGGCGATGCCAGGTGTTTGTTTTCCAACGGCGATGTTGGATATTTGTTTGTATCTGGCGGCGATGTCAGGAGATTATGTTTGACGACGATGTCAGACTCTTTAGCTCCCCAGTAGAGATTATGTTTGTTCGACGACGATGTCGAGTGTCTCTCAGAGTTTTGTTTGTTCCTGGCGGCGATGTCAGATGGTTCATCTTTCCAGCGGCGATGTTGGGTGTTTTAGTGTTCCAGCGGCGATGTGGGATGTTTGATTCTGGCGGCGGTGTCAGGTGATGTAGTTCTCCAGCGGCGATGTTGGGTATGTTGGTTTCTGACGGCGATGTCAGATGTTCTAGTTCTCCGGCGGCGATGTTGGGTATTTCAGTGGTCTGACGGCGATGTCAGGTGATTTAGTTTTCCAGCGGCGATGTTGGGTATTTTGTTTGTTGTTGACGGCGATGTCAGGTGATTTAGTCTTCCAGCGGCGATGTTGGGTGTTTGGGTTGTCTGATGACAATGTCAGAAGAATTTAATGTGGATAACTGACGGCGATGTCAGATCAGTATTTCCCCAGCTAGTTGTCGTGCAGCTAGTATTGCAGTGTTCGAAGATTTGTTCCCCTCAGAGTACCGTGTGCTCGTGCGGTTGGCATATTTTTGGGTTTACCGGTATTCAACCGTCTCGCATCTTGATTGGCTGAGAGCCGTTCGCTCCTCACCCAGTCAGGTTCAAGCCGTTTGAATAGGGGCAGTTGTTGCACCCTAAAATTTGACCAACATTTATTTACCCATCAAGAGTTGTATGAGGCTATGAAGCTAGCCAAGAAGTCTATTCAAGTGTTCAAAGGTTGATACCTTTATCAGAGAACCCAAGAGATCTTCAGAAGAATTGGTTGAAACCAAGGTTGTGTGCCTCATAACTTGAGAGTTGTGGGGGCTCCTCAGATGATTCTGAGGCTATGAGGATGGACTTGAAGCTTTGAGAAAGCTTATGAGATGTCTTGAAAGCCATCATGAAACCTAGAGAGGTCATTGTTCAAGAATTCAGAAGATTCAACCATGAATGGTAGAATTAGGGTTTGACTGGGTCAACCCTAGGTCAACTGATGATTTGGAGAGGGTTGAGACCTAATCCAAGGGCCATGTGATCATGGAATGATGTATTGAGATATTATAAGGATGATTCCTAGACCAACTCATCATGATTGAGGAGTTTGAGAAGTTTCAAGCTAGGGTTTCTAAGGATTGACAGTGTAAAATCCCTTAGTTTGATCCCTATCTTCCAGGCAGTTTAGCTCAAGATGTGATTGTCATCTCATCTTCCCCACAACATAAATGTTGTAGAGCTTGTTCTTAGCTTTAATTTTAGTGGTAGAAGTCCTTGATATGATTTGCAGAGCTCAAGTTATGGTTTTGACAAATTACAGGTCATCTGAGGTATGTGAATCTGGGTCCTTGAAAGTCATCCAACTTGCAGACAACCTTTGCCCTAGTAGGATGATTCCTATGGATACTTGGTCAACATGAATGTTGAAGAGCATCTTCTTAGCTTTCTAGAGAGTACTAGAAGTCCTTGATAGGATTTGTATAACTCAACTTATGGTTTGACAAGCCAAGGGCATTTTGGTCATTTGGAAGTTATAGGTCATTTCAAGCATAAGGCCATATCTCCTACTTCCAAGCCTCAAATGGAAAAATCTTCAACATCAAACTTACTTATAATGATGTTTTAAGGCTAGTAGGGTGGTCATGAGATGTTGGAAAGGCTCATATCAAAAAGTGATAAAAATGGCCTAAAAATGAGGCATAAGTTAATTCAAGTGAAGTTGAAAATCATAAATCATAAGCTATAAGTCCAAACCATGTCATGTAATAGGTCATTTTGACTCCAAATGACATTCTAAGAACAATGGTTCAGCCACAATTTTGATTTGAGGCTTGCATCATAGGGTTGCTTTGTAATTGGATTGCTTGCACATGAAGGTACCAAACCAAAGCAAGGAAAAACTCAATAAACAAGGTGTTTAAGCATTGTATCTCATCCAAGATCTCATGTAAGGAGAATTTCAAATCAGTTCCTCAAGTTACAAGGCATTTGGCATGAGATACCATGTTATGAGAAATGGAAATTCAAATTACCATGACATGAAATCTTCAAATTCTCATTGGATTGTTCTAGGGAGTTCTAGACTATTCTAAACCAGTCTATATATTGAATACAACTTGCATTGAGGCAAGGTTGGTGTTGATTGTTGTAGAGAAGAGAGTGTGAAATCATAAAGCTTCCATTGCAAGTTACATTGAATCTCTTGATTCTTCTTCATTGCTACCCCATTTTTCTTCACAAACCTTCTCCATAGACATTTCTGAGTGTGTTCATATTGAGTTGGAGCTCCATTGATGAAGATTTGAAGGTGTTTCATTGGAAATTGCAAGGGAGCAAATCACATTGGATCTTGAAGTACAAGCTTGCTACATCCAATCTTTTGCAAACAGAAGAAGATTCATCATCCAAGGAGTGTTCTTGAGGAGTTTCAAGCCCTGAATTGAAGATCTACCATCACTACCATTCCAAGAAGCCAGGTATGCAAAACCATCTCTACACCCTTATCTAGGCATGGTTAGGATGAATTCTTAGTGTAGACTTGTTAGAGACAATTAAGTGATCATTTTTGATGAGTTTGGGAGCATTTGGTGAAGTTTCATTCATGGAGGTCAATTCTTGGATGAGCAAGATCGTGTGGAATAATGAGTGTTAATGCCAAATTAATAGCTGATTTTAATTAGGATAGTGCAAGGATCATTTTTATGTAAAGAATTTTGAGTTTGGTTGAGGTCGAAAATTGATCACATTTTGAGTTCAAGTTGGATTCACATTCGGGTTAGATAATAGAGAGTGTTTCAATGGAAACCAATGCCATGGTTGTGTTCAGCGTGGAAAATAGATCAAGATTGGTTTTTACATCTTGGAATTTGATGGAGAAACGAAGCCACACGCGTGGGTAGAAGTTGTTGCATGGAAGTTGTATGTCAATGGTGTTTCAGAAACCCTAGTTGTCCAAGGTTGAAGACGACTCACCAGCCGTTGGATTGCACGCGGACTAGTTGACTTGAAGAACGATCCCACGGTCCAGATTTAAAACGAATTGAGAGGGAATCCAGCAAGCAGCGAAACGCCGCGTTCCACTTAAAGAGTCTTCATGGGCTTAAGTGAATTCTTCTATTCCCACCCCCATCAAGCCCAATTGCATGATTTACACTGTATCTTCCTGCTATTTGCACCGCGCGTTTCGCTTTTTTCTTTTAATTTTCTTAATTGTTTTCTGAATTAAACTGGGCCCAAGCGCTTTTCTTTCCACACCCCTATGTTGAGCCCAAATGAAGTATTGAACTGGATATTGTTGCTGTTGGCACCCCATCTTCATAAACCATTTTATTTTCTCTCCAAATTTTATCATACTTTAAAAAATCATATTAAAATGAAAATTCAATATTTTTTAATGGGAGTTTTTTCTCCCTTTTCATATTTCTGTCTAGAAAAATATAAAATGAAAATATTTCTCATTTCATGCATTTTAATATTTTTTGCATATTTTTACTTTTAATTGCATTTTAATTCTTTTAAGTTGATACCTTAATTTGTAGAATTTAGTTTAGGTAGCTCCCTTAATATTTTTAGGTCAATCTTTTTAGGGTAGTTAGATATATGTTTTAGGTTCCCCCTGGATTAATTCCATATTTTTGTGGTGATTTTTAGGATAATTTTGATTAGATGCTATTAGGTAGTGTAGAATTAGGTTAAAACTTCAACATAGGTCCATAATAACTTTAGATTTTGGGTTTTTATGACAATTTAGACTATGGGGCATATATGGGTATTAAAGGTAGGTATGTAGGATCCCTTAGAAATTATATTAGGATTTAATATAGTGGTATGCTATTTTTAGTTGATTTTTGTATTGGTTGTTTGTTTGTGTTGCCTTTAGGGCATGTTTGCTTTAGTTGCTTTGCTTTGTGAGCTTGGAAAGGTTGGTATCTCATTGTGGAGCATTGAGGAGCATAGTAGAAGACTTGAAGATGCATTGAGGAGCTTGAGAGCTTGTTCTTCTTTTCTTTTGTGTTTTGTTTTAGGGTTAAGGATTAGGAAGAGTTTAGATGTAGATAATTTCTTTCTCAAATATGGATGGTATCATTCACCTCCATTCCTCCCTATGATTCAAAGTCCTTCCATGGTATACACCTCTCTCCTTTAGAGGGATAAGTGTTGTACCTAGGAGGTAGAACTTTTGAGGGAACCATTCCTTTGATGTTGAACCCTTATAGGTCACCTTTGGTGGTCAAATAAGCAGTTCAATATCCCCCAGCTTATCCAGTAAATGATTTTTCTCTGGTTTGATTGTCTTGAGAGATGCAGAGCCTGAGCATGAAGATGAAGACTTCATTTAAGAGTGTTGAAGAGGATGAATCCTTGAGCATTTCCATTCCAGCTGAAGCTAGAAGAGCAACAAGATCAAGTTGACACTTAAAGATCCCTGAAGATTAGGTGAAGCCTGAAGGTGGAGCTGATCAAGAAGCTGAAGCTTAAGGGAGAAGATGAGTTGAAACTCATGATGTAGGGTTGAAACCTGGAAAAGCAATTGATATTTGAGGTCTGAAGACTGAGTTGCTGTTGGAGAAGCTGAAGCTTGGAGTTGAGAGAGGAGTTGATCTGCTTTCTTCTTTTTCCTTTTCTGTATTACTGTGTTTTGTTTGACTTGTCTGATGCATTAGACTAAGTTCATATCTAGAATAGGTAGAATCTAGGAGCATGATTGCACTAGAGGTTGAGTTACTCCCTCTGCTTGTATTGTTGCTGTGTGGCTTTGCTTGCGGGTATTCGGTAGAGCCCAGCTCCCTTGCCCATGTGGTTTGTTTGCCTGATGGCATTTTATTTCATTTCATCTGTATGATTGCAGTTTACTGTTTATTGCTTGATAGCATGTTGTTTATATTTCAGTATGATTACTTTTATTTCATTCTGGCTTGAGGTTGAGACGAGCTTGTGGAGGCTGAATCTCCACACACATTTCCTCCCTCACTTGCATTGCATGCATTTTACTGTTAAGCTGATGCTTTGTCTGTTTTGGTGTATCATTGACATGATCCCTTAGGACTCTCATTTCCTTTGATAAGGATTTGATGATAGACTTTTAGGTTGAAACCTATGCATGACAACTTCTAGGAGTTCCCTGTTCAAACCTCAACCATAGGATGAATCCATGGCATGATAACAGTAGGACTTGATAGTCTCCCTCCTAGTTGGGCCTGTTCTCTTCTCATCTCAAAACAGTTTAAGATACAGTTATCATGAATGATTTCTTTCGTACGTTACGAGCCTTAAGCTATCTAAGAAAGGGTTGTGGGAGAGTTTCTTTTCCACAGTCTGGATGTTTAGTGTGGTACCCTTTGGGTGACATGCGACGCATTCACTCCCAGGTCATAGTCTCTAGTGCGGTTGAAATCGCAAACACAATAAAAAACACTTCTTTCGTAAAAGACAGGACATAAACCGTAGTTTCCCGAACTACGTGAGCTCTGATCTCTCATGCCTGTTGAGAGTACGTAGGCACAAGATGGCGATGTCTTGGCGAGCTACCTTCCCCCATAACTCTTCGTAGGCCGAACTACGTTGACTCTGATTTCTCATTCTCTGATGAGAATACGTAGGCATAAAGTGCGACGCTTTGCCGAGTCATTTTTCTTTTCTTTTTCAGCCAGCCTTGATAGGTAGATAGAATAAAACCAACCCGTCCAAGTAAACCAACAAGCGTGGATCCCGTCGAGTACGACAGACGTGAGGGGTGCTAATAACTTCCCCTTGCGTAACCGACTCCCGAACCCAGACAATGGTTGCGATGACCTTGTCTTACCCCTATTCGTTAGGTTTTTCCGATCGTTTCCTTTCCCGCTTTGAGGGATAAATAACGAAAGGTGGCGACTCTTCTGTTGTGCCGACACCTTATTTTCTCGAAAGCGACAGAGAGGAAAAGAGAAAATATAGTAAGATAGAAAGAACAAGAAGAGAAAGAAAGAGGAAGTGAAGAGAAAAGGAGAGGAAAACCTAGAACTTCAAGAAATCATCACCAAAGCTTTCGATTGATCGGGTAAGGGTGTGAAACTTTATTATTCTATCAATGTGTATAATCATGTATGATTTTGTTGGATTGTTTTGGATTGTTGGTAGTTTTTCTACACTTTCCATTTTAGGTTGAAGTTGGTTTAATCAAAAGGAATCGTTGTTTAAGGGTTAGAATCGTGATTAGATGATGTAGGAAAGACGATATATGTTAGACTAAGGCTACTGGAACAACTTTGGATTTAATCGGGTGATTTTGGTGAGTTTGGAGGTGCTGGAGCAGAACTGAATGTTGTTGTTCGCAGGCGACTCGCTAGCAGCTCGCTAGGCGAGCACGCAGCGAACGCTCGCTAGCAGCTCGCTAGGCGAGCGTGCAGCGAACGGTCCCAGACTTGGGACAGAGAGATCCTGATGTCCCTCGCCGGCAGCGAAGGGAGTAGCGAGGAGCTCGCTGGAGGTTCGTTGTGGCGAACGGGGTAGCGAACGAGGTCTGTAGCCTCTGTTCTTGCTCGCTAGCATTTCGCTAGGCGAGGAGGTAGCGAACGCTCGCTAGCAGCTCGCTAGGCGAGCGTGTAGCGAACGTAGCAGGATGAATTTTCCCTGTTGCGTGGTGCTGTCATGGCTTGGGGTTTCGGTTGCGATTGACCCTTCTTTGATTTAATAGCTTATATGCTGGTTTGTGATGTGCTGTGGGTAGCCGTATGGCGTGAATCCTAGATTATGAATTGTGGCCGTTTGGACAATTATGTGCATCGTTTAGCTTGATTAAAAATCCATGATGTTTGTATGAATATATGCGATGAATGTGTAGAATGCATGAGTATGTTTGTAAACATGTGTGCATTTCAAGAGTGTCATGAGTCATGTTGCATGTGAAGCATTATGGTATGCATTCTTGTGTCGATTGATTCCTCGGTGAATCTGCAGAACCTCGTGTGCCCTTGTGGGGTGTGAGCGATGGTTAATTATTGATCCCTCAGTGGATCTGCAGAACCTCGTATGTTGCGATGGTTATTTTGATTCCGCGTAGAATCTGCAGAACCTCGTGTGCCCATGTGGGGTGTGAGCGACGGTTATTTGGTTCTTCAATTGAACCTGCTGAAATGAGTCGGTACCGCATTTGCATCTGCATAAAGTCGTGTGTCGGTCTCTATGAGTTGCATGTTGACATCTTGCATGGTGTATGGTGAATAAACATAATTGTAAATGTTTATATGAATTGTTGATGATTGGCATGATTGGTATGCTTGAAGACACATGTATGTGTGAATATATGTATATGTATGTTTTGTGTGTTTATGAACTGATATAAACATTGTTGACGCATATTGTATATGCATGGTGTTCTATTTGTAAATAGATAATGTGAATACATTGTGATGTACGTTATGACGAGGTGAGTTGCGGTGAGAATGCGAAAGATGTATATTGGATATTATGTATATATATGTTTATATGCATTGTTATTATGATATCGTTTCTCACCCTTCTGTTGTTTCTTTTAATGCTCTATGAGGCATTGCAGATTAGATTGCTGGAGGTATTTTTGTGAAGCGTGGCTTCTTCCCTTTTTGGTCGGTCGACTCTGATATGTAGCACCGGGTAGATAGGAATTATTTTGATTTTTTTTTGTGATACATCTGTGTATGTATCTGCTGATGATATGTTTGTAAGCATGATGAATGATAACTGTATATGTGAACATATGTTTTGGAGAATTATGGAATATTTGGATATTTCCACCTTGTTCTAAATATTCCTTGTGGGTGCTACCCTGTTGTTGCATATCCGTTTGAGCAGGTGTTGTATGTGTTGGAATTTTTATGATAATGTGATATTTCCCTTTTATGCCACGTTGCAAATGTACTCTGATGGAATTTTGAATTTGTGCCTAAATGATTTAATTGTTTATTTTGGGGGTATAGAAAGGGGGTGTTACAGTTTCCCTAAGTCTTCCTTTCCTTTCTTATGCACATGACCCCAAGCTTTTAGGATCTCTTTTCTTAATTCTGATTCTCCTTTAAAGAAAATATTCTCCACATGAGCGCTATTAGGTTTGTCCTTCAAAGGATATCCAAGCTGTCGGCGAGCGAGAACAGGGTTGTAACTGATTCCTCCATTTGTACCAAGAAGAGGTATATTACCAAAACTTCCACAACTGTCAATGATCTTTATCCCATCGTAATTACGATTGTACCAATCAATATCAGAGTGAGTAAGAGCCATAACCTTCTGAGACCACCAACCTTCCTTCCAAAAAGCATGAGCCTTAGGTAAGTGAGAAATAAACCACTTATATAACAAAGGGACACAACAGGTGACCATTCCTCCTTTATGCAAATTCCTCAAGTGAACAGAATGATATGCGTCAGCTAGTAAAGTAGGCACAGGGTTTTTCTTCAAGAAAATCTTAATGGCATTGAGATCCACAAAATTATCAAAACTTGGAAACAAGAAGATCCCATAAATGAGCAAGGCAAAGATGGCCTCGAATGCATCCATACTCAAGTGATCAGCATATTATTGGGCTTTCCCAACCAGGAACTCTGAAGTCAAACCAGATACTCCTCCTTTAGTAACCATATTTTTCTGAATATCCACCAATCCCAAACGTGTAGTTTTATCAATTTCTTCCTCCTTAGGGTCCTTCTCCATGATTGGAAAAGGAGAGTCTCCAAGAATAGGAAAACCAATCAAGTAAGAATATTCCTCAAGTGTAGGTATCAGCTGGTAATCAGGAAAAGTGAAACAATGATAGAGTGGATCATAAAACTGGAGAAGTGTGGAGAAAAGTCCCAAATCCATCTTCCTTTTTACCCTCAACAATGACAATAAGTTCCCATACCTGCTCTTGAATCCTTCTAGATTTGTTATCAAAGTGCTCAACCTTTCGATGTCATCCAAGTTAGGACTTTTGTAAGTGTACTTCATAGTTTTCTTTTTTCCACTATCCATGATGATCCTAATGTTTACAAACAAGAGATCTGAGTTCCATGAAACTTTTATGATATGATGTTCATGAATGCATGAATGCATAAACACAGGTAAGCACAAATTTCACATATACATAAAGGGTAAACAGATAAAGGTTTTGGTTTGGAGAACATGAGTATGGAGTCAAGGTCTACCCACCCCAAAGGTATGTACTAAGGCTTTTAAAACGGTAGAACAAGGTTCTAAAAGAGTTCCCAGAGTCCTCGACCCATCTTTCGGATATTATCAATTTCCCAAATACTTGGTGGTCGATAATATTCTCAAGAGAGTCCCGTCCAAGTGTAGTATCGCGTATCAACTATTTTGGAATTACTTCCTTATAGTCATCGCACTATATCCTAATAAAGCCATAGTGGGGAAAAGGTAATCTAAAGGTTCTCAGTATCATGGGCTCCCATGTAGAAAGTAGCATTGTTTTCACGAATACTCGATCAACAATACTAACTCTCAGAAGGGCCTCTACTGAGCGGAGGTTTTCTCAAGTCAACTTGGTCGGGAATCAACTCCCAATAAGTCTCCTTGAATATACCACCATCCTATCATAAGTACGCTCAAACACGGGTATAGTGTTGTCTCACCACTCAAAGTTCCCAAGATCCAACAGGGCACATATGTACATATTTACAAGTATTCACAAATAAGCAAGTAATCAAACAAGATAGGTTAAACCCTCAAAGTAAAAAAGTCCCCAGTGAAGTCGCCATTTCTATTGCTGTGAAAATTGGATATCAAGCTATTAATTTAACTTGAATCTTAATTATTTTACAACCGAACTTTATTTTATCCAAAGGAAAGGTCTAAAGAAAGAAAAACCTTTTTCGCGATGTAACGACAACGCGTAAGAGATTCGGGGATCGAGGGTTGGTTATACCTAGGGAAGGTGTTAGCACCCTAAGCATCTGTAGTACTCTACAGAAACCTTTTATTTGATTGCTTTCTAAGTTTGTGAATATGTACTATGGATTGGGATAGGGATTAGGGATAAGTAAAGACCTAGATGGTTTTCTAAGTTTGCTCGCAAAGACATCGCATCTTCTGCCTACGTATCCTAACTAGGATAGAATCAGAGCAATCGTAGTTCACCTCACAAGGGATGAAGAACACTTGATTATGATCAAGGTTCAAAGGGGAACAAACATGACAATGTTTGTGTGGAGTTTGACAAAACTCCCTAATCTAAATTGTAACACTCAAAAGGGGAAGTAAGAAATCATGACGATGATCCTTACATAGAGTTGACAAACTCTATCCTAGGGTTCTAGTTGAAGAACTCTCCTAGTACAGGTGGGTTTTTGAGACTTAAAGCAAAGTCTAATGGTTTCTAAAATAAGGTTGAAATGACTTAATAAAGTCAAGGGAATGGGTGAATGAGTTATCCATAACATAAGGGTTATTGGAAAGATCTTTTCCTTTGGAGAGGGACAAGAGAGGCAACTTGGATGAGAGCTAACAAACTTCATCACTTAGGGAGAGAAAATTTTGAACAAGATAACAACATAATAAATATGCATTCATGGTGACAACCATTAAGTGAGCAGGTGAAATGATAAAATGAAAATGCATTTGATGACAATCAAAGCAGTTGATTAAGCAGGATGTGTGCCAATCAAGCTTCGGTGTATTTAGCAGATGAAGTAAAATGAACATGGTAACAACCAAAGATTAAGTCCTAGCATGTTATCTAACATTTAAGAACATGAATGCAAACAAGTATCACAAACAATCACAAGTATATCAAAAGAAAAAATTCATCTGCATACGCGAAAACGATCACAAAATGTACATAACTTGCACATAGTCAAAAGAGATGAAAAATTAGGCAAACATGGAAATAAAAAATATGACATGAAAGTAGACATCAAGATGAACAAAATGCAAAAAGAGTGGGTAAAAAATGATTAAAATTGAGAGAGATATGAATTTTTGAATTTTTGAAGGGTTGCCCTCCTCAGGGGTCGAACCCAGGTTCATGGCATGCAAGGTGTGTTTTGGCTAATGTTCTTACCACTGGGATGGCTATACATCCATTGATGAAGCCACCCCTAAAAACATATAGGGCGAATTTTCAAAGCAAGCTGGGCACTTTCAAGGCAAAAACAAGTGAAATTTCCAAAATACGTTTTGATGCATAACTCCTCCAATACTTGACCAAATGGGATGAAATTTTTATCAGTCTTGCCTAGAATCTCATGAGGAGTATGATGGTACAATTAGTTTTCTCAAAAAATGCTCACATTTTAAAATTCTAAGGAACATGCAAATGAACACCTTGATATGCATTTTGATTTTCAAAACATGAACCAACTGTTATTAACATCAAGTGAGGGCCTGAACAAGTTACAAATGATATGTTTGATGAATTCCCACAATTTTTTTAAGCAAAACACATTTAGAATGAGAAATGGTATGGTAATTGCAAGTGTAATGTTGAAAATGCATTTTGAGATGAAGATCATATTTCAGCAAGTTCCAAATCCAACAAACCATATACACACATTACAAATACACTGATGAATGACTGTGAGCATAAAGATAGATCCAAAACAGGCTGTAATACAAATTGACATGTGATTTGCAAAATTAACATACAGATGCACGATGAACCTCAGTTCAATTTCAGTGCATAGTTTTGGCAAATTAATCACATACACACATCAAGTATAGGTTACTAAGGATGTCCAAACCTAATTTGAAGTTAAAAACAGACTGTAGCAAGATATGTCTTCCAAAATGCACTTTGGTTATTTGGAAGGGCATGAGAAAACCTAATTCTTGGTTCTAAGCATTTCCTGATTGAGCCAACCTTATACACACCATATATACATGTAAGCAAATAAGTTCAAGCAAGGAAAGTGGCTTCAAATTGACTGGTATGAAAATTGGTATACCAACTGCATCTTGGTGTTTTTGGAAGGCATGAGAAATTCAGTTTCAATCTTTGTGTGCATTTGATCATTTAACCTATGTGTACACCTCTTATATACATTAACAATCATGTTAAAACATACAAATGTTTTCAAAATAAGTCACAGTTGAAAATGGCATGTGGGCTGCATTTTGAGGTTTAAAAGTATGCATGACAAGGTTCAAAACAGGTTCTAGGCATATTATGACCAAGATAAGCATACATACACATTATATACATACTTTTAAATGACTTCAAACACAGAGAAAGGCTAGAACCAGACTGTCATGAGAAATGATACTCTAAATGCAAGTTTGGCAAGTATTGATGCATGAGCATGTTCAATTTCAATTCAAAACAATTTCAGACCAATTCAGTCACATACACACCTCATATTCATGATATTGAGTGAGTTCAAGCACAATTTGAAACCAGAAACAAGCTGCTACAACGAATGATAACAGAGTTGCAAAAATTGGCATTTTGATGGAAAGTAAGAACAGTTCAAATCCAAGTTCTGCATATTTTGATCAAACCAGCTATGTACATAGCTCACATACATGTTATTGAACAAACTTAAACACACAAAATGGTTTAAAGATGGCTGTCATGAGAGATTGCATACAAGCTGAAATTTTGTGTTCTTTGTTCATGAAAATTCTCAAATCAGTTTCCAATCATGTTTAAATCAAACCAATAGCATACACAAGTCATAAATGCATGAGGGAATGATTATGAGCTTAAACTTAAAACAACTTTAGCCTTTAACCAAAACTAGCATGTTCAAGGCACTAATATGCAAAGTATGGCATTTTGTGAATGATCAAGCCAACCAGATGTAAACATCTCTAAACAAACCTACATATCCAACATGTTCATGATTTTAAAGGTGTCTCAAATCAATCAAACAGCCACTCCTTGTCATGACAAAATTTATGCACAAGACACATACATGACATATTTTCACATAATGAACTCAAAATGCCAAATCATGGAATCATGGTATAAAGCAAGAATGGAGTGTTTACATACCTCTAGTGGACTGTGTTGAGTAGGTTAGAACACCAAGAAACCCAGAGAGACTTCCAAATAACACTAGCTTTGAAGCTTTCTTCTTTTTGAAGCAAGAATGCAATCTTTGAGACAGTTGGAGAAATAAACTCCACCAATGATCTTTAACACTTTAGACAGTTGAGAAATGATATATGAGATGTGTTTGAGTGATTAGAACACCAAGCAAATGCATAGAACCAGTTTTGGCTGATTTTGTGGTTTTGGTAAAAGTAACTTGGTATAGAAGTTGACTTTTTGAATGGTGAGGTTTTTGAATGGTTTAAGGTCTTGGACACCTTCTATATCATATTTAGAGATTGTGTGGATGATTGATGGGGTGTTTGAATAGGGAGAAATGAGTTTGGCAGCAAATGTACAAAGACAGATTTTTGAAGCTTTTGGCAATTTTGTGATTTTGGAGTAAGATGTGAAAAAGTGAGAGCTTTGTGTTTCTCTGGTTTTTAGAATCAATATTGTCTGTAAAATGAAGTGATGAGGGCTCCCTTTTATAGGCAAATGAAGAGAGGAGGCAGATTTGGAGATTTCTTCACATGAAAGAAAGGTTTTACACTTTTGGATCAAACCCCCACAAAGGGGTTTCCTTGGCTGATAGGTAAGCTCTAAAGTCAAGCTTCATGATGAGTTTGAAGTGGCTAAATGCAGGCTAGAATGCATAGGTTGATGGTTGTGGCAGATTTCACTTTACACCTCTTGCTTGGTTTAATCATTTTTTAAATGCAAGTTGCCTTGCAACTTGCAAGCTTGGAGAATTCACCTCTTCTGCATAATATTCTCATTTCTATGCTTCATAATCTCTACATATCAGAAATAATATCATCCAACGTATGAGATTGGCCAGTTTGATTAAAGGAATGATTTTTGAACTTTGGACAATGTGGGACTAAAGTGTGAAATCACCAACTTGCCATAACCATAACTTTCAGCTCACAAATCCCTTTGAGATGTGATAGTACTTTTTAGAAAGCCCTCAAATAGCTCTAAAACATTCATGTTTTCATGAGTTTCAAATTCCCAAAGGAACTTGGCCAAAAAGTCTCTCAAAGTTGCTAAAAAATGAACTTAAAAGTGAAATTTCTCTAAGTCTTTTTCCCTTCTTGAAATGAATTTGATAATAACTCCAAATCTATGCATTTTCTAATCATGGACCACTTAGAGAATTTTGCAGGATTTTTCAAGAGCTTTCAAATGAGCTTTGAACCAACTCAATTGGATGTGTGGTTAAGGAGTTATGGTTTAGCCCCTTTCAAAACCCTAATTTACCGATTTTTCGATTACTCCTTCATCTTTGATCCAATGGTCATGAAAATTTATAGGCAAGTGCAACATGATATAAGGAACATTTTTGATTCACACTTTGAAGTCCAATTCCTTAAATTTGAAGAGTTGACTTTTTGGTCAACCGTACGATCGATCGGTGACTACCGAGTCGTCTGTTGACACTATGGACCTCCTGAGACTTTGAAACTTCTTTAATGAACTTTATTAAGCTATATGAACTTCATGGATCAAGATACCACCATTAAAACACCTTCCAACATCAAAGTCAAGCTACAGTTGACTTTTACTGGTCAGGAACCCTAATCGGGTGCCCTGAAATACACTGTTCTTGATTCTGGGGTAACAACCTTAAATTGGGTATTCAATTGACATCATATGATACCCTTGACATTTTTTCATGATTGAATTAGCCTAAAACTTTGATTGATCACAAACCCTGAAGCTTCGATTTGACTGTACAAAACCGTGATTCATCTGTAACTTGCCAAAGACAAACTTGCACTGGGTTAGGGTTAGATAATTCATGAGTATGCTCCTAAAATGATAATGAGAATCTAAGAGGTCAAAATTTAGGGTGCAACACGCACCGCTTACAAAGCTCCAATTGGGCTAACTCCATTTCAATTGGTGTTTGGTAAAACTTGCCATTTGCCGGTCGAAATGGAGCACAAAGCCTTATGGGCCTTAAAACTTTTGAATTTTGATAAAGAGTTAGTCGGTGACAAAAGAAAGGTACAACTACTTGAGTTGGAGGAGATGCGCGATGCCGCATATCACTCAAGTTAGTTGTATAAAGAAAAAGTCAAAGAATATCATGACAAGAAGCTCCAGAAAAAGGAATTTGTGCCCGGGCAGTTGGTATTATTATTTAATTCCAGGTTGAGGCTTTTTCCCGGAAAATTGAAGTCAAAATGGTCCGGGCCATTTCATGTGAAAGAGGTAAAAACTTTTGGGGCTGTTGTGATTGAAGACATGGAAAATAAGGACAGTTGGACGGTAAATGGCCAACATTTAAAGGTATATCTTGGCGGCCTAGTTGATCGAGAAAGTTGTGCCTTCCTTCTGGATGTTCCGGTGTGAGCATCTTGGACCGTCGAACTTATCCGATGTTAAACAAGCGCTTGTTGAGAGGCACCTCAACGTTGTAAGTATTTGTTGTTTTTGGTTGTGTTTTGTTGGTGTCTACAAGGTGGAAGCATGTTGAAACTGAACTTTGGCTGTTGTCCTGAATTTGTGAAATTCTGTCATGCTCGCTAGCACGTTCGCTAGGCGAGCATGCAGCGGGCATTCGCTATCTGTTCGCTAAGCGAGCATGCACGTATCTGGCATTTTAAGTTGTTTAGTGGGCCACTCTTGTAGGCCCAAAATCTGTTTTTCTTTTGTAACTTAGTCATTCTCGTTCACTCTCACTCTCACACTTCCAACTGCACTTACATAACACAAGAACTCTCCTCTCTATTCTCTTGCAAGCCCTAATTTGTGTGTATCAATCTCTCTGCTGCAATTAGGTTTGATCTTTCTCCTCTCTTTTGTTCTTCACTGTTTAAGTTATAAAAAAATTAGGATTTAGGTTAGCTGTTGCAAGTTAGGGAATTGAAAAATTTTAGGTTTGCATGTGTACTAAGAACAACGCCTTTCATGTTTCATCAATTAGTTCTGGAATTGTGTTGGACGAACTTGTAATTTTGATGTTTGGGGTCCAAAACAGTGGTTGATTTTGATCTTTCGCAGCGCTCTCTAGGCGAGTCAGTAGCGAGCATTCGCTATGAGCTCGCTAGGCGAGCAAGCCAGCGAGCATGACAGAACTTGTTTTTTATTTATGATGACTGATAATCTTATGCTGCTGTTTGTTGGTGTTTTCTGTGGTTTATGTGCAGATGGCCTCAGGTAGTCATGGTAAGAAGCGAAAAGTTACCAGCACCTCCCGTACGGTTCCGATCCAATTTGATACCGAAAAGTTCATCGGGGCAAAACAAGTCGTCAGTTTTGTAGCGTTACAAAAAAGGAAGATACTCCCAGAAAAGAGGTTCATAATTGACCCTCAAGGCGAATACAGAACTTTTGTGGGGTTGATCAACAGTAAAAGGTAGGGCAGGCTAGTTTCTCCACTCGAAAACTATAGCATTGATATAGTGCGCGAGTTCTATGCGAACGCGCTGCCTAACGACGACGAACCCTTCACATGGACTACAAGAGTGATGGGCCGTCAGGTCACTTTCGATAGGGATTCCATTAACCGAGTGCTTGGCGAACCGCTCCATCTGGGAGCAAATGAATTGGACACATACACCCGAAACCTGAGGTTGCACAGAGATACATATGCCATTTCCCCTGCCTTGTTGCTAGAGGGTAAATCGGTTGAGCTAAACCAATTTGGACATCCTATGAGATATCATAGGGAGGACATGATTCCTATAGCTCAGCTGATTTTACTTCTGGTTCGGACAAACATTGTGCCAAAATCCCACACATCGACCGTGCCGATCCCAGTGGCACACCTTGTCCATTGCATACTCACAAATTTCCAGATTGATGTGGCTCGGATTATTGTTAATGAGCTGAAGTCTATTGTTGAGAGCGGTCTAAAGTCGGGGGCGCGAGTTAATTGCCCCCTTACTTTTCCCTGCCTCATTATGGCCTTATGCTCCCAGTCGAGGATGAAGCTTCCATCCCGCAGTTTGGTGAAGATCCCGACCGCTATTGATGACAAATATATGGATAAGTACTGTAAGCCAAAGAACTACAGAGGTGGTGCAGCTGCTAGTACCGGGACTACTGATGGTCCTGGCGCTTTTTCTCAAGGGTTCGACCCTTTTCAGCAGGCAGTGTGTAACTACAACTGGGATTGGATGGCGGCAACGCAGCGAGCTATGGTGGATATTCACGATTCTATGCAGGTATTGCAGCTTCAGATCCGTGACCCCTCCGTTGAGCGTCCTTTGATGACGCATGAGCAGTTTATGCAGCACGCAAACTGGCCTGTGGACAGGCCTGTTTTTGGAGAGGGGGCGGGTGCTAGTGGTCCCGCTGATGATGGTACTGATGACGATGGTTCTGATGATGTTGAGGGAGAGGAAGATTTTGATGATGATGGTTCTGAGGATGAGGAGTTTGAGTCTGAAGAGGACTAAGTTTTTATCTTTTTCAGTTTTAGTGTTTTGTTTTATTTTCAGATATTCTATTTTGATTTCGGTATTTTGGGTTGTACTTTTTGGGGTGTTTTGTCCCCACGCACATTATTTTTTATTTTAATGGTTAATGTTTTGTTTTAAATTATTGTGTTTGTTTTAAATTATTCTGTTTAATAATTTTTATGGTTGTTGTGTGTCAAAACCTTCTAGATTGGTTGCTCTCTGAAAGAAGTATCCAATGAAGGTGCATCTGAGCTTGGATGGCAATGATAAAAATAAACAAGCGAATAAGGCTAAGGTACATGGTTACCTTCGGTTAGAACTCTAGAATGCATGAAGAACTTTATTCTTGTTGTAATTGAATATTGTTCTTTTTGCAACATGATTGAATGAATGATTCACTTAGGACTTAAGACCACAAATTGTGAGGAAACCTCCATTGTACAAATAAATGTTGGATTCTAATGAACTGTGTTGATTCTTTTAATTCATGCTTTGTCTTTTATTATTGTGAATTTGTGGAAGCAATTAGAAATGATTAAGGCACTTGTTTCTTTTGAGCACAACCAGTTCCAAATACAAACTATCCGTGAGAAGAGAGTATTTGTTAACCCCTTTGAGCTTAAACAGTTGAATCGCAGCTTGAAACAGAGCGAGACTTCAAAAATCTTTTTCTTGAAAACCTGAAAAAAAATTATTATTGTTCTTTTGTCATAAAAAGTAAAGAGCATTCACTTATGAAGGAAGTAGAAGATAAGTTGGGGAGAACGAAATTGTAAGTTGATAGTTTGCCACAACTCTTGAAAAACCAAGCAAGCATTGAAAAGAAATTAGAAAAAGAGAAACACTTGTTGTGTGAATACGGTGTGAAAAAGAAGAAAAAAAAGTGATCAAAAGAAAAGAATGAAAATGAATGCTTGCTTGGAAGAAAAATATTGAAAAAAATTTGAGTTGTGAAATAAGAGTTGTGAAGGTTTCAAATGAGAAATAAGTTAAATGAAGTTGAGATGTGTGAATAGTTGTACAGTGAATGTCCCTTTTGCGTCAGCAACTTCGTTTTCAATGGCTTTAGATATGTCCCTTGTTTGTTAACCTGACCAAGCTACAACCGGAAAAGACCTTAGTGATCTTCGTGCTTCCGCATTTTCATTTATAATTGTTAGACATTGCATGAATTGAATTGAGTTTGGCATTGTTCGTTGGAGAGTGAGATTGCACCCACGGTTGTAAACGCGTGATTTCTTCCATCCTTATTCGAAGAGGAGTGATAGGGTGATTCATTCAGGATATCATTGTTGTGGATTGATGAATGTTTAGTATTGCTTTAAGGATTTCGTTTTTGTGTATTGTGTTGTTCTAACCATTGGGAACGCATGTCTGGTTAAGTTGCTTGGTTTTGAGCCATTTGATCCAATTTTGGATAAACCTTTTTCTTTAAGCAAATCCTCTTGTTCTTCAAGAGGCATACTTTGCTTGAGGGCAAGCAAGATTCTAGTTGGGGAGAGTTGTTAGATGCTCAATTGTGCTTATTTGAGCTATCAAATGTGGGCATCTTTCGCTCATTTTTGTCTAATTTCAATTCAAAACTGCCTTGCTTTTGTTGATATGCAATATGATGTGAAATGCTCTTGGTCCTTTTAATTTATGTGTTATTGTGCAGTATTTGAGCATGAAAGAGTAGAATTTGAAGACACAGGAAAGTTGACAAAGGAATCAAGAAAGAACAAGAGCAAAAGCATGTTCGCTAGGCGAACATCTGGTGAGTGTTGCAGCGATCTGTTCGCTAGGCAAGCTCGTAGCGAGCTGCTAGCGAACACTCCCAGACTTGGACAGAATCAAATTGGCATCATTCGCTGGCAGCAAGGCAGGTGGCGAAGAACTCGCTAGGCGAGCACCTAGCGAGCAAGTAGCAAAGCATTCTAGAATCTTTTCCTCAGTCCTCCCTAGCATGTTCGCTAGGTGAGGCTGTAGCGAACGTTCGCTGTGAGCTCGCTAAGCGAACAAGGTCGCGAGCGTGACAGGACAACAACTCTTTCTATAAGTAGCTATATGTACTTTTTGAGACGAGACCATATTTTTACCAGTTCTATTTTTAGAAGAGATTTTTGTGCCCTAGAAACCCAATATCTCTCATTTCTTCATCTCTTAACATTATTCTACAAAAAGAAGGTGGATTCTCATCCAAGTTGGATTCTTCGACTCGGATGTTCATCAACCTTCTTCTGAAACTTCTTGTGCAAGCTACCATGAAAATGAGTAGCTAAGTTCTTCATTTTGTCAAGGTTAGATGTATGTGATCATTAAGCTTTGTATGTATATGAATGATCTTCATTTGTAAACTCTTTGATGATGAATATATGGTGAAAACCTTGCTTTATTTATAACTCTTT
Source organism: Lathyrus sativus (assembly GCA_963859935.3). NCBI lineage: Eukaryota > Viridiplantae > Streptophyta > Magnoliopsida > Fabales > Fabaceae > Lathyrus > Lathyrus sativus. The sequence goes on along the minus strand of OZ012740.1, from coordinate 638,226,204 downwards.
GTGTTGGTTTATGATTGAAAGATATTTTTCCAACTCTTGACCTAGATTTCATCCATCTATTTTCTTAAGCTAGAAATAGTTTTGAATGTGGTTGTTCATGAAAATGTTGAACCTAAATGTTGTCATTTTGATAGATTGTGTGAGAAATCAACAATGGATCAAAATGGAAAAATCACAATGTGAGTTAGAAATGATCACATTGGGAGGATGTTGTGAATGTGTTTATCATCTAAAGGAGTTTATGCATATTGTTGATCGAACATATACAAGCAAAGTGATTACCGAACCCTAACTTTGACAATCTTTATTAAATCGTAAAATCAATCTTTTACCGCAATTTATTACTTTTTATGGAAGATACCGTGACTAAAAATCAAGCCCCTTTTGTTACTATAAAGTTAAGAACTTGACAACTGTCGAACGGCGACAATATCTCAGATTCCTTGTGGATACGATAACAAAAACCCGACACCTTACCACTGTCCTAACAAGGACGCAAGTCATTCTCATACTTAACACACTTAGAAAACTCCGCAGTAACCGCAGCATAATGAGGATGAAATTGAACCAATTCCACAAAATTCCGTAAAAGTTCATTTCCATTTTCTATCCCTTATAAATTTTTAATAAAATAATAAAATATATAAAAATTAAAATAATTATATTAAAACAGAATTTGTAGAAAAAATTAATTATAGTGTTTTATGATTAAAATACAGAAATAAATATAAAAAACATTATGAAATTTTAAACATAAAATTATTTACATTTAAAAATTCTCAAAATCTGAAGACATTGTGTTATAGTTTTTTAACTGCTAAATTATGATAATAACTCAATACTATTTTCATTTTTGAAAATTCACAAGTAATTTTTTAATTAAAAAATGTTAGTTAAATTAACTTCTAGAACTTGATACGAATATTGAAATATCAATATATTGTTGGGAATGTACTAGAGTCAATCTTTAAAAATTGAATACAACTAAAATAAAATATACTCATAACCCAAAAATTATTACTTATCAAAAAGAAAATGTTTTAAAATAACATTTTAAAATTAACTATTCAAATTAAATTTTCTTTTAAAACTTTTATTAAATTTTACTTTATAACTTTATTTTACAAAAAATTCTATTAGACTATAAAAAATAATTTGTAAAAAAATACAAAACAAACATCCCTTAAAAAAAATTTCGAACCTAATTTATACAATCTTTATTAGAGAAGATTGAATTACTACTATTAAAAATAGCATCAACTTTTTCAATTGGTACTATTTCTTCTTCCTCAACCTTTTCAACCAGCCTCTTTACAAATTCTCTCATATTTTAATGACATCTCATGTATGATAATTTTCTAAAGTAATAATGACATGATTATGATGATCATTGAAAATTTTAATAATTCAATTGCTCTCAATTTTACCTCTTGAAAGAATAAGAAATGTTTGGCAACCACTTTGAATAGTCAAACACATTATTTTAGAGCAACAAATTTTATTTTGATTTTCTTCATTCATAGACTTTTCTCATTTGTTCTTCCCCTCACTGCACCACACCAAAATTTAATTTCTTTGATTTAGTTGAACGAACACATACTCCAAAACCTCTATTTTTAGCAAATGTAATATACAATTCTCTAACATCCACCCTTTCTAACCTATAATAATACAACTATCTTACATATCCCAACAACATGTTTAAAAGTATTTACCACCTTCCACCTTTTCGTTATAAAGTAAAAGCTATAAAGTAAAATTTCATAAAAGCTTTAAAAGAAAATTTAATATGAAAAGTTAATTTATATTTATTTTAAACATTTTTTAATATCAATATTTCAATAATACTATTTTAAATAATTTTTCATAAAAATCATTTGAGTTATAATTTTTTAAAAAAACTTTCTATTTCGATAATATTTTATTCTTTAATAATTTTTATTTATGTTATAGAATGTTAAAATTAATTATTCAATTTAGAAAAAAATATATAAATAAAACTTATAGAATTTTGAATAACCATTGTATTAAATCTATTTTTAAACATACAAAGAAAAAAATTCTATTTTTTAAAACTAAAACAGTAAACATGCTCAAGAGGTTTATAACTACTGTAAACAAATCCAAATTAAAAATGTAGTATATAATTAAATTTTTATCTTATATTTATTTCAATAATATTAATTTCCTAAATTTTAAATATTTTACTCTACAAAATTAATAATATATATATTCCCTAATTTAATTACTATTTTTTTTTACAATTACTTAAATATTTTAAAAGTAAAATATTCATATTAAAATGAATTTTAATGCAAACCAAAGCAAAATAAAAAAATTATAATTAAATATTTATTTTAATGATAATAATTTCTTAAGTTTTTAATTTCTTTTCATTCAAATTCCATAAAAATTAAATTCCATTTCTTTATTTCAAAAATAGAAATAAATATCTAAAAATTTATAAAATTTTAAACATAACAGAATGGGGGAATAAGTTATATAATCTATAAATATACTATCCTATACATTTTAGAAAATTTTCAAAATATGAAGATATTGGGTTATAGTTTCTTTAACTGCTAAATTATGATAATAACACAATACTACTTCTTTTTTTTTAATTCCTAGTAATTTTTAAATTATTAAATATAAATTAAATTAACTTCTAGAACTTTATATGAATTTTGAAATATCAACATTGTTGGGAATGTACTAGAGTATAAATTCACAATTAAAAAGTTAATACTAACTTGTAATTCTTGAATTAAAAAAATTAAAAATCCCCACAACCACTTTTTTTGGGTTTAAAAATTGAAAACATTCTCAAAAACTATTTATAAATGAAAATATAAAAAAAAAATTTCTCAACAACTATTTTTTTTCTGAAAAATAAAAAATCCTCTCAACAATTATTTTTGAACGGAAAAATAAAAAATTCTCTCAACCATAACTTTTGAATAGAAAAGTTGTAAACTTTCTCTAAACATACTACTCTAAATCCTATCCAAAACAAATATTCATATTTATTTTAATTTTGGCTTGGATGAGTAATCGCTTTAACACAACATAATCGCCTTCGTTCAAACTCTCACATTTCTTCACTTCATAATCACCTTAATCCTTACAAAGATAAAAGATCGTCTACACAATTGATCATGTTGGCAGAAAGAACGCTTTTCAATTCTTTTGCATTCTTCTTTATGTTTCATACATCCTCTATGAATTCTGAACTTCTAAATTTCATGTGACCAAATTGTTGTCAATAATGACCCTCGACATAACTCACATCTCTTAGTTGAAAACTTCTACCATATTGATAATCATAGTTCTTTCTTTGCCATCTTTTGACTACTAGTACCTGATTTTCTTCGGGAGATTAATCAATACTCATTATTTGTTAACTCTCTTTCAATGATTTCACTTTTTTTTATCTAATTATAATGTGTTTTTTCCTACTAATATTGATTGCACTAATGATTTGTAAGATTTGGATAATGAAGCCAACAAAGGTAGCACTTGCTCTTCATCTTTGATATATTTCTCTGCATTCAAGATTTTAGATAGCAACTCTTTAAATTTATTAATATTGTCAAATACATTACCTTCATCTTTCATCTTAAATAAATATAAAATTATTTTTATCAATAATTGATTGGTTAATTTTATTGATGCAAACTTGTTTTTTTAACAAATTCCACAATTTTTATGGAGAGATTTCTTTTAACAAAGTCACTTTAATCTATGGAACAAGAATTGCACTCACTGTCTTTTTTTATATTGAATTCCAATATGATTGTTTCATCTCACTTGGATCAAATAGTGTTAGTATCATATATTTTCATAAGGAAAAATCCATTTCCTCGTCAAACAAAAGAATATCAAACTCAATGTAACTATAATAATGTTTAAGAAAAAACACAAATCAAATAAAATGATATCAAATCTATGATTTCCTTCCATAATCGGAATCTTTGCTCTCATACCCACTTTTGATAATTTAACAAGTGTAAATCTCCAAAAACTAAATACAAATAAAATATATAAAAAATTCACAATAAAATATTAATTATTAACTTACAATTTTTGAAAAAAAAATACGTAAAACGTCTAAACTACAAATTTTACACGGAAAAGTTGAAAATTCTCCCAACAACTACTTTTGAAAAAAAAATAAAAAACAATCTCAATAACTATTTTTTAACAGAAAAAAATAGAAAACACTATCAACCATAATTTTTAAACAAAGAATATTGTAAATTTTCTCTAGACACAACTATCCAAACCGTTACCACAATAAAAAAGATTAGAATTGTTAGAATAAATAAACTCAAATTAAACCTGCATTTTCAAAATAACTTTTCACTTTTTTTCTTCAGATTACTCAATCTGAAATTTGGACGAGTTCCCAATTTAAAACAACAAATATAATCTGATTAACCAAAATATGAATAATGTATTAATATAAAAAAAATATATCCTTACTTTCCAATGATACCACAATCAATTGTCATATTGAAATGGATTAAAAATATATTCACATCGTAGCTGTAAACCACAATGTGAGATCTTGTAAATATATAGTAAATTTAAAGTTGAAATATAAAGATATCGTGGGAGTTTAATGTAATGTTTGTAGGTGTTTTTTGTAACAGCTTAATATAATGTTTGAGTTGTGAATATTGAGGTTTTAAGGATTGGTGTACTTCTTTATACACCTTTCATAGTGAAAATTATAACTTATCAAAAAAATATATTTTAATGGAAATAAGAACGAACATATTAAAGATGAAAATTTTGATGAAATTATGATCACATACAAAGTATGAGATCTTGTGTGTATTTTTCATTGAAAGATACAACGCAAGAAATTATGATCAAATATACATATTCAAGTTATTAAAACTTACTTTATATCTTGATCATTAATTTAGTTTTAATCAATAGTTAAAAATAATCAATTATTTTTGTCATTTGACCGATTTATTTTTTTCTCTCCATATTTAATTATCGACTGATATTAGTCATAGATTAAAAATAAATGAATGGTCAAGATATATAATAACTTACTTATACCATATATATAAATATATATAATAGTGCTTTTTTGGCCTTTAATAGTTTTTTTAAACACTATTAAATTGTCCACTTTTAAAGATTTACCAGTTACCACCTATATTATCGTTTCTGAAGTGCTATTAATTGAATACTTTTTAATATCGTTTTTTCGAAAAGTGCTAATATAACCTTGTTGGACGCATCTTTTATATACAGAATATAATAGCGTTTAGAACAAGTGCTATTGTAGACCCTTCATGTAATTGCACATTTTATGAAAGTGCTATCGTATAATCCTATTTTTAATAGTGTTTTTTAGAAAATGCTATTAAAAGCCATTTTTTATAATAAAAAATATAACTGAAATTTTGTAAGTTATTATTATTGAAAAAACATTCATAGTTCTCAAAATGTGAATAGCAACAAAACAAATAGCAAACGAAACTACATTTATTTTCCAATTCTAAATATCAATTTCCAATCTAATAGTGTAAAAACTACAAAAGACATCTAAAAGTAACCCTCAAAATGATTAAACGAAAGCCCAAACTAATGTACCACCCTTCAAATCTGTAGTAAATGGAACTAGTGGGCACCCTTCACATCTATAGTTAATGGAGCACTCCATGCGAACAGGTCGGCATTCTCCCGGAGGGAGGCTTTCAGTTGCTTCCTCGTCAGGTCGGGCAAGCCTTAGGGAGAATGCTAACTTGTTCGTGTGGAGCGCAACAGAGATGCCCGACTTCGACCCCGATGTAGCATGCCACTACCTCACCATAGATTTGGCCGCTAGAGTCATAGTTCAATGTAGGCGTAGGCAGCCTCCCGAGAAAGCGGAGGCTGCTGAAAAAGCTGTAAAAGACCTCCTAAAGACAAATTTTATATCGGAAGCCCATTACACAACTTGGTTGTCCAACGTTGTACTAGTTAAAAAACATAATGGAAAAATGAAGGATATGTGTTGACTATAATGATCTCACTTGATCAGAAGGGAATCAGTAGCATGTCACGCGTCGTGAGCTCTTGTGTTCATCTATGTCGTAGAGAAGGAGGGGGTGTACCTACAAGGTACTCTGATGCTTAAGTGAGTAACGAAGTTTTAGAAAGAGAAGTACAGAGATAATAGGTGTACAGAATAAGATACCCGACCCTCTAGTGAAAGAGGATATTTATAATGAGCCCCCAGCGTAGGACCAACGACTACATTGCATTGGGCCAGATTGCCAAGCCCAACACAAGTAACTGCCAAGGCTTACGTGGCATAGGGAAGACCAGCACGTGGTCTTCGCCCTGGATCAACTGTCCCGTAAACTTCAGAAGGTGGGTAGTTGCCTGATGACATGTCCCCCGGTGGGGGGTACGTGGAGTCTGAGGGGAAAACGTGTGAGCTCTCCCCGTGTAAGACAATGATCTGCCCGACTGAGGTTCCTTGTTAAGGTGTGTGCTCGACAGGGGAGGATTGAGCTATGTTGGGCCTCTCCATCGCGGTATTGGGTTGGGCCTGGCCGACTGAGGGGCAGGTCTCGGCCCAGTCCAGAACAGAAGTTATTACACAAACTCTCTCATACGTTAAATTCCTCAAAGAGATTCTATCCAATAAGAAAAAGCTTGAAGATAATGAAACGGTTACGCTTACTGCAGAGTGTAGCGTTATATGTCAAATATGCCTCCAAAATTAAAAGATCCAGGTAGTTTTTCCATACCATGTGTATCGAAAAATGTGTCATAGACAAAGAACTATGCGACTTAGAATCTAGTGTCAGTCTAATGCTCCTTTCTATATATGAAAAACTCAAATTCGGAGAAGTAAGGCCAACGAGGATGTCTCTACAACTAGCTGACCGTTCTGTCAAATAGGTCAATTTTATATCCCTACTGATTTCATAATCATAGACATAAAGAAGGACTCCAACATTTCCCTTATATTAGGAAAACCCTTTTTGGCCACCGCTGGAGCCATAATAGACATGAAGAAAGGAAAGCTAACCTTCGAGGTTGGTTAAGAAAAAGTTGAATTTATCCTTTCACAATTCCTAAAGGCACCAACTATAGACGATTTATGTTGTTCGCTAGATATCATCGATGAATGTGTAAGAAAAATGGAGATGGAACAATCTAAGTATACTAAAATACTAAAGAGTCCAGTACCTTCTATAATAGACAATGATGTCTGGTGTGAACCATACGTAGATAATAGTCTGAGAGAATGTTTAGCACTAACTCCAGATCTAATGCCTTGCCCAAATAAACCTTCTGTAAAACTTAAAACACTACCCAAGAATCTAAGGTATGAATTCCTAGATACAGAGCTCAAACACCCTGTAATAGTCAACGCAAATTTAGGACAAATAGAAACTAAGAAATTGTTACATGTCTTAACAAAATTCCTTAAAGCTCTAGGCTATAACATCTTAGGTTTGAAAAGGATAAGTTCCTCTATATGCATGCATCATATTATGCTAGAGGAAGACTGTAAAACCTCTAGAGAAACCCAGAGAAGGATAAACTCGATCTTGAGTGATGTAGTTAAGAGAGAGGTACAAAAGCTGTTAGAGGAAAAAATTATATACCTGATATCTGATAGTAACTGTGTGAACCTAAAACATGTCGCGCCAAAGAAAGAAGATGCTACAGCTGTCGATAACGAGAAAGTAGAATTTTTAGAGAAACGTGTTGTAATGGGTTGGAGGATGTGTATTGATTATAGAAAGTTGAATAAATCCGCTCATAAAGATCATTTCCCTTTACCCTTTATAGATCAAATGCTTGAAAGATTGGCTAAACACTCTCATTTCTGATATCTAGACGATTATTCAGGATTCTTCCAAATCCCTATTCACCCTTCACTTAGAGGCATTCTAGTTACTGAAAAGGGCTATGATTACTGCATCTATCATGCAACCAACTGATTGGAGTAAACCTTTCAAAATAATGTGTGACGGTAGTGACTATGCCATAGGCGCAGTCTTAGGACAGTGCAAGGATAAGAAGCTTCATGAGATTTATTATGCAAGTAGAACTTTAAATGAAACACAATTGAACTACGCAACTATAGAAAAGGAACTCTTTATCGTCATTTTCACATTAGATAAATTGCATTCTTACTTAGTGGGAGCTAAGTTAATTGTCTACACCGATCACGCTGTAATTAAGTACTTATTGAGAAAAAAAGGATGCTAAACCAAGACTTTTGAGATGGATCCTACTACTTTAAGAGTTTTATCTAGAGATTAAAGATAAGAAGGAACCGAGACTGTAGTAGCCGATCACCTCTCTAGAATTGATAACATAAAAGGTATCTTAGAAGTGGATGTCTTTAATGTGTAGGGTATTGACTTTATGGGCCCCTTCCCATCTTATTTTGGTAATAAATACATACTCGTAGTTGTTGATTATGTTTCAAAATGAAAAGAGGCAATAACCTTTCCTACAAATGACACACGAGTAGTTATTAGGATTTTTAAAACATCACCTTTCCTAGATTCGGTGTGTTGAGACTCGTCATTAGTGACTGTGTCTCCCACTTCATTTCAAATATCTTTGGGAGACTGTTACTTAAATATGGAGTGTGATATCGTGTAGCAACACCTTATCACCCTCAAACGAGTGGACAAGTTGAATTTTCCAATAGAGAAATTAAGCAAATACTAGAAAAGATCGTTGCGACTTCTATAAAGATTGGTCTGCAAAACTTCATGAAGTTATGTGGGCTTATAAGACAACTTATAAAACTCCAATAGGAACCGCTCCATTTAAGCTAGTTTATGGTAAATTGTGTTACCTGTCGGTCGAATTAGAACATAAGGCTTATTGGGCCATTAAGACCCTAAACATGAATTACACTGCCGTAGGGGAGAAGAGAGTCTTAGACATTGATAAGTGCTAAAATATACTGATTTAGAGTGTAAATAACTGGCACTTATTGGCTTGATTCAACCAATAAACCTCAACTTTTGTGCATATATTGTATAGTTTAAATTATAGTGTATATATTGAGTGTCACGTAAATTTCATTGAGTTTAATTGATTTTTTCTCATTTTTTGTAGGTATATAAGCAATGATATTTTGTCATTATCTTATAGAGCATTGAATAAGCTTTCCAACGCTTCCGACCGCGCGTAAAACGGAGTTACGGTTCAAAAGTTATGGTCGAAATAAGTGCTGGTTTGCTGTCATGTTCGCCAGGCAAACAGAAAATTATAAAACGCGTGAAAAAAACTGTTTTGCCAGTAGCAAATGTTGCATATGTTCGCCAGGCGAATACTGGGACCCAATTTTGTCCATTTAAGTGATTTTTGAGCATTTTTTAGGGGATGTTGTTTGGGATCTTTTTACCCCAACTTCATCAAACACATTCTTGAGTAGATTTAGCTTAGAAACAACATTGGAGGGTGCATCTTGACGATCCGAAGTTGAATCCACTTCAATCGGAGTTGACAGACCGTGAAATTTGTGTTCTTCTTCCTTCCTCTCTATGTATTTTTCATTTGTTGGGGTTTTGTATGTAAGTTTATCTTGATTGTATGTATATTTATGGATCTTTGTATAAAATCTCTTTTACAACTCTTTATGGATGGTTATCTTGATTTTTTACTTAATGGGTTTGGATTTCTATAGAGATATACGGTTCAAACTCAATCTAAGATGAACATCTGTTAGATTCTAAATGCTAGAGATAGATTTAGGACTAATATTCACATGGGTATCGATTCTTAATGCTCCGTGTTGTCGAGTTGTGTGAGAGATCAACAATGAGACGATACGGTTGATCTCTCGACTTTGCGTTAGAGATAAGCTCTATTGTGAGCGATACGTGATGATATTGACTAGTGAATTAGGTTGCGTGCATTTGATCAATATATTTTTTTAGTACATGATGGGTAGAACGAAATGCAACTCCTGACGAGTTTTCTCATTTCTTAAGAATGTATTCATTTTCTTGTATTATGTTTGTTTTTCCTTTTGAATTTTTATCTCAAACCATTCAAACCCAAGCTTAGAGACGTAGAGATTGTCGAACGGCATTCTTTCCCTCACACTGATCCCTGTGGAGACGATAAATCCCGGAGGAAATTCTTCCGAAAATAATATTTTTGCTTGCTGCTTTACCGCTCCAACAAAATGGCGCCGTTGTCGGGGATTGGTTTTAATATTGAGTCGCATTGCGATAGTTTCTATATTTCTAAGCTTTGCACATAATTGTATATATATATATATATATATATATATATATATATATATATACTTGTATAGATACTTGTTTTGCTTTTGTCTTCCATTATGTTTGTTTAAGTGTTGTATATATTTTATTCTCGTAACATTTGTTCAAGTGTTTGGTTATGACACTTTCTTTAGGTTGGCGCTTTGACAAAGCATCGGCGTGTATGTGAGGAAGTTAGGTGTCGAGCTAACGACATGAAACAAGCGCTTGTTGGGAGGCAACCCAAATGTTTTTGAGTTTGTATAGCTTTATGTTTATTTAGTTTAATTCAATTTTGTTAGGTTGTTAGAATAATGTTTGTGTTTGCTCTCAAGTTTTTTTTTTATTAGCTTGAGGATGCATTTTGTGATTTTCCAAGTTTGATCGTTTCAACTTGCGAATGTATGGTTTTGATATTGTTTGAAGTTAGTACTTTGCAAGGTACTCGTTTATCGCTTTCTAGAACATAGCATGATTATGAGACTTTTCATTTGTACAATTTTCATGTCATTCATTCTTTTGCCATACTTGTTCAGTTTTGAATCACTTTAGAACTAAACCTTTTTGTGAGGAGCTTTCCATTGTTTACTATATGCAGGAGACTAACATTCTTGTTTAACTCGGTTTTATTATGTTTAATCTTGTATTTATGTTGATTTGTATGATAGCACTAAAATGATCAAGGCATTTTGTTTTATTTTGAGCATACCAACTTGACCAAATAGTCAATCTACCTTGTGAGTGAGTGAGAATTTGCTTACCCCTTTGAGCCTTTGTTAGAATCCATATTGGTGTTAAGTTCATTTTTGTATGGATTCTAATACTTTTTCTTGAACTATAACCATGACTTGTTATTTGAGTTTTTACCCTTGCCTAATAAGTTTTGGAGCATTCATGTCACTATGTGTGGTTGTATTCAAGTTAGGGAGAAGAGGTTGGTTGCTAAGAGGTTGAGAAAAAGAAAGAAAAGAAAAAAAAAGGAAAAAAAAAGAGAATAATATTTTGCTAATAAGTTGTGTGGAATGGTGTAACAATTTGGAAAAAAGGAAAAGGTGATTGAAATTTGTGAGTGCTTGAGATTGTGAGAAATGATCGCTCTCATTTGATTAGGCAAGTTTTTGTTCTTTTACCTTGAGAAAAACAATTGTTTGTTACCCAAGCCACATTACAACCCTTAAAGCCCTTGTGATTTTTGCTTTTATACTGTTCAATATGAGTTTTTTCTTGATGAATGCATAATTTAACTTGTTGTTGACTTGATTGTTGGGTGAGAGTTAAGTCCCTCGTATTTTTTTTATTCATCTACTGATGAAGTGTGTGCTAGGTGTGATTCATTTTTGAACTTTGTATTGTCTTAGAATTTTTGACATGTGTTTTGTATTTAAGAGTTGTTTCATTTTCATGTTATCGTTATAGTTTAGTGGTATGTTTTGCTTTGCATGTATGTTTTTGTGTTGAACCATACATTTGTTTTTGTTTTTCAAAATTTGTTGAATCGTAATTGCTTGGTTATTACTTTTGTTTCCTTGAGTTGATCGATTCTTGTTTGAGAACAAACAAGTTTAAGTTGGGGAGAGTTGATAAGTGCTAAAATATACTGATTTAGAGTGTAAATAATTGACACTTATTGGCTTGATTCAACCAATAAACCTCAACTTTTGTGCATATGTTGTATAGTTTAAATTATAGTGTATATATTGAGTGTCGCGTAAATTTCATTGAGTTTAATTTATTTTTTCTCATTTTTTGTAGGTATATAAGCAATGATATTTTGTCATTATCTTATAGAGCATTGAATAAGCTTTCCAACGCTTCCGACCGCGCGTAAAACGGAGTTACGGTTCAAAAGTTATGGTTGAAACAAGTGCTGGTTTGCTGTCATGTTCGCCAGGCGAACGGGACTTCGCCAGGCGAACAGAAAATTCTAAAACGCGTGAAAAACACTGTTTTGCCAGTAGCAAATGTTGCATATGTTCGCCAGGCGAACGGGACTTCGCCAGGCGAATACTGGGACCCAATTTTGTCCATTTAAGTGATTTTTGAGCATTTTTTAGGGGATGTTGTTTGGGATCTTTTTACCCCAACTTCATCAAACACATTCTTGAGTAGATTTAGCTTAGAAACAACATTGGAGGGTGCATCTTGACGATCCGAAGTCGAATCCACTTCAATCGGAGTTGACATACCGTGAGATTTGTGTTCTTCTTCCTTCCTCTCTATGTATTTTTCATTTGTTGGGGTTTTGTATGTAAGTTTATCTCACTACAACAAAAATGACTTTAGGCAACGGAGAAATAGACAACGACTGTAAAACCGTCCCTATAAGTAACATAGGCTACACATTTTTAGTGTTGACGCTTTTCTTTCAAAACCGTCCCCTATTTATTATATGCTACGGTTTTGAAAATGTGGTTATAGTATAACCGTAGCTTATTCCTTTTTTGCAACGCTTTTGAAGTGTGGTATTTTTTATTTCTATTTTTTAAAATTTAATGTTAATTATTCGCATATAATTAAATGTACAAAGTGGGGATCGAACCCCTGTCCTTGAAGTGCTCTAACTCAAACTTGAAAATATGATTGAAAAATTAATTTAAAAAAAATGGCAAAACCAAGACTTGAACCCAAATCCTTTGCTATGTAGACAGACCTCACTACCACTAGAACAATAACACCATGTGATTTTAATTTTGATTTGAAAGTTATTAATTAATTAATATGTTCTAAAACTTGAAATTGGGGGTTGTTTAAACCCTAACTTTTCTCCCTTCCCTCATTCACGCGAACTTCTCTCCCTACTTACGAGGATGAGAAGTTCTCCGATCTTGTAGGGGTTGATGAGGATGAACGAAGGACAAGCTCCACTCAGGTAAGTATGAATCTATTGCTCCTTCTTCTCTCTAATTCTTTCTTCTTCTTCTCCAATCTCTTTAGCCTGTAGGTTATGAATTGTTGATTATTCTATGATTGGTATTGTGTTGTTGTTGTGGCTTGAAGTGGTGATGTGTAATTGTTCTTGCTGCTTCCTTTGTGAGTGAGAGTCTTGAGAGATGAGTGAGTTTGGTGCCCTTATTCTGCTTGGGTGATGCGTGTTCTGTTGCGTGAGTTGCATTTTTGTGCGAACTGCTGCGAATTGAGTTGGTGGTTCTGAATTGTGCAGAATTAGAATTCAAGGGAAGTGTGGGAATGAACACAGACTCGGATTCTGAGTTCGATGTAAGAAGCATCACAGACTCGGATGTTCGACATGAGATTAATAATGTCATTCACCGAGCTGAGGTGCAGGCATACACTTCTGTCTTGCGTGCTTTCATATACAAAGCCAACGATATCGATCAGGTATATGCACATATCTATATGATATAATATATAATAACTATAGTATGTGTATTAATAACTTTTGTTTATTGTGTAATTTACCAGGAAAAGCAAGATTTGATAATTAGTCTTATAAGTGAACTCAAAATTTCAAAGGATGAACACAATGAGGTTCTTGCTGAGATTAAAGATGATGAAATGATCCATCTCGTTAGGTATTGTAATAGAAAAAAAAGTCTAATTTGCTTCTTACATTATTTGTGTTATGATGTTATGGAAATCTTTTGACAATTTTTCACCTGAAGAGCGCATCAAATCACCCTATTCAATAGTCTCAGCTTCACAGGTAATCAACATTATCTTGTGAATGTGATCATGTATATACAATCTAGTATTCATGCATTAATGCTTCGATAACATAGCCTTGCAGTCACCGTTGCAAAGTGTCGCGATTCAGTGTGGCGTCCATTGTATGTAGTTGCTGAACTTTGTTTATTAAAACAAATGATTTAGATTGCTTAAGCTAAAAGCCTATAGTAGCATGACTACAATTGAATCCTTTATATTTGAGAAATGCGAAGGAAAAATGTTTATTGTTGATGTTGATTTTTGTTCTTTTCTGCTGCTGCTACCGATTTTGTTGCAGGATCAACCATTGTCCAGTTTATCTTCAGTGGAATCTGTGCAGGATCCTTTTGTGGAACCTGCAAAAGCAGCATCTAAAGATCCACTGAAAATTAGTTCTAAGCAGGGGCGGTTGAGAAAAATGATCGGAGTTGTTGCTGCTAAAGATTTACCAGCAGAGCCATCTGAAGAAGAGTTTACGCCGTAAGTGCCCTTGTAAATTGTTAACTTCTTTGATACATTTCTCATGTTAGTGTTTTTATTTGTTGTCTCTCTTATATTGTTACATTTTGTGTGTAATAGATATGATAAGTTCTGGATGATGCGCAACATTATTATAATTATATGAACATTAATAAATCCTCATTAAAAATTTATCTTATCGTGTATCTGCCTTGAGTTCCATGGTAGTACTACATCACAACTAAACATATAATCAAGTTTTGACTATTTATACTTTTTAGTTGTTCATGGCATAATTAGATATAAGGTTTTTGGATAAAGCTTTGCATGTCAAGTGCATATATTGGTTTAAATCCTTCTACTAGGTAAATAATTTTGTTTGGGAAATCCTCTGTCAAGTTGGGGTTGTATATACGCAGTATGTGCGTGACATTTTCTTGAATGATCCTTTTTTATCTTTATTTTTTGTTGAAGTTAAATTTTGTTTATAAGTTTTTATTGATTTATTTGAGTAGTGTGTCAATGGAACCTATTGAGTTTCCTTCTTAATCCACAGAGATTACTAAAGTTCCAAATGCTAACTTTGAATTTGCTACAAGCCTACAACTATCACTCATCATTCTATGTGTTTGTTTTTACTTGTCTGAGTATGTTTTCTCGTGTTTAGTTTCAAGTTTTGTAGTTTCTTAGTGAAAAATCTACACCTGTCATGAACTTCTAAATGTTGATTATTGTAGGTTTGAATGAAACATTTGAATTATCCTAAACTTCTGTTATATTTATGTGTGTGATTATTGATGTACTAAATCAGCATAAGTTGGTTTTAGAACATGCCATTTATTGGTTACTAACTAATGTACAAGGTTTGTAAAAATGGAGTTGACTCTACTGTAGAGAATAACTCATAAATTTCACAGAGTTTTATGTAATTGAATACTCTTTGAACAACTCAGGTTGGAATGTACTAAACAAAGGCATAATACTAACTCAGTACATACAAACTATTGTGATTTTATATGTGGTGGTTAATGCATATAAGATACATAACACTATGGTATGAATGTTACAACTTCTTTGTGCTAGGTGTAACTACTATATAGTTTTCATTATTTTAGTACCTATTATTTTTTTATGAATGTGATTAATTGTTTTATTTTTGTTTGTGATTTTAGTGACTATAAGCTAATTATGTATAAACTCACCAGTTACAAGCATTTGATTATGCTTATGCAGAGCTAGAATCTACTTTATTTAGAGAGGTATTTACAATGCTTTAGTTTAGTGTGTTGCTCATGTTGTGTTTTTCCTTTAGCCTCTACCTGTTGATGGTTGTGTGTTTTACCTTGCTAAGGTCTTGAAAGTTCATCAGTACTGGTCTATTTTCTCAATTCATTTTCATGGCCTTTTTTGCTAGTTGTGTTAACAGTATAGTTGTTTGATTGCTAGTTATGGGCTGTATATAGTGAACAAATGAGGATGTAACTATTTTTATGTATTGCTTTCCAAAGTGATATTTTTCATTGATGTTGCAATTGACTATTATATAGGTACCCTCATATTGAAAAGGATCACTTGGTAAAGCTTTTGAAGCAATTGTTATTAAATACAGCCTTCCTGTCACCAGACTTGAGTACTGGAAAAGCTCCAAATGCAGCTGATGTACCCACTCTTCTGGGAAGCGGATCATTTTCACTTCTGAGCCGTACGTGTAATTTACTTATGCTTTAATTATTATGACTTTGAACACTTTGGGCTGCTCTTAGTACTGTGTTTTTAATTGAATCGGCTTTGCCTTTCTATATCTGTATTTATTTTACTTTTTTCTCTATTATAGATGACAAGGATAAAGGGAATGAAGATGCCAAACTGCCACCTCCTTATATGCGCTGGCCTCATATGAAAGCCAATCAGGTTCATGGGCTTAATTTAAGGGAAATCGGGGGTGGTTTTCCAAGACACCGCCGTGGACCATCTATACGTGCTGCATGCTATGCCATTGCAAAACCTTCTACTATGGTACAGAAGATGCAAAATATCAAGAGAGTTAGAGGACACCGTAATGCTGTTTATTGTGGTAGGCTATTCTATATAATACCAGAAAGTATTTAACCTTTTCTAAAAGTTTTAGTATTGTGATACTGGGCTTTAGCAAACTTCCAAGTTTTGTTGGTTTTTCTTCCATACAATTCTTATATTATTAAACACTTTTTTTAGCTATATTCCATCCTTATGCCTGTATTATATTCTATTTTTGTGAAAACCTCAAGAGTTTCAAATCCCTGCTGTCTCTGCCAATGACAAGTTTGTAGTTTTCCTTTTGCATAGCAGAGATCGTAGATCATATTTTACCCAATCCGACTAGGTCGGGTTAGCTAAAGCTCCCTTTCTTTTCTTTCAATTATGTTCCATTAGTGCTTTTCTAATAATCATGAATTGTCCACTTATCTGTTTTGAAAAGCTGAAAATAGTCTATACTCTTCTTTTCTCCGAATGTATTGGATTACTTTTATTAAAGAGGAAAGGGAGGAAGTACAGTTAAGGGGAGAATAAAATGTTCCAAAAAATAAGAGATACAAACCCCAAGGTACCTATTTCCAGTCCTTGATATCAGAAATTGAAACTTCTCACTCAAAATACCCAGAGTAGAACAGGAAAAGAGAAGCTACAGGCACAATCCTATGACACGACAGTTTGGGGGCAACGGGTCACCCATATAGGAGAAACCTTCTGCTTCAAATGCCTCATACAGCTAATTAAACACAATGTCATACAATCATAAAATGAACATAAATGCCCTTGATTAATAGAACAAGAGAAGCTCCTCCCTCCTTTAAAATATGTAGGATATTTTAAGTTAATAAACTCAATTACTGTACTTTTCCAAAATGACTTAAATTCATGTTGTGTGGGTCTTACGGTGAGTATTATTTTTATTGCTGTTTTTCTTGAATTTTTCTGTGGTTTTGGAGTTGGGCTTGTTTAATAATCTCACACACCTGATTTTATTTTATACTACAGCTATATTTGACCGGTCAGGAAGATATGTTATTACTGGTTCAAATGATCGACTTGTAAAAATTTGGTCAATGGAAACTGCATATAGTTTGGCCAGTTGCCGTGGACACGAAGTGAGTCTTTTTTGTACTTCAAAACATGTTTTTCCTGTTCTTATAGACTTGCATTGCTTTAATATTTGCTGACCATTGGATTGAATTATATACAATGTTTGATAGGGTGATATTACTGACTTGGCCGTGAGTTCAAACAATGCTTTAGTTGTGTCCTCATCAAATGATTGTGTTATTCGAGTTGTAAGTTTTCTGTGACGAAGTTAGCAATTCTTTTGCATATCTTCTCTCCCTTCTATCTGTAATTTATTGGCACTTTATATTTGACTGTTTGGTTTTCATAGTGGCGCCTGCCAGACGGCCTACCAATATCAGTTTTGCGGGGACATACTGGAGCTGTTACAGCGATAGCCTTTAGTCCCAGACCTAATGTTGTTTACCAGCTTTTATCATAAGTCGGTTTATTAAAGAATTACAAGTAGTTTATAATAGTCTTACTGGTTGGATTTTGTAAAAGAAAGTCGCATGCTTGGCAGTGTGGATGCATGTCGAGTCAGCAAATGTAAATTATGCAATAGTTTCCTTCGATTTTACAAATATTCTTAGTAATATTGTAGGTACCAATGCAGTCATGAGGTGTATTTAAGTTCCAGTTGGTAATCATGTTCATCTAAATGGATGTAGTTTGCTGGATACAACATGTGAACTTTCTCAAAGAAAGGCTAATATGCTTTCTCTATATCATTCAGATATTATTGCATGAAGTTGTATTTGTATTGAACTTTTGATGGTTAATTCTTCTGATTTTCTGTTAAATTTGTTTAGGAGTGCAATATACCTGTCTATGAAATAATAAGTGGCTAATTTATTATAATTTCACTAGTTTATGAGATGTCATCTGTGCGAGTTGGGTTGATGCATCAATTCAGTAAGGGGACATTTGAGTTCTTCTATTTGTTGTTTTCTTGAATCGATGCTATGTTCTGTGATTATGGCACTAAGAAAATATAGGCAACACTTTTTAAGGGTTGCTTATTAAAAACCGTGGACTTTTCCTAAGTTTTAGGCGCGGTTCTTTAAATGAAATTATAAACTAGCTACGATTTTCATTTGTTGCTTGTTTATAATCGTTGTATATTCATGTTTTGGGGACGGTTATTTTGTGTTGTTACTAGAAAACCGCGGCCTAAAACTACAACTAAAACCGTGGAATTTGATGATTTAGGCGACGGTGTTTTGAATCCGTGGTTAAAAATAAAAAAAACCGCGCTCTAAAGGAATAGGCAACGGCCGTTTATTCCACGTCTGATAAACCGCCCCCTAAAGCCTTAGGCTACGGTTATTGCACTTTAGGTTGCGGTTTTGAGTTGTTGCCGAAAGTCATTTTTGTTGTAGTGTCTTGATATTATGTATATTTATGGATCTTTGTCTAAAATCTCTTTTACAACTCTTTATCGATGGCTATCTTGATTTTTTACTTAATGGGTTTGGATTGCGATAGAGATATACGGTTCAAACTCGATCTAAGATGAACATCTGTTAGATTCTAAATACTAGAGATAGATTTAGGACTAATATTCACATGGGTATCGGTTCTTAATGCTCCGTGTTGTCGAGTTGTGTGAGAGATCAACAATGAGACGATACGGTTGATCTCTCGACTTTGCGTTAGAGATAAGCTCTGTTGTGAGCGATACGTGATGATATTGACTAGTGAATTAGGTTGCGTGCATTTGATCAATATATTTTTTTAGTACATGATGGGTAGAACGAAATACAACTCCTGACGAGTTTTCTCATTTCTTAAGAATGTATTCATTTTCTTGTATTATGTTTGTTTTTCCTTTTGAATTTTTATCCCAAACCATTCAAACCCAAGCTTAGAGACGTAGAGATTGCCGAACAACATTCTTTCCCTCACACTGATCCCTGTGGAGACGATAAATCCCGGAGGAAATTCTTCCGAAAATAATATTTTTGCTTGCTGCTTTACCGCTCCAACAGACATCCATGAACTCGAAGAACTTATATTAGATGCCTATGAAAATGCCCGAATTTACAAGGAAATAACTAAACAGTGGCATGATAAGCAAATAACAAGGAGGGAATTTAATGAGGGTGACGTAGTCCTTCTCTTTAATTCCCGACTGAAATAGTTTCCAGGAAAACTATGTTCTAGATGGTCTGGCCCTTTTGAGGTCATAAAAGTTTTCCAAAGCGGATCTGTAGAAATCAGAGGAAAATCAAGTGAGACATTCTTGTAAACGGACAGCGACTTAAGCACTACCATAGCGTAGAGAATAAGAATTTCTACATAAGCTATATATTAGAAGAGCTATCCGCTCTTTCAAAAGAGTAACTCCTTCTGAATTAATGTTGAGCTCCCCACATTAAACAAAGTGCTACGTGGGAGGCAATCTACGACTCTAAGTTTAGATTTTTGTTTTTTAGTTTACTCTTATTTTCATATTTATTTTTTTTTCTTATTTTCAAACGCTTCTATGTGGTACAATTAAATGATCTAATCACTACTAACTAAATGTGTGTCTACTTTTAGGCTAACTTGACACTAACTTTAGAGGATGCAGCATGTTGATGATATGGAGGTCGTCTTTAGGAACAAATCCCAGAGGCGACGTTTCGAAGCATTAGCTCAGAGAGATATGGCATTGTCTATTTATCCTGATGGAACCACCATGACCATTTTAGGGATCCGAGATAGTGTGATGTATCTTAGCTAGATAGGTAGGGATAATTTTTCTATGAAGAGGAGGTTTAGCAGGTACCGTAGATTGACCCTAGAGTTCCTAAGTTCCTTTTTCTTGATCCTAACATAAGGTTAGGTTTTAACAGGGGCCTGACTACCTTTAGACTTTTTGGGACAAAGTACCGTTTCACACACCGTGAGATGGATGAACTGTTAGGATTCCCTAATGGCCCAAATGTTTTTACTATAGCTCAGGAGGATGCTTTTACTGATCTTGACCTTGAATTTTTCTGGGGTATCATAGCCGGATACTACCATCCCGAGCCAAATTCCATGTTTTTTGAAAGTATTCACAACTCTGTTATCCATTACTTCCACAAGATCCTCTCCTACACACTATTTAGGAAAGAAGCGAGCATTACCTCTATTTCTCAAGACGAACTTTTCATCATGTTATGTGCATCCCAAGGTAGACCTATGAATGTTTCTGTTTTCATGTTAGTTAACCTAGACAAGATTGCCCAAGAGACCCAAAGACCTATCCTCCTAGAAGGATTAGTCACTATGATTTCTGCTTCCATTGGTTTGAGATATCCCATTATTCATCTACGTGCTATGGCCGGTATTCGTCTAATGCATATCAACTTTTGTTTTAACTGTTGCATTATTGCAAATCTGGGACCTATAGATTTTGAGCGCCTTATTGATAATCAGGTAGTACACAATTTTACATTGCCTAACCATGAGAAGATGAGTGTACACAACAGGAATAATTGGCTATACAATTTAGAGGGCCAGAGCGAGTCACCCACTCCACCTAATACCCCTCAAACCTATGAGAACAGAAATGTCATTTTCTCTGATGTTGCTTCATTCGCCTCTAGTTTTCACGCAGAGCCTCCTGTTGATCATACTGTTGCAATCGACACTCTCAAGATTCAGATTGCTACACTTAGAGGAGACCTCACCACCTTGCGTGTAGATTTTCTAGGATTTATAGATATTGCTAATTAGCATCTCGATCATTTATTTCAGCATATTTACTCTATGAGGCGATTCTTTCAGCCCAATGTAGCACGTTGTAGAGACTAGTTTTGGTTTATTTGTAGTGTTTTATGTTTAATTTTTATTTAGGAATTTTCTTGCATTTCCCATACTACATTTATTCCTTCTTGTTATGTTACTGTATCGTCGAGCTATCGACGTAGCCACATGTTTCAGTTTTACCATGTTTCCATTAATGCAAGTTTATTTCACGTTTCAATTTCATTATGTTTGTTCATTTTTCCTTATTCTAAGTTTAATTAATTTTTTGGTTATTTAATATTTATGATTTTAATTGAATCCATATGCATAAACCATTCCAATTAAAGAATTCTGGCCTTGATAACCATAAGCTTTAGAAAACACATTGAATTCAGGCCTTAATTCAAATTTCTACATGTTAAAAGCATATGGTGATCCCCATAATGCTGATGGCGTTCACCCCTGTTTTTAAATTGTATCATTTTAGGCAAATGGAGTTTTCCATGAGCCTAAAGCGCGAACACCATATCAGTTTGAGAGGCAATTGCGCTTTTCAAACTTCACTCTTGTGTGTTTTCCAACTTATTCCACATTTTAAACCTTTGAAAAAATTTTATTCTACTCCACTCATTCACTCCTAAACCATCCAACTTCTTTCCATCATCATAAAAAAAAATTTATAACCATTTTCTCACATTCCAATCCAAAAAGTCTTCTACTCATTCTCACCCTTTTCCAATTTTCTCAACTTTTCCATCCAACCATTCCACTCATTAACCATGCCTCCTAGAATGGAAAGACAAATAAGAAAGGTTGATTATTTGGGTATTACTTTCTCAGAGGGAATTGAAGGAGAGAACCAAAGAGAGAAGTATCACAAATTATTCGAGAGAAGTGTCGCGGCAACGAGGTACCCCCACAATGTTGCCCTTCGTGATTTAGGTTTGGTAGATAATGTTAACTGGATGCTTAATAATTTAGGAATGTCTTATTTCTGTTCTCTAGCTAGTCCTACTTATGTTAGACTTACTCTTGAATTCTTAAGCACTTATAAATATGAAACACCTATAGGAGGAACCCACACATTTACCACCATTCACTTTAGAATGTTCAACAAATATTACACGTTTAATCAAGACCATATGGCCAACATATTTCAATTTCCTCATGGAGATGGCTTTTCATACGAAGCCCCTCTAGGGAGCAATTGGGAAGCCAAAACTCTTGGCTTTTGGCTTTAGATCACTGGGCAAACCACAGATGATTGGGAATGCCTTAATGCCACTACTATTCATAATCAGGCAATTCGGTACCTTCACCATATTTTAGCCAATACCATTTTGGTTGGAAGATTAAAGAAAAGGTAAATTCCAAGGACCCCTTCTTTTTATAATGCGCTCTGACACAGACACAGGTGAATCCTACACCCTTTATTTTTGCACAACTTCAGTCTGTTAGTGTTAGAGTAGGTGGTCCTATTTGTGTAGGAGGGATAATCACATCCATAGCCCTTGCGCTGGATTTACGCACAGATTTGGATACACTCCAGCCACTCGAGATTCTATTTTTAGACATTGATGTCTGCCGTAGTATGTGCCTGATTAAGAGCAAATTTGATGGCAGCTATTACTTAATGGTGAGTAACAAAGGAATTAGAGGAGTTACTTTGCTCTCTACTACTTATACTAATGTGCGAGTGAGGGTCAACTAGATTTATGATCTTAATGTCCCTGAGCCTGGTGACAATATTAATGTTCAGGCAGGTGTGGGCAATGACACTAATGAGGAGATAGAGTGTATGAAGCATGATGCTCCCGAGACCGATACCACCCATGCATACACAACACGTGGTTATGCTAACCTCTCTGCAGGTACTTCATCTGGACCTCAGTCACGCGAGGAATATGATTACACCGCCATCGGGAGCGACCTTGATGATGTCCTGTGTGAGCTTAGACACCACAATGATATTGATGCGGAGCGTGATGTGCTACTCAGGAATATGCAGAGGCAGTAAGAGGAGATGGTGTCCACCATCCACTAGGTCACAAAGCAGTAGATTGACTGTGCTGACAGGATCGAGCATAATATGGGTGACCTCATCGAGCAGATGAACGGATTACGTATGGAGGTAACAAACATGAGAGAGCTTATGCAACATGAACCACACCCATCTTTTGGTATGGGCGGTATTGGATGTTATAGAGGCCGAGGCCGAAACTGAGCCTCCTACCAGGTTTTATCCGCTCCTATTTCCACCTTGTACTTATCATTGGGGACAATGTTTGGTTCAAGTGTGGGGGTGGAGTTTTACCGCTTTTTTTCCCGCTTTATTTTTCACATTTTCTATTATTTTATAGTTAGTTGTTGTTTGTTTTTGTTGTCTAGTGTTTAGTCGAGTCCTATTACATGATACTCTATATTACTTAAAATTCTCCTTTAGATTTGACCCCCGTCAGCAAAAAAAATTGTTCTGATACACTGGTATGACACTCCTAGAGTATATCTTACGTTCTTGATCCTTTTGAATTGTTTTTCGTCTTCTTTTCCCCCCAGTCACAATTCTTCTTCTTCTCACCCAGTTTCTTCAAGTTTCCATCAAATCCTTCCATTTAAATGTCTCAGCAGTCCGATTGTAGCCATGGAAGCAGGTCCTCAAGTCGTTCAAGGTACGTATGCAAGTGTGATATCGACACTCCTTTGATTGTTTATTAATGGCCTTGAACGACTTGTTGTTTGTTAATGGCATGGACCGATTTGAACCACAGTTGTTGTTTGTTAATGGCGTGGACCGATTTGAACCCAGGCCGCTGTTTCTATGACTGTGGGATGTATAAGATTCAAGGATACAAAAAATGCTGTCACTTTGATTGTTTGGATGAGGAGATGGATCTTAGGGCAAAATAAATAATTTCTTCACTGTTAAAGAATATGAATGAGGAGAAGGAGATGGTTAACAGCTACAAAGCCAAGAAGGATGAATTGAATTTGAAGGTGAAGTTCCTGAAGAAACAGTTGAAGATTACCCAGTTTTTTTTATTTGTAGTTTTCATGTCATTTGTGGAACTTCACCCAGTTTTTGAACATTTGCATGACAACAATGACGAAATACATTATAGTTTATTAGGTTTGTATGTTGACTGATGATTTAATGGTTGATGTATTGGTTACTTTGGATTCATGTGATGATGTTATGGTGTATCAAATATGATACAATTATTTGATATTATGAATATGATAAAATTAATATTATTATGATAACTTTATCATAAATTGAGTTGTATTTTCTGTTGTCATATGGTGAACAATAATACAGGTTAAAAAATGAGATTAATTATAAAAGCGGGATAATGTTTGTTAATTTTGCAGATAATTTAACAACGGTTATATATCAGAACCATTATAATATCTTGCGTACTGACCAGAAAAAAATATTTTTATCACAACGGTCTTTTGGAAAACCGGTTGTGATAGGCCGCACGCTTTTCAGTTTATTACAATGGTTACTGGGCCATGTATTTAAGTGTCATATATTCAACGACACTATACATAACAACACCTGGACTCGCATGATTATATATCTTTCCCAACCATTGTTAAATGGGTTTTTTATAGGAGTGTTTGGATACCTCTTTAACTAGAGTATGATCAAACAAAGAACTTATTGCTTGCATGTCCCATTGTTTAACATTAGGCATCATGAGGTTTTGAACAAAAAGATCATACACACCTTGTCTGTGAGGGCCGTCCAAACACCCGTCTCCTTTCCTCCTTAGCCAAGGTTCATTCATCACCTTAATATGACTTCCATCACCTATATTCCACCTGCAACTAATTGATAAAACTTCCCTAGCTTTCCAAAGGACCCTCCACAAAAAAATGGTGTTATTTGCAAGAGATGAAACAAGAAAGGAGGATATATGAAAATACCTTGCTTTGAAGACTCTAGTAACTAGAGAATGAGGTTTTGTCAGCATGTTCCAACCTTGTTTAGCCACCATATATAGCCAAATTAAAGGCCTTAAAGTCTCTGAATCTCATACATCCTTCCTTCTTCGTTCAAGATAACTTATCCCAGGTCACCCATCTAATCCCTTTATTACTACTACCACCTCCCCACCAGAACGAGCTTAATATCTTTTCAATATCATTCACAACCGCGTTCAGTATAATAAAAACACTCATAATATAAGATGGTATAGATTTTAAAACTGATTTTATCATCACCTTTTTCCCTACTTTAGACAAAGATCTACCTCTTCATGAATTAATTCTTTTCCAAATTCAGTCCTTAATAAAAGCAAAAGTTGCCTTTTTTACTTTTACCATTCATCGACGATAAACCCAGGTACAATCGCGTACCTAACACATGACGCACTCCCATTACTCTAGCAATATCATCTTGAGCCAGCCTGCTAATACTCCGACTAAAAAACACTTCAGACTTGGTCAAATTTATTTCTTGGCCAAACGCGTCTGCATAGGTCTTAAGCACCTCCATAAGATGTGACACCTCAAAAATATTAGCCCTGCAAAACAAAAAACAATCGTCAACGAAAGCATATGGGACACAACTAGATGCCCCCTTCAAATCTGGAATCCATGAAGATCCCCCGAGCGACCGCTCCTCTATAAACGCATACATCCCTTCTGATATAAGGATAAAACGATAAGGAGACAATGTGTTTCCTTGTCTCAAATCCCTTCCTAGTTGTATCGGTCCCACACTATCTATATTAACTACAACAGAGTATTGCACCGAAGTTACACACATCATGATCCAATGACTTCACCTTTTCGCAAAGCCCAATCTATGAAGCATACCCTTAAGAAAATCCCACTCCACCCTATCATTCACCTTACTTATATAAATCTTAAGCGCAAGGTGAACCTTGTCCCCTTTAATCTTCCTTTTTAGAATATGAATAATTTCCATAATAATCATAGCATTATCAAGAATAAACCTTCCTTCCACAAACGCCGATTGTTCCTTCGAAACACATTTATTCGTGCAAGGGTTATATTCAGAAAGAAAAGTTATATAATAAAGCAAGATTTATAATGAAAATGATAAATTATTTATATGATAGAAATTTATTATAACATAATTAAATAAAAACAACAATAAACAACACTTTTGATTTGGTGCCAATAGAATTGATTTACTCGAAGTTATACATAAATTAGTATTATTGATTATTCATCCTTAAATAACATTTAAGGTTTTAGTTAAGGATACGGTTTTACGTAGAGAATTATCAATTTATTTATAAAAAGCATAATTATTTTTGTATGCGCGTTCTAAAAGGAGTCACATAAAAAAAAAAAAAAAGAGGTAACGCTTTTTTAAAAAGAGCATTAAAAAATGATAACACTTTTGGTAAAAGACGTTTTTCTTTTATGGTTTTTTTAGAAAAATATATTAAAATTGATAATTTATTTTAGCATCTCTTTAGCACTGTAAATCTTTGAAATATAAAATATATATATATATATATATATATATATATATATATATATATATATATATATATATATATATATATATATATATATATATATATATATATATATATATATATATATATATATATATATATTATTTAACTATCAACAACGCATCATTTAATAAGAAAGTTTCTTTTTTTTTTTTCTCTAGACTTTTTAGACAGTATTTTTGCACAAAAGCGCTCTTAAATTAGACCATCCAAAAGGAGAAATTTAATGCAGTGTTTGGCTAAACAAAATTAAATTAATTATCATGATTGTTATCATGATTTAGCAAGGAAATAGATTTTCTTTCATTTTGAAAAATCATGTTTGTTCAGTCAAAAGTTATTATGATTATTTAGTAAAAAAATATTATATTCATTTTAAAGATATAAATATACTTGATGATAAAGATATAATTATTGGAAAAAATTATGGATTAATACAACTTGAGTAACATGAAATATACTATTTAAAATAATTGTGCATAAAAATAAAATATTATAACTATAGAGAAATATTTTTGGTACTAATAAGATTATTCCTTTATTGTCTAAACACTCTACCTGTCCATAGCTGGTTGAATGCATAAAGTGATAAAATTTTAAAATTTGGTATAACAATTAATTTTCTTACAAATAAAATATACTCAAAGAGTTGGATCTAATAGCTTTTTGCCATAATGTTATATTATACATTTTTTGCATGATAAAATTATTAAAACCTTTATTTTATCAGTAACTATTATTTTATGATATTCTATTTAATTAATATTTATTTGTGTCAAATTTTGGACAATGTAATATTGACACTACTTTGGATCCATGCACTCAAAAACCGCGTTGCTGTAAATAACATTGATGCAATGCATATGATTATCTTTAAATAGATTGTTTTATTTTAAATTACTTCTTCCATTTTTTTTATTGTTTTCCTTGCATAATTATTTTAATGAAAGAAAATATTAGTTATTTAAATCACAATAAAACTAATAATAATGAATTATTGCATTAATATTTGGTAACAGTAAATTCTTAGTGTATATTATTAAATTCTCTTTTTTTTTTGATAAACTATGGTATATAAATTACACTATGTTTTGAAGAGATAACATTATCTCTTAGGAATGAATCAATCCTTTTTAAAACTAAATTACTTAATCGATCAAAACTTTTTAAAAACATCCAAGATAAGAACGTATCCTTAAGGAATTAAAAAAATATATTTCTTATTAGAGTTTTGAATACCGACTTCGGTCAAACTTTTGCTTTGGTTTTATAATTAAATATTCTTAAATATTCTTTTAAAAAGGGCTTAGTAGCTAAAAATTTCATATCACTTTTCGAGAAAAAAGAAATCAAAGAGAAAAGTATGACAACTGAAAGTAGCTTCTCCGTGGAGGATAGTAAATACAATGAAGATGATCTCATAAATCGAACAGGTGTGTATTTTGTCGCGTTATCAAAACATTTGTAGCACCGACAATTTTTATATCAGACATGTCCAATATTCGAGAGTCATTAACATATTTAATTATATATTTCATTATGTCATCTTTTCAAAATTTTATTAATTAGATAGTTAGTTATTGAGTTTTGTGTCTGTGTTAATTATTTATGGATCAAATTATTTTGTTTCATTGTTCAGTCGTTGACATTAATTATGTTTTTATTATGATTCATTAAGGAACATGCATGACCGCAACCGCACACATAGTTACTGCTGTCATTGGATCTGGAGTGTTATCTTTGGCATGGGCTGTTGCACAATTGGGATGGATTGCAGGATCTGCTGTTCTCGTGCTCTTCTCCATTATCACTTGTTTCACTTCTTGTCTACTTTGTGATTGCTATAGGTATCCTGATCCTGTCAATGGAATCAGAAACCACACTTACATAGAGGCTGTAAAAAATATTTTAGGTAAGTATAAAAGTTACATGCTTAATGTTTCACTTTCAAGTCATAGATTTGGATTTGTTTAAATAAAATTTGATATTTTTTAGCCAAATTCGAAATGATTTGAATAAGAGTTATTGATTACACCAAATTATGTAAATGGTAATGAGGTAAATCTTAATATAATGATTGAGATTTAATTTAACTGTATTACTGAACATTTGTGCTTTACTACATGGGATTGATATAAATCTAGTTTAAATTTATTAGAGGCAAGTGCCCCTATTTAATTATTTAATTTTGTTATATTTATTTAGTTGAAATTTGATTACCTTTGATTAAAAATTTATGTATTTTCTTGGTTAGAAAATATTGATTATTTTTATTTATTCATAATAGTGTGACATGTGTTTTTAAATTGCAGTTACAGTTACGGATGTTTCAATTACAATAATTAAAGTTGTTGCAATACACATTGCACCGGTTGCGATGTGAATTTTTATAGAAAAATGTTTGAAATACAATGTTAAAAAATATTTAATGTCAAGTTTTTGTAAATTGAGTTTTAAGATACTAATATTTTTTATTTTTTGATGAAAATACTTGAAAATTAATGATTAAAATTTTATGACGTGGTTCATAATACAGTCAGAGGCGTGATTTTAAAATGACATCGCAATTGTGGTCCGATGCAATTTCCTCCGCAATATTATAGATGCAGTTGCGGTTGTGGACGCAATTTAAAACCATGGTGTGACAGATAAATTGTGTAATGATTGTTACATTGTAATCTCATTATCTACAGGTGGATATCAGCAAAAGTTGTGTGGATTGGCACAATATGCAATTCTTGTGGGTACTACCATTGGTTACACTCTAACATCATCCATTAGCATAGTGTAAGAATCTCTCACCTAAATCTATAATAGATTTTATTTAGTAAAGCTGTGAGAATTGTAAAAATAATTATAATACTTGCTTGTTTCTTTCTAACTAGGGCCATAAAAAAATCCAATTGCTATCATAAGTATGGTCGTGAAGCAGATTGTGATACTCCCAATTATCCATATATGGCTATCTTTGGGGTCCTTCAGATTCTCCTAAGCCAAATTCCAGACTTCCATGAACTTTCATGGCTCTCTATTGTTGCTGCTGTCATGTCTTTTGGTTATGCTTCTATCGGCATCGGTCTCTCCATAGCAAAAATTGCAGGTTCATCCTTAGTTATATTTACGTAAATACAAAATTAACGAGAAATAGTACTCGTGGTTATGCTAATATGACAAAAACATCTCTATATTTGTTATATATACAGAAGGAGGACACCGTTTGGAGACAAGCCTTACAGGACTAGTGGTAGGAGTGGATATCACAAGTTCAAAAAAGATCTGGAATACCTTTCAAGCACTTGGAAACATAGCTTTTGCATATGCTTTCAGTATGGTTATTATTGAGATAGAGGCAAGTGATATTATATATTTTTCTTTTATCGAACTCGCGATTCTTCATAAGTTAAATTAAAATGATGAAATTTGAATTATTTTTTTACAGGACACACTAAAATCAAATCCACCAGAAAATAAAACCATGAAGAAAGCATCACTGATTGGAATTTCAATCACCACGTTCTTTTATGCATTATGTGGTATTCTAGGGTATGCAGCATTTGGGAATAAAGCACCGGGAAATTTTTTAACTGGATTTGGATTTTACGAACCGTTTTGGCTCGTTGATATTGGTAATCTTTTCATTATTATTCATCTAGTTGGAGCGTTTCAGGTATTTGCACAGCCTATATATTCTCTTGTGGAAAGTTGGGGTAGTAAGCGTTGGCCAGAAAGTACATTGATGACAAAAGAATATAATGTGAGAATTCCAATGGTTGGTATATGGAGAATGAATATGTTCAGGTTGATATGGAGGACAATGTATGTCATAATCGTAACATTATTGGCTATAGTATTTCCATTTTTCAACAGCGTTGTGGGTTTGCTCGGAGCTATGTCGTTCTTTCCATTGACAGTGTATTTTCCAACAGAGATGTACCTAAAACGAGCTAAAGTGCCACAGTATTCTTCTCTATGGATAGGGATGAAACTTTTGAGTTTGTTTTGCCTTATTATCACTCTTATTGCTGCAGTTGCATCAGTTCAAGGAATCATCTCAGAACTTGCGATCTACAAGCCCTTCGAATAGCTAATTCTCTTCTACCATTTCTTTAAATAAAACGTGTATTTGCTAATCATTAGTAGTATATGCGTGTTGCCACTCGTTTTTTAAATGGTATGTCAAACTTGTCACGATGACGAAAAGAATGCACATTTATTCGGCTTCTTTCCCAAATTCAATTGATATGTATCAGCTGTTGTTTGAGTAGTTCACGTGAAAATAAATTTTGTTGTTGTGATTAATGAGTTTGTTTGTTTATGCAAGTTTTGATGTTTTTATCAGATTATTGTATCAATAAATGTAATTTAGATAACAAATGTGTTCGCTACTACAATTTTTACATATAACAGCACCATTTTAATAGCACTTTATAATAAAGTGCTATTAAAATTTCGCACTGGCCCCTGTGAAATTCACTCAGAAACACTAGCACTGTGAAATTCATGATAATTCATCAAACTCAGCTTCTTTCTCCCTCATTAAAGTCGCAAGTGGGATTGATTAATTTCACCTTTCACGTCCTTTTTTAGGCGCTGCCTCAGTTGGCTTCTTCGCTTTTCAGGACGAGTAGGCATTTGGATCTTGCAGGAACATAAACTAGCTATGCTACAACATTTGTCCATCTTGATTGGGAAACTTTTTAGCATCATTTTTTCTAATATGATGTGCATACAGGGCTGAAGCAGTTGCAGGTATAGCTTTTAGTGCCCTTGGGATTCTGTTTTGCTTCTAAATCTTTTGAACAGGTATATTTTCTGTTTGGCATATTTTCAAATAAGAAAATGATTACTATTGATAGTTATGGAATCAATATTTCAATAGGGTTCCTTGTGGGGAAGAATGCACCAATTTTTCTAGAGAGGTCCCTGTAATTGTTTCTTCTTCTTGGTTGTTCACCTTTTCACTTTCATTATCTATTTAATGCTTTAACATCCTTCTACAACTTTAATTCTTGTTTAATAAAACATATTGCAGAATAATTTTATGGAATAAATCTTACAAAACAACAGATCAAAATATAGTCAAAATAATAATTTTTCAAAAAAATTTATCTAAAAAATAATTTTTATAAAAAATTATTTGAAATAGCTTTAAAATTAAGTGACTTTTTTTTTAAATTTTGATAAAATGATGAAATACCTAAAATAACATTTTAAAAATAATTATTTTAATCAAATTTTTATTTCAAAATTTTATAAAAAGTTTCTATATAAAATTTTTTTACACAAAATACATAACACTATAAAAATCATTTTTAAAATGAGTCTAATTAAACAGCCGCAAAATCTAGCGGTCACTCAAATTCTCTCATCACCACTCTTTGTTTTCTTCACAACAATCTTGAAATGTTCATCGAAACAACCTCTAGAAATAAAAACACATATAAGATCAGAGACAGCCACAATTAACAAAAATAGACATAGGATTTGGATTGTTGCGCTTCACTTATTCACTGGTTGTAGTTTAGTTCAAAATAGAAAGAAATTATCACGTTACCATCATAAAATAGCTCTAGAAATCAAGCATCAGAAAAAAAGTTAAACATTAAAATAGAAATATAACATGAAATAGGATAGAGTTTGTAAGAACAATTAAATACAGACTTATCTTTCTTAATGAAATTAAACGAGAAGCAACACACTGAAAGCCATTTGTGGAACCATTAATCTAAGTGAACAAAACTTGCATAAAACTCACAAATGAGAGACAATACAGCCTAAAGAACTCTTAATAAAACAAGTCTAACAAAAAAGTAATGTTCAATTATCACATCTGAACATGTTTTTTTAAAATCCGAACATGTAGTTTGATTTGCGCACACAATAGAAATTCAAAAAATGGAAAATTCACCACTAAAGGAAATTTGCAAAAATTGTATCAGCAAGTGTCGATACCAATACCGTTTTCACAACTTTTATGTTAAAGAATAAATTTTGGTTAATTCAAAATGCGATGACTTTACGTTTGGTGTCGCGATGTCTGTAATCAGTATCATAACACCAGTACCGA
This sequence comes from Lathyrus sativus, assembly GCA_963859935.3. Lineage (NCBI taxonomy): Eukaryota > Viridiplantae > Streptophyta > Magnoliopsida > Fabales > Fabaceae > Lathyrus > Lathyrus sativus. The sequence goes on along the minus strand of OZ012740.1, from coordinate 638,193,454 downwards.
CCTAAATATTAGAATATTAATAGTAATTCATATTTATTTAGTTTTCTTAGCCCCTAAGTTTGTTAGAGGGTATTTTAGTATTTTATCTTATTCTAGTAACTCTAGTTTTAGCTTATAAATAGGGTGACAATCATTGTAACTCTTAATCCTGTTTTTTCTGCCGTCATTCTCTTAATAGAATATTTCCCTATTTTCATTATTCTATCTTTGCACCAACAATTGGTATCAAAGCTCCGGTTCAGATTCATTGGGAAACACGGGAAACACGAGTGAACGTGAGGTCTTGTGTGTTTGATTTTGATTCTTAGATTCGTGTTGAATCATGAACAAAATCTGATCAGAATTTTATTCTGTGGGTTGGGAAACACTGTGTGAGAAATCTGAGTGTATTGTGCAAAGTAGAAGATCCAATGTTACTGTTGTAAAAAGTTTGGTCACTTTGCTAGAGATTGTTGGTCAAACAAGGAGAAGAAATCAGAAGAAGCAAATATAGCCAGAGGCTCTGATGACGAATCTGTGCTGTTGATGGCCTCTGAATCTGATAATGTGGATCTGACAGACTGGTGGTATATGGACACTGGCTGTTCAAATCATCTTACTGGAAACAAGAAATGGCTGGTTGACTTTGACTCTGAAAAGAGAACAAAGATCAGATGTGCTGATGACAAATATCTTAATGCAGAAGGTATGGGAAATGTCAGAGTGACTCTGAACAATGGGAAAATAGCATTGATTCAGAATGTGTGGTATGTACCTGGCATCAGAAGCAATCTGATGAGTGTGGGACAATTAATTGAGAAAGGTTTCTCAGTTACCATGAAGGACAATCTTCTGAAGCTGTATGACTGTAATCAGAAGTTGATTATGGAGTCAGAACAGGGAAGGAATAGAACATTCAAGGTGAATGTCAGAACTGCAGACTCAGAGTGTCTTAGTGCAACAAGTACTGAGAAGGAGAGTGAGCTGTGGCACAGAAGATTTGGTCATTTGAATTTCAGAAGCTTACAACATCTGAATTCAAAGAAATTGGTACATGGAATTCATGCAATTAAGAAGCCTGAAAAGTCATGCAAAGTTTGCATGGAAGGAAAACAACCAAGATTGCCATTTGCATCAGAAGTTGCTCCAAGAGCAAAACATGCCTTGGGAGTTGTACACTCTGATGTGTGTGGTCCATTTCCAGTAGCATCAATTGGAGGGAATAAATATTTTGTGTTGTTTGTTGATGAATTCACAAGAATGACATGGGTATCCCTTATTAAGTTTAAACACGAGGTGTTTGATGAATTCAAGAAGTTCAGAATGAAGGCTTTCAGAAATGTGAGATGGAGTACGGTGTCTATGTTCAGCATACTTCTGAAGGCAATATGACTCTGGTATGTTTATATGTTGATGATATACTATTGACTGGAAGTTTTGAACAGGAGATAGCCAAGTTCAAGAAGGTTCTAATGAATGAATTTGAAATGACTGATCTAGGCAAAATGACATACTTTCTAGGGATGGAGTTCAGATATTCTGAGAAAGGTATCATTTTGCATCAGCTCAAGTATGAATTAGAACTTCTGAAGAGATTTGATCTGAAGAATTGTAAGATGGTTGTCACACCTTCTGATACAAATCAGAAACTGGATTCAGACTCTGAAGGAAAGGATGTGGATGTTACAACCTTCAAACAGTTGGTTGGTTCTCTGAGGTATCTGTGCAATACCAGACCTGATATTTGCTACTCAGTTGGGATGGTTAGTAGGTTCATGAGTAAACCTAAATGGTCCCATTACCAAGCTGTTGTCAGGATTCTGAGGTATATCAAAGGAACTCTGAAGTATGGAGTGTTATTTCCCTCTGGAGGAAATAATGAGTCAGAACTTCTGAGTTATTCAGACTCTGATTGGTGTGGAGACAGAGTTGACAGAAGAAGTACATCTGGGTACTTGTTTAAATTTCTGGGAGGTCCTATTTCTTGGTGTTCCAAGAAGCAACCTGTTGTGGCGTTATCAACCTGTGAAGCTGAATACATTGCAGGTGCTGTTACTGCATGCCAAGCTGTGTGGATTCTGAATCTGTTGCAGGATCTGAAAATTAAAGTAAGCAAACCTCTGAAGTTGATGATTGACAACAAGTCTGCAATCAACCTTGCCAGAAACCCAGTGTTGCATGGGAGAAGCAAGCATATTGAGACCAAGTATCATTTTCTGAGACATCAAGTTCAGAGTGGAGTGTTAGAAGTTGTACACTGCAGCACTCAGAAGCAGTTGGCAGATGTTCTGACGAAAGCTATCAAGACTGATCAATTTCTCAGACTAAGGGATGGAATTGGTGTTACAAGTTTTGATGGAATATGAATTAAGGGATGGTATTAGAATATTAATAGTAATTCATATTTATTTAGTTTTCTTAGCCCCTAAGTTTGTTAGAGGGTATTTTAGTATTTTATCTTATTCTAGTAACTCTAGTTTTAGCTTATAAATAGGGTGACAATCATTGTAACTCTTAATCCTGTTTCTTCTGCCGTCATTCTCTTAATAGAATATTTCCCTATTTTCATTATTCTATCTTTGCACCAACACTAAATTGCAAAAGATTTTACGCGACCACAACAGACTGTTTTTTAAAACCTTCCTAACACCTTTCAATATTTATTCAGTAGCTAATCCTAGTCTTAAAAATACACAGAGCTGTTGTAAGATCCAAATTAGAGAAAATTAAATGTCTAAAATATTTAAGAATTTAACTGAGAAAATTGAAAAACAAAGAATAAAATGGAGAAATACTAATTTCATCCACATAGAATTAAAGGAATGCATATGTATTGTTCGGTCATAATGAACTGTGTACGACAGTTTATCATGTTTTGATCCAAAATAACATTACCATAGTAGTGTTTCTCTTTCCATAATTCAAAAAACTTGTTTTAAATTGACAATGACTCTTATGCAAAATTTCAAAATCAGTGTGAGAATCATATATAATTATTTAAGAAATGTTATTCATAATAACAATGTGAGAATGCACACACTCTCGAGTGAAAAAATTGAGACTTATATTTAGTGTTAAAAATGAATTTCATGACATAATCTGTAACACATTGCATTCAAATATAAACAGTTCTCATATGGATATCAATAAACTAGAGGTTCTATTATATATACACATTCAAATCTACGCACATTCACTTAAACAACGCATAACTAGAGGTTCTATTATTTTAATTAATCAAGTAGATTTTATATCTAAACCAGGGATAGTATAATAAGGAACAATTTGTGCCATGGTAGAACATATTCAAATTCATAAAAACTTGCCAATATTCTTCTCTAAGATTATGTTAGTTGTACAAAATGCCACTTGAAAGTCAAGTCAAAGAAAGTTAATATTTAAAGAGCATGTAGGTGCTAATCCTCGATTGGAGTCTACATAGGAACCCTTAGTTAACTTAATTTGGAAGAGATTACACTCTTGGAATCGATTGAAGTCTACATAGGAACCCTTAGTTAACTTAATTTGGAAGAGATTACACTCTTGGAATCATAGGTATGTCATCCTAGGTGGCAGAGTCACGCTTTTGAATTATGTTTTTAATGTTATTCCTTTGTTCTTCATGTCCATCATTAAGATGCCAGTAAAAGTTTAGAAGAAGTTAAATAGGATTTAATTGAGGTTTCTTTGGGTAGGTGTTAAAGGAGAATCTAAGATCTCCTGAGTAGGATGGTTTGATGTGTGAACGCCTAAGAAGGATTGAGGGTCAGGTGTTAGAGATCTTTGGATGGTGAATCCTAACACTTCTAGCTAAATTGATATGACATCTTCTAGAGGGTGCTTATGGCATGTGGGTTGATATTCAATGTATCAAATATGGTCATTCCATTGTCACCTCCTTGTGTGAAGGTGAGCAGTAAGGTCTAAAAAGGAAGATCCACCTAATTGGTTTGAGGTATATTTTTTGAAGAAGGTAGGAACATGTCTCTACACCTTAACTTTGTATGACCCTTGGATATGAAATATTCCTCTTACAATTGGGTTCCATAGAATCCTCACTATCTCTCAGAATTAAAATTATCAAGTCAGGGAGATTCGGAGATGGGAATATGAGAGAACCTCTTGGGATCTAGGTTAGAGGAAACCATTCTTCATCTATGTGGAGCCTTTGGTTTCAGATTTATTCATGGTCCTTCGAGAGTTCTAGTTCAGCGACGAGAGAGATAGAAGGGTGTGGAGAATGTAACACCCTTCTAACCCCGCAGAATAAATATAAATAGATCAGAGTAATTATCATGCATTTCACAAAAGGGTGTCACATAAATTTTCAAAACATTACACAACACCTGTCATGCTCAATAATATAAAAATAACTTTCTGCTTTTCATACACCTTCACATTAACATGTAGCAGCGGATTTGCTTTAATCATGATAGACATAATAAAAGTCTCATGCTCATCTCATTTTTAATACTTAGGCTTAAAAGCCAATTCTTCATATAATTCAAAATAACAACAACAGAATAAAGTAGAGTACATAAAATATCTCTCCAAATATGAAATCAAAATATTCTCCGGTGTTACATAATCAGAGCATGACTCGACCCAAAATAAATAAAGACACAACTCAAGCTACTCCAACAGCTACCTCGTGCTAGAAGCAACTCTACTCCTCAGTACCTGAGCGATGTCGTATAAAACATCATTCCAACAGAAGGGTGACAATTCACATAATTATTGAAATTATAAGATAATATATAATTTAAGGCATACAAACATAATCACTATTATTCTCACACTTCAAAAGTTTTATCAACACAATATTATTCAAGTAACCATACTATTCATAAATATATACACACAACTCCATAATTCACCAATTTATCAGTTCCACATATCACACGTAATCTCATAGTACATAAATATACATAATGAGACTCAATGCAAAACTCAATGCAAGACTCAATGCAACTCATGCCATGTGGTACCAACACTCGTTATTATTTTTCGGTTTTTACACTTAAACCGGGTCCGTTCCCTAGACCAATAACACACAAAAAGCCCGTTCCCTAAGCTTTCAAACCCCGCTCTAGGTTTGGGACAAGTCACTAGCTCCCACGGAACTATCAAGCATTGCCTCTTGACACAAATGATGCGTATGCAATCAACAACCATATGCACTTAAGACCGTTCTCGCATCTTAATCCCATGCATTCTCAAATAATTCACCACACAAGAATTACCATACATTTGCACATACAAACACATTTTCAAAAATCATAGCATTCTTACTTCAAACATCATCACCATAATTAACAAGTAATACACAAGTATCATTACAATACAACCTCAATTCACAAAACACACATCACTATTTAAATATAAAATAATTAATCATCACCAATAATTAAAAATTCGATTCTCAATAAAATAGTCAATATTAAATAAATAATTCAATATTTTAAATAAATATTTAATATTCAATAAACAATTCAATATTTTAAATAAATATTTAGTATTTTAATAAATTTTTGGTATTTTAATAAACCTTCCAATTCATAACTAAGTATTGTTTTCTAAGTATTTTTAAAAAAATTCACATTCTAAGAATTGTTTTCTTTCACTACAGTAACTAAGTATAGAAAAAGGGTCTCTTGCGCTGCAGGACAAATATAACAAGTGTTACATTTCATTTTCCTTATTTTTCTACTAAGAAACATTATCATGCTATTAAGTACAAGAACATGGTGCTACGGTAGTTGCTGAGAAATGTATCACTATATTAAATTCATTTTCATGAACATCATTACTTTGTATTAAAATAATCCAATAACAGATGAAAAGTGCTATACTGGTAGGATGAATTAAACAAGTCACGTTTTATGAATTATTTCCTATCGCTACAGTCTAGAACTAAAGGGATCATATTCTTCCCTCAATGTATTGCACTACAGGACTTAGGGGAAATTAAAAGAATCACATTTGCTTTTTTTTTTTCTAGCCTGTAGCATTAATTGTTAAGAATCCATTCTATTTCCAATTACCCACTAAGTAATTACTTTTCATTGTTTCTAAATGGTACATGCGGCTACTGTAATGTTATAAGGCTATTCACGTTTTGGTTGTTCCCAATTTACTGTGTACTACTACATGTTCCAACATATGTCACTTATTCTCCAAATTCAAACTACAGTAATAGGAGGCTAACAATACCGAAAATTAATCGCAATAGCTATGTTTCGTTGGTTACCCAATGCATACACGGTAATGTAACTTATTCTTATCAGTTAACAAATAACATTTTATTTTAATTGATAGCAGGTTCTAATTAAATTCTGCTAAGATTTATTAACCTTTTTATTACAACTAACTTACATAACATAATTGCTAACATTAGCCAAGCTCATCTAACCATTTCACCAAAACAATGACATCTTCAAGTTTCAAAGCATACTCCAAATATTCAATGGGTCTCTATAGTATATCAAAATATCAATTCCAAAATACAATAAAATTAACCAATTTCAATGTGAAATATTAGAACCTAACAATTTCCAATTTCATAGAAAATTTGGGATTTTAACCTAACCATATTTCTACCCACTAACTATTATCAAACAATTCCAATAAACATGCAAAAACCCACCCTTACCTTGAATTTGTTGAACTTTTGCTCTTTCTCTTGAGTTTCCTCCTCTTCTTCTCCACTCCTCTCTTTGTCTCTTTTCTCCTTTCTATCTTTTCTTTCTTTCTATTCTCTTTTATCCCATTCTCTTATTTTATATAATTCTCACAATTTTAATTAACCTAGTAATTCCAATGGGCTTAATAACTCATGTCTATTCACACCCCCAAATAGGCCCAATCGATTAATCTAACAATTCTATATTATATACAAATTAGAATATATCATATAAGTTAAATAATAAAATTAAATCAATTATTTCGAAAATGTCCAATAATTCAATTAATCCAAACAACTCAAATAAATCAAATAATTTATATAAATTCAATAAATCAACTAATTCAATTATATCAAATAAATCACATAAATTAGTTAATTCAGTTAGGCCTAAAATCACATAATTAATCAATTAATTTAATTAATAAATAATTACTAAAAATTGGGGTGTTACAACCCTCCCCCACTTAAAAGATTTTCGCCCTCGAAAATTACCTCAAACGAATAACTCAGGGTAAGACTCACGCATCTGACTCTCAAGCTCCCAAGTCACGTTTCCACCAGTTAGTCCTCCCCAAGCGACCTTCACCAAAGCAATCTCTTTACCTCGAAGTTGCTTCAACTCCCGATCCTCTATCCGCATAGGTGATGTCTCCACAGTCAGATTATCTCTTACCTGCACATCATCTACTTGGACTACATGAGACGGATCCGCAATGTATTTCCTCAACTGAGATACATGGAACACGTCATGGAGATTAGCAAGCGACGGCGGCAAAGCGACACGATAGACTACCTCTCCTATCCTCTGCAAAATTTGATAAGGACCAATAAAACGCGGCGTCAACTTACGTGACTTCAACGCTCTACCAACACCAGTTATCGGAGTAACTCGAAGAAACACATGATCTGCCTCTCGAAATTCAAGTGCTTTCCTCCTCTTGTCATGATAACTCTTTTGACGATTCTGAGAAATCTTCATCTTCTCTTGAATCATCTTAATCTTATCGGTAGTCTGCTGGACTATCTCGGGTCCAACCACGACACTCTCTCCCGCCTCATACCAACACAATGGCGTCCTACACCGCCTACCATACAATGCCTCAAATGGTGCCATTCCGATACTCGAATGAAAACTGTTGTTGTAAGTAAACTCAATCAAAGGTAAGTAGCTATCCCAAGCTCCTCCTTTTTCCAACACACAAGCTCTCAAAAGATCCTCAAGTGACTTAACCATCCTCTCAGTCTGTCCATCTGTCTGCAGATGATAAGCAGAACTCAAATGTAACTTCGTACCCAAAGCACTTTGCAAACTTTCAAAAAATCTCGAAGTAAACCTTGGATCTCTATCTGACACAATGCTAGAAGGAATACCATGCAAACTGACAATCCTCTCAATGTACAGCTTCGCTAACTTCTCCAACGGGTAATCCATTCGCATTGGAATAAAGTGAGCATATTTCGTCAATCTATCCACAATAACCTAAATAGCCTCATAATTACTCGGTGTTCTAGGTAGACCAGACACAAAATCCATCGATATGCTATCCCATTTCCACTCAGGAATAGATAATGGTTGCATCAAACCTGACGATTTCTGATGCTCAATCTTCGACTTCTGACAAGTCAAACAAGAATACACAAACTCGGCAATGTCTTTCTTCATACAAGGCCACCAAAATACTTTCCTCAAATCTTGATACATCTTAGTAGCACCGGGATGAATACTCAATCCACTACGATGCCCTTCCTCAAGAATACTCTTCTTCAGCTCAACAATATCCGGAACACAAACTCTATCACGACATCTCATAATACCATTCTCATCAATCCGAAAATCACCACCTTGACCTTGATTGATCAAAGTCAAACTATCAACTAAACTCAAATCAGATTTTTGACCTTCTCTTATCTCGTCAAGAATGCCACTAGTAAGTTTCAACATGCCCAACTTAACACCATGAGATGTCTCTTCACAAACCAAACTCATATCTCGAAATTGTTCAATCATTTCCAACTCTTTTATCATCATCATCGACATATGCAAAGATTTCCTACTCAATGCATCGGCTACCACGTTTGCTTTACCCGGATGGTAATTCAAACCAAAATCATAATCCTTAAGAAGTTCCAACCATCTCCTCTGCCTTGCATTCAATTCTTTCTGATCAAAGAGATACTTCAAACTCTTATGATCACTAAATACCTCAAATCTCGAACCAAACAAATAATGCCTCCAAAGCTTCAACACAAATACAACAGCGGCCAACTCTAAGTCATGTGTTGGATAATTTCTCTCATGCACTTTAAGTTGCCTTGAAGCATAAGCTACAACTTGCTGATGTTGCATCAACACACCTCCCAAACCCATCAAAGAAGCATCGCAATATACAACAAATTGTTCTTCTGAATTCGGCAAAATCAAAACACACTACAAGAAAAAAGGAGATTTACGACACTTGAGTTGCGACAGTTATCACAAAACCGTCCTTATTCCTGGATTGCGACGGTTGTCACGACAGTTAGGGTCAACTGTCGTAGATTTTTTGCGACAGTTATCAAAAAACCGTCCTTATTCCTGGACTACGACAGTTCTCACGACGGTTTGAGCCACCCGTCGCAAATTTTTTGGGCATGTTGTATAAAATAGTGCGACAGTTACCAAATAACCGCCCTCTTTCCACACTCGCGGCAGTTAAGGCAAACTGTCGCAATTACTTTAGCCAATCATAATCACTATTTTTTTTATTCCTTTAATTTTCCACTTTTTTCTTTCATTTTTATTTTCTAACCTTTTCAATTTTATTAATTAATTTAATAAATTATTATTATTATTTTTATGACAATATAGCTTAATATTTTTATCTAAAATAATAGTAAAATATTTTCTGTTTTATTATATAAATAGTTAACTTTTATTTAAATTAATTTTGGTAACAATATTAATATATATATATATATATATATATATATATATATATATATATATATATATATATATATATATATATATATATATGTATATATATATATATATATATATATATATATATATATATATATATATATATATTATAGAGATTATAAATACATTACAAATTATAAATTATAGATTAAAAACATGTTTAAGCTTTAAAAAAAATATTGTCTCTGAAAAATTAAAAAGAAACTAAAAATTAAAAAATTTAAAAAATAATGTTTTTTTAAAAAATTAATTAGAAAAATCATATAAGAAACTAAAAAAAATAGGGGTACGACATTCCTAAACCATCACATAAAAATTAAAACAATCATCTCGCGCGCGCAACTATTAAAAGTTGAAATTTATTCACTACATAAGTCTTTTCATATTCTTCTTCTCATAACTGAAAATCTTGAAACAACCCCACCACACCACCAATCCTAAACTCCTCCGGCGATACCTTGTTGGATCTTCTACATCTGTCTGAACGTCGTTGCATCGTTGTAAAAATTCCACACCACCGGTCCTAAACCAATCTCGCCAGGGTAGTATTCTTAAACCCTAAATCAATTTCTCTCTTTCTCACTTGTAATAGGTTTCAATTCTCATTCCAATACTCATTCCTCCGTTGTCGCTACAGATATACTCACCGTGAACCACCATAAGAACCCACGCCGGACCACCCTCACAAAACCTCCGTTTCAACTCCATATCCTTCACACCCTCTTCAAACGATTCAGTCCATCTCTTCCCCGAATCTTCCTCCGTTTCAGTCTTCTCCTTCTTCCCAACCACCACCAGAAACAACTCTGACCGGTTCTGACTCGTTTGAAACCGCAACAACTCAGTAGTAGCTCTCGTCGTCTGATTCGACGAATTCAGTTTTGATTCGCTCAACGACCTCACAACCACCGAAAACGCCCTTCCATTGACACTGTTGTCACCCACCAAGCTCCCTTGTCAAAGCTTCAGCAACAACGTATCGACTTCGCACCAGCTGGACCGCGGTTCTCGTCGCAGCGGTACAATGCATTGTGATCCAAAATTTATCAACATCTCAACATCAAAGATCGGCTTTGCGCTCCTCTGCCGGCGAAACAGAACAATAACACCGCTCGAGCAGCAACGACATCCCAACTCTTCATTTTGCAACAACCACAATGATCTCACAATGAGCTTGACAAATTTCCAAATCGCAGTTCGATAGCAGCCATAATAAGTCGAGGTAATAGCAGCTTGTAACTGTTTGTTTCAGCATTGTCTCGAGTTTTTATGTGTATCTGTTGTTGTGTCGATTGTCTTGCTACCCAATTTTTCTAGTTTTGATGTTGTTGTTGGTTTAAATCAGTGTGCTGAGTGTAATTCGATATTGCTTTGTGTTGCATCTGCGGTTCGACTTCGACATTTTATGTAAATTATTAAACAATAGTTGTGATGATGTGCTGCTATTAAATATGTCCCTGTTACTGCTATGATATGAGGCCTTCATTTAAGTATCGTTTCAGATTCATTTCTGCTTAATGATTATAATTGGTGTGTTAAAATCGTGAAACCATGTTTATGCTGCTTATACCTGTATGTTGTATTGAATGGGTAAATAGTTGGTTTTTGAAATCTCTGCTATGTTGGCCTAGTTTTAAACCTCATGCTGCCAGTATTGTGTAGCTAGTATACTTATGTTTGGAATTCATCTTGTGTTGTATTTATGTTTTTGGTATTGCGGACTTATATCTTTTTGTTGTAATGTTGCATTCGAACCGAGATAACACTGCTTTTGGATTTATGATGTTGCAATATATTATGATCATGTTTTGGATCCCTTACCTTTAAATTGTTGTTCATTGATAAACACATTAGTTTGTTTGAAAGAATCACATTGTGTTCATGTTTGTTTCGACACTGTTACGACATTATGCATATCCTTGATTTGTTTAGGTGATGATTTTGGCTTTGAATATCCATGTGCTTTGCTGCTGATTTCGTGTTTGAATTCTATAAATCATTTGATTTGAAATTTCTGTTTTTTATATGCGTGATTTCAATTTGATACCGTGGATGTGTGCAAACTGTTCTTGATGTAAATTTTATCATGTTGGCGTTCGTTTCGTCGATTTTAGTTATCGATTTGGTTTCGTGGCTATCACATGCTAAGATTGTTGTTGAAGCAAACCTTCTTATGGACTTAACAGTGATTATGGTTCTAATCTTCTTTTCGCAGGTAGCTAAATCTCTTGGGATAAGTTCTGAAATAATGCATTCAAAATATTCTTCTTCTCTTGACCTTTCCAAAGCAGTAAATGCACATACGTTTTGGTAGCTGTATTGATCTTTTCGCAAGTGGCTGCACTGAACTACAAGGTTATTATTCTTGACGAAGTACATGAAAGATCAGTGGAGTCTGATCTTGTACTAGTTTGTGTAAAGCAGTTTTTGTTAAAGAACAATGACTTAAGGTTAGCATCTTGGTTTTGTTAGTGTTGAAAGGATATTTGGAAGAGTGAATTAAAGAGAGTTCTACGTGCATATTTGTAAGAAATTAATTTATATATTTAAAGATCAGAAGTGACATGCAATTGTTTGTTTAATTACAATGATACCATGATAATATATTATGCGTTTGCAGGGTGGTTTTGATGTCTGCTACTGCTGATATTTCAAGATATAGGGACTACTTTAGGGATCTTGGTAGAGGCGAACGAGTTGAAGTGCTTGCAATTCCTATCTCAAATCAGCAGATGGTTTTCCAGCGAAGTGTTTCATATGTTGAACAGGCATGTATATGTACTCTGATAATTTTCTTCTTTTTAATTGAATAATGGCCCAATCCCAGTTGTGTACATCTTGTCTATGGTATACATATTGAATGGTCTTAAATTATACTTCACCTTCAGAATTGTTTTGCATTCTGAAATATATGAACATTTGAAAGACTCCTGATGTTTATGCTCACTTAACAGTGCTTATGGTTCTAATCTTCTTTTCGCAGGTAGCTGAATCTCTTGGGATAAGTTCTGAAATAATGCATTCAAAATAATCTTCTTGTCTTGACCTTTCCAAAGTAGTAACTGCACATAAGTTTGGTAGCTGTATTGATCTTTTCGCAGGTGGCTGCACTGAACTACAAGGTTATTATTCTTGACGAAGTACATGAAAGATCAGTGGAGTCTGATCTTGTACTAGTTTGTGTAAAGCAGTTTTTGTTAAAGAACAATGACTTAAGGTTAGCATCTTGGTTTTGCTAGTGTTGAAAGAATATTTGGAAGAGTGAATTAAAGAGAGTTCTACGTGCATATTTGTAAGAAAGTAATTTATATATTTAAAGATCAGAAGTGACATGCAATTGTTTGTTTAATTACAGTGATACCATGATAATATATTATGCGTTTGCAGGGTGGTTTTGATGTTTGCTACTGCTGATATTTCAAGATATTGGGACTACTTTAGGAATCTTGGTAGAGGCGAACGAGTTGAAGTGCTTGCAATTCCTAGCTCAAATCAACACATGGTTTTCCAGCGAAGTGTTTCATATGTTGACCAGGCATGTATATGTACTCTTATAATTTTCTTCTTTTTAATTGAATAATGGCCCAATCCCAGTTGTGTACATCTTGTCTATGGTATACATATTGAATGGTCTTAAATTATACTTCACCTTTAGAATTGTTTTGCGTTCTGAAATATATGAACATTTGAAAGACTCCAGATGTTTATGCTCACTTAACAGTGCTTATGGTTCTAATCTTCTTTTCGCAGGTAGCTGAATCTCTTGGGATAAGTTCTGAAATAATGCATTCAAAATATTCTTCTTGTCTTGACCTTTCCAAAGCAGTAAATGCACATAAGTTTGGTAGCTGTATTGATCTTTTCGCAGGTGGCTGCACTGAACTACAAGGTTATTATTCTTGACGAAGTACATGAAAGATCAGTGGAGTCTGATCTTGTACTAGTTTGTGTAAAGCAGTTTTTGTTAAAGAACAATGACTTAAGGTTAGCATCTTGGTTTTGTTAGTGTTGAAAGGATATTTGGGAGAGTGAATTAAAGAGAGTTCTACGTGAATATTTGTAAGAAAGTAATTTATATATTTAAAGATCAGAAGTGACATGCAATTGTTTGTTTAATTACAGCGATACCATGATAATATATTATGCATTTGCAGGGTGGTTTTGATGTCTGCTAATGCTGATATTTCAAGATATAGGGACTACTTTAGGGATCTTGGTAGAGGCGAACGAGTTGTAGTGCTTGCAATTCCTTGCTCAAATCAGCACATGATTTTCCAGCGAAGTGTTTCATATGTTGACCAGGCATGTATATATACTCTGATAATTTTCTTCTTTTTAATTGAATAATGGCCCAATCCCAGTTGTGTACATCTTATTTATGGTATACATATTGAATGGTCTTAAATTATACTTCACCTTCAGAATTATTTTGGGTTCCGAAATATATGAACATTTGAAACACTCCTAATGTTTATGCTCACTTAACAGTGATTATGGTTCTAATCTTCTTTTCGCAGGTAGCTGAATCTCTTGGGATAAGTTCTGAAATAATGCATTCAAAATATTCTACTTGTCTTGACCTTTCCAAAGCAGTAAATGCACATAAGTTTGGTAGTTGTATTGATCTTTTCGCAGGTAGCTGTATTAATCTTTTCGCAGGTAGCTGTATTGATCTTTTCTACGCTGACTTTGCCTTTATTCAGAAACCTGTAAATGCGAATTGTGATTTGAATTTTTGAATAGGTAAACGGGGACAACACAAGTTCTGGGGAACGAGAATGTTCAAATATGGCGACGTTGATGTTCTTCATTTCCTTCTATCAAATTTGACCTGGTATATGCATTTGCAAAGCAAAGACATTGTATACAAGTAGTTATAATGTATAATTGTCGTTTCTATTATATAAATCATTAGACATTGTTCTTATGGTGTTGTTTGTGTGTTTATTCATCATACCATAGATGCAAATTGCTTTGTGCAAAATATGTTTTTGGTTCTGAACAGGTAAATATCATTCAAGTCATTAGGCCTTGTTCTTATGGTGTTGTTTGTGTTTTATTCATGATACTATAGATGCAAATTGCTCAGGCAGAATATGTGTTTGGTTCTGAACAGAATATGTCCAGTTTTATTTTTTATTTTAAATCATTCTTTGTTTTGTTTTAAACTTTAAATTGTTCTGAAGTCTCATATTTGTATGGTTTCATTTTGATTTCTGTAGCTAAGGACATTAAAGGGTGGACATAGAGCAAGAGTGGGTTCACTGGCTTGGAACAGTCACATTCTGACAACAGGAGGAATGGATGGTAAAATAGTAAACAGTAATGTTAGAGTGAGATCTCACATTGTTGAAACGTACAGAGGACACGACCAGGAAGTTTGTGGGCTCAAGTGGTCATCCTCAGGACAACAATTGGCTAGTGGTGGAAATAATAGTTGTTCACATATGGGATAGGTCCGTGGTTTCCTCAAATTCACCCACTAATGATAGTTCAAGCCCAATATCTCAACTACCAAATAAACAGATCATATCAAATGTATTTGATTCTTTATCTGCATGTAATTGTAATATGATAAGCTTCTAACATATAAAGTGACATGACGCTTGGATAAATGTAATATGATGTATATGTTTAATTGAATGAAGAATACCCATTCTGTTCATATTTCAAAAACAATTTTTTTTTTTAGTTTTAAAAATAAATTACCTTGGATAAATGTAATATGATATATATGTTTAATTGAATAAAAAATACCCATTTTGTTCATATTTCAACAAACAGTTTTTTTTTTAATTTTAAATATAAATTACCTGCGGACGTACCTGTGGAACAGAAAGTTGCGACGGTTGGAACTGTCGTAATATGATGTCATAGTTTTTTTTTAAATATTTGAAACTTGCGGCGGTTCAAACCGCCACAATATACTTTCGCAATAAAACAAAAATCATTAAGCAAGTTAAGACGGTTGAAAACCGTCACAATATGGAGAGTACGACAGTTAACTACCCGTCGTGAAAATAATGACGGTTTGTACAACGGTTTTCACAACCGTCGCAATACGGCCTCACGACGCACGTTTCTGCGACGGGATTGAAACCGTCGTGACTTACAAATTGCGACGGTTAAAACCGTCGTAATATATCAAAATGAACCGTCGCAATTTGCCAATTTTCTTGTAGTGACAGGAGATGTCGTCAATCTTCTCTTAAGTTCTTGAAAACTTTCTTCACACTTTGCATCCCAAACAAAAGCTTGGCCTTTCCTAGTCAACTGTGTCAACGGCAAAGATAACTTGGCAAATCCTTCAATGAATTTCCGATAATAACCTGCCAACCCAAGAAAACTTTTAATCTCAAAAACTGATTTCGGAGCTTCCCATTGTGATACAGCTTCTACCTTCGATGGATCAACTGCAATACCTCTACTCAAAATTACATGGCCAAGGAAACTCACCTCCTTCAACCAAAACTCGCACTTAGAAAGTTTAGCATACAACTGCTTCTCTTTGAACACAGACAACACAATTCTCAGATGCTCAGCATGATCCTCTTCACTCTTCGAGTATATCAAAATATCATCAATGAACACAACCACAAACTTGTCCAAATAAGGATGGAAGATCATGTTCATGTACTCCATAAATACACCTAGTGCATTAGTCACACCAAATGGCATTACAGAATACTCATAATGCCCATACCTTGTTCTAAAAGCAGTCTTTTGAATATCTTCAGCCTTCACACGAATCTGATGATACCCAGATCTCAAATCTATCTTACTGAACACACTTGCACCAACCAACTGATCCATCAAATCATCGATCCTTGGAAATGGATACTTATTCTTGATAGTCACCTTGTTCAATTATCTATAATCCACACAAAGCCTCATAGTACTTCTTTCTTCTTAACCAACAAAACTGGTGCACCCCATGGTGACACACTCGGACGAATAAACCTTTTCTCAAGAAGATCTTCAAGTTGACTTTTCAACTCTTTCAATTCCGATGCAGACATACGACATGGAGCCATCGATACTGGACTAGTTCCAGGAACTAAGTCGATCGAAAACTCCACTTCACGTTCCGGCGGTAAATCACCTATCTCATCCGGAAACACTTCTGGAAAATCACAAACAATTGGCAAAGCACCAACTGATCCACTTTCACCAATACTCAAAGTTGCCATCAACATAAACACCTTGGCACCATCTTGCACCGACTCATTCACTTGCTTAGCAGACATAAACAAGTCTCCTTCATTCTCAGGTTCAAGAAAAATAATTGTTTTATCAAAACAGTTAATATAAACATGGTTGAATTTCAACCAATTCATCCCAAGAATAACATCAAGTTGATCTAAGTGAAGACACACTAAATCAACTCCAAAGTCTTTACCAAAAATACTCAACGGACAATTCAAACACACATATGGGGTAGTTACTGAACCCATAGCAGGAGTATCAATAACCATACCTCCACTTATAACAGACCACTCGAGATTTAATCTCTTAACACAATCCAAAGAAATAAAAGAATGTGTAGCTCCAGTGTTAATTATAGCAACCAAAGGTATACCATTAATGAAGCACGTACCTCGAATCAACCGATCTTCACTAGTAGTCTCAGATCCTGATAGAGCAAATACTTTCCCTTTTGCTTGAGCCTTCTTTGGTTTGTCACACTTGGTACTAATGTGCCCTTGCTCACCACAATTGTAGCAAGTCACATTCAAACCGCTTCTGCACTCCAAAGCCTTGTGGCCTGGCTTGCCACACTTGAAACACTTTTGCTCGACACTTGTGCACTCAGGAGCATGATGTCCTTCAACACCACATCTAAAACACTTCACTGGAGTAGGAGCTCCTCCCCCACTCGGCTTCCTTCCATTACCAGCTTTCTGTTTCCCTTTATCAGCAGGAGTCACATACGGCTTCCCTCTGAATTGACCTTTTCCCCTCTTATCATTTAAACTCTTGTAGTGACTAGACCGAGCTCTACTATCTTCATCATAGATTCTACTTTTGTTCACCAACTCAGAAAATCGTCTAATCTCCTGATAACCAATAGCTTGTTTGATATCAGGCCTCAAACCATTCACAAACTTAAGACACTTGGATCTCTCAGCATTAGTAGTGTTGTAATGAGGACAAAACTTAATTAAATCCTCAAATCTTGCTGCATACTCGGCCACAGTTAAGTTACCCTGCTTCAGCTTAAGGAATTCAATTTCCTTCTTCCCACGCACATCTTCTGGAAAATACTTCTCCAGAAACGCCTCTCTGAAAACATCCCAAGTAACCTCAACCTCATCTTCTTCAAACCTTTGACGAGTGTTACCCCACCAGTCCTCAGCTTCCTCTTCAAGCATATGAGTGTCAAACTGCACCCTCTGCACATCTGAACAATTCATGACTCGAAATATCTTCTCAATTGCTTTCAGCCATACTTGCACTTTGTCAGGGTCATGTGTTACCTTGAAGATTGGTGGATTGTTCCTCTGAAACTTCCCCAAGGCACGAAACTCATCATCATTGTTGTTTCCAGCATTCACATTGACTTGCGGATTCTGCCCAATCGCTCCAGCCAACATCGCCAAAGCTTTAGCAATCACTTCATCATTCCTGCCTGCAACCATTGTTCTAGATTCCAACAACAAATCTTCGTTAGAACAAACAATATCGATAGTCCTACACACACATATCAAATACAAAAGGGATTAAACACACTAATAACTTGGTCAACTGACCGACTTTGCTCTGATACCACTAATGTAACACCCTTCTAACCCCGCAGAATAAATATAAATAGATCAGAGTAATTATCATGCATTTCACAAAAGGGTGTCACATAAATTTTCAAAACATTACACAACACCTGTCATGCTCAATAATATAAAAATAACTTTCTGCTTTTCATACACCTTCACATTAACATGTAGCAGCGGATTTGCTTTAATCATGATAGACATAATAAAAGTCTCATGCTCATCTCATTTTTAATAATTAGGCTTAAAATCCAATTCTTCATATAATTCAAAATAACAACAACAGAATAAAGTAGAGTACATAAAATATCTCTCCAAATATGAAATCAAAATATTCTCCGGTGTTACATGATCAGAGCATGACTCGACCCAAAATAAATAAAGACACAACTCAAGCTACTCCAACGGCTACCTCGTGCTAGAAGCAACTCTACTCCTCAGTACATGAGCGATGTCGTATAAAACATCATTCCAACAGAAGGGTGAGAATTCACATAATTATTGAAATTATAAGATAATATATAATTTAAGGCATACAAACATAATCACTATTATTCTCACACTTCAAAAGTTTTATCAACACAATATTATTCAAGTAACCATACTATTCATAAGTATATATACACAACTCCATAATTCACCAATTTATCAGTTCCACATATCACACGTAATCTCATAGCACATAAATATACATAATGAGACTCAATACAAAACTCAATGCAAGACTCAATGCAACTCATGCCATGTGGTACCAACACTCGTTATTATTTTTCGGTTTTTACACTTAAACCGGGTCCGTTCCCTAGACCAATAACACACAAAAAGCCTGTTCCCTAAGCTTTCAAACCCCGCTCTAGGTTTGGGACAAGTCACTAGCTCCCACGGAACTATCAAGCATTGCCTCTTGACACAAATGATGCGTATGCAATCAACAACCATATGCACTTAAGACCGTTCTCGCATCTTAATCCCATGCATTCTCAAATAATTCACCACACAAGAATTACCATACATTTGCACATACAAACACATTTTCAAAAATCATAGCATTCTTACTTCAATCATCATCACCATAATTAACAAGTAATACACAAGTATCATTACAATAAAACCTCAATTCACAAAACACACATCACTATTTAAATATAAAATAATTAATCATCACCAATAATTAAAAATTCGATTCTCAATAAAATAGTCAATATTAAATAAATAATTCAATATTTTAAATAAATATTTAATATTCAATAAATAATTCAATATTTTAAATAAATATTTAGTATTTTAATAAATTTTTGGTATTTTAATAAACCTTCCAATTCATAACTAAGTATTGTTTTCTAAGTATTTTTAAAAAAATTCACATTCTAAGAATTATTTTCTTTCACTACAGTAACTAAGTATAGAAAAAGGGTCTCTTGCGCTGCAGGACAAATATAACAAGTGTTACATTTCATTTTCCTTATTTTTCTACTAAGAAACATTATCATGCTATTAAGTACAAGAACATGGTGCTACGGTAGTTGCTGAGAAATGTATCACTATATTAAATTCATTTTCATGAACATCATTACTTTGTATTAAAATAATTCAATAACAGATGAAAAGTGCTATACTGGTAGGATGAATTAAACAAGTCACGTTTTATGAATTATTTCCTATCGCTACAGTCTAGAACTAAAGGGATCATATTCTTCCCTCAATGTATTGCACTACAGGACTTAGGGGAAATTAAAAGAATCACATTTGCTTCTTTTTTTTCTAGCCTGTAGCATTAATTGTTAAGAATCCATTCTATTTCCAATTACCCACTAAGTAATTACTTTTCATTGTTTCTAAATGGTACATGCGGCTACTGTAATGCTATAAGGCTATTCACGTTTTGGTTGTTCCCAATTTACTGTGTACTACTACATGTTCCAACATATGTCACTTATTCTCCAAATTCAAACTACAGTAATAGGAGGCTAACAATACCGAAAATTAATCGCAATAGCTATGTTTCGTTGGTTACCCAATGCATACACGGTACTGTAACTTATTCTTATCAGTTAACAAATAACATTTTATTTTAATTGATAGCAGGTTCTAATTAAATTCTGCTAAGATTTATTAACCTTTTTATTACAACTAACTTACATAGCATAATTGCTAACATTAGCCAAGCTCATCTAACCATTTCACCAAAACAATGACATCTTCAAGTTTCAAAGCATACTCCAAATATTCAATGGGTCTCTATAGTATATCAAAATATCAATTCCAAAATACAATAAAATTAACCAATTTCAATGTGAAATATTAAAACCTAACAATTTCCAATTTCATAGAAAATTTGGGATTTTAACCTAACCATATTTCTACCCACTAACTACTATCAAACAATTCCAATAAACATGCAAAAACCCACCCTTACCTTGAATTTGTTGAACTTTTGCTCTTTCTCTTGAGTTTCCTCCTCTTCTTCTCCACTCCTCTCTTTGCCTCTTTTCTCCTTTCTATCTTTTCTTTCTTTCTATTCTCTTTTATCCCATTCTCTTATTTTATATAATTTTCACAATTTTAATTAACCTAGTAATTCCAATGGGCTTAATAACTCATGTCTATTCACACCCCCAAATAGGCCCAATCGATTAATCTAACAATTCTATATTATATACAAATTAGAATATATCATATAAGTTAAATAATAAAATTAAATCAATTATTTCGAATATGTCCAATAATTCAATTAATCCAAACAACTCAAATAAATCAAATAATTTATATAAATTCAATAAATCAACTAATTCAATTATATCAAATAAATCACATAAATTAGTTAATTCAGTTAGGCCTAAAATCACATAATTAATCAATTAATTTAATTAATAAATAATTACTAAAAATTGGGGTGTTACAACCCTCCCCCACTTAAAAGATTTTCGCCCTCGAAAATTACCTCAAACGAATAACTCAGGGTAAGACTCACGCATCTGACTCTCAAGCTCCCAAGTCACGTTTCCACCAGTTAGTCCTCCCCAAGCGACCTTCACCAAAGCAATCTCTTTACCTCGAAGTTGCTTCAACTCCCGATCCTCTATCCGTATAGGTGATGTCTCCACAGTCAGATTATCTCTTACCTGCACATCATCTACTTGGACTACATGAGACGGATCCGCAATGTATTTCCTCAACTGAGATACATGGAACACGTCATGGAGATTAGCAAGCGACGACGGCAAAGCGACACGATAGACTACCTCTCCTATCCTCTGCAAAATTTGATAAGGACCAATAAAACGCGGCGTCAACTTACGTGACTTCAACGCTCTACCAACACCAGTTATCGGAGTAACTCGAAGAAACACATGATCTGCCTCTCGAAATTCAAGTGCTTTCCTCCTCTTGTCATGATAACTCTTTTGACGACTCTGAGAAATCTTCATCTTCTCTTGAATCATCTTAATCTTATCGGTAGTCTGCTGGACTATCTCAGGTCCAACCACGACACTCTCTCCCGACTCATACCAACACAATGGCGTCCTACACCGCCTACCATACAATGCCTCAAATGGTGCCATTCCGATACTCGAATGAAAACTGTTGTTGTAAGTAAACTCAATCAAAGGTAAGTAGCTATCCCAAGCTCCTCCTTTTTCCAACACACAAGCTCTCAAAAGATCCTCAAGTGACTGAATCGTCCTCTCAGTCTGTCCATCTGTCTGCGGATGATAAGCAGAACTCAAATGTAACTTCGTACCCAAAGCACTTTGCAAACTTTCAAAAAATCTCGAAGTAAACCTTGGATCTCTATCTGACACAATGCTAGAAGGAATACCATGCAAACTGACAATCCTCTCAATGTACAGCTTCGCTAACTTCTCCAACGGGTAATCCATTCGCATTGGAATAAAGTGAGCATATTTCGTCAATCTATCCACAATAACCCAAATAGCCTCATAATTACTCGGTGTTCTAGGTAGACCAGACACAAAATCCATTGATATGCTATCCCATTTCCACTCAGGAATAGATAATGGTTGCATCAAACCTGACGGTTTCTGATGCTAAATCTTCGACTTCTGACAAGTCAAACAAGAATACACAAACTCGGCAATGTCTTTCTTCATACAAGGCCACCAAAATACTTTCCTCAAATCTTGATACATCTTAGTAGCACCGGGATGAATACTCAATCCACTACGATGCCCTTCCTCAAGAATACTCTTCTTCAGCTCAACAATATCCGAAACACAAACTCTATCACGACATCTCATAATACCATTCTCATCAATCCGAAAATCACCACCTTGACCTTGATTGATCAAAGTCAAACGATCAACTAAACTCAAATCAGATTTTTGACCTTCTCTTATCTCGTCAAGAATGCCACTAGTAAGTTTCAACATGCCCAACTTAACACCATGAGATGTCTCTTCACAAACCAAACTCATATCTCGAAATTGTTCAATCATTTCCAACTCTTTTATCATCATCATCATCGACATATGCAAAGATTTCCTACTCAATGCATCGGCTACCACGTTTGCTTTACCCGGATGGTAATTCAAACCAAAATCATAATCCTTAAGAAGTTCCAACCATCTCCTCTGCCTTGCATTCAATTCTTTCTGATCAAAGAGATACTTCAAACTCTTATGATCACTAAATACCTCAAATCTCGAACCAAACAAATAATGCCTCCAAAGCTTCAACACAAATACAACAGCGGCCAACTCTAAGTCATGCGTTGGATAATTCCTCTCATGCACTTTAAGTTGCCTTGAAGCATAAGCTACAACTTGCTGATGTTGCATCAACACACCTCCCAAACCCATCAAAGAAGCATCACAATATACAACAAATTGTTCTTCTGAATTCGGCAAAATCAAAACAGGAGATGTCGTCAATCTTCTCTTAAGTTCTTGAAAACTTTCTTCACACTTTGCATCCCAAACAAAAGCTTGGCCTTTCCTAGTCAACTGTGTCAACGATAAAGATAACTTGGCAAATCCTTCAATGAATTTCCGATAATAACCTGCCAACCCAAGAAAACTTTTAATCTCAAAAACTGATTTCGGAGCTTCCCATTGTGATACAGCTTCTACCTTCTATGGATCAACTGCAATACCTCTACTCGAAATTACATGGCCAAGGAAACTCACCTCCTTCAACCAAAACTCGCACTTAGAAAGTTTAGCATACAACTGCTTCTCTTTCAACACAGACAACACAATTCTCAGATGCTCAGCATGATCCTCTTCACTCTTCGAGTATATCAAAATATCATCAATGAACACAACCACAAACTTGTCCAAATAAGGATGGAAGATCCTGTTCATGTACTCCATAAATACACCTGGTGCATTAGTCACACCAAATGGCATTACAGAATACTCATAATGCCCATACCTTGTTCTAAAAGCAGTCATTTGAATATCTTCAGCCTTCACACGAATCTGATGATACCCAGATCTCAAATCTATCTTACTGAACACACTTGCACCAACCAACTGATCCATCAAATCATCGATCCTTGGAAATGGATACTTATTCTTGATAGTCACCTTGTTCAATTGTCTATAATCCACACAAAGCCTCATAGTACTTCTTTCTTCTTAACCAACAAAACTGGTGCACCCCATGGTGACACACTCGGACGAATAAACCTTTTCTCAAGAAGATCTTCAAGTTGACTTTTCAACTCTTTCAATTCCGATGCAGACATACGACATGGAGCCATCGATACTGGACTAGTTCCAGGAACTAAGTCGATCGAAAACTCCACTTCACGTTCTGGCGGTAAATCACTTATCTCATCCGGAAACACTTCTGGAAAATCACAAACAATTGGCAAAGCACCAACTGATCCACTTTCACCAATACTCAAAGTTTCCATCAACATAAACACCTTGGCACCATCTTGCACCGACTCATTCACTTGCTTAGCAGACATAAACAAGTCTCCTTCATTCTCAGGTTCAAGAAAAATAATTGTTTTATCAAAACAGTTAATATAAACATGGTTGAATTCCAACCAATTCATCCCAAGAATAACATCAAGTTGATCTAAGTGAAGACACACTAAATCAACTCCAAAGTCTTTACCAAAAATACTCAACGGACAATTCAAACACACATATGGGGTAGTTACTGAACCCATAGCAGGAGTATCAATAACCATACCTCCACTTATAACAGACCACTCGAGATTTAATCTCTTAACACAATCCAAAGAAATAAAAGAATGTGTAGCTCCAGTGTCAATTATAGCAACCAAAGGTATACCATTAATGAAGCACGTACCTCGAATCAACCGATCTTCACTAGTAGTCTCAGATCCTGATAGAGCAAATACTTTCCCTTTTGCTTGAGCCTTCTTTGGTTTGTCACACTTGGTACTAATGTGCCCTTGCTCACCACAATTGTAGCAAGTCACATTCAAACCGCTTCTGCACTCCAAAGCCTTGTGGCCTGGCTTGCCACACTTGAAACACTTTTGCTCGACACTTGTGCACTCAGGAGCATGATGTCCTTCAACACCACATCTAAAACACTTCACTGGAGTAGGAGCTCCTCCCCCACTCGGCTTCCTTCCATTACCAGCTTTCTGTTTCCCTTTATCAGCAGGAGTCACATACGGCTTCCCTCTGAATTGACCTTTTCCCCTCTTATCATTTAAACTCTTGTAGTGACTAGATCGAGCTCTACTATCTTCATCATAGATTCTACTTTTGTTCACCAACTCAGAAAATCGTCTAATCTCCTGATAACCAATAGCTTGTTTGATTTCAGGCCTCAAACCATTCACAAACTTAAGACACTTGGATCTCTCAGCATTAGTAGTGTTGTAATGAGGACAAAACTTAATTAAATCCTCAAATCTTGCTGCATACTCGGCCACAGTTGAGTTACCCTGCTGATCGCGACTTTCTATGTCTAATACAACTAACTGCAAGTGCACAGTCTATCGCATAGTAATAAAAGATATCGATCCCACAGGGACTCGTAATCAAACTAGTGTTCTCGGGAGTTACTATGTTTAGCTAGGTAGAATATGTTTTAAGGGAATAAGATTGTCACTAAAAGGGGAAACTAAGATTACTATTAAGATTTTAATTAATTGAATCGATACGTAGTAGTTATGTTCTTCAGGGATTTGATAGGTTACTGGTGTATGAAATAGTTTTCGCTGGTTTACTTAAGCAGAAAGTGGAGATTTGAAGACTCTCGTCTCACGATGGTTATTGACGCTAATCATAATCCTAAGGGCCTAACGTACACTTTCGTGTTCCGTTCGGGGTTAAAATTACTTTTTGGAAATCTCTAAGTTCTAATTAGTTTTAAAGTGCTTTCGCTGTTATTAAAACAAATGCCTAGTGTTTACTATCTGACCTTACCGCAGCTTTCGCTTGTTGGTTCGTATCTTAGTTAATTTCCCACTTTCGTGGCAAAACTACTTTAAAACAAGTTCTCGCTTTCGCGACGAAGTTTATTTCGTAAATCAATTTTTAAACACTTAGACCATAAGTTATTTTTATGAAAAGAAAGTTTTCAAACAAGAGTTATCAAATCCCATCCGAATTATTACTACATATCGATTACCTAAGTTTAGCTAGACATGGAATTTGGAAAAACAAAACATAAATAATAATAATAAATAATAAACTGCATTATGATAAAATAAGAGTCGATCAAAATGAAAACCTGTAAATAATGCCAATTGGCCTTTGGGCAGATCCTCCACAGATGTTGGCAGGATTTTGTCTTTAGTTCCAATTCGATCGTACAGTGCAGTAACAAATACAGAAGAGCGAAAATGGGAATGAGTAGAATGGAAAGGGAAATAAAGGAAAGGGATACAATTGAAACTGGAGAAATGGATACAAATAATAAAAAGGCTGGAAATTAAATTTGCTCTTGAAAATAAATTTGGGCAGCACTTCGTGGTATGAATGCAGCTCCCTTTTTGAAGTCCCCTGCTTCCCTTTTTATAGAAGTGGAATTCCAACGGTTACCTCTGAGGATGGTGGACCTTGAGGCAGATAATTTAGGGAGTAGTGGACCATTAAATGGGAATTGGAACTGCTCTTTTGACGTGTAATCTGAGTGGGGCGTTTTTGCCTGCATGACGGTCGTCACAAGGTGTGACGGTCGTCGCCCGTGTGACGGTCGTCACCCGTGTGACGGTCGTCATGCATCTGTGACGGTCGTCACATCAGCAAAAACTGTCTGCTGCGCTTTTCATTGTGTTTTCACTCCTTTTTCGTCCATATTTCATCTGGGATTGCTTCTTTTCTTCATGTTGCCTTGTTTAGACGTGATCGTTGAATACCTGCAGAAACATCAGACAAATACATGGAAATAACCCGAAATCGGATCGAAAACGGTTAGCTTTTAGTCGAATTATGCATGAAAATATCTATATGATTTCGTGTTATCAAACTCCCCTAAGCTTGAATCTTTGCTTGTCCTCAAGTAAAACGTGAAAAAGTCGGCAAGCACGAGGCTGCTTCTTCGTTCGCGGAGTTTGGAAAAACCGGGATTCTTGGTAGGAACAAGACGAGTATCGCGACGACACTGGACTACAAGTCTCCGAAGGTCTCCCTTTTATGCAAATCGGTCTCAGTCATGCTACCGTATCTTGGTGTCAAGGTTCTCGTGGCAAGTTCACCCTGTTTGTTCTAGCGCAATCACATTAAGCCCGTTGTCCGCACACTCTCATGGCAAGTCGACCTGTTAGTGAATATGATCTCGTTTTTGTTTTTGATCTTCTTTGTTGATCATAATTTGGTGTCATTGATTTTTCAATGAGATTTTCGTGCCGTTGGGCTAAATGCTCGGGTGAGGAGCACCTAACTTAGAAGGAAACGTATCTTATATTCTTGGGCTTTTTAGCTCTCTTTTCATGATTTTTCATCTTTTTGGAGATCATACACTTATTTGCATCGGTCGCTCGCTTAGAAGTGTTTTTAGGATGGTGCTGACTGCTAGTATAAACTACTAGGGGTTGAGTTTGCGTAGACACTTGAGACTTTGGTACACGTAGGTGGTGAAACCGACTCGCATAAACTAGAGATCTAAGGTGTCTGGACGATACTGGTTTTGTTAGAACTGTCGTTTCCTCGGAGTTTCAAAACTCGGTTTGAACTCAGGTGCATTCTCGTGATGCTTTTGCTTTTGAGGAACAAACGAAAGTTTTTGTTTACGTCGAAAAATGTGGGGATTGTTTGCGTAACGTGAAAAATATATAGATGCGCTTTATTTGCTAGAAATAGAAAGTGTAAAGTAGAACTTACTAAAATTCAAAAGTGCAGTGAAATGGAAATACAGTAAATAAGGGAAGTTCTGAATACAGTGGAAATAAGGCTCCGCTCCCACACTATCTCGATCAGTGTCCTCACTGATTCTTGAAGCATGCGAGAGGGAGATACAACTGAAAATGAAAATACATAGAACAGAAATATAGTAAACAATAAAGGAAAAAAATGAAAATCTAGTCCCGGGGCCTGTCACGTCCATGCTGGCGTCCTCTGGCTCTAGCAAGGGCGACTTTATCCTCGTAGCTCATGGCTCCGGTGTGGTAGACCGTGTCGCGGAGGCCTTCGACCTGCAGGGTCAGATTCGCTAGACTCTCAGTGATCGTAGCTTGGCCGGTGTGAAGTTGTTGCATTTGAGTCCGGTGCCAAGCTTCGAACTGGTCAGCTCGCTGGTTCTGCTGCTGCAGCATCGTAAGTATCTGTGCCTGCTGGTCTAGGGAGCGACGGAGGTCCTCTTCGGTGTAGTCGGGCACGGGATGGTGACGGCGGCGGCGGGATGATGTACCTACTGGAGGAGGAGGCTGCGATGCCTCTGGCTGCTCGGACCTGTCCAACTCAGCTTGGATTTCATCTTCGGAATCATGAGTGGGTTCCTGAGTAGGAACAGCGGCAGCAGGAGGGGCAGTAAGGTCGGACAACCAGTTGGTACGGTCCTCAGGATGGATGCGGGTGCGGGACGGAAGGATGATGCTTCTGATGGTCTTGTCACGCACAACCGGATGATATTTCCCGTCAGCTCGGGAGCGGATGAGATGGGAGGCCCTGCAGTGGTCGGTGTCAAGGAACACCGAGGGGATGGAATGGAGGTGCCGAAGTTGGTCGCCAAGGTTCAGCCCGAGTGCAATGGCCGTGACAATCCCGCCAAAGTAGAATGGCTTCGAGCCACGGTTGCAGTTGGCCTGTATGTGGGCCAGTAGGAACGGGGCAGCGTTGACGGGTTCGTTGTTGAAGACGCAATGCAGAAAGAAGAGCTCCTTGGAGTTCACTTTGTGGTTGCTGTCTCTGGCGAAGATGATGTTGCTCAACACCCTGTGAAAGTACCTGATGGCGGGGTTATGGATGTGAGTGGCGTGTAGGGAGTCCCAACCATCGGCGTTTAGGCCGGTCAACTGATACCACAGCGCGAAGGCGTCGTGTGGAACTGATCAGTGATGCGGCGATGAGCGTTCTCGCTGCGGGGAAACTGTAGGATGTCGGCAATCTGGTTTTGGTGCAGCTGATAGTTAACGCCAAACATCCGGAAACAAGCGGCGCCTGAGTGTTGGTTGAGTTCGCCGCTGCTGGTGATGTATGAGAACGAACTCAAGAACTCCAGGGTGAGCTGTTCGTAGGTCGGCTGGGGGTTGGAGCAGAGGTTCCAGATGCATGCTCGTTGAAGCATCCATGTTACACCTTCGAGGAGTCCGAGCTCCGTAAGTGATGGAAGGTGCGGGTAGTGAGTTGGCTGGAGAGACCTCTGATGAAATGCATTGTACTGTGCTCGTTGTCTCTCGCCTAACTCGCCCTCAGGGAAGGAAATGTTGTTGATGTCTGCGTTTCCGGCCATTGTTGAAGATGGAGAGGTTTCAGAGGTTTTGGGGTTTTTCGGCAGAGATGGAAATGTGACAGAACGGTGGTTTGGAGGTTGAATTTGGAGTTGGGGTTTATAGTTTAGATGGAGATAACGAAAATCGTAGTGGGGTATGGATGTTGGAGGTTTGAAAGTGATAATGGGGGGAGTGGAGGGTTACACGACCTCTGTTATACCAGATTGCAGTTCTGGGCTGCGTGACGGTCGTCACAAGGGTGTGACGGTCGTCACCCGTGTGACGCTCATCATGGGACTGTGACGGTCGTCACAGCAGCAAAATCTGCAGAACGCAGAATTTTGCTCTGAGGGCATATTCGGGGTGATTTTAAAGCGTAGTATTGTTACGGTGATGTACTATAACAGCCAATAATCAATAAATAATGCGAAGACAGAGTAATTGAACAAAACTAGAATTGAAATAGCATAAAAATGGAAACAATTGTATGTAGTACATAATGAAACGAACAATGTGAAAATTCCAAATGAGTGAATTAAACTAAACTAGACTAGACTAAACTGAAACTACTGCTATGAGCTAATAACTAATCATTTTGTGCCTTCAATTCATCAAATTTCCGTGAATAGTAGTCGAGTTGGTCGCAGACTAGATCCATGAAGCCTACCAGGTCACTGTGCATGCCTGCGATATCAGCTTTTACATTCGTCAGAGCTTTATCAACGTCGTCCAATCTGATTAACACGGTATCCATTTTGTCGGTTGTTTCCTCAGGGATAGGCTCAGGATAAGTATTGTAGTGTGGAGGAGTCATAGGGTCTACTTCATTTTCAGAGGCGGCGTCCTCAAAGTACATGTAATCGTGTGCCTCAGAAATGTGGTCACTGTCATACATATAGTTCTGGGGTGTTGACTGTGGTGAAGGAGGTCCCATAGGCTCATCCAATTCATAGAGCCAGTTATCCTTGTTGTGGATGCTTGTCATCAGATGATCAGGCAGTGTGAATAGCTGTACTGGTTTTTCGTTAATAAGGTACTCATACGATCCAGGTCCCATATTCCCTAAGATGCGCCTGTTAAAGCAGAATTGTATGTTCATGGGTTTGATGGTACCAAAACGAATGCTGGCATTTAGATGGAATCTAAGGCCAAGCTCGTGGGCTATCATTGTTACTAGTCCTCCTATAAGAATAGGTGTCTGAGGTTCCAGCGTGAGTTGTTTGAAGGATCTCATCATGAAGGGCACTGCATTTACTGTCCGTCCCTGAGAAGCACAGAACATGATGAATAACTCTTCCTTAGACACTGTGGTAATATTTTCCTCTTTTCCAAACAAGGTGTGAGCTAGTATCTTATGGAAGTATCTAAAGGCTGGGTTATGAATGTCATCATTGTACATTCTGTCTGGTTCAGAGTGATAGTCGCCTGTGATTCTACCCCAGAAGTGCTCGAGTTGCAAATCAATATCGTCATCTTCTGCACTGATGAACACATGCGGTCCGCTAGGGAATCCTAGGAGGTTAGCTAGTGACATTCGGCTATGAGTTTGGTCCATTCCAAACAATCTGAAGGTGATCAACTCTGAGCGGGTTCCAAAACCATAGTTGGGTGTGTATCTGAAAGAACTGAGGAATTCGTAGGTAAGATCCTTGTAGGTAGCAAAGCGTGTTTTCAGAGCAGTGTTCTCCCAACCCAATTGATTGAACAGGTATTGAATGCTATCCGTGATCCCTAGTTTATCCATAGTAGCCTTATCATAATACAGCATTAAGGCGAACTCTCTTTCGGTCAGTGCTGCAAATCTTGCCTTCTGAGCGAGTCCTTTGAAGTGAACCTTTGTGAAATCGTACTCGGCCATATTCGCAGGTAATTCGGAGAGAACAAAAGAAATGTTTTGAAGGCTTTAAAAATCCTGAAAAGTTTGAAATAAGAAATTTGAAGTCAGGATTTTTAGAAACGAAAAGTGGTAGAAACAAAAGGCAAAAGAGGAAAAATAAAATAAGAATAAAAGTACGAAAATGAACGAAAGTAGAAAGTAGTAGTAATTTTAGAATTTTTGTTGGATTTTTCAAAGTAGAATTTTAAAGAAAAATGAAATGCAATAACGAGGGGAATTTGGGTTGCCTCCCAATAAGCGTTGTTTTTAACGTCTAAAGCCTGACGATAGCTTGGTGAGAAGCTATTCGGGTGTTTGAGCCGGAAGCTCAAGCAATGTTATATTGCTGACTTGAGGACTGTTGTCGTTCTTATTGTAATGTTTTAGACGTTGC
Source organism: Lathyrus sativus (assembly GCA_963859935.3). Taxonomy (NCBI): domain Eukaryota; kingdom Viridiplantae; phylum Streptophyta; class Magnoliopsida; order Fabales; family Fabaceae; genus Lathyrus; species Lathyrus sativus. The sequence continues at coordinate 638,161,962 of OZ012740.1, read as the reverse complement.
CCGTTTACGATAAACGGTGCATTTGTCTTGTCGGTAATTTCAACAGCTCCACTCTGAAGTACTTTAGTCACTTCATAGGGTCCAGACCACCTAGATTTTAGTTTTCCTGGGAAGAGTTTTAATCGTGAGTTGAAGAGCAATACGATGTCTCCCACACTGAATTGTTTCCTGATTGAACATTTATCATGCCACTTTTTAGTTCGTTCTTTGTAGATACGGGCATTTTCGTAAGCGTCCAATCGAAGTTCTTCCAACTCGTGTAAGTTCAGGATTCGCTTTTCTCCTGCCTCGGTGTAGTTGAAGTTGAGTGTTTTAATGGCCCAGAAGGCCTTATGCTCTAACTCTACAGGGAGATGGCAGGATTTACCGTAAACTAATTTATAGGGGGTAGTACCTATCGGTGTCTTAAATGCGGTCCTATAAGCCCATAAAGCTTCTTGTAGTTTTGATGACCAATCTTTTCTCGAGGTAGCGACAGTCTTTTCCAAGATCTGTTTTATTTCTCTGTTTGAGACCTCTACTTGTCCGCTAGTTTGCGGATGATAAGGTGTAGCTACTCGGTGCCTGACTCCATATCTAGAAAGAAGTTTATCGAATATTCGTGATATGAAGTGAGATCCTCCATCACTAATGACGAGTCTGGGTACACACTGAATCTAGGAAAGATAGTGTTCTTGAAGAGTTTGATTACTACTCGTGCGTCATTTGTTGGAGCAGCTATGGCTTCTATCCATTTAGACACGTAATCGACAGCGACGAGTATGTAGTTATTTCCAAAAGAAGGTGGGAAAGGTCCCATGAAATCTATTCCCCAGACGTCGAAGACTTCTACCTCTAAGATTCCTTTCTGAGGCATTTCATCGCGTGGTGAGATGTTGCCAGTTCGTTGGCATCTATCGCACTTTTGCACAGCGATGTGAACGTCTTTCCAGAGATTAGGCCAGAATAGGCCGGCTTGGAGAATCTTAGCGCACGTCTTGGACGTACTGGCATGACCACCGTATGGTGCTGAGTGGCATTGGGAAATAATATTTTCTATTTCTTCCTCCGGGACACAACGACGATATATGTTGTCGGCCCCTCTCTTGAAGAGTAGGGGTTCGTCCCAATAATAGTGTTTCAGATCGTGGAAGAATTTCTTCTTTTGCTGATAAGTAAGATCTGGTGGAAGCACGCCTGCGGAGAGGTAATTAACGATGTCAGCATACCAAGGTAATGTGACTTGGGCATAGACGGCTTCTACGGCTTTTTCGAATTCTGGATCTTCCGAGATTGCATTGGGTGTGTCACTTTCTAATTTGGCTAGCAGAAGTTCGTACGGGAAATCGTCATTTATCGGTACTGGTTCGTGTCTGATGCCTTCTATTCGGGATAAGTGATCCGCAACAACATTCTCGGTTCCTTTCTTATCTTTGATTTCTAAGTCAAACTCTTGTAGTAACAGGATCCATCTCAATAGTCTTGGTTTGGCATCCTTTTTGCTTATTAGGTACCTTATGGCAGCGTGGTCTGTGTATATTATAATTTTTGCTCCTACTAAGTAAGAACGGAATTTGTCAAGCGCAAATATAACTGCTAGAAGTTCCTTTTCTGTGGTAGCGTAGTTCATTTGGGCAGGATCTAAGGTTCTACTGGCATAGTAGATAGCATGGAGTTTCTTGTCCTTCCTTTGTCCTAGAACTGCGCCTACAGCGTAATCACTCGCGTCGCACATGATTTCAAACGGTAGTCTCCAATCTGGTGGTTGCATGATTGGTGCGGTGATAAGGGCTGATTTCAATGTTTCGAATGCTTTTAAACAGTCGTCGTCGAAGACGAACTCAGCATCTTTCATTAACAGGCCGGTCAGAGGTTTTGTGATTTTCGAGAAATCTTTTATAAATCTTCTGTAGAAACCGGCATGTCCTAGAAAACTCCGTATTTCTCGTACGAATTTTGGAGGTTGGAGATCTTTTATAATCTCTATTTTAGCTTTGTCTACCTCAATTCCTCTATCTGATATGACATGTCCTAGAACTATTCCTTGTCGGACCATAAAATGGCATTTCTCCCAATTTAGGACGAGGTTTACTTTTACGCAGCGTTCTAGTACCATTTCTAAGTTTTGTAAGCATCCTTCGAAACTCTGTCCACATACCGAGAAATCGTCCATAAACACTTCCATAATGTCGTCTATGAAATCTGCGAAGATTGCCATCATGCATCTTTGGAAGGTTGCTGGAGCGTTACAGAGTCCGAACGGCATTCGGCGGTAAGCAAAAGTACCGTAAGGACAGGTGAATGTAGTCTTTTCTTGGTCATCAGGATGGATGGGAATTTGGAAGAATCCTGAGTAACCATCTAGATAGCAGAAATATGAATGTTTGGCTAGTCTTTCCAACATTTGGTCTATGAAGGGTAGCGGGAAGTGATCTTTGCGCGTAGCCTTGTTAAGCTTCCTATAATCAATACACATCCTACTTCCAGTCACGACTCTTTTTGTTATCGATTCGCCTTTTTCGTTTTTAACTACTGTTACTCCTCCTTTCTTTGGTACGACATGAACTGGGCTAACCCATTCACTATCGGAGATCGGATAGATGATTCCTGCATCAAGTAATTTCTTTACTTCATCTCTGACTACAGTGCTCAGGATGGGGTTTAGTCTTCTCTGATGCTCTCGAGAAGTTTTAGAGTCTTCCTCTATTGTAATTCGATGCATACAAATCGAAGGGCTTATACCTTTTAAATCGCTTATGTTATAGCCTAACGCGGTGGGGTACTTCTTTAGGACTTCTAATAACTTTTCGATTTCTGGTTGTCCTAAGTCGGTGTTGACTATCACTGGTCTTTTTAGTTCATCGTCTAGAAATTCATATCTGAGGTTTTTGGGTAGAGTTTTAAGCTCTAAAGATGGGTTCTTCGGACCTGGCATATGGTTTGGTGTCAGTGCTAAGCTTTCGCTTAGGCTGTCGTCTTTATACGGTTTACGCCAATTGTCGTCTTCAGAAATGTCGGGTATTTGAATTTTTATTATTTCTGAATACGTGGTCTCCTCATTTTCAAGTTCTCTTATGCATTCGTCAATTTCATCTACTAAATAGCAGGTATCGTCTATTACTGGTGCTTGTAGGAACTTGGTGAGAATGAACTCTATCTTTTCTTCTCCTACTTCGAATGTTAGCCTTCCTTTCTTCACGTCTATAATCGCTCCGGCTGTAGCTAGGAATGGTCTTCCTAAGATAATTGGGGTTACAGTGTCCTCCTTGATGTCCATGATTATGAAGTCGGTTGGGATGTAGAATTGTCCTATGCGTACTGGAACGTTCTCCAGTATTCCGACGGGGTATTTTACTGATCTGTCAGCTAATTGTACGGACATTTTGGTCGGCCTGAGGTCTCCCATATTCAGCTTTTTGCATATAGATAAGGGCATAACACTGATATTGGCTCCTAAATCGCATAGAGCTTTGTCTATTACGAACTTTCCTATGACGCAGGGTATGGAGAAACTACCTGGGTCTTTTAATTTAGGAGGCATGCGGTTTTGAATAATAGCGCTACACTCTGCAGTGAGTGTAACCGTTTCGTTATCCTCGATCTTTCTCTTATTCGACAGGATCTCTTTGAGAAATTTGGCGTATGACGGCATTTGAGTTATCGCTTCTGTAAAAGGAATAGTAATATTCAACTGTTTAAGGAGCTCTACAAATTTCTTAAACTGTCCTGAAGTTTTAGAGTTTATTAGTCTTTGCGGATAAGGGATAGGTGGTTTATATGGCGCTGGAGGTGTTTGAGTTTTTTCACTTGCGGTATCCTCCTTCTCGTTGTCTTCCTTCTTCTCTAACTCAGATTCCTTTTCTGCTTGTTCAGTTGGTTTCTGTTGCATGGCTGAGTTTTCGGTCCTCGGATCGATCGGTTCGTCCAATTCTTTTCCACTTCTTAGTATCACAACATTTGCTTGGCCTTTGGGATTCTGTTCGGGTTGTCCAGGAAATATGCCAGCAGGTGCGGCAGCAGATGCTTGCTGTTGAGCCACTTGTGATATCTGAGTTTCTAACATTTTGTTGTGGGTGGCTAAAGCGTCTACTTTTCCTGTCAACTGTTTAATTTGCTCGCTAGTGTGTATGTTTTGATTCAGGAACTCTTTGTTCGTTTGAGCTTGAGTAGCTATGAACTTTTCCATCATCAATTCGAGGTTCGATTTCCTAGGTGCATTCTGAGCAGCTGGTTTTTGATATCCTTGCGGAGCAGTAGGTGTTGCACCCCAAAATTTGACCAACAATTATTTATTCATTGAGTGTTTGAAAATAGATACCTTCATAAGAAAATTCAAGAGATCCCCAGAGGAACTGGTTGGAACCAGGGTTGTGTGCTTCATAGCTTGAGAGTTGTGGGTGCTCCTCAGATGATCCTGAGACTTGGAGAATGAACTTGAAGTTTTGAGAAATCCTATGAGATGTCTTGATAGCCATCATGAAGCCCAGAGAAGTCATTATGTAAGAGTTCAGAAGATTCAGCCATGAATGGCAGAATTAGGGTTTTGACTGGGTCAACCCTAGGATAACTGAAGATTTGGAGAAGGTTGAGACCCAATCCAAGGGCCATGAGATCATGAAATGATGTATAGAGATGTTATAAGAGTGATTCCTAGACCAACTCATCATGATTGAAGAGTTTGAGAAGTTTTGAGTTAGGGTTTCTGAGGATTGTCAGTGAAAAAACCCTAATTTGATCCCTATCTTCCAGGCAGTTTTAGCTCTAGATGTGATTGATATCTCATCTTCCCCACAACATGAATGTTGTAGAGCTTGTTCTTAGCTTTAATTTGAGTGGTGGAAGTCCTTGATAGGAGTTACAGAGCTCAAGTTATGGTTTTGACAAATTACAGGTCAGCTGAGGTGTGTGAATCTGGGTCCTTGAAAGTCACCCAACTTGCAGACAACTTTTTCCCTAGTAGGATGATTCCTATGATTTCTTGGTCAACATGAATGTTGTAGGGCATCTTCTTAGCTTTAATTTTAGTGGTAGAAGTCCTTGATAGGATTTGTGGAACTCAACTTATGGTTTGAACAAGACAGGGGTATTTTGGTCATTTGTCAGTTATAGGTCATTTTAGCCAATGCCTAAAACTCCTATTTCCAAGCCTCAAATGGAAAAACTCAAAACATGAAAGTTGTTCAAAATGTGATTTTAAGTCTAGAAAGAAGGTCACAAATTGTTGGAAAAGCTCATAGCATGAAGTTGCATGATTGGTCAAAAATGAACTAAAAGTGGCATATAAGTTTGAAAAGTTGAATTTGAAAATTGATTTGAGAGATCCACAAAGCCAAAATAGGTCATCCAATATATCATTTTGATTGGAAACATCATTTTGAGAACATTGGTTTAGATAGAATTTTGATTTGAGGCTTTAAAATGGGTGATGCTTTGTTATTTTGTTACTTGCATTTGAAGTCACCCTTGGAAATCCTAACACAAGGCAAGGAAAAAGCTTGTAATGGCTTATAACACTTCAATATGTCATATGAGGAGATTTTAAGGTCATTTTGCAAGACTTAATGCATAGTGCATGAGATTTTCAAGTTGTCATCACATGACATTTTCAACACTTTCTAGATCTTTCTAGGATGATCTAGTTGCTTCCATCCATCATTATAAAAAGATTGAATCACAAGGAGGAAAAGGTTGGTGAAAAGTTGCTGAGTTTAGTGGAGAGAGTGAGAGAGAAAGTGCCATTGTTGGATTTCTTCAAGATCAAGTAAGGTGCAATTCGTTCTTCTACAAGCTTCATACACCTCAACTCTTGCAAACAGAAAGGTGTCCATTATTGGAGGAAGATTTAGAGAAGGTTTCAAGTACTGAATCAAGTCCTAACACCCCTCACCATTGAAGCTTAACAGGTTGGTATCTTGATCTAGAAGTCCTTAATTATGAGCATTTTGTTAGAATCTTAGGTGTAAGATCAGCATGCTAGGTTAGAGGAATGTTTTCTGAGAATTAGAGAAGGATCCATGAGGTTTCGTGGCAGGGTACCATTTTTTGCAAGGTTGATAGCAAGCTGGTTAGTGTGTATTAATGGATATAATGTGGTTTAGAATGGCTAGGGTAACACGTGGAACAGATTTACATCATTAGATTGAAGTTTGGTTAAGGTTGATAGCAGAGAATCATGGTGGAACCCCAACCTTCGTGCTTTCTGTTAGAGCGATTCAGGAGGTTTCATGGCCAAATATTGATATCATTGTGTTCAGGGTAATTGGTAGAGCAAGATTGCTTTTGGAATTTCTTGATTTCACCCAGCCATCAGTGAGAACGATCGAGTGGAAGTTCTGGTTCGAAATTAGGGTTTTCTGAAAACCCTAGGGTTTGTTTGGAGAAGATGAACTCCAGCCGTCAGATGGGTCCAGATCCTTGACTTATTCTCATAATCCAACGGCCATGGTCTGAATTCAAAATGGAGGGAAGTCTGAAGCTGGCGAAACGCAGCGTATCACTTAGCCAAACGCAGTCGTTTGGTCTAGTGACTGATTCTGGGCTTGATGGGTCCAATGTGCTACGCGCACCCCCCTTTTGATTCAGCCCAATGAAATGAACTGCCTATCCCTTCTATTTTCACCCCCCTCCCTTTTTTATATTATTTTCTTTTAAATTCTTTTAATATTTTAGCCATCTTATAAAATTCATAAAAAAATGATAAATGATGATTTTTTACTCATTCTTTTTTCTAGGTTTAGATAATTTTGTGTAGAAAAATATAAAAATAAAAATGAAATTTTATTTTTAATGTGGAATTAATGGTGGTACTTTCTTTTAAATAGGGTATTTTATTTCTTTTAGTTTGTACCTTATCTTGCAAAAATTGTTTTAGGACCTTCCCTTAGGTTTTTTAATTCATTCTTTTTTGTGTAATTAGATATTGAACCCTAGTTTCATGTAGGATTTATCTCTTGATTTTAGAAATTAAATTTGATGTAGATTGATAGTTAGACATTTAGGTGCTCTAATTAGGGTTTTAGGTTGTGTACTTGAACTTCAACATTTTATTTTTGGGGTTTTTAGGACAAGTTAGCCTATGGGAAATATATGGGACTTAAGGGTAGTTAAATAGGATCCCCTAGAATTTATATTAGGAATTTGTATGGTATTTTAGTATTTTTCATTGATTTTTGAATGTATGGATAGTATGTGTGTTGCTTAAAGGCATAAGTTGTATTGTTGTGTTTTCTTTCTTTCTCTGTTGAGTGTGTCAGCTTTGAAGATTGAGTTGAAGACCCTGTGGATCATCATGGAAGCTTTGAAGACCTTGAAGAGGAGCTTAGTTTAGCTTTTGATTTTGTTTATAGGTTTATAGGTGCATAAGTAGAGCCCTAGATAGAATACTTTGTTCAATAAACAAGGAGTGTCTTGTTCACCTCCTTTCTTCTCTGTGACATAGAGTCCCTTAAGGGTATTCACCTCTCTCCTTTGGAGGGATTAGTGACCTTGCCCTATAAGGTAGAACTTTGAGAGAGAGCCTTTCCTTTGATGTTAAGTTCTCAATGGCATCCTTTGGAAGTCAGTGAGCACTGCAACATCCTCACCTCATCTTATTGACTGAATCTTGTTTGCTGGAGCATTTGAGCCATTGAAGATAGAAGCTGAAGCTTTGAAGAGGATGATTCCTTGAAGATTGTTGAAGTCTGAAGACTTTGTTGATGCCTGAAGATCCCTGAAGATAGTGAAGCCTGAGGGTAGAGCTGATCAAAGGAGCTGAAGCTCAAGGGAGAAGATGAGTTGATACTCATGTTGTAGGGTTGATACCTGGAAAGCAAGTGATCTCTGAAGTCTGAAGACTGGGTTGCTGCTGAAAGAGCTGAGGCTTTCTTCTGTTTTCTTTGATGTATTGTGTGTTTTGTCGGATTTGTCTGCTGCATTAGATTAAGCACATTTAGAATAAGCTCAGTCTAAGAGCATGAGTGCATCTGATTGTATTGTTACTGCCTGGCTTTGCTTGCGGGTATTCGGTAGAGCCCAGCTCCCTTGCCCATGTGTTTATTTTGCTTGATAGCATTTCATTTCTCCTATCTGTATGATTACAGTTTACTGTTTGTGCTTGATAGCATGTTGTTTATTTCAGTATGATTACTGTTATTTCATGACTGGCTTGAGGTCGAGACGAGCTTGTGGAGGTTGAAGCCCCACACACATTTCCTCCCTCACTTGCATTGCATGCATTTTACTGTTAAAGCTGACGCTTTTGTCTGTTTTGGTGTATCATTGACATGATCCCTTAGGACTCTCATTTCCTCTGATGAGGATTTGATGATAGACTTTTAGGTTGAAACCTATGCATGACAACATCTAGGAGTTCCCTGTTTAAACCCCAACCATAGGATGAATCCATGGCATGATAACAGTAGGACTTGATAGTCTCCCTCCTAGTTGGGCCTGTTCTCTTCTCATCTCGAAACAATTTAAGATACAGTAATCATGAATGATTTCTTTCGTACGTTACGAGCCTTAAGCTATCTGAGAAAGGATTGTGGGAGAGTTTCTTTTCCACAGTCTGGATGTTTAGTATGGTACCCTTTGGGTGACATGCGACACATTCACTCTCAGGTCATAGTCTCTAGTGCGGTTGAAATCGCAAACACAATAAAAAACACTTCTTTTAGAAGATAACCCGTAGTTTCCCGAACTACGTTTGCTCTGATCTTTCATACCAGATGAAAGTACGTAGGCATAGGATGCGATATCCTAGCGAGCAACCTTCAATTTTCCCCCGTAGTTAGCCGAACTACGTTGACTCTGATTTCTCATTCTCTGATGAGAATACGTAGGCATAAAGCGCGACGCTTTGCCGAGTCATTTTTCTTTTCTTTTTCAGCCAGCCTTGATAGGTAGATAGATTATAACCAACCCGTCCAAGTAAACAAACAAGCGAGGATCCCGTCGAGTACGACGGACGTGAGGGGTGCTAATACCTTCCCCTTGCGTAACCGACTCCCGAACCCAGACAATGGTTGCGACGACCTTGTCTTACCCTTTTTCGTCAGGTTTTTCCGATCGTTTCCTTTCCCGCTCTGAGGGATAAATAACGAAAGGTGGCGACTCTTCTATCATGCCGGCACCTTATTTTCGCGCAAGCGACAGCTGGCGACTCTGCTGGGGACTGCGATGGTTCCCTATGCGAGTCTCGCCTTGGGTTTTCTTCCTAGCTGTCTGGGCCTGTCCCCAGCAGCTGGCGACTCTGCTGGGGACTCCAACGGTTCCCTGCGAGTCAATCCTATCGGTTGTGTGTTTGCTTGTTGGGTTGCGGTTATTTATCGCATTTTTACTTCTCGCACTTTATTTCCCGCATTTTATTTCCAATATAATATGATTATCTGTGCTGTTGTGGGATGGGAGTTCTGATTGAGTGAGAAGCCAGACCCAGGCTTGAGTGCACCATAGACTTAGAGTGGAAATTAGTGGGCGCGTGCTTGCTTTGCAGGCACTAGTGTCTCATGAAATCCACGCTCAGACGAGGTTCATCCGGTTGGCTTCACTTTCAACCCTTTGGGTTGAGACGGTTGCTGGTTTGGTGGATTGTCGACTCTGGGGACCGATCATTTGTGATTCAGCTAAGTGAGGCCTCTTCAGGACTTGATGATGCCACTCCTTCTGGGAATCGTATCATCAGTTTTGAAAGTCTGTGACGCTGATGAACGCATAGGATGCCGTACCTTGAGTTAGTCTAGGTTCATACCTGTGAGCGGGACTGGGTTTATTGTAGGAAACTTAGACCTTCAGACTACCTGGTTTTCTTGACAGTGAATCAGTTATGTTGGGTTCTCAGTTGCAGACATGTTCTTGATAGAGCAAGAGGTTTTTGATCAGAGGATCTTGTCGCCGGGTGTTTGTCTGTTCTTGATAGGGCAGGCTTCGATCAGTATGTTATCATCGGTGGTTTGTTCTGGATGGAGCAGATTTTGAGTGAGGTCTGAAGACCTCATCGGCAGATGTTATTTGTTCTTGATAGGGCAGATTTTGAGTGAGGTCTGAAGATCTCATCAGCAGCTGTGTGTTTGTTCTTGATAGGGCAGATCTTTGATTTGGGGTCTGAAGACTTCACCACCGTATATCTCTTGCACCCGGGGTCCTTATTATCATGCACTTACTCTTGATAGAGCAGAATTTTGATCTCGATCCTATCAGATGGTTATTCTCAGCAGATCAGATCAGTGGTTTACACCGGGGTTTCCTTCTCATCAGTGACTGTTGATACCGAATCTCCACAGCAGCCACCTGGATATATTATTGCATACCTGCATTTTGCATTAGTTTACGCATTCATCTGCATTCCATTAACGTGTGTCTGTGTTGCAGGTACCGTTCCCCGATCCAGGATTTCCCGTCTCCTACTGTTGTTATGGCTTCTCTCAGGAAGACTGTTGCGTACAAGTTTCCGACCCCCGATGTGTCGAAGCTGGCTGGTTTGATAGCCCTGGCAGGGAATTCTGTGAAGGATAGGTTCAGGAAGTCTTATGGCAAGTTGCTGAGTCTGGTCTACAAACCCTCTGCGTCTGAGTTGAATGGGTTACATGCTCTTCTGCAGTTTTATGATCCTCCCTTGAGGTGTTTCACTTTTCATGACTTCGTTCTCGCGCCGACATTGGAAGAGTATGCTGATATGTTGGGTGTGCCTATCAAAAGGCAGATGCCTTTTGTCCACATGGATGCTGAGCCTGATCTGGTTAGCTTGGCTTCCTCACTCCATTTGAGCGCTTCTGAGTTAGTGGTGACGAGTTGGAACAAGGTCCCAGGGTTCTCTCTGCAGTTTCTGATAGCTAAGGCTCAGCAGTGTGCCAAGGGCAAATGTTGGGACGCCTTCAGCGCCATCCTTGCTTTATGCATATATGGCATCATCCTATTTCCCAGCATGCCTGATTTCGTAGACTTTGATGCATTCCATATATTTGCCTCAGGGAATCCAGTCCCTACTCTGATCGGAGACGTTTACCATTCAGTGCATTACAAGAATGAGAACCGGAGAGGGAAGAATGTTTCATGCTGCGTACCGTTGTTGTACAAGTGGTTTGATAGTCATTTGCCCAAGAGGGGTTCTTCTGTCTTGTCTGCAGCCACGGTTGAGTGGCCTGAGCGTCTGATGAGCTTGTCGGCAGAAGACATTGTTTGGTTCGTCGACAGAAGCAGGTTAGGCACCGAGATGATCTTCAGTTGTAGTGGGTTTCCTAACGTACCTCTGATAGGTAGGAAGGGTTGCATCAACTACAACCCATCATTGCTAGTTCGTCAGTTTGCATATGCTTTGAGGAATCCACCGAAGGAAGAAGAGGTACGGGAATCTCTGTACCTCACGGGTATTCTAGAGGGGGAATTGTTGTCCAAGCTTCAGTATGCGTGGAACAATATCAGCACGAGAGGAAAGTCTTTGTTGGGAAAGAGCGACAACCAAGCTTATCCTCCTTATTCAGATTGGATCAGAGCCAGAGCCAGCGCTATAGGGATGCCATTCCCTCATGTCAGACCGGAGAGTCCTCCGCCAGTCGAAGAGTCTACCACTGTGTCCATTCATCAGCACAACCAGGTATTAGCTGAGCGTGATGAGCTGAAAAGGGTGAATGCAGAATTAGAGAAGGAGTTAGCTCAGCTTCGAAGTGAAAGGAATGAAGTCGTGCATGCTCTCAAAAAGCAAACAGAGTCGGTGAGCCAGCTGAGTGCAGACTTGGCAAAGCAGATTGCCGATCGGGAACGCTTAGGTCAAGACTTCAGAGCTGCTAATGATGTGCTGGCTACGAAGAAGCAGCATTTGGAGGAAGCATACCGAAGAATATCTAAGTTCGACCAGCATTGGAAGACTTCTATGGCCACCAGGAAGGAGCGAGAAGACAAGCTGATGCTGCAGATTTCCAAGCTAGAGACCGAGGTGAAAGACAGTGAGCGGAGGTTTGATGAAGAGACCGCCCACAGGTACTCCGCTGAAGCCCGTCTCAACAAAGCCATTGCTAGCCTGAAGGAGCATAAGCTGATGTTTGAGTCTAAGAAGCGGAAGCTGGAGGATTGCTTCGGCGAAGGCGCTTGGGAGAGTTCAGTTCAGGGACTTCAGTATACCATCAGGCAGAGGGAACTACTCGTTGAGGGGTTGCTCACTTCGCCAGATCATTCGGAGACAAAGGAGTTATTAGCAGAGTATCGCGCCCGTAGCCGTACTTGACTAGTTATATCCCTTTTGTTTTTGATCTTTGATGTATGCTGACCATCACCAGACTTGTTGGCTGAGGTCATGCTGTTGATTTGTACTCGCTGATACTGTGTATTGCCTCGACAGGCCTTTCCATATATATATGAGATTGATGTTTCCATGATTGGGCTCGGATTTCTTCTTCCTCTTGTTATTATCAGCACCGTCACTAAGGCGCTAGGATCGGGGGGAAAATCTCCCACGCACACAGACACACGCATGCATCTGCATGAAGCATATTTGCATGATGTATATCTTATTGCTTTTCCTAACCTTTATCACTAACAGGTTTTTCAGGTTCCGCGCTGCTTCCGATCTCCAGGATTGATCAAAGACTCATCCACCGCTACTCAACTCGCGCTAATCAGACGAGAATCATGGACCAGGTACAGTCAGATGTTCAAGAGCTCCGTGAGCGGATGGACCGTTTTATGGAGCTGATGCAGGTGGTCGCGAATGGTCAAGATCAGCTTCGTACTCTGGTTCAACCTCTGATCTCTCGGGTTGACAGTAATGGCATACTTCATGGAGGGGTCGTGCCTACTCCTCCTCAAGGGGATACTCCACAGAACGTTGTTCCTGCTGCCGGGGGCAACGGCAGTGCTAACGGCAATCTGATGACTAATCTCGGACTCAACGCGGCTGGCGCCGTCAATGGTAGTTTGGGAGCCAATGTTAACATGGGGCCGGTCAACGGCAATGCTGGTGCAGGAAATTTGGTGGTGCCTCAACCGTGGCTGGAGGACCATCAGGATGATATATTCTCTCAGAGAGGTATAGAGGCAGAGTTGAATGCCGAGGCTCGACTCAGGTTCAAGGCGCTGGAAGACAAGATGAGAAGCATAGAAAATCAGAACACATTGGGCGTTGACATGTCCAACCTCGGGTTGATTGCTGACTTTAAAGTACCCCACAAGTTCAAGGTGCCCACCTTCGAGAAGTATAAGGGTACTACTTGCCCCCGGGTCCACCTTCGATCTTATTATAGAAAGATGTCTGCTTATTCTGACGATGAGAAGTTGCTGATGCACTTCTTTCAGGATAGTCTTTCTGGTCCATCACTCGAATGGTATATGGGCTTGGAGCCCGCTGCTGTGCGCACCTGGAAAGAGCTTGCAGAAGCGTTTGTTCTCCACTATCAATATAATAGCGACTTGGCTCCCAACCGAGTTCAGCTTCAGAATCTCTCACAGCGGAACAATGAAAGCTTCAAAGAATACGCCCAGCGGTGGCGTGAATTGGCTGCCCGGGTTCAACCGCCAATGGTTGAGCGTGAGTTGGTACAAATGTTCGTGGCTACCCTTCCCGGAATCTACTATGAAAAGCTGGTCAGTGGCATGTCTGGAACATTCTCGGCTCTCATCACTTTGGGCGAGCATGTGGAGAACGGTATAAAGATCGGAAAAATTCAGGGCGAATCATCCTCAGCTGGAGGAGGTAGCAAGAAACCCTATACTGGCAAGCGTCGAGAAGGAGATGCCAGTGCTGTCACTAATGCTAGGAGAAAGGGCAAGGGCCCTCATCCTCAGATTGCTAGCATAAACATTCCAGCTGCTCCGCCGCAGCCGCAACAGCAGCAGCCTCAGCAGCAGAATCAGCAGGGGTATAAAAGATATCAGAATCGGGCTCCTATGGCAAGCCGTCAGTTTGATACTCCACCTATGTCATATGCACAGCTTCTGCAAACTTTGCTGCAGCTTCAGCTAGTTCAAAAGAGGACGTTGGCTCCCTTAACAGGGGCGCCACCACCGGGGTATGATGCCAGTGCTACTTGTGAATTCCATACTGGGGCACCTGGCCATACGATTGAGAATTGTAAAGCTTTTAAGCACAAAGTCCAGGACTTGGTGGACGCCAAGGTTATCAACTTTTCTGACAACGTGCCTAACGTCACCAAGAATCCGATGCCTCATCATAAGGGGGGCGGGGTGAATGCTGTCATCACCGAGGAGAGTGCGGACTTGCTGACTGATGTCAAAGATTTGAAGACGCCGTTGAGTTTTGTCAAGGCTAAGTTGCTGAAGAAGGGCTTCTTTCCTGGATGTGGAGAGTTATGTATGGCTTGTGCTACACTTCCTGACGGATGTGAGCAGCTGATCGAAGGTATCCAAAGTCTGATGTCCGAGGGTATTTTACAGTTCAGCCGGAGCGTTGAGAGTGCATCAGGGGTAGTTGTGCTGAGACAGGCAGACGAAGTTGCTACCATTACCATTCCTCGCCACCCTATTACTATTTCTGCGCCTCGTCCGCCTACTATTACCATCACCAGGGCCGGACCAATCCCATTCGAGAGCACCAATGCCGTTCCATGGCATTATGGCGCCGAAGTTTATTGTAATGGTCGGAAGATAGAGCTTGAGCCGTTCGGGTCAACTATGCAGAATCTTACTGAAGTCAGTGGTATCACTAGAAGCGGTAGAGTGTTCGCACCAGCAGAGATTGCAGCAGAAAAAGTGGTCCGGGCTGACGCTGTGGATAAGGGTAAAGGTAAAGCTGTTGAAGAGGTCCCTGCAGGGGCAGAGAAGGACTTGCTGGTTAAAGATGCTGAAGAGTTCATGCGACTAATCAAGAAAAGTGACTACAAGATTGTAGATCATCTTCACCAGACTCCGTCAAAGATCTCGATTCTTAACCTGTTGCTGTGCTCTGAGGCGCACCGCAACGCGTTACTGAAGGTATTGAATGCTGCATACGTGCCGCAGGAGATATCAGTGAATCAACTCGAGGAAGTAGTAGCCCATGTCAATGCTGGTAATGGGCTGGGATTTACAGATCTGGAGTTGACTCCTAAGGGAAGGGATCACAACAGCGCCTTACACGTCTCAATAGAGTGCAGAGGCACGATTATGTCGCATGTCCTGGTGGATACGGGTTCCTCGCTTAACGTGCTTCCGAAGAAGGCACTGATGAAGTTGGATACCCGTGGACTGCTGTGCACGCCCAGTGATCTGGTCGTGAAAGCCTTTGATGGAACCAAGCGCCACGTCTTCGGAGAATTGACCCTGCCAATTCAGGTTTGTCCAGAGACGTTCAATGCAGTTTTCTATATCATGGATATCATGCCCGCCTATAGTTGCCTCTTAGGTCGGCCATGGATCCATTCTGCTGGAGCCGTGACGTCCACGCTGCATCAGAAGCTTAAATATGCTGTTGGGGGCAGCATAGTGACAGTCTGTGGAGAAGAGGACATCATGGTAAGCCACCTGTCGTCCTTTAAATACGTTGAAATGGATGGTGAGATCCATGAGACTCTTTGCCAGGCATTTGAAACTGTCAGGGTGAAGGAAGTGGCTCCTGTCGTCGCAGAGAGGCAAGAGTTGAACCTCTCCTCGTTTAAGGAAGCTAGGGCCGTTGTCGAAGCCGGTTCCACCCCAGGCTGGGGGCATGTTTTGGATATACCCATCAAGCAGGATAAGTTTGGATTGGGATATTCTCCGGAAGCTGAAGCTTCATCTTCTTCTGGTAGCTCGTCCCGTGGGAAAGGGCCGATCCTATTCACCAAGGGGGGAGTAATTTTCGAGAGTATCAACGCTGTGTCGGAGGACAGTGGAGACAGTGATTGCGATCTTGACGCCTGGATTCAACCGAGCAAGCCGGGCGAGCGCCTCCACAATTGGACCATCAAGGAGATTATCAAGCTGACAAGTGAAGAGTAATGATTTGCTTTTTACAATCTTTGTACAACCCTATGTCCTGCCCGGGGCATAGTGGTTTTACTGTCAGGGCCTTGTTGGATTATGTGTATGCATTTTGTTAATAAATAAAAGGCGTTTTCTTCGTAATCAAATATTGTGTTCTCTGTTATTCCTATTTTATGTTTATTTCGAAAAAAAAAAAACAGCAAAATGGCAACGAGGTGCGTGCTAACCTGCATATTCCTGCTTTAAACTTAACCCTTGTTATTGCAGGATCCACGTAACAGATGACATCGACTTTGGACCCTCTACGGCTCACTACGACTTTGATTGCCCGATCTATCAAACCGAGGATGAGATTGATGAAGACGAAGACCTTCCGGAAGAATTGGCCCGCTTGTTGAGACAAGAGGAGAAGGTTATTCTTCCTCACGAGGAGGATATTGAGATTGTAAATCTGGGTTCGGAGGAGCTCGTCAGAAATGTCAGAGTTGGGGCGGCGCTGCAGAATGACGTCAAGCATAGACTGGTCGAGATGCTTCGAGAGTATAGTGACGTCTTTGCTTGGTCATACGAGGATATGCCCGGACTTGACACTGATATCGTGGTTCATCGCTTGCCGTTGCGGGAAGATTGCCCTCCAGTCAAGCAAAAGCTCAGGAGGACGAGACCAGACATGGCTGTAAAAATCAAAGAAGAAGTCCAGAAGCAGTTGGACGCAGGATTTCTAGCCGTTACCACTTACCCTCCGTGGGTCGCCAACATAGTGCCTGTACCGAAGAAGGACGGTAAGGTACGCATGTGCGTCGATTATCGGGATTTGAACAGGGCGAGCCCTAAGGATGATTTCCCGTTGCCTCATATCGATGTGTTGGTCGACAATACAGCCCAGTTTTCCGTGTTTTCGTTCATGGATGGCTTCTCCGGTTACAATCAGATTAAGATGGCACCGGAGGACATGGAGAAAACAACGTTTATCACCCCCTGGGGAACGTTTTGCTACAAGGTAATGCCCTTCGGTCTGAAGAACGCAGGGGCCACTTACCAGCGAGCAATGGTAACTTTGTTTCATGATATGATTCATCATGAGATCGAGGTCTATGTTGATGACATGATTGCAAAGTCCCAAACGGAGGAAGAGCATCTGGTCAACTTATTGAAGCTTTTTGAAAGGCTTAGGAAGTTCAGGCTGAGGCTGAATCCTAACAAATGCACTTTCGGAGTGCGGTCCGGAAAGTTATTGGGGTTTATCGTTAGTGAACGAGGGATTGAAGTTGATCCTGCGAAAATAAAAGCTATCCAAGAAATGCCAGCGCCGAAAACAGAAAGAGAAGTTCGTGGTTTCTTGGGCCGAATAAACTACATTGCAAGGTTTATCTCTCAGCTCACGGCCACTTGTGAACCGATGTTCAAGCTGTTAAAGAAAGATCAGGCGATTACTTGGAATGAGGATTGCCAGAAGGCATTCGATAAAATAAAGAAGTATCTTCAAGAGCCTCCAATCTTGATACCCCCAGTGGCTGGACGGCCATTGATCATGTACCTGACGGTTCTGGAGAATAGTATGGGGTGTGTTCTCGGTCAGCACGACGAGACAGGCAGAAAGGAGCATGCCATTTATTATTTGAGTAAAAAGTTCACTGAGTGTGAATCTCGATACTCGATGCTGGAGAAGACGTGTTGTGCATTAGCTTGGGCCGCCAAACGTCTACGACAGTATATGCTCAACCACACCACTATGCTCATTTCGAAGATGGATCCGATCAAGTACGTCTTCGAGAAGCAGGCTCTTTCGGGCAGGATTGCCAGATGGCAAATGGTGTTGACAGAATATGATATTCAGTACGTCTCTCAGAAAGCCATTAAGGGAAGCGTATTGTCTGACTACCTTGCCGAACAGCCAATCGAAGACTACCAGCCAATGAAGTTCGAGTTCCCTGACGAGGACATTATGTTTCTCAAAGCAAAGGACTGCGATGAGCCATTGCCCGATGAAGGGCCAGATAGGAAATCTCAGTGGAAGTTGATATTCGACGGAGCGGTTAATTCCTATGGAAGTGACATCGGGGCTATCATTACGACTCCTCACGGATCCCACATCCCTTTTACTGCGAGACTGACGTTTCCAGTTACCAACAATGAAGCCGAGTATGAAGCATGTATTATGGGTCTAGAAGAGGCAATTGATTTGAGAATCAAGAATCTAGACATATATGGTGACTCAGCGCTCGTAATCAATCAAATTAAAGGGGAGTGGGAAACTCGTCAAGCGAATCTAGTGCCGTACATGAATTATGCCAGGAGGCTGCTTCCGTTCTTCGACCGAGTGGAACTTCATCATGTACCCAGGGCTGAAAACCAAATGGCTGATGCCTTAGCCACGTTGGCTTCCATGTATAAAGTCAATTATTGGAATGAGGCTCCAAGAATTGTACTTTCGCGTCTTGATAGACCGGCATTTATCTTTGCAATCGAGGATGCCACTGACGGCA
This sequence comes from Lathyrus sativus, assembly GCA_963859935.3. NCBI lineage: Eukaryota > Viridiplantae > Streptophyta > Magnoliopsida > Fabales > Fabaceae > Lathyrus > Lathyrus sativus. Next base: position 638,143,630 of record OZ012740.1, on the reverse strand, counting down.
AGCCATGGTTCCACGACATCCAGACCTTCCTTATGACTAAGGAATATCCCGCGGGTGCGTCAACCCAGGATAAGAAGACTCTGAGGAGGCTATCTGGAAACTTTTATCTCAATCCTGATGGAGTGTTGTACAAGAGAAACCACGATCTCGTGCTACTCAGATGTGTGGATGAAAAAGAGGCGAGTATGCTCATGGAAGAAGTCCATGAAGGCACATTTGGTACGCACGCCGGCGGGCATGCCATGACGAGAAAGATCCTGAGAGCAGGGTATTACTGGCTGACTATGGAGTCGGATTGCTTCAGATTCGCGAAGAAATGTCACAAATGCCAGATTTATGCTGATAAAGTTCATGTGCCGCCGTGCCCGTTGAATGTCATGTCCTCCCCTTGGCCGTTCTCCATGTGGGGCATCGACATGATAGGCAAGATCGAGCCCACTGCATCCAATGGTCATCGTTTCATTCTGGTAGCTATCGACTACTTCACCAAATGGGTGGAGGCAGCCCCGTACGCTAATGTGACCAAGCAGGTGGTGGCTAAGTTCATAAAGAGGGACATCATCTGTCGCTATGGAATTCCCGAACGGATCATTACTGATAATGGTTCGAATTTGAATAACAAGATGATGAAGGAGTTGTGCCAGAGTTTCAAGATTGAACACCACAACTCATCTCCCTACCGGCCGAAGATGAATGGCGCTGTTGAAGCAGCCAACAAGAACATCAAGAAGATTGTTCAGAAGATGGTTGTGACGTACAAAGATTGGCACGAGATGCTGCCGTTTGCCTTGCACGGCTATCGTACGACGGTGCGTACGTCGACCGGGGCAACTCCTTTCTCCTTGGTGTATGGTATGGAAGCTGTCCTACCGTTAGAAGTGGAGATTCCCTCTTTGCGAGTTTTGGTTGATGTAAAACTCGATGAGGCAGAATGGATTACGAATCGCTTGAACCAGCTCAGCCTGATGGACGAGAAGAGGTTAGCATCGATCGCATTTGGTCGTCTGTACCAAAGCCGAATGAAGAAAGCTTACGATAAGAAGGTGCGTCCCAGAAGCTTTCAGACGGGTGATCTCGTCCTGAAGAAAATTCTTCCGCCACACTCCGATCACCGGGGCAAGTGGACTTCGAATTACGAAGGGCCGTATGTCGTCAGCAAGGTCTTCTCGGGAGGAGCTTTGTTGTTATCCACGATGGATGGTGAAGATTTTGCATCCCCGGTGAACGCGGACGCAGTTAAAAAATACTTTGCTTGAAAGAGACCCGCTGGACAAAAAAGAAAGAGTCCAGGCAAAAAAGGGGCATCCCGGCGAACCAAAAACAGAATAAAAGGTTCGGGCAAAAATTAGGGATATATTGAAAAATGTACACCCGCGAAGTCGAAAACCTACACTGGGCGGCTTCGGCAAAAAAGGGTATCCCGGTGAACTGAAAACCCGAAAGGGCGGTTCACGCAAAAGTTAGGGATTTGAATAAGCAAATGACTGCGTTCCGCGTATGGACTTTCATTGTTTAGTGGTTCGGAAGACCTGAGGGCCGTCTATCTGAATCAATCTCTTCCAAAGCTGAAGCGTCGGAGAGGTATCAAAGTCGAGTGGGTCTTAGAGGGATCAACTTATGGTGTTCGTCTACGCCTCGAGTGCCAACATTTGTATATACTGATGTATATTTATGTTTTCTTTTTTCGTGCGGCTTCCTCATTCCAGGAGTTTGCCTCTGTTGTAAAACATTTTTGCCCATTCAGGGGTTCATCATCAATAAAATGCACATTATTCAGCAATTCTACTTGTCTGTTCAGCATTTATCTGTTTTGTTTGCGAATGAAAACGCCGATGTTTTTGATAAAATGCGCATACATAAACTTACGGGCCTAGGCCCATTGATTGTTGAAACAATTGATTAACTGAATATTGTCACGAGATAATAACCTGGATAGGACCCTTTGAGGAGGGAGTCTTGTCTTGCTTGTTTGTGTTGTTGCAGGTGTAACACCTTCCGGAAGATGTGCAGAGCGCACCCCCGAAGCAGGATTCTTCCCCAGCACCGGGTCACAAGTGCAGATTTCATAGAAGTGTTCGGATGCCGAAGCTCGTGTTTCCCCAGTAAAGTCTCCAGCGGGATTGAGATTCCCCACCAGAGTCATGCTCTCTCCTGAAGTTGGACGATTCCCTCTTCCCCAGTAGAGTATTGGAACGGCTGATGTTGTATTCCCTTGCAGAGTTGTACTCTCCCCCGAAGGCAGATGATCCTTTCTTCCCCGGCGAAATTGAAATTCCGCACCAGAGTTATACTCTCCAGTGAAGTAGAATGATTTCTCTCTCCCCGGCTGAGTCCGCAAACCTCCAAGAGAGTCGAATCCTTGGAAGCAGTTGGGACCTGGAATGGATGTTCCCTAGCAGATATTGAACAGCTGATGCTGTATTTCCCCGGAGTCGCACTCTCTCCAGCGAAGCAGAATGACTTCTCCTTCCTCAGCCGAGTTTGCAAATGTCCAGGAGGGCCGAGTCCTTGAAGGTTGATCAGATCATGATTGGTCTTTCCTCAGCGGAGTGTGGAGCAGCTGAAGTTGTTTCCCCACAGAGTGATCATCCCTAGAAGAGTTAGCCGAGACGGCCACGCAGTTCACTCCCGCGATTGACATCGCTTTCCTTCAGCAGGTCCAAGTTCTCGTACAGTTTCGTCCACTGCAGTAATCAGCTGAAGTTGTTTTCCCTGCAGCAGTCCACCGAAGATCATTTCCCCAGACAGAGTCCGATTGATATTGGCGTGTCCACGTTCTCCTCAGCAGGATGATTCCTCTATCTGAGTAGTTCTTTCTCCTTGACAGGAGAATCTCCCCTCGGCATTTATTTTGCTGACGAGATCGCATCATTGTGCATGACTGCATAACATTTAACACTGCATAGCATTTAACGTTTCATAGCATTGTGCATGGTTGCACAACATTTAGCATAAACGCATAGCATTCCCACCGTGTGGGGCGTAGCGCAGAAGCATATGCATCATAAGCATGATCTAGGTCATTATCATCCTTGTTTTACAGGTATTCCACCGAAAGACCGGTTGCTCAGGATGATTCCTGATATTCTCTCCAACAAAGTCGCTTTCTTAAGATGATTCTTAAGACCCCGGTGTAATCCCCACGGTCGCTCGCTCAAGATGATTTTTGAGATCCCCGACGAAGTCTTCAGTTTAAGATGATTCTTGAATTCCTCAGCAAGGCCGTTTTCTTAAGATGACTCTTAAGACCTCTGCGCAACTTCCCGAGTTGTTCGCCTAGTATGATGCTTGAGCTCCCCAACGGCGTCCCCAACAAGAGTTTCCCAGGAAGATTCCAGGGATCCCTAGCAGAGTAAAGTCTCCAGAATGGTTATCGATTCAAGATGATTCTTGAAGACGCCTGACGGAGCTGTTTGTTCAAGATGATTCTTGAAGCCCTTAGCAGCGTAATATGTCTGCTCCAACAGTGATGTCTAATCTGAAGATTGACTTCGTAAAGCGCCTGAAGGCGATATCAGAAGGTTCCCGTGAGTTCAGATTTCCTTGTTGATGAATCAACGGGTGGCTGAAGACAAGGTTCCAAATTTTGTATTCAAGATGATCCGTGTTGGCCTGAAGACCATGTCAGTTGTCCTGAGGAGATGATTGATTGCGATCAAGTGAATAGTTTTTCTTCTGACTGAAGTCGAAGATGTTTCTCCAGCTGAAGCGGAGTTTTGCCTGAAGGCAAAGTGTTTGAATCCCCGTAGAGTCATGAATGGCTCAGGATACCATTTCTTTGACTGAAGTCACAGATTTCCTAAGCTGAAGCGAAGGTGCCTAAGGGCAAGGTTATCCCCAAGGTCATGAATGACCTAGGATTCATTTTTCGGACTGAAGGCCGAAGTATATCCCTGACTGAAGTCTCGGATGCTCTATAGCAGAGGCGGAGTTGCCTGAAGGCATATCCATGTATCCTTGAAGGTCAAGGACCATTGCTTTAGACTGAAGTCGAAGGTGCCTCCTGCAGAGTTGCCGACGGGCAAAGTTTACATCTTTGAAGGTCAAGGATGTCTGTCTTCAGAAGAACTTGAAGATTCTCCAGCGGATCTGGAGTGGCCAGGGGCCAGGGTTTCATCTATCTTCAGAAGAACTTGAAGATTCTCCAGCGGATCTGGAGTGGCCAGGGGCCAGGGTTTCATTCATATTCAGAAATACTTGAATATTTTTTTCCAGCGGATCGGGAATGGCCAGGGGCCAGGGTTTCAAATATCTTTAATGTTAAAGTTCTACGGCGGGCGGTGTGCAACAGTAGTCCGATGTTCGTTATGGTTCTGAGGGTGAACCCCAGATCAGAGTGTGCTCGGTTAAGTCTCTCCTTCCCAGCGGAGTAGTTTCAAATACGCAAGTGTACCTTTTGTTCCATTCACCAGGGGTGAACCCCAGGTCAGAGTTGTTCAGGGTTGCAGATTTGTCCAGCGGCGAGGTTGGATGTTTGTTCGACGGCGAGGTTGAACGTTTGGATTTGACGGCGAGGTCAGATCATCATTTGTCCGGCGGCGAGGTTGGATGTTTGTTCGACGGCGAGGTTGAACGTTTGGATTTGACGGCGAGGTCAGATCATCATTTGTCCAACGGCGAGGTTGGATGTTTGTTCGACGGCGAGGTTGAACATTTGGATTTGACGGCGAGGTCAGATCATCATTTTGTCCAGCGGCGAGGTTGGATGTTTGTTCGACGGCAAGGTTGAACGTTTGGATTTGACGGCGAGGTCAGATCATCATTTGTCCGGCGGCGAGGTTGGATGTTTGTTCGACGGCGAGGTTGAACGTTTGGATTTGACGGCGAGGTCAGATCATCATTTGTCCAGCGGCGAGGTTGGATGTTTGTTCAACGGCAAGGTTGAACGTTTGGATTTGACGGCGAGGTCAGATCATCATTTGTCCGGCGGCGAGGTTGGATGTTTGTTCGACGGCGAGGTTGAACGTTTGGATTTGACGGCGAGGTCAGATCATCATTTGTCCAGCGGCGAGGTTGGATGTTTGTTCGACGGCGAGGTTGAACGTTTGGATTTGACGGCGAGGTCAGATCATCATTTTGTCCAGCGGCGAGGTTGGATGTTTGTTCGACGGCAAGGTTGAACGTTTGGATTTGACGGCGAGGTCAGATCATCATTTGTCCGGCGGCGAGGTTGGATGTTTGTTCGACGGCGAGGTTGAACGTTTGGATTTGACGGCGAGGTCAGATCATCGTTTGTCCGGCGGCGAGGTTGGATGTTTGTTCGACGGCGAGGTTGAACGTTTGGATTCGACGGCGAGGTCAAATTATGTTTGTTTGACAGCGAGGTCAGACTCTTTAAATCCCCAGTAAAGATGATGTTTGTACGACGACGATGTCGAGTGTCTCTAAGAGGATGTTTGTTTCCGACGGCGATGTCAGATTCAGTTTTCCAGCGGCGATGTTAGGCGTGTCAAGGTGATCCAGTCTTCCGACAGCGATGTTAGGTGACGCAGATCCTTTAGTCCTCCAGCGGCGATGCGGGGTATTTTGTTCATTGTTGTATTTTCTCCAGCGGCGATGTTGGATATTTTGGTGATTCAGGTTTAGGTCTCCGGCGGCGATGTTGGGCGCTTGTTTCCCCGAGTTATGGTTGTTCTTGACGGCGATGTCAGATGATTTGGTGTTCCAGCGGCGATGTTGGGCGTTCCTCAGAATCTTGTTTGACGATAATGTCAGGTGGTTTAGTCTTCCAGCGGCGATGTTGGGTGATGTGGTTGTCTGAAGGCAATATCAGAAGAAGTTAACGAGGATAACTGGCGGCGATGTCAGATCAGTATCTCTCCAGCTAGCGGCCGTGCAGCTAGCATTGCAATATTCGAAGATTGGTTCCCCGCAGAGTACCGTGTGCTCGTGCAGTTGGCAAATTTTCGGGTTTACCGGTATTCAATCGTCTCGCACCTTGATTGGGTGAGAGCCGTTCGCTTCTCACCCAGTCAGGTTCAAGCCGTTTGAATAGGGGCAGCTGTTGCACCCCAAAATTTGACCAACAATTATTTATTCATTGAGTGTTTGAAAATAGATACCTTCATAAGAAAATTCAAGAGATCCCCAGAGGAATTGGTTGGAACCAGGGTTGTGTGCTTCATAGCTTGAGAGTTGTGGGTGCTCCTCAGATGATCCTGAGACTTGGAGAATGAACTTGAAGTTTTGAGAAATCCTATGAGATGTCTTGATAGCCATCATGAAGCCCAGAGAAGTCATTATGTAAGAGTTCAGAAGATTCAGCCATGAATGGCAGAATTAGGGTTTTGACTGGGTCAACCCTAGGATAACTGAAGATTTGGAGAAGGTTGAGACCCAATCCAAGGGCCATGAGATCATGAAATGATGTATAGAGATGTTATAAGAGTGATTCCTAGACCAACTCATCATGATTGAAGAGTTTGAGAAGTTTTGAGTTAGGGTTTCTGAGGATTGTCAGTGAAAAAACCCTAATTTGATCCCTATCTTCCAGGCAGTTTTAGCTCTAGATGTGATTGATATCTCATCTTCCCCACAACATGAATGTTGTATAGCTTGTTCTTAGCTTTAATTTGAGTGGTGGAAGTCCTTGATAGGAGTTACAGAGCTCAAGTTATGGTTTTGACAAATTACAGGTCAGCTGAGGTGTGTGAATCTGGGTCCTTGAAAGTCACCCAACTTGCAGACAACGTTTGCCCTAGTAGGATGATTCCTATGATTTCTTGGTCAACATGAATGTTGTAGGGCATCTTCTTAGATTTAATTTGAGTGGTAGAAGTCCTTGATAGGATTTGTGGAACTCAACTTATGGTTTGAACAAGACAGGGGTATTTTGGTCATTTGTCAGTTATAGGTCATTTTAGCCAATGCCTAAAACTCCTATTTCCAAGCCTCAAATGGAAAAACTCAAAACATGAAAGTTGTTCAAAATGTGATTTTAAGTCTAGAAAGAAGGTCACAAATTGTTGGAAAAGCTCATAGCATGAAGTTGCATGATTGGTCAAAAATGAACTAAAAGTGGCATATAAGTTTGAAAAGTTGAATTTGAAAATTGATTTGAGAGATCCACAAAGCCAAAATAGGTCATCCAATATATCATTTTGATTGGAAACATCATTTTGAGAACATTGGTTTAGATAGAATTTTGATTTGAGGCTTTAAAATGGGTGATGCTTTGTTATTTTGTTACTTGCATTTGAAGTCACCCTTGGAAATCCTAACACAAGGCAAGGAAAAAGCTTGTAATGGCTTATAACACTTCAATATGTCATATGAGGAGATTTTAAGGTCATTTTGCAAGACTTAATGCATAGTGCATGAGATTTTCAAGTTGTCATCACATGACATTTTCAACACTTTCTAGATCTTTCTAGGATGATCTAGTTGCTTCCATCCATCATTATAAAAAGATTGAATCACAAGGAGGAAAAGGTTGGTGAAAAGTTGCTGAGTTTAGTGGAGAGAGTGAGAGAGAAAGTGCCATTGTTGGATTTCTTCAAGATCAAGTAAGGTGCAATTCGTTCTTCTACAAGCTTCATACACCTCAACTCTTGCAAACAGAAAGGTGTCCATTATTGGAGGAAGATTTAGAGAAGGTTTCAAGTACTGAATCAAGTCCTAACACCCCTCACCATTGAAGCTTAACAGGTTGGTATCTTGATCTAGAAGTCCTTAATTATGAGCATTTTGTTAGAATCTTAGGTGTAAGATCAGCATGCTAGGTTAGAGGAATGTTTTCTGAGAATTAGAGAAGGATCCATGAGGTTTCGTGGCAGGGTACCATTTTTTGCAAGGTTGATAGCAAGCTGGTTAGTGTGTATTAATGGATATAATGTGGTTTAGAATGGCTAGGGTAACACGTGGAACAGATTTACATCATTAGATTGAAGTTTGGTTAAGGTTGATAGCAGAGAATCATGGTGGAACCCCAACCTTCGTGCTTTCTGTTAGAGCGATTCAGGAGGTTTCATGGCCAAATATTGATATCATTGTGTTCAGGGTAATTGGTAGAGCAAGATTGCTTTTGGAATTTCTTGATTTCACCCAGCCATCAGTGAGAACGATCGAGTGGAAGTTCTGGTTCGAAATTAGGGTTTTCTGAAAACCCTAGGGTTTGTTTGGAGAAGATGAACTCCAGCCGTCAGATGGGTCCAGATCCTTGACTTATTCTCATAATCCAACGGCCATGGTCTGAATTCAAAATGGAGGGAAGTCTGAAGCTGGCGAAACGCAGCGTATCACTTAGCCAAACGCAGTCGTTTGGTCTAGTGACTGATTCTGGGCTTGATGGGTCCAATGTGCTACGCGCACCCCCCTTTTGATTCAGCCCAATGAAATGAACTGCCTATCCCTTCTATTTTCACCCCCCTCCCTTTTTTATATTATTTTCTTTTAAATTCTTTTAATATTTTAGCCATCTTATAAAATTCATAAAAAAATGATAAATGATGATTTTTTACTCATTCTTTTTTCTAGGTTTAGATAATTTTGTGTAGAAAAATATAAAAATAAAAATGAAATTTTATTTTTAATGTGGAATTAATGGTGGTACTTTCTTTTAAATAGGGTATTTTATTTCTTTTAGTTTGTACCTTATCTTGCAAAAATTGTTTTAGGACCTTCCCTTAGGTTTTTTAATTCATTCTTTTTTGTGTAATTAGATATTGAACCCTAGTTTCATGTAGGATTTATCTCTTGATTTTAGAAATTAAATTTGATGTAGATTGATAGTTAGACATTTAGGTGCTCTAATTAGGGTTTTAGGTTGTGTACTTGAACTTCAACATTTTATTTTTGGGGTTTTTAGGACAAGTTAGCCTATGGGAAATATATGGGACTTAAGGGTAGTTAAATAGGATCCCCTAGAATTTATATTAGGAATTTGTATGGTATTTTAGTATTTTTCATTGATTTTTGAATGTATGGATAGTATGTGTGTTGCTTAAAGGCATAAGTTGTATTGTTGTGTTTTCTTTCTTTCTCTGTTGAGTGTGTGAGCTTTGAAGATTGAGTTGAAGACCCTGTGGATCATCATGGAAGCTTTGAAGACCTTGAAGAGGAGCTTAGTTTAGCTTTTGATTTTGTTTATAGGTTTATAGGTGCATAAGTAGAGCCCTAGATAGAATACTTTGTTCAATAAACAAGGAGTGTCTTGTTCACCTCCTTTCTTCTCTGTGACATAGAGTCCCTTAAGGGTATTCACCTCTCTCCTTTGGAGGGATTAGTGACCTTGCCATATAAGGTAGAACTTTGAGAGAGCCTTTCCTTTGATGTTAAGTTCTCAATGGCATCCTTTGGAAGTCAGTGAGCACTGCAACATCCTCACCTCATCTTATTGACTGAATCTTGTTTGCTGGAGCATTTGAGCCATTGAAGATAGAAGCTGAAGCTTTGAAGAGGATGATTCCTTGAAGATTGTTGAAGTCTGAAGACTTTGTTGATGCCTGAAGATCCCTGAAGATAGTGAAGCCTGAGGGTAGAGCTGATCAAAGGAGCTGAAGCTCAAGGGAGAAGATGAGTTGATACTCATGTTGTAGGGTTGATACCTGGAAAGCAAGTGATCTCTGAAGTCTGAAGACTAGGTTGCTGCTGAAGGAGCTGAGGCTTTCTTCTGTTTTCTTTGATGTATTGTGTGTTTTGTCTGATTTGTCTGCTGCATTAGATTAAGCACATTTAGAATAAGCTCAGTCTAAGAGCATGAGTGCATCTGATTGTATTGTTACTGCCTGGCTTTGCTTGCGGGTATTCGGTAGAGCCCAGCTCCCTTGCCCATGTGTTTATTTTGCTTGATAGCATTTCATTTCTCCTATCTGTATGATTACAGTTTACTGTTTGTGCTTGATAGCATGTTGTTTATTTCAGTATGATTACTGTTATTTCATGACTGGCTTGAGGTCGAGACGAGCTTGTGGAGGTTGAAGCCCCACACACATTTCCTCCCTCACTTGCATTGCATGCATTTTACTGTTAAAGCTGATGCTTTTGTCTGTTTTGGTGTATCATTGACATGATCCCTTAGGACTCTCATTTCCTCTGATGAGGATTTGATGATAGACTTTTAGGTTGAAACCTATGCATGACAACATCTAGGAGTTCCCTGTTTAAACCCCAACCATAGGATGAATCCATGGCATGATAACAGTAGGACTTGATAGTCTCCCTCCTAGTTGGGCCTGTTCTCTTCTCATCTCGAAACAGTTTAAGATACAGTAATCATGAATGATTTCTTTCGTACGTTACGAGCCTTAAGCTATCTGAGAAAGGATTGTGGGAGAGTTTCTTTTCCACAGTCTGGATGTTTAGTATGGTACCCTTTGGGTGACATGCGACACATTCACTCTCAGGTCATAGTCTCTAGTGCGGTTGAAATCGCAAACACAATAAAAAACACTTCTTTTAGGAGATAACCCGTAGTTTCCCGAACTACGTTTGCTCTGATCTTTCATACCAGATGAAAGTACGTAGGCATAGGATGCGATATCCTAGCGAGCAACCTTCAATTTTCCCCCGTAGTTAGCCGAACTACGTTGACTCTGATTTCTCATTCTCTGATGAGAATACGTAGGCATAAAGCGCGACGCTTTGCCGAGTCATTTTTCTTTTCTTTTTCAGCCAGCCTTGATAGGTAGATAGATTATAACCAACCCGTCCAAGTAAACAAACAAGCGAGGATCCCGTCGAGTACGACGGACGTGAGGGGTGCTAATACCTTCCCCTTGCGTAACCGACTCCCGAACCCAGACAATGGTTGCGACGACCTTGTCTTACCCTTTTTCGTCAGGTTTTTCCGATCGTTTCCTTTCCCGCTCTGAGGGATAAATAACGAAAGGTGGCGACTCTTCTGTCATGCCGGCACCTTATTTTCGCGCAAGCGACAGTAGGCATTTGCAATGCATTTTCGCTTTTGTAAGAAACGTTTGGATGATTTCGCCAACCTGGGTTGTAGGTATTTGCGTAGGGATTTCCTTGAGCATAATTTACCTGGTCTGGCGGGATTCCGGCTAGCAATGGGCATTCGGGTGCATTATGAGTGGTACTTCCGCATAACTCGCAATTTGGAGTTACTGCAGCGACAGTTGCAGTGGGGTTAACAGTCAGACTATCAATCTTCTGTGCTAGAGCATCTACTTTAGCATTGAACTTTTCAAGGCTGCTGATTTCGTACATCCCACCTTTCGCTGAGGTTTTCTCATTTGGAGTGCGTTCACCTCCCCATTGGCAATGGTTTTGTGACATGTTTTCTATTAGTTGATAGGCTTTATCGTATGGCTTATCCATAAGTGCACCGCCCGCGGCAGCGTCTATGGTTAATCTAGTATTGTATAGAAGCCCATTATAGAAAGTATGGATTGTCACCCAGTCTTCTAGACCGTGGTGAGGACATGTTCTCATCATATCTTTGAATCGTTCCCATGCTTCGTAGAGAGATTCAGTATCTTTCTGACGAAATCCGTTGATTTGAGCTCTAAGCATAGCAGTTTTGCTTGGTGGAAAATATCTCGCTAAGAAGACGTTCTTCAGTTGCTCCCACGTTGTAACGGAGTTGGATGGTAACGATTGTAACCATGTCCACGCTCTGTCTCTAAGAGAGAATGGGAAAAGACGAAGTCTTATCGCGTCTGGAGTTACTCCATTTGCTTTCACTGTGTCTGCGTATTGTACAAACTTCGTTAGGTGTTCGTTCGGATCCTCAGTTGCGTTTCCTGAGAATTGGTTTTGTTGTACAGCCGACAGCAATGAGGGTTTCAGCTCAAAATCATTTCGGTTAATAGCTGGGGCAGCAATGCTACTTCTAGGCTCCATCTGAGATGGTGTAGCGTATGCCTTCAGCGGTTTGTTCGGAGGTCCTTCAGCCATCGTTGGTTCTTCTTCGGATTTGGGAATGGGAGTGAGAGGATCAGGAATGTTATGTTTGAGTTGGTACTCAATGATTCGGCTTCTTAGATGTAAGAAGCGTTCTAGTTCTGCGACTGAAGGTTTCAAGATATCGCTTTGTGGGCGATCACTTGGCATACAATCGACAGCACTAGTAAAGGAAAAATGAAAGTTGTTTACCTAGACTATACGGCGTAACAGAAGGTTACACTATTGACTAAACGGGTCCCCGGCAACGGCGCCAAAAACTTGATCGCGACTTTCTATGTCTAATACAACTAACTGCAAGTGCACAGTCTATCGCGTAGTAATAAAAGATATCGATCCCACAGGGACTCGTAATCAAACTAGTGTTCTCGGGAGTTACTATGTTTAGCTAGGTAGAATATGTTTTAAGGGAATAAGATTGTCACTAAAAGGGGAAACTAAGATTACTATTAAGATTTTAATTAATTGAATCGATACGTAGTAGTTATGTTCTTCAGGGATTTGATAGGTTACTGGTGTATGAAATAGTTTTCGCTGGTTTACTTAAGCAGAAAGTGGAGATTTGAAGACTCTCGTCTCACGATGGTTATTGACGCTAATCATAATCCTAAGGGCCTAACGTACACTTTCGTGTTCCGTTCGGGGTTAAAATTACTTTTTGGAAATCTCTAAGTTCTAATTAGTTTTAAAGTGTTTTCGCTGTTATTAAAACAAATGCCTAGTGTTTACTATCTGACCTTACCGCAGCTTTCGCTTGTTGGTTCGTATCTTAATTAATTTCCCACTTTCGTGGCAAAACCACTTTAAAACAAGTTCTCGCTTTCGCGACGAAGTTTATTTCGTAAATCAATTTTTAAACACTTAGACCATAAGTTATTTTTATGAAAAGAAAGTTTTCAAACAAGAGTTATCAAATCCCATCTGAATTATTACTACATATCGATTACCTAAGTTTAACTAGACATGGAATTTGGAAAAACAAAACATAAATAATAATAATAAATAATAAACTGCATTATGATAAAATAAGAGTCGATCAAAATGAAAACCTGTAAATAATGCCAATTGGCCTTTGGGCAGATCCTCCACAGATGTTGGCAGGATTTTGTCTTTAGTTCCAATTCGATCGTACAGTGCAGTAACAAATACAGAAGAGCAGAAATGGGAATGAGTAGAATGGAAAGGGAAATAAAGGAAAGGGATACAATTGAAACTGGAGAAATGGATACAAATAATAAAAAGGCTGGAAATTAAATTTGCTCTTGAAAATAAATTTGGGCAGCACTTCGTGGTATGAATGCAGCTCCCTTTTTGAAGTCCCCTGCTTCCCTTTTTATAGAAGTGGAATTCCAACGGTTACCTCTGAGGATGGTGGACCTTGAGGCAGATAATTTAGGGAGTAGTGGACCATTAAATGGGAATTGGAACTGCTCTTTTGACGTGTAATCTGAGTGGGGCGTTTTTGCCTGCATGACGGTCGTCACAAGGTGTGACGGTCGTCATGCATCTGTGACGGTCGTCACATCAGCAAAAATTGTCTGCTGCGCTTTTCATTGTGTTTTCACTCCTTTTTCGTCCATATTTCATCTGGGATTGCTTCTTTTCTTCATGTTGCCTTGTTTAGACGTGATCGTTGAATACCTACAGAAACATCAGACAAATACATGGAAATAACCCGAAATCGGATCGAAAACGGTTAGCTTTTAGTCGAATTATGCATGAAAATATCTATATGATTTCGTGTTATCACCTGCTTCAGCTTAAGGAATTCAATTTCCTTCTTCCCACGCACATCTTCTGGAAAATACTTCTCCAGAAACGCCTCTCTGAAAACATCCCAAGTAACCTCAACCTCATCTTCTTCAAACCTTTGACGAGTGTTACCCCACCAGTCCTCAGCTTCCTCTTCAAGCATATGAGTGTCAAACTGCACCCTCTGCACATCTGAACAATTCATGACTCGAAATATCTTCTCAATTGCTTTCAGCCATACTTGCGCTTTGTCAGGGTCATGCGTTACCTTGAAGATTGGTGGATTGTTCCTCTGAAACTTCCCCAAGGCACGAAACTCATCATCATTGTTGTTTCCAGCATTCACATTGACTTGCGGATTCTGCCCAATCGCTCCAGCCAACATCGCCAAAGCTTTAGCAATCACTTCATCATTCCTGCCTGCAACCATTGTTCTAGATTCCAACAACAAATCTTCGTTAGAACAAACAATATCGATAGTGCTACACACACATATCAAATACAAAAGGGATTAAACACACTAATAACTTGGTCAACTGACCGACTTTGCTCTGATACCACTAATGTAACACCCTTCTAACCCCACAGAATAAATATAAATAGATCAGAGTAATTATCATGCATTTCACAAAAGGGTGTCACATAAATTTTCAAAACATTACACAACACCTGTCATGCTCAATAATATAAAAATAACTTTCTGCTTTTCATACACCTTCACATTAACATGTAGCAGCGGATTTGCTTTAATCATGATAGACATAATAAAAGTCTCATGCTCATCTCATTTTTAATACTTAGGCTTAAAAGCCAATTCTTCATATAATTCAAAATAACAACAACAGAATAAAGTAGAGTACATAAAATATCTCTCCAAATATGAAATCAAAATATTCTCCGGTGTTACATAATCAGAGCATGACTAGTGTTACATTTCATTTTCCTTATTTTTCTACTAAGAAACATTATCATGCTATTAAGTACAAGAACATGGTGCTACGGTAGTTGCTGAGAAATATATCACTATATTAAATTCATTTTCATGAACATCATTACTTTGTATTAAAATAATCCAATAACAGATGAAAAGTGCTATACTGGTAGGATGAATTAAACAAGTCACGTTTTATGAATTATTTCCTATCGCTATTGTCCAGAACTAAAGGGATCATATTCTTCCCTCAATGTATTGCACTACAGGACTTAGGGGAAATTAAAAGAATCACATTTGCTTTTTTTTTCTAGCCTGTAGCATTAATTGTTAAGAATCCATTCTATTTCCAATTACCCACTAAGTAATTACTTTTCATTGTTTCTAAATGGTACATGCGGCTACTGTAATGCTATAAGGCTATTCACGTTTTGGTTGTTCCCAATTTACTGTGTACTACTACATGTTCCAACATATGTCACTTATTCTCCAAATTCAAACTACAGTAATAGGAGGCTAACAATACCGAAAATTAATCGCAATAACTATGTTTCGTTGGTTACCCAATGCATACACGGTATTGTAACTTATTCTTATCAGTTAACAAATAACAGTTTATTTTAATTGATAGCAGGTTCTAATTAAATTCTGCTAAGATTTATTAACCTTTTTATTACAACTAACTTACATAACATAATTGCTAACATTAGCCAAGCTCATCTAACCATTTCACCAAAACAATGACATCTTCAAATTTCAAAGCATACTCCAAATATTCAATGGGTCTCTATAGTATATCAAAATATCAATTCCAAAATACAATAAAATTAACCAATTTCAATGTGAAATATTAAAACCTAACAATTTCCAATTTCATAGAAAATTTGGGATTTTAACCTAACCATATTTCTACCCACTAACTATTATCAAACAATTCCAATAAACATGCAAAAACCCACCCTTACCTTGAATTTGTTGAATTTTTTCTCTTTCTCTTGAGTTTCCTCCTCTTCTTCTCCACTCCTCTCTTTGCCTCTTTTCTCCTTTCTATCTTTTCTTTCTTTCTATTCTCTTTTATCCCATTCTCTTATTTTATATAATTCTCACAATTTTAATTAACCTAGTAATTCCAATGGGCTTAATAACTCATGTCTATTCACACCCCCAAATAGGCCCAATCGATTAATCTAACAATTCTATATTATTTTACAAATTAGAACATATCATATAAGTTAAATAATAAAATTAAATCAATTATTTCGAATATGTCCAATAATTCAATTAATCCAAACAACTCAAATAAATCAAATAATTTATATAAATTCAATAAATCAACTAATTCAATTATATCAAATAAATCACATAAATTAGTTAATTCAATTAGGCCTAAAATCACATAATTAATCAATTAATTTAATTAATAAATAATTACTAAAAATTGGGGTGTTACAGAGAACCTCTTGTGCCTGAGAATCAGCCAACTTTGCCAGCATGTTCCAAACTTGTTTAGCCACCATATCCAAATTAAAGGTCCTAAAGTCTTTGAATCCCATACCTCCTTCCTTTTTCGTACAAGATAACTTATCCCAGGCCAACCATCTAATCCCTTTATTACTACTACCACAACCCCACCATAACGAGTTTAACATCTCAATATCATTCACAATTGCGTTCGGTATAATAAAAACACTCATAATATAAGACAGTATAGATTGCAAAATTGATTTTATCATCACCTCTTTCTCTGTTTTAGACAAAGATCTAGCTCTCCATGAATTAATTCTTTTCCAAATTCAGTCCTTAATAAAAGTAAAAGTCGGCAGTTTTACTTTTACTAATCATCGACGGTAAACCCAGGTACAAGCCCGTACCTAACACAAGACGCACTCTAAAAACTCTAACAATATCATCCTGAGTCGGCCTGCTAATACTCCGTCTAAAAAACACTTTAGACTTGGTCCAATTTATATCTTGGCCTAACGCGTCTGCATAAGTCTTTAGCACCTCCATAAGATGTGACACCTCAGAAAGATTAACCCTGCAAAACAAAACAAAAAAACAATCGTCAGCGACTGTAGATGGGACACACTAGATGCCCCCTACAGATCTGGAATCCACGAAGATCCTCTCGAGCGACCGCTCATCTGATAAATGCAGATATCCCTTCTGATATAAGGATAAAAAGATAAGAAGACAGTGGATCTCCTTGTCTCAAACCCCTTCTTGGTTGTATCAGTCCCACACTATCCGTATTAACTAGATCAGAGTATTTCAATGAAGTTACACACATCATGATCAAACGAATCCACCTTTCCACAAAGCCCAATCTATGCAAAGCCCAATCTATGCAGCATACCCTTCAAAAAAAACCAATCCACCCTATCACTCACCTTACTTATATCAATCTTAAGCGCAGGGTGAGTCTTGTTCCCTTTTGTCTTTCTTTTTAGAGTATGAATGATTTCTATAACAATCATAACATTATCAATATTCAATCTTCCTTCCACAAACGCCGATTATTCCTCCAAAACACATTTATCCAAGCAAGAGTTATATTCAGAAAGAAAAGTTATATAATAAAGCAAGATTTATAATGAAAATGATAAATTATTCATATGATAGAAATTTATTATAACATAATTGAATAAAGACAACAATAAAAAACACTTTTGATTTTGTGTCAATAGAATTTATTTACTCGAAGTTATACATAAATTAGTATTATTGATTATTCATCCTTAAAAAAACATTTAAGGTTTTAGTTAAGGATACGATTTTACGTAACAATTTATTTATAAAAAGTAATTATTTTTTATATGCGCGTTTTAAAAGAAGTCACATATAAAAAAAGTATCGCTTTTTTAAAATGAGCATTATTGAATTTCACGTGTAGAAAAATGATAACATTTTTGGTAAAAGACGTTTTTCTTTATGATTTTTTTAAAAAAATATATTGAAATTGATAATTTATTTTAGCGTGTCTTTAGCACTGTAAATCTTTGAAATACTTTTGGTAAATATACTCGATGATAAAGATATAGTTAATGGAAAAAATTATGGATTAATACAACTTGAGTAACATGAAATATACTATTTAAAATAATTGTGCATAAAAATAAAATATTATAACTATAGAGAAATATTTTTGGTACTAATAAGATTATTCCTTTATTGTCTAAACACTCTACCTGTCCATAGCTGGTTGTATGCATAAAGTGATAAAATTTTAAAATTTGGTATAACAATTAATTTTTTTACAAATAAAATATACTCAAAGAGTTGGATCTAATAGCTTTTTGCCATAATGTTATATTATACACTTTTTGCATGATAAAATTATTAAAACCTTTATTTTATCAGTAACTATTATTTTATGATATTTTATTTAATTAATATTTATTTGTGTCAAATTTTGAACAATGTAATATTGACACTACTTTGGATCCATGCACTCAAAAACCGCGTTGCTGTAAATAACATTGATGCAATGCATATGATTATCTTTAAATAGATTGTTTTATTTTAAATTACTTCTTCCATTTTTTTAATTGTTTTCCTTGCATAATTATTTTAATGAAAGACAATATTAGTTATTTAAATCACAATAAAACTAATAGTAATGAATTATTGTATTAATTTTTGGTAAAAGTAAATTCTTAGTGTATATTATTAAATTCTCTTTTTTTGATAAACTATGGTATATAAATTACACTATGTTTTGAACAGATAACATTATCTTACGAATAATGAATCAATACTTTTTAAAACTAGATTACTTAATCAAAAAAATTTCAAAACATCCAAGATAAGAACGTATCCTTAAAGAATTAATCAATTATCTTTTTTTTTTACTAAAATAACTAAATAAAAAATATATTTCTTATTAGAGTTTTGAATAGACCGACTTGGGTCAAACTTTTGCTTTGTTTTTATCATTAAATATTCTTAAATATTTTTTTAAAAAGGGCTTAGTGGCTAAGAATTTCATATCACTTTTCAAAGAAAAAGAAATCAAAGAGAACAGGTGTGTACTTTGTCGCGTTATTAAAACATCTATAGCACCGACACCTTTTATATAAGACATGTCCAATATTCGAGAGTCATTAACATATTTAATTATATGTTTTATTATGTCATCTTTTCAAAATTTTATTAATTAGATAGTTAGTTATTGAGTCTTGTGTCCGTGTTAATTATTTATGGATCAAATTATTTTTTGTTTCATTGTTTAGTCGTTGACATTAATTAGTCTTTGGATCAAATTATTTTTCTCATATGTGGTTTGTTCTTGCAACATCAATTCACAATAAACTGGTGCAGTGAACATGGAGGAGAAAATATTGTTAACAAATTATGAGATTGAGAAATACATCGGTGTGAATGATTTAGGTTTGTGGCGTTTGACGATGCAAGCTTTTTTTGTTCAAAAGGGTTTGTTAGAAGCGTTGAAAGGATCAAAGAAGATGGACGTTTCCCTATCGGAGAAGGATAAGACACTAATGGTCAAAAAAGCTCATTGTGTCATTGTATTGAGCCTTGGTGATAAGGTTCTCCGGAAGGTTTCAAAGGAGAAGAATGGAGTTGGTGTGGGACAAAACTTGAATCTCTGTACATGATAAAATCGTAAGTTAATCGTCTCTACATGTTTTTGTTGTCAAGGTCAAGATTGATGATGAAAATCAAACATTGTTGTTGTTATGCTCTTTACCTAAGTTTCATGCTCACTACAAAGAAACTCTCTTGTATGGAAGAAAGTCGTTGACCTTTGAAGATGTTCAATCTGCCTTGTACTCTAAGAATTTGAATGAACAAAAGGAGCAAAAGCCATCAACAGTTGGTGAAGGTTTGTCCGTTAAGGGGGAATTCTTGAAGAATAGGTTTGAGAAGAAGAAATGTAAATTTCTACAAAATTCTTATGGTGGTAATGCTTCTACTATTAAGTGTTATCATTGTAAGAATAAGGGTCATACAAGAAAGGAATGCCCGGATCGACTGAAAAATCATGGTGGAAAAGATAATAGTAATGAAACCATTGTGCAAGATGTTTATGAATCATCTGATGTCCTGGCGGTTTCAAGCAGCGACTCTAGCAAGGAGTGAATTATGGATTCAGTGTGTACTTGACACATGACTACAAAAAAAGACATGTTTGAGGAATTGCGTGACCATGATGGTAGATCAGTGCTGCTGGGAAATAGCAAAGCCTATAAATTGGAAATATTGGATTTGTGAGATTCAAGCTTGTCAATAAGGTTACTTTATGATGTTAGGTATGTACCTGGTAAAAAAAATTGATTTCTCTTAGTGAATTCGACAAGAAAGGATGTGTTTTCAAAGGAGAGAAAAATATTCTAAAAGTAATGAAGGGGTTGAAGGAAGTCTTGAAAGGCGTGAAGACACAAGGCTTGTATACCCTTAAGGGTGAGGTTGTAAGTGGTTCAGCAGATGTGACATCCACGAAACCTGTGTCGAAGATTGAGCTATGGCAAAAGAGACTTGGCCAAGTCAGTGAAAGAGACATCGTCGAAATGTCAAAATAAAATCTGTTGGATGGTGATAAGGTCGAAAAACTGGAGTTTTGTGAACCTTGTGTGTTTGGCAAATCCTATAGAATGAATTTTAAAAAAGGTAAACAAAAATCACATGGATCCCTTGATTACATTAATGCTTATCTTTTGGGAGCTACAAAGAATCCTTCACACTTAGGCGCAGAGTATTTTCTATCCATATTTAATGATTATTTCTGAAAGTTATGGGTATTCATCCAGAAGACTAAGGATGAAACTTTTAAAATTTTCAAAAATGAAAAACTCTGGTGAGAAACCAAACTGGCAGGAAGATCACGACGTTGAGGATCGACAATGGTATTAAATTTTACAATGAGGCTTTCGACAACTATTTTGTTGCGTAAGGTGTTGCAAGACACATAACTACTGCAGGGACTCCCTAACAAAATGGTTTCGCTGAAAGGTTTAATATAACCATTCTAGAAAGGGTGAGGTGTATGTTGGCATGTACAAGATTGAAAAAATATGTTTTAGAAAGAAGTTGTTGTAACTGCAACATACTTTTCGACCCTCGACAACCTTTTAAATGAAGACACCTGAAGAAATCTCATCGGGACATTCACCTAGTCTCGACAAACTTAGAGTATTTGGTTGTTTAGTCTATGCTCATATTAGGCAAGACAAGGTCAAACTTAGATCTCTGAGATGTATATTCCTTGGATACCTTGAAGGAGTCAAAGCTTATACGTTGTCGTACCTAGAGCCAAGTTACGAGAGGTGTATCACAAGTCGAGATATTGTTTTCAATGAAGCTGAGATGACTTTCAAGAAAACTAATGATATTGGTAGAAATTCGAAGATCTCTGAAGAAGAGCTGGAACAAGAAGATATTTCTATTGAGGTGGAGCATAATGATGCTGAACTGCATGACTCAGATGAAGTCGAAGAAGATGCAAAAGTTGTTGTTGAAGCTGAGGAAACTGATAATGACTACCTACTGGCAAGAGATAGGTCGAGAAGAGTATTCAAGCCACCTTAGAAACTTGGATATGCATATCTTATAATTTATTCCTTAATCTTTGCAAGTGAGGTTCGGGACCAAGAACCTAGAGACTTTAAGGATGTTATGAGGAGTCAAAATAAGACAGAATGGCTGAAAGCCATGGATGATGAGATGAAAACTTTTCATGATAATAACACTTGGGAGATGACCGAGAAACCTACAAGGGCCCGATAGTCAGTTGTAAGCGGATATTCAAGGTTAAGGAAGGAATCGAAGGAGTGATGTCGAAGCATTTTAAGGCAATGTTGGTTGCAAGGAGGTTCACTAAGAAAGAAGGTGTCGACTTTAATGATGTGTTCTCACCTATTTTAAAGCATATATCCATTATAATGTTATTATCCATGGTGGCAAAGTTCGACCTAGAACTTGAACAAATGGATGTGAAGACATCCTTTCTGTATGGTGATCTAGATGAAACAATATCGATGAGGCAACCTGAAGGGTATGCAGAAAAGGGAAAGGAATATTATATATGCAAGCTCAATAGATCTCTATATGGCTTGAAAGAATCTCCTCAAT
Source organism: Lathyrus sativus (assembly GCA_963859935.3). NCBI lineage: Eukaryota > Viridiplantae > Streptophyta > Magnoliopsida > Fabales > Fabaceae > Lathyrus > Lathyrus sativus. The sequence continues at coordinate 638,121,996 of OZ012740.1, read as the reverse complement.
AATGGAATAGAATATTCAACAAGTTCATGACACACTTTTGTTTCACTAGGAGCCAGTTCGACCAGTATGTTTACTTTAGATTTCCACCTAGAAATGCACTTGTTATATTGTTATGTAGGTGGAGGTTGAACTCGATAAAGAGTTCGACATGAAGAATTTGGAAGTTGCCTCCATAATTCTTGGGATTGACATCTAGAGAGATAGAAAGCAGTTGAGATTATGCTTATCTCAAGAGACATACCTGAAGAATATTCTCGACAAGTTTTGTATGTTAAATTTAAAACATTTTCTAACATCGACTAATCCTTAGTACAAGCTGAGTACGACTCAAAGTCCTAGTACTAAAGTTGAAAGAGCTTATATGAGTAGTATTTCATATGCTAATATAGTAGGTTTTTTTATGTATGTTATGGTCTATACGAGGCCAGATATAACGTACAGAGAGATTCTTGTAAGCAGGTATATGGTCAATCCTGGAAACTAATCTATCAAGGAAGCTTACCTAAAGTTGTTTAACACTGTTTCTTCTATCATTTATAGTGTGGCAATAGCAGGGAAGTTGCGAGACTCGTTTTGGCATTGGATGAACCCTTTCCCTTCTTCCCATTTTGGTTCAGAGTTGTCTATAGAACTGGAGGATCTTGAAACTGTCTTGGCTGGGAGTGGACCAGCCGTAGGTGCTGCTAACAAGTTTGAGTGGATGTTTGAGGAATCTGTTGTTTTCTCTGCTTTCTATGTTTATGTGTTGTTTATGAAGGAAGATCATAATTCGCCAACAAAGATGCAGTTTTGGTACAAGCTAGCATTGAAATCTTTATGGACTTCCAAGATTCAATCTAATATTCAACTGTTTTTGTGGAGGATACTTTTGGGCAGAATTGCGACGGAAGACCAACTGTCGAAGTGAGGCATTATTTTCTCAGGTAATGACTTGAACTGTACTTGGTACATTGGCTTTGAGGAAAACACTATCCATCTGATTTTGGTCTGTTTTCGAGCAGTTTGTGTGTGGAAGGGTGATCCGCTGTCGCGCGCGGATCAAAAACGAGTAGTTTGGAAACGGTAGTTTAGAGACAATGACTCGAGTCGTATCGCAAGGATTCTTGTAACGAAATAACCAATTACAGTAACAAATTATGTGGGGGGGGGGGTTGGTTTGATGTAGGTTTCCGATTAAGAAGAAAAAGTACTTAAAATAATTGATTATTAAAATAAGTTGTTGTGAAATCAGTGATTAAAGTAACAGATCCACTGCCTTGGTTCTTACTAATCATCGACCGATGAAAATACAATTTCCCAAGCGGGAATTCTATCCTATTTGATGAAAAATCAGTCAACAAGCATGGTTGATTTTATGAGAACATGTTCCTATGGCCGGATTAAGCATACGGTAAATGATAGAGCAAATTAACAGTTAAGCAGAGTTAATCTACGATTAAAATTGGGAACACAGATCAATCAAATTGAATCAATTACACTATATGATAATTGAATTAAGCAAACAACAATCACATGATATAATTGAAAGGAATAGAAATTAAACTGTAATTATCATAACAATCTCAAAGTTTGAACCTGAGTATAGTGAATCCGTCCAAGGAGGATTAGTTCTCCATGCGTTTACAAGCTTTCCCAATAGTTTTTTTCGTCAATCCTAAAAATTGTGAATCCCCCCCACACTAACACGAGTATTACAAAATAATGGAATAGGTTCAAAATCCAACTGGGTCAAAAATATAATCCAGGTCAAAAACATGACCCAACATATTTCTAATGCTGTAACTTCAAACGGAATTCTGGAATTTTGAGCTCCAAATCTGACTTCGGCTCCAACACGAAAGTCGTAGCTCTCTCTCTTAGCTTTCCGGCGATTTTTAGAACGCCTCAAATGGATTCCCAGAGCTCCATTTATGATCGTTTCCGTGCAGACTGCTAAAGCTGAAAAATAAGTGCGAAAATTAAATTAAACCAAAAATAAAATAAAATATGAAAACATAATAAAATATAACAATAAGCAAAATAAAGTAAAGAAATGCCTAAGTAAAAATATAGGAGAATGTGCATAAATATGCACTGATCAAATTCCCCCGGACTTGAACTTTTGCACTCCGAGCAAAATTAAAATAAAACACAACAAAGAAAGCACAAACACATCAACAGATACTCATTCCAGGTTGTAAGTCTTCTTCGGTTAAGTTTGCATCGATAGGTACTAATCTTACACACTAAGGATATCGTAGGAACACTAATCCATAATTGTGCAGACATAAACCTCCTGAATATACAAATCAACTCGAATCATGTTATTAAGTTGAAGCCTAACCTACTCTTCCTCCTTTTTGCTCTTTTTCATTCAGGCGCAATCACATTAAGCCCGTTATCTACATACACTCATAGCAAGGCGATCGGTTAGTGACTCTGATCCTTTTTGTTTGGGGTTCTGGTACTTACGTGGCATAACCCTTTACCGACTTAATTGTAGTTGCGGGGGATCAGACCGTAATCCGCCCTACCAAGTTCAGCACCAGAAACCGCTGAACCAACTAAGGAGTAATTTTTTTTAACTTTTTCTTTTTTCTTTTTTTTTCTTTTTTTTTATATATTTTTTTTCAAGCTAAAAATTGGATCACTCACTTATATTCATCGGCTTCCCTGCGTAGAGTATGTATGAGATGGTGCTGACTACTGAAATAAACTACTCAAGAGCTGTCGGAGAATGAAAATTTAAGGCTAAAACATAAAGAGTATTCAAATCAATTTCCACATGCAGGAGACTTACGGTGTTAAGACGATACCGATCTTGTGAATTTTTTCCAGGTCTCCGTAAACTAATCTCAAATTAGACTATAGCCTCAAACTTTCAAGAAGATGCATTTTTTTATTTGACTGAAAACAAACAAAACACTAACAAAAATAAGGAAAACAAACGAAACAAAGAAATTATTCTCTCCCCCACACTTAAAACATACATTGTCCTCAATGAAAGAACAGAAATATAAAATAAAAGTGAGGAGAGATAGGAAAGGACACACCCAAGAAGTCAAGATGGATAGATGATTGCATAAGCAGTATTTCCTAAAGAGAGCTCTTCTGCAGTATCTTCTTCCAAAGTGGGGCTCTCATGGAGTAGCTTTGGGCAGTGACCATTATTTTTGAAATTTTTAGTAATGCCTTCGTCTTTTATTCCAGGATCAAAGAAGGTCCTTCGATACGTAAACGTGTCGAATGGGCATGTGAACATGATCTCATTTTTCACGTCAAGAATAAAAGGATTAAGGGGCTGTCTCACTAATTTAGCTCCTTCTTTAAGCAGAATCTGATGCATGCACCTGGAAGGGCTAATACCGGGAATGTCCGCCAAGGTCCACCCTATTTCCTTTTTATGCCTCTTTAAAACCTGCAAAAGCCTACTTTCTTGATTGAAATCAAGGTTAGCTGAAATAATAATAGGAAGCTTATCATTTATGTCTAAGTAGGCATATTTGAGATTTTCTGAGAGAGGTTTGAGTTCTAAAGAAGGGGGCTGCTCAATAGATGGGATGGTCGGGGCAGCAGGAACGTCTAGAGCCTCAACCGCACAAACTATTTCATCGATAACCTTATCCACCTGCAAAATATCAGTCCGCAATGCAGCATTTATCTCGGCACAAGTAGAGCAAACATTAGTGTTAGTGCACATATCACAGGAGAAAATATCATCATAGTCTAGTAAAGACGGGAAATCAGATAAAAACTCGGGAAGTGTATCGTCTACTAAGTCAGAAAGTAACTCAATCTGAAACACTTAATGCTCTTCCATGGGATGTCTCATTGCATCAAAGATTATGGCCAGAATTGCAAATGCAGCAACAAATCCGATAATTCCCACAATGTCCCTATAGGTCAGAATCAAACTCAAAGAAGGAAGATGGTTAAAATAAAATCGAAAAAATCTAAAAACACAAAATTTAACCTAATTAGATCAAATAAGAATTTTGGAAAGTTTTTTGGATTTTTTTGAGATAGTGAAAACAGTAAAAAAGTAATTAAAAATAGAAAAAAGAGGAATTGGCGATTCGAGGGGCCAACTCCTATAACTTTTTAGAGTTAAGGATTTTTGATCGCACGATTTTTCTGCTTCAAGTTCACGAAACAGATCTAAAAAGAAGGCGATTTGCCCAAAATCTGTTTTTTTTTGTCTGACGAGAAACAGGACGGCCAGACGCGAAAACGCAAGAAAATACACAAAAATGCAGAAAATTAAAACAAACAAAACCTAAAACTAGATTATTGGCTAAATCAACAAGAATCCCCGGCAACGGCGCCAATTTGATCCGTTGTCGCGCGCGGATCAAAAAAGAGTAGTTTGGAAACGATAGTTTAGCGACAATGACTCGAGTCGTATCGCAAGGATTCTTGTAACGAAATAACCAATTACAGTAACAAATTATGGGGGGGGGGGGGGTTGGTTTGATGTAGGTTTCCGATTAAGAAGAAAAAATACTTAAAATAATTGATTATTAAAATAAGTTGTTGTGAAATCAGTGATTAAAGTAACAGATCCACTGCCTTGGTTCTTACTAATCATCGACCGATGAAAATACAATTTCCCAAGCGGGAATTCTGTCCTATTTGATGAAAAATCAGTCAACAAGCGTGGTTGATTTTATGAGAACATGTTCCTATGGCCGGATTAAGCATACGGTAAATGATAGAGCAAATTAACAGTTAAGCAGAGTTAATCTACGATTAAAATTGGGAACACAGATCAATCAAATCGAATCAATTACACTATATGATAATTGAATTAAGCAAACAACAATCACATGATATAATTGAAAGGAATAGAAATTAAACTGTAATTATCATAACAATCTCAAAGTTTGAACCTGAGTACAGTGAATCCGTCCAAGGAGGATTAGTTCTCCATGCGTTTATAAGCTTTCCCAATAGTTTTTTTTCGTCAATCCTAAAAATTGTGAATCCCCCCACACTAACACCAGTATTACAAAATAATGGAATAGGTTCAAAATCCAACTGGGTCAAAAATATAATCCAGGTCCAAAACATGACCCAACACATTTCTAATGCTGTAACTTCAAATGGAATTCTGGAATTTTGAGCTCCAAATCTGACTTCGGCTCCAACACGAAAATTGTAGCTCTCTCTTAGCTTTCCGGCGATTTTTAGAACGCCTCAAACGAATTCTCAGAGCTCCAGTTATGATCGTTTCCGTGCAAACTGTTAAAGCTGAAAAATAAGTGTGAAAATTAAATTAAACGAAAAATAAAATAAAATATGAAAATATAATAAAATATAATAATAAGCAAAATAAAGTAAAGAAATGTCTAAGTAAAAATATAGGAAAATGTGCATAAATATGCACTGATCAAAGGGAGTGGATAAGTGGTTTGGTTTGATGTTGGATAGTGCCCCTAGTTGCGCTTCTTTCTTTAACAATTTTGTTTGCGTGTTGAGGAAGGCGGTTGACAAAGCAAATGGTTCATTCATTTGGTCGTATGTTGTATGGGTGTTATGGAGGGCTATAAATAATTGTATTTTTAATAGATCATATTTTAATGCGGAAGAATCGATTTATTTGATTAAGTATCTTACTTGGAGATAGGTATATTTAAGAATTTGTTCTTCTTTTGTTCTTTTTATGACCGATTTAATTTCTCAATTTGTTTTTATCATGTTTTCATTTTTTATGATTGACTATTTTTTACACTTCTTTTAAATTATGGAATTTAGCTTATATTTTTACATCTCAAACATTACGTTATTTCAACTACTAATATTTAAAAAATAGTTATAATTTATGATTTTTTTTAATATCGTCAAAATTAAAAAGAAAATATGATACACTAACGGTAATTCATTCATCAATTCAATTTTAAATTATTTCTCTAAATACAAATCACTTAAAATGTTGTTCAAGCAAGCAATTCATATATGGAACAAATATTAGACACAAATCGATTAGTAGAATTTAGTTTTTTTTTTTACAATTATCTAATAAAAATAGGAATAATTATAACATGCTAATTTGAGTTTAATATATATAACTAAGAGAAGTTTTCACTGAATTCACGACCGAATACTTTTACGTTACATTAGAGTTTTGACATGTATTTCAATTTAGTTAAAAAAAAGTTTTTTAACTATATTTTTAATTAGCTTAATTTAGATTTTTCATATCTTCTAAATAAAATTAAAGAGACGAGATGGTAGTAAGAAGTTTTGACGCCGTACCACCTTCTAACTCATTTGGGATCGTTTTTCACCAATATGGCCATTCGACTCTTATACAATAAAAAATTTGTGACTTGATTGTCGGACTTGTGATGCTTTACCCGATCTGATGATGTGTTCTTCAAATCTATGAATTTGATCGATTTTATGGTGTATTGTTTTATCACATTTGTTGTTGTTGTGTTCGTCGAATCTATATATTTAAATTTAATCAAATTGAAATGCAGTTTCCGCCAAAAATCTCAACTAAATTCTATATTTCTTTTTCCTGAAATTCATTCAAGCTTTTATTTTATATTTCTTTCTTCTTATCACATTAGTTATATATCCAAATTCTCTTTTTGTCGTTATCAAACTTTCAAGCTACATACAATGATATACGATAAGCATAAAATATTTTCCTAATTATGTTCGGCAAAATAGATAAACATTTAATGAAAAAAAATATTAAAAAAATTAAGACTATTCTCCAATATTAAATGTCTCAACACAGAAATTCCTTTATAATAGTCTAAGCAAAAAAAAAAATTATTCTCAAGTATTCATATCGCATCAAGACTTTAAATAGGTGTCAATATCATAACAATTTACAAAGCAAAAACAGAAGAGAATCATGGTGGTGGAGAGTAGCTTCTCCTTAGAAGATACTAAATATGATGATGATGGTCATATAAAACGAACAGGTTTGTATTTTGCCTCATGAAAACTATTTTTTATTTTATTTTTCATTTTCACATGATTTTACTATGTTGTTATTTTAACATAATAATGTTGTAATTATTATTCATGAAGGAACATGGATAACTGCAAGTGCACACATAGTGACTGCAGTTATAGGATCCGGAGTGTTGTCGTTGGCATGGGCCGTCGCTCAGCTGGGTTGGATCGGAGGGGCGGTTGCTCTTCTACTCTTCTCGCTCATCACTCTTCTCACTTCGATTCTCATGACTAATTGTTATAGATATCCAGATCCTGTTTATGGGACTAGAAACCCTACTTACATGAAAATGGCCAAAAGCGTTTTAGGTAACTAATTAAAATAAATTATAGCTTAAGTAGGAAAATATTCAAATATAAAAACATATTATTTTTAATCTATAGGAAAATAATTTATTTATAATAAATTTCTAAATTTTTCAACATTCTTTTAATTTGGTCTATTAATTAAAAAAAAAAATTTGCATTGTAACGTTTGTTTCTCTTTCTCTACAGGAGGAATTCAATACAAGTTTTGTGGTGTGGCTCAGTACGCAAGTCTTATAGGTTGCACCATTGGTTACACTCTAACAGCTTCCATTAGTATTGTGTAAGAACCTCTCACTAAATATATTTCATTTTCTTAAATAATAATAGTTGTAATAAATAATAATAACACTTTCATTTTTTTTACTAGGGCCATAAAAAAATCAAATTGCTATCATGAGTATGGTCATGAAGCAGATTGTGATACTGTCAATTATCCATATATGGCTATCTTTGGGATCTTTCAGATTTTCCTAAGCCAAATTCCAGATTTTCATGAACTTTCATGGCTCTCTATTGTTGCTGCTATCATGTCTTTTGGTTATGCTTCCATTGGTTTCGGTCTCTCCCTAGCAAAACTTGCAGGTTAGGCATTATAAAATTAATTAAATAATAGATCTCTATATAATATTGCAGCTATTGCGGCACGAGTTTCGATCATTGCGGCGTGAATTTCTTTTATAAAAATAAAATATTTTATTTTATTATTTCTTGTATATTTCATATGTCTTTCATTATATCTCGAAATTTTCATATATATTTCGTTAATAATTCGCGATCACTTTAAATATCTCTAATCCTTTAAAAACATACATTAAAAGAAAGAAAGGCAGGCCAAATAAATTTTGTAAGTAATATATAATCTGTTTCGGTTTGATGCGGTCCGATGTGGGTTAATGCGGCCATTGTAATATTATGATGTAATTGTGGCCTGATACAAATGCGGATACTACCGCAACTGCAATATTGCTGCCACATCACGTAATGCGGTTTGCAATTTAAAACCATGATGTTGAACTAAGGTTCAATATCTAGCGGCAGCAGCATTTAATGATATTATTCTTCTAAATTTAATTGAATGTTTTGTTTTGTTGTTGAACAATATACAGAACCAGGACACCATGTCAGGACCGGCTTTACCGGGCTCGTTGTTGGAGTTGATGTCACAAGTTCAAAGAAGTTGTGGAATACCTTACAAGCAATTGGAAACATAGCTTTTGCATATTCTTTTAGTAATGTAATTGTTGAGATACAGGACACACTAAAATCAAGTCCACCAGAAAATCAAGCCATGAAGAAATCAGCCATCACGGGAGTCACAGTTACCACATTATTGTACGCATTATGTGGCCTAGTAGGCTATGCTGCATTTGGGAATGATGCACCGGGAAACTTTTTAACTGGATTTGGTTTTTACGAACCGTTTTGGTTAATTGACATCGGTAATCTTTTCATCGTTATTCATCTAGTCGGAGCCTATCAGCTATTTGCACAACCTGTATTTTCTCTGGTGGAGAGTTGGGGAAGTAAGCATTGGCCAGAAAGTACATTGATGGCAAAAGAATATAAAGTGAGAATTCCATTGGTTGGTATATGGAAAATGAATATGTTCAGGTTGATTTGGAGGACAATATATGTCCTATTCACAACATTGATTGCTATCTTACTTCCATTCTTCAACAGCATTGTGGGTTTGATAGGAGCTATGTCATTCTATCCCCTAAGTGTGTATTTTCCAATAGAGATGTATTTGACACAAGCTAAGGTTCGCAAGTACACTGCTACATGGATTGGAATGAAACTTCTAAGTGGATTTTGCTTGATTGTGAGTCTCGTTGCTGCAATTGGATCAATTCAAGGAATCATCTCAGAACTCCAGACTTATAAGCCTTTTGGCTAATTGGCATTGGCATGTAGTTATCGTAGTAGTATGTTTTGTGGAATTTCACTAAAAATTAGTTGGTGTATTCATGGGCTGATAGTTGGGTTATTTACCGTCAGCTGTTTACAATGTTACAAACAATTAGAATTGTTCTTTGTTTGAATAAAGCTTTTTCGAAAGATAAATATATAATAACGTAGTCGGAAATTATGATCTTTGGAGTGATATAATTTTTATGATGTTATTATTCTATTTTCTCTTAATCAAATAATTGTTGTCTATACTATTATAAATAATACATTTTATAACAACAATTTCACCTCACATAATAAAACGCCAAGGTATGTTATCTATAAGCGTCATATTTTTTTTCTTTCTTTTTAACATATTTGATATGTCAAACATCATTATTCATGTTGCATTAATGTTGTTGTTGTTATTTTTGTAGTTGTTTGTTGTAGTTTTTGTTATAACCAAAAAATGGAAATTTTGATGGTTTTATTATGGCCGAAAGTTAAAATGATAAAATTTGCCACCTTTTTATGTATTTTACGGCATTTAGACCTGCTATACTTTTCAAGACAAAATACTTTATATTCACTTTTTCATGTCCCTCTCTCAATTTCCATCTTTCTCTAATTTTGTTTTTGCTTCTTCTGTTTTCACTTTCACAATTTCCTTTCATTGCCTTTTACTACTCAGCCCAGTCACTCACCATTGTTCACTTCCATCTTTGTACATAATTTTCAAATTAGGGCACTGATCGTTGCAATGTTTAATTGTGTCTGATTAATCTCATGGAAATCGTTGCTTATTTCTCGCATGCATGACATCATCATTTTTTTTTAATGATCGCTATGATATCACAAAGAAATCTCACGCAAGGTAAACATTTCTTTTTCGTTAGCTCAGCCACTCTCGTTGCATGAATGATGGATGGTAATGCATTCTATACATTCTATTTTCTTTTTCTAAAAACAATTTTTCATAAAATAAATTGTTATCGCCAAGAAGTTTTGCACCATTAAAGTAGTAGTGAGGTTTAGTCAAATTAGGGTTCTTTTTCTTATTTAAGATTTATTTAATTTTATAAACTCCCTTCGGTTATGTTTTTTGGTTTTAATTTTAGGTGAAACCCTCAAATAGGTCCAGACAATCTCACTGTGTTATTTTGCTCCAATTCAGTTTTCTTTTAATCAATTTAATTAATGTTTTTTTTTATATTTGTAATCTTACCGGATCAGAAAGGGATCAGCGGTCAGCGACACATCGTGAGCTCTTCAATTTATCAGTGGTGGAGAAGAGGAGATGGTGTACCTGAAAGGTACTCCGATGACAAAGTGAGAAACACAATAAGAAAAAGGCAAGTACAGAAAGCAAGATTGTGAATAGAATATTTGATCCTATTGTAAAAGAGGATATTTATAATGTGGCTTCAACGCGGGGCTAACGGTTATTTTGCATTGAGTTGAATCGCTAGATCCAATACGAATAATTGTCAGGATTTATGTGACGTAGGGAAGACCAGCACATGATCTTCGCCCTGGATCAATTGTCCCAAGATCGGATAGTAGCATGATGATGTGTCCCTGTATGGTGGGTACGTGGAATCCATGGGAGAGACGTGTGAGTACTCCTCGTGTGATGTGATAAACTAGACTCTCATTGAACTCTCTCCGACTAAAAAATGGGATGGACTCTGCCCGACAGTGGAGCAGCCTCTGACCTAGTTTAGAACAATTTGTTTACACCCTGTGATTCAATTCAATTATTTATAGATTAATTTAGTGTTTACTCAATTGAGTTTTTGTTGCACATTTATTCAGGACTTATATTGACCTTATGTGTTACTTTAATGGTTCCAGCGGACATTCAATTCAATTAGCCTTTGATGTTTCAAATTATCTGTGATTTACGTCATTTAGTTTAAATGTGTTTTCGATGAAATTTAAGTTGTCATTTTTACTAGTTTTATTTTGTCTTTTTATAGGCAAACATATATCAAATTTGAGTATTAAAGTATATATACACCACAATTACCCAGACTAACCAAAGTGAAAGCATTTTGAGATCAGGTTTGCTATGTTTACACCATTTCCTACACCCACATCCTATACCGTATGCACTGTTTACCGTATTTCACCGTATTTATACGGTGAACATTGTTTTTTATTAAAATAATATATTTTTTTAAAATATTTATATTTTTTAAATATTTATTTTTAAAATTTATTTTATAACACAAATATAAGATTGTGCATTAACCAACTTCACAGTTGCATTAACCACAAAAATCTACATCATTAGTCAATTATTTTACCTATAATTTATTAACTAATTTCACTACTTCATTAACCAATAAAATACATACTATTAACCATGTTCTGAGAAATTTGTTCACGTATTTGTGAACAATAAATTGGGTGTAGGGTGTAGGAAAGAGTGTAAGAATAGCATTTTTCTTTTGAGATAATTAAAACATTTTGAGACGATCTAGTATACTTTTGCACTTCTCATAGTATTTACCTTTTTTTCTTTTTACTATTTTTTGTTTCTGTTACAAGTCAAAACCAAGATGTCATCTTGATGTTAAAATCTATATAGGTCACATCCGCTACAGCCCCATTGAATACTATTTGGTTTCGTTTGCTCCACGCACACCAACACAACACCAACCAAAAACTCATGCTCTCTTTATGTCTATTTTCCATTTTCAATTCTTAATTATCTGCATAAAATGATCCAGAATACTTTCTTCTTCGAAAAATTCATAACCTCTCCACACACAAACTTTCTGCCAAACTTTCTTCACCTTAGGGCACTACATTTAATAAACGATCAAGATCCTTCTCTTGTTGAAAGCACATCACACATGATTTGCCATTAGGATTGTGAATGATGTGCTTGTTAACAAGCTAATCTCTAACAGAAAATTTTCACTTTAGAAGGAATTTTTGTTTTCCACAGCTTTTGCATAGATTTCCACGTGTAATTCTCTCTCTTTCTCTCTCTCTCTCTCTCTCTCTCTCTCTTTCTCTCTCTCTCTCTCTCTCTCTCTCTCTCTCTCTCTCTCTCTCTCTCTCTCTCTCTCTCTCTCTCTCTCTCTCTCTCTCTCTCTCTCTCTCTCTCTCTCGTTGAGTTTGTAATTCTTTATGTCGAAGCAGTGCAACTTGACAGAAAAAAGAATTAGTCAAATTAGTCTAATGTGTCACTGTGTCGAGTTGCTTAGTGTGTCGAAGTGTCGAAGCAGGTTGTTTCACATAGGATTTCGACTTAGGCCTATTTTAGTAATGTTAGCTATTTTGGACTTTTATAGTTTTGGATTTTTCTTAGGGTGGAAGCAAACCTAAATTTATAAATAGGGAGAAACTCTTATTTTGTAATGAACTCATCATATTTTTGTTATTCACAGTTTGCAGTTGCAAGTGAAATAACAGAATTTTCCACAGTTTGTGGGCAAAGAGTCCTTTGCAGATAAATCGTTCATCTTCTTTTTCTCCAACGTGTGCTTTCTTTCTTTCTTTCTAAATTTTTCCATCGTCATTACGTGAGTGGAAACAATCTTGAGATCAAGATTAATTGAGTGAAATTCTCCATAGGTTATGGTTGAATTTCCAACGTCTGGTATCTAGAGCTCGAGTTACGATTCAAGGAACGAAAATCGCGATGGGGATGATCAATCATCCAAACGGACACTTTCTAGCGAATCTTCCAATTCTCAAGAAAGAACTATGAGAATCGGTGCAAGCAGATTAAGGTGGTTTTCTGTTATCAAGATCTTTGGGATCTTATAAAGGGAGGAGTGACACCGCTTGTAGAAAACGCGACGGATCAAGAAAAGGCTTAATTCAAAGAATTGAAGAAGAAAGATTATAAAGCTCTTTTTATAATCCATCAATGTGTAGATCCAGATAATTTTGAAAAGGTTAGTGATGTAGAGTCAGCGAAGGAAGCGTGGGAGATTCTTGAAAAGTCGTTTGGATGCGTAGAAAAGGTGAAAGAGGTGAGGTTACAAACTCACAAGAGAACCTATGAATTGCTTTAGATGGAAGAAAGTGAAAGTATAGCTGATTTCTTCACTAGAGTTACAAAGTTGGTGAATCAAATCAAGGTATGTGGAGAAGTGTTGACATCAAGATCAGTTGCTGCAAAGATCTTGAGGTAGTTAGCTCCAAAGTTCGACCATATGGTAGTTGTCATAGAAGATTCGAAAGACTTGTTAGTATTGACAAAGGAAGAGCTTAAAGGGACGCTTGAGTCTCATGAACAAAGGATGGCTGAAAGAGTTATAGAAAAGTCGAAGAGTGATATGGCTTTACAAGCGTAATTAGAAAAGGAAAGGAAAGGCAAAGGAAGTTGGAATGGCAACAAAGGTAAAGGAGGCTACAAAAATTCGATTGGTCAAAATCAGCAGAAAGGGAACTGGTCGAATCAGAGAAAACCCTTGAACCAAGGCAACCAAAGAGGTGGTGATGCAGGTAGAGGAAGAGGTGGTGGATGAAAGTCTGACAAAAGTCCCATTCAAAGTTTCAATTGTCAGAAGTATGGTCACTATTTTAGTGAATGTCGAGAAAAGAAAAGGAATCAAGAAACTGATGCAAAGATGGTGAAACATGAAGAAGAAGAGATGTTGCTAATGGTCATAACAAGATACGAATAGAGATTCTAGGACCAATAGTACTTGGACTCAGGATGCTCATCTCACATGATTAGAAGGAAAGATTGGTTTGTCAACATGAAGCCCTCGTCGAAGAACATGGTGAAATTTGCAAATGACAATACTCTAGCAACTGAAGGTATTAGCGATGTTTTGATTATGAGGAAAGATGGCAAGAGGTCAAAAATTTTCCAATGTGTTGTACATACCAGGCATGAAAAGTAATTTGCTCAGTATAAGGAAGATAGTCGAAAATAACTACAAGGTGTCGATCAAAGACAAGATGATGAGACTTCTTGGCACATGTGGTAGGTTGATCTTGAAGGCTCCAATGTCTCAGAATAGGACCTTCAACATTGACTGAATGTGATGGAGGACAAGTGCCTAGCAACTGTGTCCAGCAGAGATGAGTGGTTATGAAATTTTTGACTAGGCCATCTCAACTTCCATGACATCAGAGAGCTAAAGAGAAGAAATATGGCTGCAGGATTACCCGAAATCGACATTCCAAGTGAAGTCTGTGAAGAGTGTGTTCAGTTGAAACAGCACAAGAATAGCTTCGGAAAGGATGCACGAAGGAGGTCGAAGGCAATTCTGAAAGTCATATACTCTGATGTATATGGTCCAATTGAGGTGGATTCGATTGCAGGCAACAGATACTTTTTCACGTTCATAGATGATTACAGTCGAAAGCTTTGGACTTGCCTTATCAAGAAGAAAAGTGATGTGATCGAGGTACTTTCCAGATTCAAATCTATGTATGATAGACAGAGTCGTTGAAAGCTGAAAATTCTGAGGACTGATGGTGGTGGAGAGTATGTGTCAAAGGAGTTCGATGTATTATGTGGAAGGAAAAAAAAGGATTATGCATGAGGTGGTGCCACCCTACACTCCACAACAAAATGTAATTGCAGAAAGAAAGAACAGAACTATCATGAATATAGTGAGAAGTATGTTGAATGGAAAGCGTATACCCAAAGAATTATGGGAAGAAGCGGTTTCGACAACAACATACATATTAAACAAATGTTCGACGAAGAAGCTTGAAGGAATCACACCAGAAGAATGTTGGTCTGGTGTCAAGCCTAGCCTCAGTCACTTGAAGGTGTTTGGATCTATAGCACATAGACATGTACATATCAGTTGAGAAAGAAGCTTGATAACAAGTCGAATCAGATGATCTTGATAGGATATCACTTGACTAGAGGTTACAAGTTCAACCCAGTGAATAAACAGGTAGTGATCAGCAGGGTGATAACGAGAAATCGTATCATATTTTTAGGCTCATTGTGCGTACTATTTGTCTGTTTTTATCGAGTCTTGTTTCCATTTTACTATCTTTTGTTGTGTTTTACAGTTGATAGGTTCATCTGTTGCAGAATCGGAAGCGAATCAGAAAAAGAGTGGAAGAATAGGAAAATGCAACAAAAAGAAGACTTTCTGCCCCTTTTGCTGATATGGTGTTCGCCATGTATAGATGGTGTTTGTCATCTATCAACATGCCACGCCAATTAATGAATGGAGACCATGACGTTCGCCATGACCCAATGACGCTCACCATGTCAGTGTAGTTGCAGATTTTAAATTCTACAACCGTTTTGGGCAGTTACCTTTCTCCTTCTTTCCCTCCACTCAGAGGCCACGACCAAAGCAGTTTGAAGTCTTCATTCCTCTATATAAAGCATCTATTGGACCCTTTCTAGACAACCCGAAACCATGCAGAAGTGCTGCAGAATCCCATTTAGCATTTTTAGGCAGAAATTCAATTGTAAAGCGACAATAACTCACATCGAGGGATTGTCTCACTTTTTGTTGTATTTTCTTTCACTGTTGTACCATTTGGATTACGAACAAGCTTGTCGGCATAAATTTCAATTCAAGTTCTACATTCTACTCTACAGGTTTATTTCTTGTTTTTAGCAGTGCATTAGTATTTACTTTAATTTTGTCTACAATGTTTGTTTTAATTTTGATTATCGTAAATATGTTTGCTATGAAAAATAGTATGACTTGCTAAATTAGTTGAGTTCAGTGTATGAGGACCGTCGTTACCGACGGGACTCTGTAGAAAACTTTAGGCGTGTAATTATTGATTGTATGTTGGTTTAGGTCTATGTTTACAAGTATTCATGTTTTATTATTTTGACACGAAAGTGAGGAATAAATTAAATTCGGACCAATAGCGCGAGAGTGTGAGGAATGAACTGATAGTGGAAACTAGGCATCAATCTTAAAAACAGTGAGAGCATTTTAGGCATCGTTTAGAATTAAGTTAACATTCAAAATACGATTTTTAATTGAAACGGACGAGCAAGAGCAAAATCATGTGGTTGAAAGGTGTGGTTCTTGTCAATAGTGCGAGAGCGTGAAACAGAGTCTTTAAGTTAGTATTTTCTACGGAACCACATCCATTCTTAATTAGCACCCGATTTCTACAAGTTCTTTAGGCACGCAGAATACATATTCCGGACTCGTTTTATTACTAAAATTTGAATCCTTAGAATTTTTGTATCTTTCCTTTTCATTTCATATCTGGTGAATCTTTAGCCTTAGCTTTACACTGCAACAATAGACAACATTAGTTTGATTATCACTTCCCTGTGGGATCGACAACCTTTTCTTTAAAACTACGCGAACAGTTGTATACTTGTAGTTATCATCTGACGGACACGTCAGTGTTGCGCTCGCGATCAAGCCACCACAGAGACGTGATCATAGATGAGCTTAAAGAATGAGATTGGACTGAGAATATAAAGAAGGATTCAGCGAGAATCTCTTGCGAAGAACCAGCCACTGAAATCGAAAGAGAAGTTTGACAGAAACAAGTCAGAGATGAAGTTGGCCCAAGAAGACCTCGACGAACAAGACACATGCCTGCAAGGTTGCAAGAATGTGTGATTACATCAGATGATGTGGTCGATGAAGATGGTGAGCTGGTACATTATGATTTCTATGCAGGTATCAAACTAGTCAATGCAGTTGAGGCATTGAAAGATTTGAAGTGGGTGAAAGTAATGAATAAGGAGTTAAACTCCATCGAAGTCAATAACACCTGGTCACTTGTCAATTTTCCTCAAGGCAAGAAGCAAATTGATGTGAAGTGGGTTTACAAGGTGAAGGTGAATCCTAAATAAGAAGTAACTCGACACAAAGCGAGACTTGTGGTGAAAGGATTTCTTCAAAAGGAAGGAATCGACTTCGATGAAGTTTTTGCACCTGTTGCTAGGATCGGAACAATCAGATTGGTTGTTGGTCTAGAAAATATGAACAATTGGCACACATGTCAGATGGACGTGAAATATGTATTCCTTAATGGCCCCTTAGACAAAGAAGTTTATGTTGCACAACCAGCTGGGTTTGTGAAACTAGGCAAAGAAAGAAAGGTGTACAGGCTGCATAAAGCCCTGTATGGACTTAAGCAAGCTCCAAGAGCTTGGAATAAGAAAATTGACAGCTTCTTATGGGAGAAGGAGTTTGTGAAGTGTGCGACTGAGCATGGAGTGTACGTCAGAAAAATAAGTTGTGAACCGCTTATATTATGCCTCTGTGTCAATGACCTATTGATAACAGGATGTTGCAAGAAGGAGATCGAAGAGTTAAAACATAACTTGAGTGAGGAGTTTGAAATGTCAGACTTGGTAAATCTCTCATATTTCGTTGGCATCGAATTCTACAAGAGTAGTTGAGGTTTGATGATGCAACAAAGAAGATATGCCGGTGAAATACTCAAGAAATTTGAGATGCAAGATTGCAACCCAACTTCGACTCCAGCTGAGATTGTAATTGTCAAAGGAATCAGATGAAGATGATGTCGACCCAACCTAATATAGAAGACTTATTGGGTCACTTAGATACCTTTGTCACACAAGGCCTGACTTAGCATACAGTGTAGGTATGGTAAGTAAATTCATGCAGAAGCCAAAGGTATCACACATGTGCTTAAGCCTATGATTGTGACTCTTACTAAAAGAGCCTCTAAAGGTATTTTTTCTTCAAAAACTTTGTGCTCAAGATTTGAAGATTCTGAAGAACAAAGTGCTGAAGACTCTGAAGACCAAGTTCTAATGAACAGTGTCAAGACTATGAAGACTTTAGTTCTGAATATTCTTAACAAGGCCCTTGATTCTTCTAACCAAGCTTCAACAACTACATTCAAAATCCTCTGATGCTTAGATTATGATAAGAACAAATCGTTACGTGAGGAAAATAGTGCACAATACAAGATCAAAACATCCATTCCACTACACGGTAGAGTAAGGACATTCATGTTGTACAATTTTGTCTCCCCCCATTTATGACAGTTACTTAAGGCATCAAATTATACTTGAAGATTCATATTCTACCTTCCAACAGATCTTTATTTAGCTATATAAGGAAGACTTGATATAATGGATTAGGCTGCTACTTTGTGAACAATATCAACATGTTACTCACACGCTGCTACATTTTCTCTGGTAATATTATTTTTGTGAATATTGTAAACACACTTATAACTTTTGTTCATATTGTGTGAATCTCTCACTATACTTAAACATTGTATTAATCTGCTTTGTAGAAGTAATCTTTGTAAACACGGTTTGTAAAACCTTAAATCTGTTTGAGTGATTACCTTGAGTGACTAGGGTTTAGTATGTATAGTCAAGAAGACAATGATGGTTGTCTTTGTGGTGTCTATAATTTGTTTGATTATAGTGAACTGGAGGTAGCTTAGTTAACAACAAACCAGTATAAAAATAATTTGTTATTTTTATTGTTGTGTGTTTTCCTGTTGAATTGGTTTTGAAAAAGGATTAATTTTTTAGAAACTCAATTCAAACCCCCATTTCTTGTGTTTCTTGCGACCTTCACGGTGGTATTACATAATTGTTGTGATATATATATATATATATATATATATATATATATATATATATATATATATATATATATATATATATATATATATATATATATATATATATATATATATATATATATATATATATATATATATATATATATATATATATATATATATATATATAAATCATGTCACAACAAAAATTGGTATGTTAACATAGATAAGAAGTACGTTGTAACATAAAAGGCAACAACAACCCCATCATAACTAGCATTAACATTGTAACATAATAAGCAACAACAACCAGCAGCACATTGTTAACCCAAAAAGGAAGTAAATCATACCACAACAAAAAGAAGCATGTTAACAACAACTACCCACAACAAATCAAAAACTTGTCAACAACAACAACTACCCGCAATAAATCATGTAAAACATAACAAGGTCTTCAATCTTCATGCCTAGTTAAATTTGTGAAGTTCTCAAGGTCTTTATATTTCTCAAGGTTTTCATCTGACTTGGAATCAGTTACATCCATATCCATAAGGTCATTCATAATAGATTTTACCTTCTTCATTATTTCAGGATTATGATTCTTGAAATGAATCTTCTTATAGCATGTTCCATCAAACAGTTCAACAACAGTAATGTGTTCCCTAACAGATTTCGCTTCCTTGCCTTTGTTCAACCATAACTCAACCATATCAATAACCTCTTTAGTAACCTGAATCTCATGGATAAGTTTGTTCCTCCCATTATTCATGTTAAGAGAAGGATCTGAAATCGAAACATACAACAATAACAACACATAACAACATAAAACAACGACATACAACCAAAAAAACCATAAACTCTCAAACAAGGAAGAAGAAGAACAATACCTTTATGTATGAAGCAAGAGATAATGACGAAGAATAGAGAAAATGTGTGATAGGGTTTTTATGTGATAGATATGGTGATACTGTCAAGAAGTAAGAGCTAATTCGCTTATATTATAAATAAGTGAATAATTTCACCACGATTTTTTTCAAAAACCGTGATGAAATGTAATGACTTTCACAATGGTTCACATTAACAACCGTGGTGATAGTGTTTCAATTTTAATTTATATACTATAATTATAAGGACAACATCAATTGTAACGAAGAAGTAGAAAGTTGTTGGAGTTGGGATTTGAACCCTATCACTCCATAAATGTATAATCATGGTTTATTAGTTTGAATGTAGTATAATGTATTTTTGTAAATATAAATAAAAAACGCATCCAAAAATAAAGTATTATCACAGTTATCAGTGTAACCATTGTAGTTTAGTGTAGCGAAAGGTCTATTTTGTAGTAGTTTCAATTAAGGGTTTGGCTATTTTTCCAAAATCCTTGACAAATCTTCGATAGTAGCCAGCCAGGTCTAAAAATAATCTCAATTGTTTGATGTTGTTAGGAAGCGGCCAAGATTTCACAGCATCAATTTTATGAGGATCAGTGGGGACACCATCTTTAGTAATGAAATGACCAAGATATTCCACTCTATGAAGGGAAAAGACACACTTAGGGTGGTTTAAAAACAAGGTATTGTCCTTAGTTGTGTGGAAAATCAATCTTAAATGCATAATATGGTCCTATGAGGATTGACTATAAATTAGCAAATCATCAAAGAAGACAATAACAATTTTTTGAAGAAAAGGCTTAAAGACTTGGTTCATAAGGGCTTGGAAGGGTATAGGGGCAACTGTAAGCCCAAAAGGCATGACCAAATACTCGAAGTGGCCATTGTATATCTTGAAGTTGTCTTGTGTTCTTCTCCCTCAGACATTCGTAGTTGATGGTACTCAGAGCATATGTCAAGTTGAGAAAATATAATGGAGCTCATCCATTAAATCTTCAATAAAGGGAATTGGAAAGCAACCTTTGATTCTTACTTCATTAAGTCATCAAAATTCCAAAAAAAAATGCCAAGATCCATCCTTCTTGTGCACTAAGATTGTGGGAGATGAAAATTGATTGTTGTTATGATGTATTATGCCTTGAGTTAACATTTCATTGACAATTTTATCGATGACATCCTTCTGCACTAAGTAAAAACAATAAAGTAAGTTGTATTGAACAAGTTACTTATATTAAGTAAGTATTCTAAAAAAGTTAATATAGTATGTTTAATTCCTCTATATGTATGGTCTATAAAAACCATAATGTTAAATCCTTTAAAATCTCTTTTCAAAAGTTCCATGAATATGGAAGAACTCATGCATATTACCCTTGGTGAACTAACCACTAGTAGGTAGAAGTAGAGGTTGTTAAATTTTTAGGTACTCCTTAAAGAACATCATTGGAAGATGAGAAGCAAGGAACAGAAAAATGTTAAAGACAAGAAGTACTACAAAGTCCAAATGAATGACCATTAAGGAACATCTCGTTTAGAATGTTAATAGAGATACTTCTAAGGGAATTGCATCTCAACACTCCTTTAGAAAGATTAAAAGATATGAGATCTTCCTGAAATATCTTATGTGAATAAGTGGTTAGCTGATGGCGCTACTTATCTTGATGCTCTTGATGTTGATGGTATCATTCAACTATTGTAATCTCGGAACCTATTAAATGGTTAAGATGATAAATTTTCAATGGATTTATTAGCCCTATGTTTGGACCAACTCTTGTATCAAATGATTCGTAGAGAAGGAAAATTGATGGTATTTTGTCATTTCCTTGAAAGGAGAATTTTCTCAAATTGCCTTGAGATTTTGAGGTAGTGCATTTAATAGAGATTGAAAAATTAGAAAACTCTTATTGATTCTCTAAGGTGCCAAATATTGTATGCATATAGTCCAATATTAGTCTAAGGCCTAAGGAGGATAAAAAGGGATTGTCCAAAAGATTTATTAAGAAGAAATGATTATCCATTGGAAAGAATATGAGAATGAAAGAAGTTGACTTCACAATTTCCTCTCAGTTTAAAAAGCTTCAAAGACTTTTGAGTTTTGTTCGAGAAAGAATCAAGGGGAAGAAGTTTTTCAAAATATAAATACATGATAGATTTAAATATGGATGCTACCATTCGTGGGGAGAAATAATACCTTAGATCCTAATCTCTATGTCTTACTCTAGACTACTCGCGTCCATCTCTATAAGGTAACTTGTTCCTTTTTCATGGGATATATTTGCTTATATATTTTAATTATCAAATACATAATTATATCCATATTTTTTATTTTAACAAAGGGGGAGAAGTATACTCCTAGAGGGAGTAGAGTATATTCTCTATTTAATTGAAAGGGGAGTTTAATCACTCCAAACATCTTTTACCATATCCCTGACAGATGTGTTGTTGTCATCAAAAAAGGGAGAGAATTTGATCTATGTGTTTGTAGGTATAAATATTGCTAAAGATGTATCTGAAGTTTTGATGACGAAAACGATGATTAAAGATGGTAGGAATGGATTTCAACCTTGATGATGGAGGTCTATCAAAAAAACATTTCATGGTTCATCAACAAAAAGAGATTCAAGATCAAATTTCTTATATAATCAGAAGCAATCTAGTAAATAATCTTGAATCCTCGAATAAAGTGTGAAAGCTCGTCATGTCATGTATGTATGTCTGAGTGACCCAAGTATTGTAAAAGTAAGGAAGTAGTTTAGAAGTACAAATGTAATTCATACACACACCTAAAATGTGTTTCCAAATGTTTTATCTTGATAATTATTTTCTAAGTCAAGCCAAGTGATTAAAAAGTTCTTTAAACTTTTTTTCAAAATATTTTTTTATCTAACCAGTTGACTAGTTAGTTGTGGCAATTGATTGGCAAAACATTTCTCTGTCAACTAATAAATTGGAGAGTTAAGCCAATCGATTTGAAGAGTTTTAATAAATGACCTAAATGATAAGTACAACACATTAATTACTTGCAATGGCTCTATATCCAAACTTTCCTATTTAGGCTTGCTAATCGATTAAAAATGAGTTGGTCAATCGATTTGAGTTTTATGTCAATCGTTTGCCTCATTAACTTAGCCCATGGATCATTTACTTCTTTGGAACCTCCAACTCCTATATAAAGGAGGCTCGCCTTCACTTGTTTTCACACCACTTTCCAATGTTTAACATTTTCTTTGGAATTTATCTCTCTAATTTCTTTCTCTTTCTCTCTAGAAAATATTTCTTTCACTTGATATTAACTTAGTGCAACTATGTAACAACCCAAACCCCAACAAATATTTTATACAAACACATACAAAATATATGAAGATAAAACAAAACAGGGTGTCACACATAACTTTCAACATTCAGTCTTTAATTCAAAATGAGGAATTAACTTTGAATGACATCACATATTTATTCAAGTAAGCAACTTAGAAACAAAACATGGTATTCCACACCTAGTGTTACACTATCATAGGACAAGAGGAATATTAAATAGCGGAAAATGATGTAGCGGACATAAAACGGTAAACAAACCAACAAAGAGGCCAACTACGCCATCCTTGACAATTAAGCACAACAATTACTCCTCAGCTTCAATCTGAGCATATGTAGAATATACATATAGAGAAGCATAGAAACAAGAAGATATGGGTAAGAATATATTCCACAAATTAAACAGTGTTAAAAAATCAAGGATAATATAATCATTACATACAATCAAATTATAATTACACAATTAGATAACATAGATAAGTATGCATGCAATGTTCATCTCTTCTACTCTTATGCAGGTGGTACCAATACTTTGGATATTCGAGGTATGTTACTTGTCACACCCCAAATATTACCCTTAGATCATTCGGTTCATTTCGCATTTCATTCATTCCGTATTTCGTTTTAACTAACCGCTAACCGGTTTGCTCAGTCTATTTGTTTTTGCAGGAAAATAACATTGTGTATGCTTTAATTTATGAAGTGAAGATTAAGTATCGTTAATTCATAGTCGGTTGAAGATTACAGAGCAAAGCCATTATTAGATATTCCCCAAGCAACTAGGGTTTCTTATCTCTCGATTCACAAGACGTTTGGCCTAAGATGGTTTAAAGTTTTATGATAGTATCGACGTCAGTTTCTCCTTGACACAATACATCTTTGTTCGAGAACCAGAGTTAGTCTTCATATGGGTTTTTGAGTTCCGTTTGATTTATATATCGTATTGATTTTAGGCTGTTAAAATATGAATGGATTTGGTTTTGAATCGGTGCGAAATTTATTTCAAATAAGTCATCTGAACAAGTTCGAGCCGCAATTATTTTTGTCCTCTGTCTGGTTACGAGTTATGTTTAAGGGCGTAGTGAAATTATGGTTTGCGTTGGGTTCATAATAAATAATAGTTTGATTTTGTCACAAGTATCAGTTTGAATCAATTCAGGTTACAGAAGTCAGGAGTATTCGAGACATGACTTGAAATTTAAATGCGGAATAAAATTCATTTTTGCTACGAAATTGGATTTGTTTATTTATTTATTCAAGACCAAGTTCCGATTACGGAATTATTTAGGAATTTACATTTTGAAGACTACAGAATTACAAGTCATAAAATCCTAAATTGGTCCTAAACGATTTAATTCTTCCTATCCGATTCTTCATCGTCTCCGAGCTTCTGAAACTGCAAAACAGACAATATCAGAGAAAAATCGTTATCAGTAGGAGTTAATTAATTTTATCAAAAAAATGGTTTTTAGTTGTTTTCGATGCCCTCAGAAAATTCTCATCACTGGGCATGTCGGGAGGGCAACGAAAAATTCGTCGCCAGCTCCCGGTTTTCCGTTTTCCGACCTCCGGCAAAAAATCCGGTAATTTCTGTTCTTTGAGAGAGAGAAAAAAGAGCTTATTTGAAAAATGATTTTCTATTCAGCCAAACAGTCCCTTAAGGAAAATCCACATTTCAAATCCAGAACCAGACAGAAAAATCCAGCAGAACCATGGATCCAAACAAATCCGTACATCCAAATCAAATCCGGATTTTATCCTCCAGAACTATGGATCAAAAGGAATCAATAATAGAAAATCAGTTACGGTAAATCAGGGCCAATAAATCTGGACTCAGTTTGTTTCAAAACAGAATCATAAAAAATAATGTAAAACGTTCATATCCAGACCCAGAAATAAGATGGGTAATATAAGAACAACATCAAGGGACGATTTTGGAGAAACCCTAAAGTCCATCAGAAACAAAGCCGCCGCGGATCAGAGGGCCGAAAACCCTAGAAAAGATCATCATCATCACCATTCATCCCAAACGGCGGACAACAACCAAACCCACAAGCCTCAGACGAACATCATAGGCCAAAACGGACCAAACCTTACATCACCATCATCTAAATCATAGAGAATGACCACACGAACCACCAAACCGTCGCAGATCCACAATAGCCTCAGAGAATCCTCATCATTGGCCGACCAGAAATCTGCAAACCACCATTTAACCATCACGAATCCAAAAAAACCATGAATCATCATCATCATTGTTCAAAGATCAAAACTCATCACGAAGAACATCACAACCAAACGTAAGACTTTGCAATATCATGATTTGTTGATGTTTTTTTCTTTTTTTTTAGATGTAACGAAACAAGAAGAAGAAATAATAAGAAGAAGATGATGATTTCGTGAGAGAGAGGGGCCATGGAAGAAGAAGAAAAAAAACTCAGAGAAACAACACTCATGGGGGCATCGCGGCCGGTTTTGTGGACTAGGGTTAAAACCCTAAATTTCACTCTCTCCCTTTTTTTATATTGACTGGGTCGGGTCTGGGAAGTGGTGACCTAGCCCGACCCATTTTCTTTACTGTGGGTTTTTTTTTGTTTTTTTTTAATTCTAAAATTTAGTTATTATTATTAAACTTTTGTGTTAAAAATAAGTTCTTTTCTTAGATAAAAATTAAAAGATAACTTCTTTTTTAAAAAATAAAAAATTAAATTAATGCTTTTTCTTATTTAAAAATTAACCCTTTTTTAATCTAAAACAAACATTTTTCTAATCTAACTTTTTTTGAAATAAATAAACATTATTTTCTTTTTTAGTTTAAAATCTAACTTTTTCTTAAGATTAACATTAACTCTTTTTCTTAAAATTAAAATAACTAAAAAATCTTCTCTTTTTCTAAAATTAAAAATTAATCTTTCTTAATCAAATTCTAGTTTTTGTTAATAAATTTCTAACATTTTGTTCAAATAAAATTAACTCATTTTTCTAACACTTTTATTCTTCTAACATCCCATTTAATTAAATTATAGCGCAAACCTTCTTTCTCAACAGTTTCTCAAAGCATTCATTACCTCAATTCTAAATTCATCAGTCCGCTTAATCATTCCTAACAGTATTCTCGATTATCCATGAACCTGTTGCTAACCTTTTTTATATTTTTTTACTTGTACATGATCTGACATTATCGCTATTCACATCCTATTATCACTTGTATATTATCACTAACTTCATTGCATATTAATTTCACTTTTTATTATTATTCTCTATTATATTCCCCTCTAAAGGAAAGGTCTAACCATTTGACCGCTGTGTCAATAGTCCTCTACCCTCGTCTATCCTATCCTTAGGATCTGAATCGCCGTACTCGTGCTTAGGCATCCCGCCATATACACACCCTTACATCATCCTAAACCTTAAGACTTTGAGTCTTCGTACTCACGCTTAGGCGTCCCGTCATGGACAATTTTACCCTTTACCCTAGCATTAAGATAAGGAGTCACCGCACTCCATATTAGGTTTCCCGACGTGAAATACCTATTTTACCCTTTTCAATTCAACTTTACAACGTAGAAATAGGAGTCTCCGCACTCCAAGTAAGTGTTTCCTTATGAACGTTTATCCCATTGAAACCTTGACCACAGTCAAGAAGTTCCTTACCTCCCTTTCGAGGGTAACTACGATTACTCTGATTCCATCCCCTACCTCGGATACGTAGGCACAAAATGTGAATCTTGGCGAGTAAACTTAGGACTAACCCTTAGGCCTTTCTCTTACCCTTTAACCCTTAGCATTACCCTTAATCAGATAACTTAGCAATAGCACATTAAAACAAGAGGTTCCTGTAAAGTACTACAGAAGCTTAGGATGCTAATACCTTCCCTAAGCTTAACCAACCCACGAACCCTAGATCTTTCCCCGTATTGTGTTTACGATGTAAAATAGGTTTTTTCCTTTCTTTAACCTTTCCTTCGGATAAATCAAAGATCGGTTGTGAACGAAAGATGTGATTCAAATTAATTAATAATTTGATATCCTATTCTCACCGCAACATTACTGATGTATCCAACCCGTCATTGGACCAAATTCCTACTCATCACTTACTTAAGTCCTACTCGTCATTGGACTGAAGTCCTACCTATATTTAATATACATGACGCGTGAATGCTATAATTAATGCAAATCGACATATATAATTCTCCAACTCCAATCCCCATCACTGGACATAAATCATACACATCACTTGTTATTTTGAACCTAAACACATCATTATCAAATAATTTCTAATGTAAGACCACGTCGCTAGTTCTTCTAAACATAAACATCTCAACACTAGTTCTTTCAAACCTAATCATAAATCACATTAACATCGGACTTGCATCCTAACCCTAACATTTTAACTCATATATATATTATCAAGACTTTGGATCAAATTCCTAAGTATATCCACATCTTATATCACAAAAAAAATTCATCAAAGCATTGGGTAAATGTCCTAAAGCATTAACGATTTAATTCACATAGTATCTTATCAAAACAGCCCCAATATCATGTTTTCTGCTAGTCATACATCATATTTGAATAAATATTTAAAATATCGAATAGAGTCAAAATCAAGAAAATGAATATGTTGCAGAAATCTTAGAGGGTATATTTTAAGACTATGTTTTTTGTTTTAGGACTTAAGATCCCAATTTGTACAATTTTATCAAATAATAGGAACTGGAACAGGCACCGAGAAGAATGTTTCATTATACTTGTAACTAGTATTTCTCCTAATTAACATGGTGGAATGAGATGCTTATTAAGTCTATTATGCATGAAATTTTGTCTGGCTTCTTATGATATAACGTCTACTCTTAAAGGACTTGTGTAGAGAGAGTTGTGTCCAAATTAGTAACAGCATGTTAAATGGTTGTGCCACAGAGTTTTCAAAACATTAACTGAACTTGCAATTCAGTTTTCTAGCCTTTCCCACAATGGAATTGGTCTAGATCAAAGTCTATCTCGTGTTAAATCTTGTCTAGTTTCTAACGATATCAGTTTCTTTCTTAAAAGATCTAGGTAAATAAAGTTATAGGAAAAAGACTAATAGGGTATATTAACTGCAAGTTGCATATTAATTGACATATGGTAACAATAGTGCGTAAACATATATTCTCAACGCAACTGGTTACACCTCAAACGGACTTATGAAACTCAAGTTATGATTAAAACAAGATAACCAATACTCTTCTATGTTTTCTGCGATTTGGCTTATTTCTACTTATTGTGAATTATTTGACTTACTTAGACTTATTTTAGTTTATTCGACTTATTTTGACTTATTCTCTAATATAACAGTTCAAGAATTTGATTTACACATATAAGCGACAGATTTCACATCAAGGAATAACAATTGAACATATATCACATCAAATATTCATGTTTTCTCCATCACCTCATCATATAGCACATGAACATCAACAATCAAATTTTACAGCATAGATTCACACGAATTTCACATCAACAATAATAAAATCAATATCAACAACACGAAATAGAATTGACAATCAATATAATCATGAAGGTTTTGCACAAACCTCTCATAATTCAATCAACAACATCATAAAAGAGAAAATGCACTAAGGGCCATTATCCCTTAAGTTTAACATCCATCATGAAATAATTTCCTCCTTATCTCGATTAAGCCGAAAAACTTGTTCTTTGTGATTGGAGATCCTACTATTACAATTCTCTCTACTAGAGTTTGTCTCCTCCTCTTCTCTTTTTTCTCAAAATTGAGCGTTCTCTAAATCCCTACATGCTTATATGGAGAAAAAACCCTATTTTATTCTATTTATTTTATTTTCACTAAATCTCTTAGTTTTTAATTTATTTTATCTAACTCCTTCTATTTTATTAAAGATTTTGATATTAACCCAAAACTTCTAAGTAATTGTAACTATTCGAATTCTCTCATATTTCTAATATTTTTAAATAAATAAGCTCTTAATTTATTATTATTATAACTCTAAAAATAATCAA
The DNA here is from genome assembly GCA_963859935.3 of Lathyrus sativus. NCBI lineage: Eukaryota > Viridiplantae > Streptophyta > Magnoliopsida > Fabales > Fabaceae > Lathyrus > Lathyrus sativus. Next base: position 638,093,146 of record OZ012740.1, on the reverse strand, counting down.
TAGATAATTAAGAAATAAACCAAAAATTAAACAAAGTCCTAAATAAAATTTTGGGGTGTTACAACTTGTAAGTGAAGCTTTGCTTATGTGGAAGAAATTTTTGTAAATGGTCATGTTGATCGTTTAAATTCTTAAGAGTTCCATACTCTTAAGGAATCGAGTCTGGTTCAATAGATAAACCGGTCATAAAATCTCTGTGGTTGATTTCTTAAGCTTTGCCAAAAATTTCTTTTTTGGTTATTGAGATAAGCCATTAATCTTTAAACGATTCGCTATCTTAGCTTGGGGTAAAAGTTTTCATTGGTTGGGGATGAGCCTATAAAAATATCAAGATCAAATTGCATTAAGTTTCGTGGGGATAACCTTCAAAATTTCAAAGTTTATAGTCAAACTCTCAAGAAGACCTCTTAGGGACAGGACAAGGTCAGTGTTCGGCCAAACCTATATAAATCTCTAGTGAAATATCTCTAACTATATCCTTTTTAATTTTTGCAACTTAGTTTTATTATTTATATCCACTCCAATTCACTCAACCAAAATTACTAATACGATCTTAATCGAGAAAAGTATAAAATTAATCACGATTTTTTAATATCATAATTCACCATCACCACTACCCCTCCCCCCCCCCCCCCCTCTCCTCTCAGTTGTGTTTGAGGTCACTTGTTCAACAAATTATCTTCCATAATAGAGGATTATGTCACTTTTGAACTAGACTTCACACTCATTTCTTAATTTCTTTATGTTATACATTCTACAAATAGTCTTCTTGATAAAGAATCTTTGGATTGAAGGTATTTTGATGAGTCTATGAGTGATGATACTTACGGCGTAGAGTGGGACTCACACAAGAATACAAGAAAATAGGAAATTTATGAGATGCAAAAGAAGGGAATATAGTTACCTATTTATAGTGCTTCTTCTAGCAATTTAAGCGTGAAAAATTTTCACAAAATTAATGAAGATTCAGTCCAGAAAATATGAGAACCAAATATTTCTAAAATAGGACATCTAATTGATTATATTAAGGCTCTAGCCTGATGTTTTTGAAGATCTCGTGCCTTTACCATTAATGTGCATATTTGATTTACCTAGAGGTGAAGATTAAATTTGATGT